>CM028130.1:1160112500-1160747500 GCA_016271365.2 Neoceratodus forsteri | reverse complement strand
CAGGGAAGCTGATGAAATGCAAGTTGTTTCATTCACTGGCCCCTAGTTTCAAAGGATTCCACCCTGTCCCACAGGTGGCGAATGAGGCGGTCTTGCTATCTGAGACATCCATCAAATAGGAATGTGCTATGTCTAGTGGAGGCTAGAGTAGCCAGCTGTGACCTTTGGAGCCACATCAGCCACCTAGAAGTACAGCACAACCCAGCAGTGCTCTGCTGTTACTACTGACACATGACATAACCTATTCGTACCCTGGGCTGTCTGTCCTAACAGAATGTTTCATAAATAAAACCTTTCCTGGGTTAGACTGCTATTGCTATTGCCATGTAGTCTAAAATCTTTGAGGTGTCTCATGTCAAATATTCATCCAGACATTTTCAACCCCACATTATAAAATATGTCTCCCATCCACTGTGTGTAATTTAAGGACACAATAATTATAATTATTATTTATTATCTTAATCAATGTACTGTGTGAACTTGTACACAACTGTTTGGACAATGTGAATGTATTTCTGTGTATTGTGTGCATTTGTGTAGCATGGGTAGTGGTTTCATATGAAATTTAGAGGATGTTGCTGTATAAATATTGAGAAAACACTATGGGCCTGATTCTCAAACGGTGCTGTGTTTGGCACAAGCTGCATCAAACAGCAGCCTGTGCCGAAGCCCCATATGCCAGGGACCCTGCACTGGATTCAGGTACAGGAGGGGTCCCGGTGTTTAAGTCCCCACACATGTGCTATTCCTTCGCTTGCGGTTAACACCTGGCACATGGGAGGTGTCCATTGCAAGCCTGGTGCGGCATGGGAAATGGCACCTACTGTATATATGTGCACAGTGACTGCCACCAGTCTCAGACACTGTACCCATATGTACAGTATGGTGCTGATGCAGACCACAGTCAGCAGCTGGCCGGGCACCAAGGAGTGGGTTCCACTAGACCACAAGGTATTGGGCACTGCAGTGATTGGGGGCACATGCCCATGCCACATACAGGCAGCTGGGCAGCATCGGGGATGAGGTGGTGGCATTGGGGATGGGTGACAGGACCTGGCAGGATGGGGCACCATCAGCGAACCGGGGGGGGCAACCACAGCATACAGTGGCACATAGGCTGACTGCCCCGGTAGAACATAATCTAAGTCCCACTACGCCAGCCCTGGCTGGTCTAAGGGCACTTAGAATATCTTCCACTGGGTGCTGTCTGTGAATAGCAAGCTTCAGCTTGCATCGGTACAGTCCACCTAGCGTTGTGTTGCAGCACTGTGCAGGGCACAGGGCTGGCTCAGGACCCTGTTTGGGGCAGGTGGCCTGCGGTCAATGCAGGCCACCTTCGTGAATTGCGTGGAGGCAGCCCTGATGCAAGGTGCACCTTGCACTATCTCTGTTTGGCACAAGCACCTTGCGTCAGACACAGGGCTTTGAGAATCGGGCCCTATGTAAATAAATCTGCTGCAAAGTCTTTTCCACTAATTGCACTCACATACAACTTGCTAGTACATAAATAAAATTTCACAGTGGTGGGAGTTAAAAAAATTGGTTGGATTTTCTTTAGTGAGTTGTAGCCATAAATTTTAAACTAGTTGAAAAAATCAGTCATAATGTGTTGGAAGTCAGTCATAATTGGTTATTCAACTGAAGCAAAAAGAGTGATCTTGCTGCCTGCAAGGGACCGAAGACTTGCTCCAGAAGCGATCTGCCTGTCAGGTACTGAAGTGAGCCTCAGATCGAAAGGTTTGCACAGAGACCCTTTGTTATTGTAAACGGACTTTTATCTGAACTGTGACAAATATTCTAAGTGCTTATAAATGTACTGAATATGTGGCATAGGTCGCGATTTGGTTCCCCACCACTGGTGCTGTTACGCTAGCTGGAAGCTGCTTCAGCACTTTTCATGGTCTTTATCTGAACTGCTCACTCTACCTGGGCCCTGCCACCTCGACCTAGGCTGCCACTCCTGATTCAGAGGCATTTCTGGCGAAAGACCCACTCTGGGATTTGTCCCCCTGCTCAACACCACCGAACAGGTAGCGTCTACCTCAGTGATGCGTCAGCACTGCTTCCCCTGGCAATCCAGTACAACATCCATGAGATCTTCAGCTCGCCTGTCCTGCATCCTGGTCTGGGTAGTGTGAGTACAAAACAGGGTAGCTCCCTGCAACAAAGCTGCAGTCATTTGTGTGTACATCTGATTTTATTGTTCTGGGTTTATTTGCAACGGACAGAGCCATGCTGCTCTGGATTACAAATCTTTGGGTTGAGTGTATGTTAATTGTGTTTTCCTTCCTTAGGGCCCCAACAACAGCTACAACACTGGCCTACACCGGGCAATGCTTCAGGCTAGCCTGTTTTCCAACTGGGTACCCAGGGTTGTGGGACTATGTCAAAGGGACTCACTGTGAATGTCTTATCAACCTAAATTTTAATCAGAACTGCAAATCACTGCTAGATTTACGCCCCGTCCTTGTTCACATTCCCCCATAATAAATCAGATTGTGTTTTTTTCATGTTTAACCTGGCTAGTGTGTACCTTCTTGGTGGGAATATTGTACTGCCATTGTATTGCTATATCACTGGTCTTATTTTCCAGGGGTCTCCAGGGCAGTTGCAAAAAATCCAGCCCTGGTGGTAAGTGCAAGGAGTGTGACCATATCATTACTGTCATGTGGTAAATGTAAGTATTCTATTGCTAAACTGGTTAGGCCACTAGAGGGGTTGGTGGGGAGGGGGTTATAGCATCCCAGAGGGCTATATCAACAGCAGTTACGTTACCCAAAGACCCTTCCTCCAAGTGGAGGCATCCGTTCACTGAACTCAGGCCCCTCAACCTGAGCTAGCTACACAGGCAGGGGTAGTAACCCAAAGGATAGCGCCACCTAGGGGTTACATTTTGGAGGCACCGCTGAGATTAGCACCCACTAGTGGCCAAAATCAAGAATTACAACAAAAGATTTCATGGGTACCACTGAAGATATGGCTGTGCATCAGTTGGTTGGATGGTGTATGGGGCTTGAAATTGACCCCTGAAATGCCTTGTTAATACTGGCTATAGCCCTGGGCACTAGCAAAGAAACTATGGATGGGGCACTTTCAAAAACTGAATGTCTAGGAAAAGCTGTAGTGGTAAGTGGACATGCTGACTTGACTACCCAGACTCTATTGGCTTTAGTGGAGTGCAGCAACCCCATGGACAGCACTAAGGTGCCCAAAACTATTGCTGTTGATGGGTCCCCATCAACTGGAGGGTAGTAAATAAAGATAGTGAGGATCCCTCAGAAAATGAGCTCCCTCCCCTATCTGAGACCTTGAGGAAAAAATTGCCAAATTGTTATTGGAGGAGGGTAAAACCCTTGAGGACTTTAAAAAATTATTCATGCTGCCTGGGGGTGTTCCTTTCCTGATGCCCACACCAGCTCCAGTACCTACCCCTTCACCAACTCCTGTGCTGGCACCAGTGCCAGCACCCACACCTGCGCACATAGTTAGTTATGACTCTTACCACAGGCTGAGAATGTTTTCAGGCACTCTTCCCACCCCCAAGGGGGAGGATGATAGGGAGACCTGGATAGACTATGTTGCCCCCCCTAGTACCCGAGTGGCAGTGTGCGGAGGCAAAGAAATGAAAAATAATCATGAAAAGTTTGAGGGGTCCTGCTTTGGAAGCAATTAGGTTCCTGAGGTCCACAATCCTGACTCTTCAGCTCAAAAGTATCTGTCTACACTAGAAGGTGCTTTTGGTAGCATTGAATCTGGAGAAGTTTTAATGTGGCAATTCAAAGGCATCAAGCAGTGGAAATGGGAATGTCTGTCTACGTATGTTATTTGTTTGGAGAGGGCCTTTTAGAGAGCTTACTGGAAAGGTGGGGTATCGGCTGGCAAGTTGGATCATGTGAGATTAGATCACATACTACAATATGCCAAATATTCTAAATTGCAAATTCTTCAGCTAAAGCTTCAAGATAGGTGGGATAATCCCCCTGATTATTGTGACCGGGTAAAAGAACTCAGGGAGGCTGAAGGTGAGGGAGAAGATTGGAGTTCTTGTGCAGGCACAGCTAGAGTGGCCTCGGTGCTGGAAAGTCCTTCTGAATCAGAGACTGCTAAGGACACTCCGCCATGGGCTGAGTTGCTGAGAGAAGTCAGAGAAATGAAAGCTGGTGCCCATATCCAGGTCATTTCTGTGAGTACAGACCCCGATCTTTCTCAGAGCGCATCTGCTATGGGGTTGGGGGCGCATGCTCAGGCGTCCCATGCCGATGACAGCTCAAAAACTGAAACCAGTGAACTTGATTGCTGCAATAAAAGAATTACTGAGATGTATTACACCACCTTCAATACCGCAGATGGAGGGTGAACTAAGACTTTCTGTTGTCAGTACCCCAGCTCCAGCATCAAATGTGTACTTTTCTCAAACCCCTTGTTGCAACTGGAGACCAGCTCCTAATGCTATGTTTCTGCCACGACAGACCAACAAAATTGTAATCTGCCACAAATGTGGAAAGGATGAACATATGAAGAAAGAGTGCTGGTCTCAGAAAGACCTAGAAAAGGTGGTAAACAAACTCCAAGGAGAGATTCAAAAGGCAAAACAATTGCAGAGGGGTACTGGGAACAATCACAGTGGAGGCTCAGGCAATCCCCAATCTAATTTTTTTGTGACTAGCTCATTCGTCCCAGTTCCTACTAAAGTCCCTCTGGATTGGTCCAAATTGGTGGGCCCCTCCACAGAAACTATGGTACACATAGATGGGATTCCGGCTCAAGCAGTTTTAGGCAGCGGGTCTCAAGTCACCATAATCTTCCAAGACTGGTATGAATGGCATCTATCTGACCATCCATTACAACCTCTTGATGGACTGCATGTTTGGGGGTTAAGTGAAATGTCGTATCAATATCTTGACTGTTTAAAGGTATGGCTTTCTTTTCCATCCTCTGTGGCTGGTGTAGGAGATTCTGTGGAGATGCTAGCCCCGGTCTGCCTTGCCATCGGACTTTATGATGGTATCCCTGTATTGATTGGTACCAACACACACGTTTGGGTGCTTGGCCCAGCTATGTGAAGAAAGGCAGAAGAAAAAGAGAGGAAAAGCCCTGCGTGTTCACACCCTGATGTGACAGGCCTATGAGAAACAAATGCACTCTGAGAAAAGTGACCAAGATGAGTCTGTTGGGGTAGTTTGGAAAAAGGATCCTGCTACTACTACATTTCCCCCAAATGCAGAATGCGGTATTAGTGGTGAAGTGAGGCTGTCAAAAGAAGCGACCAATAAGATTTTGATGTTGGATGCTCCAGACAAGAGAAAATTATCCGAAGGACTGCTGATTAAACCCAGCGTTCTTCCGGTCCGGGCACATGCTTACGCCCAACAATTGGTGGAATGAATACAAAATGTTACAGACTGAGAATTCATGGTACACAGGAGATGCACCCTGGCTAAAGTCCATTGTGCCAACACTGCTGTGTTCCCGTCCAAGTGCTAAGCTAAGAAGGATGTGAGGTATCATCTGACATGTTTGATTTTGGAGATTCACCTATCCTAAACAGCTGGAGAACCAGGATCAATAACAAGCTGGCTCAGAGAAACAAGGTATTCTCCCTCAAGGAATGGGATGTTGGGTGTGTCATGGGTGCTGAACACCACATTCACCTGCACGATGAGAGAACCATTAGAGTGTGGTCTAGACGTCTAGCTACTGCTGACATCGACAATGTCAGATGTCAGTTATAAGAGATGTTAGTGGCTGGCATCATACAAGAGTCACGTAGCCCATACGCCCCCCAATTGTTGTGGTGCACAAAAAGAATGGATCCATCCACATGTGTGTTGATTACAGGACCCTTAACAAAAGAACTGTGCTTGATCAGTATACAATGCCATGTATACAGGATGCCCTGGACTGTCTAAATGGGAGTAAACAGTTTTCCATCCTCAACCTCCGAAGCGGATGCCATCAGATCCCAATGGCTTCTGAGGACAGAGAGAAAACTGCATTCATTTGCCCCTTGGGCTTTTATGAGTTCCTTCACATGCCCCAAGGCATATCAGGTGCACCAGCAACATTTCAGCGACTAATGGAGCTTGCAGTGGGAGATATCAATCTCTTGGAATGTCTTGTCTACCTTGATGACGTCATAGTTGGTTCCCACAACCTGCATGCTGTGTGACTCTGAACAAGTCACTTAACCACCTCACTGCTCCTGGGTCACCCCTGCAAAAATGCACTTGTGCCTAGTGGGTCTTACCCAACTACCAAAGAATAACAAAAGCAAACAAAACAAACAATGCTGTAGGCCCGATGATGTTGCATGTGGTTGATTGGCCATGGTGCACATAAAACCAAAGGTTAGCAACCCTTGGTGAAACAGAAACTCTACCCCTAAAGGTCATTTAAATAAAACAAAACCTCAGCTGAGGTATCTGTAACTCTGTCCTGGCTGACTGGCCAAGTGCAATAAATGCTTTTCCAACTATTTTACAGGTTATAGAGCAAGTTGCAAGGGCTAGTCCTGGGTTTACTCACAGCTCCTGAACCTGGGGCTCTCCCTCGCTGTGCAGGAGATCGATGTTGCAGCTTGCAGCAATCACACTCTGCCAAGCATCTGGTTGCTCCAAAGTCTTCTTGCTCCTCTCTTCCTGTCTGGGATGGCATTGTGCAGTACAGGGTGGAGATAACATGTGCCAGTCTATGATAAGGTATGGGTGAATACCACAGCAGCTTTGGGTGCAGCTCATTGTGGTCTCACATTCTCTGAGGCAGTAACATCTGGTTTCATGGTCATGCAATGCTCAGCACATGAATACATTTCATTACTAAACAGAGACTCTGCTTCTCACTTACTTCTTGTCCTTTAGAAAACAAGGACTCTGCTTCTTACTTCTTGTCCTTTAGTAAGCAGGAACTGCACTGCTCACTTGCTTCATGTCCTTTAGTAAGCAGGGACTCTGCTTCTTACTTCTTTTCCTTTAGTTAGCAGGAACTGCGCTGCTCACTTGCTTCTTGTCCTTTAGTAAGCAGGGACTCTGCTTCTCACTTTCATCTTGTCCTTTAGTAGGCAGGTCTGTGCTTTTCACTTATTCACATCCTTTAGTGAGCAGAGACTCTGCTTCTCATTGACTTCTTGTCCTTTAGTAAGCAGAGTTTGTGCTTCTCACTTACATCATGTTCTTTAGTAAGCAGGGACTCTGCTTCTCACTTACTTCACATCCTTTAGTAAGCAGGGACTCAGCTTCTCAAATACTTCTTGTCCTTTAGGAAGCAAGGACTCTGCTTCTCACTTTTTATGTTGCTTGCACGCACGTGCAAGAAACATAGTGCCATCATCGGAGATTTCGGAGGTGTATCACCTCCTCCTCCAATTCAGTCAGTGAGCTGGCAGGCGCGGCCCCTGTAAGCCAATGCATTTTGGAGCTGTCTATGACACACTCCAAAATGCAGTGGCATACAGTTGAAAGGGGGAGCTACGCCTCAGTGAGCAGAGATAAAGCGAGCCCCCCATTACCCAGGCATGCGCGCCTCCACATGTGCTGTGTAGCCGACGGAGTGCCCAATCCCCGGCGGGCTGAGCTGCGCTCCCCCAGTTGTAGGTGCATGCTGGAGCCCACCTCAGTGTGGCACCAGTCTCACGACGGGGTGCCCCAATCCCCCGCCGGGTTGAGCACCCCTCAACGTTTGTGCCACACTGGGAGAATACCCCAGTGTGGCAAATGGTTCCACAATGTCTTTTTTTTTTTACCTGAAAAACAAAACGGTCCCGCCGCGCATCTCCGACCCCTCCCACAACCTGCACCCACCCACTGCGCACCCAGCCTTCCCACGCCTCCCTCACCCCATACTTACCTCGTACTCCAGCGTGATGATCTTCCGTGACCGGGAACACGCCTGCACTCTTCAAAGCCGACCGCGAACTGAGGAAATGCCGGTAAGCTGTATAATGGGCTAGATGGGGGTGTTTCAACTTTGTTGCATATCTCAGGTATTTTTGATTTATATACTAACATGGTTTGGGACTTTTCTCATGAATGATATCACTGTCATGGCGAGCTGCGAGCCAACGGGGTGAATTCGCGCAGTGACTGCGAAATCATCTTGGGCCTGAATACCGCCATGACAGTGACATCATTCATGAGAAGGGGTTCCAAAACCTCATGTTGAAAATTTGGTGCCAAAATTCAAAAATGACTGTTTTCATTTAGCGGCGCTATGCAGTCTTTGCGCAGGCTCGTAAGTTTGCAAATTTTCAATATTTTCACTCCAGATTTACAACATTGCCAATTTACCATACCTCCTTATGAGCAGTACAGCTGTCATTTTTCACATCCTGCCCAAAACGTGTTTCCGTCCATGTAGCGCACAATGGCGCAGTCGGTGTGCAAACTCAATGTATGGGACACATTAACAAAATCACAGTGACACTGTTCATGAGCAGAGGTCTTAAAATGGCTATGTTGAAAACTTGGTGAAAAAATTCCTAAAAATGACTGTTTTACTAGCGTGCATTGCGCGGTTCCTACGCACGCTCGTAAGTTCGCAAATTTTCAATATTTGCACTCCAATGACTTCCAAATACCTAAACAGCAAATAGAAGCAAGCAACATTCGGCATTGACAAATGCTTGTTTCTTGTCCTTTAGGAAGCAGGAACTGTGCTTCTCACTTACATCTTGTTCTTTAATAAGCAGGATATGTGCTTCTCACTTACATCTTGTCCTTTAGTAACCAGGGACTCTAATTCTCACTTACTTCACATTCTTTAGTAAGCTGGGACTTTGCTTCTCACTTCTTGTCTTTACCAGGCAAACATCAGTCTGTCTTTGCAGCACTGCAGCACCAACTGACAACTACTCACAATAGTTCTGCCTGCTGGAGATCTCACATAAATCATCCTTGGCTTCATAACAGGCACATCTGTTGGCTGAGGTTTCAATCCCTGCAAACAGTCTTGGAGGTCTGTCACTTTACAGGCAATTACCAGCTGGAAAGGCACTTGAATTAATTTGGTCCATCACAAGTCCAAGAGCCCCTGTGTCCCTTTCAGGCAGCGTAACCCGACTGGGTGACCTGTCACTATGGGAGAGTAAGTCAGAGGAGGTGACAATAGCTGCAGAGTTGCAGTCTAACTGCAGTCTCCCATGAAAGCCCTTGTTTACACAAACAGTGTAGTTTAAGCATTAATCTACATTTCAAACCAGTCCAGCGTGGGTACAGACTTACATCCCGTTTAATGGGTATCATGATCGGGCCATTCGTGGTCCTGTTGGAAATGCTGCAAGTCCAGCTCTGCCAGCAACAGTGAAAGCCTTTGATGTGCAAATAATAAAGGAGTCTTAAAGATATAGTAGCCCCATGTAAGTTACAGGGGTACGTATCACTCTATGGTTAATTAACAGTAGCCCAGAAGGTCCTTTCCTGGGTAGTCTCTGTTTCCCTTCTAAGGAATGCACCTGACTTTAACCCCAAAGGCCATACAGGGAAGGGGATCTCCTCATGGTGCAACAGGTACTTCACTTTGATGAACTTTGGCTGGCAGCATGTTTGGGCCTGTTGGTACCCACACACCTTTTGTTGCAAATAGTTAAAGATGACAGAAAAGGAGGTTTCCTAATTTCCCATCTCCTAACAAGAAGAGAAAAGCCATTTGGATCCTAAACACCAAATAATTCATACTCTATCGATAAGAATCCACAGGCAGTCAATGGACATCTCTGTTGTCCAGCAGGAATAAGCAAGGTTGCTGGGTCAATCATGACAGCAGATGGAATTCCAGTCTAAGTCAGGGTCCTCATTTCTCTCGAGTCTGGATTCCCTCAGATGAAATTGTGATTTTCAATCTCTCTCTCTCTCTCTCTGTCTCTCACACACACACTCCCCGTCTCTATCTCTTTACTGCCTCAGCATCTCAAAGCCCTCTGAGATGGGGGCACACCAAGGCTTTCCCTTCTGTTTGTTGCCACCCCTGCAAATAGGCAGAGGGGTTCAGTCTGCTGAGGACACTGTGTTGGTGAGTGCCAGAGGATGCTCACCCTAAGTTGCACCCAGCTGGGTCACTGGCATAGGCAATGGCTTATTGGTTTTGAAACACTCCTCTCAAGGAAAGGAAAGCAAAAGCTGATTATAGATGCCTCCAAGTCTCAGTCACAAAAGCAACTGTAGTAGTGGTAGACATAATTAAAAGTTCAACTTTTCAATACATCGGCAAGCCACCTAGCTTGCAGTACCAAGGTAAGCACAGTAGACAGTGTCTTCTGTCAAGTGGAAAAAGTTTCACCTTAACTCTGATGAATATGCCTAAAGGCTGAGGGCTATAGGTAATAAACAGCAAAGCTCCAAACAATGAGAGTGAAGCAGCAGCAGCAAAAAGGCAGAGAACAACATGAGCAAGTTCTTTTTATTGCCCAGAGAACTTAAAACCTCAATGGTCCTCATGTTTCCATGGATACTACTGTATAACCTGAGCTTGGCCTAGTCTGCATACATGGTGTTCTGCAAACATGGAGCTCTTGATTGGTACAGACTTGTGGGTTGTTCCAAAAACATTCAAAACAGGCTACTGTACTGAAACTACACATGGCAAAAGCAAACTTGTAGAGTTCTTAAAGAGATACTGTCCCAAGCTGTGCTATGGAAATTTTGCTGCCCAACTGATCCCCAAACAGCAGTCCAGACAGGGGAATCAGCAGTGTAGAAGAGTTAGTAAACCCCAACTGCTGGTGTATGCTTCAGAGAATGGCTCTTTCAGATGGAACTGGCCATCCATATTTTTTAAGTTACACACATGCAAGAGCACAACTGGATTTTTAATTGAAGTAAATCATACATCAGATAAAAGATTCCTCCCCAGTTGACAGCCATTTTATTATTTTTTTATTAAACTCAGCATAACTGTGAGAAGATAATACATTACAAGTATGGTATCACATTAATAGGTACATAGCAATGTTCTGTAAAATTCTATGCTGCAGTGGTCAACAATATATCAACACAGAATATTATAGCATTTGACAACTCTTAGAGTGAGCCAGTCCCTCCTAACTCTACTAATTACAAAGAATGTTCAGCTGTGTGTGACTTTCCTGACAAGCAGCCTAGCTACTGTGTATAACCAGGAAAACAGTCAACTTCAATGCCAGCAGTGGCATAACTGGCCAACACTGCTATTTATAAATTGGATACATTAGAAAGTGTCAGTGTACTGGCTTTGAGAGACAAACTGATGGGGCTGCCTCCACTCAGTCCTCACTAGGATGGGGGGGCCCTTTTTCCTGATGTAATCTTCAACCTTGTCTTCAGTAACCCCTTCCTGGACACCTCTGGAATCCCACCTGGCCCATACCTCTGTAGGCATCTCTAATATTAGTCTTAGCTTAGCTGTGAGCTGTTCCATTCACTTAATATTCTGTACCTGAAGAACCCAGGACTCAAGAGAAGGGATTGCCTCCCTCAGCCAGTTAACCATCAATTTTTTTGTGCAGCCAAGAAGAGGATCCTTAAGAGGCCTTGCTGTTTCTGATTCCTTAAACCCTGTACCTTCATTCTAAGGGTCATGTTTTTAAAGTCTAGCAGGATGTGAGTGTTCCAGAGCCTGTTGAGTTCCACATGGATTCCAACCAGAAGGAGGTTAATTTGGGGCAGGCCCAGAATATATGAAAGTGTGACCCAATCAGACCGCTGCCTGTCTAGCATTATAATAATAATAAAACTTTATTCTTATGCTGTCTTTCCAAAACCAAGGCGCCTTACAATTAATTAAACCATATCATAATTCACAGCAATATGACTATTATAAAACAAGAGATACAAATACATTAAATCCATCAGTCACCAAATGCTTGATGCCAGAAATATGTTTTTAATGCTTGTTTGAATCCCTCCATGGTCATGCACTCCTGTAACTGACAGGGTAGAGAATTCCAAAGGGATGGGGCCACATGCACAAATGACTGGGCCCCAAAAGATTTTAAACACACCCTTGGAATCTCTAGCAACCCCTTGTCAGATGAACGGAGCGATTGCTCAGGGAAATAAGATACCAGAAGCTCTTTCAGATAGTCTGGGCCCTGTCTGTGTAGGGCTTTATAGGTCAAAAGACCAATTTTAAATGTAATCCACTACTGTACTGGCAGCCAGTGCAGACTGCCCAGCACTGGGGAAATATGACAGGACCAAGAGGTTTGCCATCAAAAGCGGGGCTGCAGCATTCTACACTAGCTGCAAATGGCAGATTTCCACCCCAGGTAGCCCTAGGTACAAGGAGTTGCAGTAATCCAGACATGAGGACACAAAGACGTGGACCAGTGTGGGAAGATCACTGGATGGAACAAGGTGTTTAACCCTGGAGATATTTCTCAGATGGTAAAATGAGGTCTTGACGATGGCCAACACCTATGAATGAAGCATCAGCCCCTCATCAAAAATTACCCCCAGGCTTTGCATCCATTCAGAGGTCGGGAGTGATAGGCCCCCCAAAAAAAGACACAAGGACTAACCTACCCCCGGCCCCCCATTCGGTGCCCCAGGTCCACAACCAGTACCTCAGTGTTTTCTGAGTTCAACTTCAACCAACTCGTATCCATCCAGTCCTGTATTTCTGTGAGGCAGTTATTGAAGACTGAGACAGCTCGATCCTGGTTGGTTGCAAAAGAAAGGTAGAGCTGGGTATCATCAGAATAGCAGTGAAACCTCAGCCCATACCTCCTTACAATGTCTCCGAGGGGCAGCATGTACACTGCGAACAATATGGGGGACAACACAGACCCCTGAGGGACCCCACATGACAGAGGGACTGGGTCCGAGGAATAAACCCCGGACACCACTCTCTGAATTCTTCTGATGAGGAAAGATGTAAACCACCTGAGGACTGTACCCGACAGGCCACAGATGAACCTTAGACAACAGAGCAGAACCCCGTGGTCCACAGTGTCAAACACTGATGAGAGATCAAGAAGAATCAAGATGGAGCGGTTCTTCCAATCTGTAGCCATCAGGAGATCATTGAGCACCCAAACCAGCACCATCTCAGTACTGTGCCTCTTCTGAAATTCAGACTGGAGAGGTTCATAGGTGTCATGGATGGTAAGATGGTTCTCCAGTTGTACGGCTACAACCTTCTCAACCCCTTTCCTTAAAAAGGAACATTTTTTTTCCCCCAATTGTTTAACCAGGTGAGATACACTAAGCTGAAAGCTTGTTTACAGGTGTAACCTGGGAGCACAAGGAAGTTAAGTGACTTACTCAGGGTCACACAGTACACAAGTGTGGGCTGTGGGATTCAAACCCAGGTCTCCAGATTTGCAGCTCAGAGCCTTAAACCACTGAGCTATACTGCCTGCCTAGGTCTGTAGTTCTCATGGCAGTCTGGGTCCAAAGAAGTTTTCTTCAAGAGGGGTGTTACCAGTGCCTCCTTCAGAGAGCTAGGAAACTCACCTGTTTACAAGGAGCACCAGACAATCCGTGCTAGGACTGGACCAATGGAATCAATAGAACCCAAAACCAGGGAAGTTGGTCCTGGATCCAAACTACAGCACATAGGGCACACACCCTGGACAATCTGCATGACATCCATGAATTCTGGGTGGTTGAAGGTTTTCCAGGAATGCTGAGGCCTATTGGCCAAGCGTTGGTCCAAAGCAAAGCCTGTAGAGTGTGCCAGTTGGTGCGCCGCCCTGATGTCAGCCACCTTAGTTGCAAGGACTCAAACAAGTTCACCACACTCTATTTGCAAAAAGGTTTTCCAAACTTGTAGACAGGCTGGGTTGCACAATTTGTCCACAGTTCAGAAAAGCTGAGCTGGTTGATTCTGAGCTGCCGCAATCTCCCCGGACAGGAACTCTGCCTTCTTACGGGTGATTGCAGATTGATAGACTTGATAATGGTCCATCTATCTAAGGTGGTCGGCATCAAGGGCAGATCTCCACCAGTAACACTCTAACCTTCATCCTAATTGCCACATCTCCCTCAAAGTCCCATCAAACCATGGAAACCGAGGACTAAGGGAGAGAGGATGAACTTGGACAGGAGCAATGAGATCCAGGGCTGCCAAAATGGCCATATTATAGGCCACCACGAGGGTCTCTGGGTCACTGTTTGCTACTGGAATATTTGATAGATCAAGTACCGCCATTAGGCCTTCAGAGCTAACATCTCATAAAGGGTGATACCTGACCATCTACACAGGGGTATACCTATGAAGGGGGGTGCTAAAATTTAACCCCATGGTTTAGTGATTGGACCATCTGACTGGTTCCACCCCAAATCTGAGGCTTCGATCCCCAGGAGGATGACTAAGTCAAGAGAGTGACCATATTTATGGGTAGCAGTGGTAACTATCTGTGTAAGGCCCAGAGATGTCATCAACTGGAGGAAGTGTTGTCCAAACTGAGAGAGTTCATCATTGACCCAGGCATTAAAGTCGCCTAGGACCATCAACCTGGGTGACTCAAATGCCATGTCAATGATGAAGTCTGCTACTTCCTGAAGTAACCGCTTCTCATCCCCAGGTGGACGGTAGATGAGGGCAATCCTACAACCTACACCTGCTACCACAGTACACTCAAATTACTCAGTCTCCTCAGCTGGTACACTCATGAGGCCCAATTCAGTCTTGAAACATTGCATTGATTAGTATTCCTGTTGAAAATGAGTGGTTGTGGTCGGTGTGTAAAAAAAATCTGGTCATACATTTCCATTTGAATTTCCTCCATCCCAAGGGAGAGTGTTACCTTCCAAACCCTCTCCCAAGTCTGCTGCTGTTCCTTCTCTGGTATATTAATTCCTGCCACTGCCTCCCACTGTGCCTTTAAGTTGATGAATTCAGAATGATCCTCCCTAAGCAGGGTTTTGTAAGCTGTAGACACCATCCCCCTACCCCTAAGCATGACTATACAGTAAAAGAAACTTTCCAAAGAAGTCAGCTCCCTATGTACTTTTAAGCAATAATGCATGACCAGTGGTTAGATTCACAGTCTTTTAATCACCCCTAGGGGTGTAATGAGGCATGAGGTGCAGCTGAGTGCCATATTGCCCTAAGGACTGTCCGTATAGCCTAGAGGTTAGAGGAATGAGGTGTGAACAAGCTTGATACCTGAGTTTGATTCTCACAACCTCCACTTGCATACTGTGTGACTCTGAGAAAGTCACTTAACCGCCCAGTGCTCCCAGGTCACCCCAGAAAACAGACACTTGTGCCGAGTGGGCCTTACCTAGTTACCAAAGACTAAAAATAAAAAAAACTGACTATTAACCTAATTCCTGGGAGTGCCTTACTGCTATTATAAAAACTGATTTCAAAAGAAAAGCATTAGAAGTGTGTCTTTTTAACATTTTCTGCACTAAAAGGGAGATTTTTAATCACATATTTCATCCACCAGCTGTTTAAGAATGCTGGTTCAGAATCAGAATGCATCATTCCAGTCATTCAGCAGTGCTAGAGAACGGAATACTAACAGGAAGAATTTATGTGTCATCATGATCAGGATCTACAGGACAAGGATTAATGTAAGGCTATTAGAATGCTGACAGCCAATAAGAATGGAGCACTTCTGAGTCCCTTTTTACAGCTGCAGTGGGTGGAACTCTGCAGATGGCTTGCTATGACAGTAGAAAAAGGGAGCTCTCCAGATTCTAAATGGACTAGATAATATTGGAGGGTTTGTGCAATCACTCAACTAATTAGTCAAAGCAGTCTGCTGTGTTCATTTAGCTTAGCAGTGTTACAATGCACTATTTTATGTGATAATGTGGTTGCTAGATTCAATCTGGGAAGAATTATCTTTCAAGAAAGAATCATATCTCATAAACATATCAACTCAGCCATTCTCAGCCATAAACTGTAATTGAGATTGAGGAAGGAGGCTCAGATTTCAGACTCTATGGGGAAAGGCCACAGATCAACACAGAGTAAGGTGCTGTTTTCAATTCAGAAGATCCACAAGAATTAAAGATCAAATTAACCATTTTTTTCATATTTTTAATAAAAGCTTGAATTTAAGTCCCTGTGTCATGATTAGAGTTTCCTAAAAATGCCATGCTGTTTGTTTTTGCAGTTTTCTTTAAATCAGCATCTGTTAATGTGCTGTGCAGTAATTGAAAACAGTGAAGAGTTTTCTGTCCCTATCAGTGAGGCCTGCAGAGTGATAGTATTATTTTAATCTACAGAAGCCTGCTGCTTCATCAGTTAAGTCCCTGACTGACTGAAAAAGCTGTTGCACTTCCCAGTCAGAGATAATTGTTTTCACTCAAAGTTTGTTACTAACCCATCTGGTTTGTGTTTAGATAGATTAGCTTAAAATCTATCATTCTGTTATCATAAAAAAATGATAATTTGAGTTTCACTGCTGAAGTGGTATAAATGTTTGTAAGACATCACCTTGTCTGCATCACAGCTGTCACTTCTTTCTCATCAAAACTCTGCATTGTTTTCTGCCTATATAACACAAGGTTGTTCAATGAATATAAAATAAATCTAAATTTTGTTAATTTATAGTAGTGTGTCTTTGATATAGCCTCCATAAATAGGTTCATGTGAGAACAATTTTGTTTTTATGTCAGATTGACAAACAGGTGACTGCCACACTCTGCTATTTCAGGATCATGTACCGTATAAGCTCACAAAATTCAGTACTTTGAGAGTTTTGGTGTGAAAACACATTGTGTATGTTTCTCCTGATGCCATTCTGTGTAAGGCGGAATCATACCATCTGTCCAACGATGCAAAACAATTAATTTAGCAATGATTGCTATTGAGGCTATATGGGCTTTGTGGGTACCTATTAAGTTCTTGGGGTACAAGCCCACAAGACAAATATCAGGATTAAAGAGATCAGTCAAGCCCCAAAAGGGTCAGGAGGCCACCCTAATAGCTGCCCAAAAAGGTATCACCTTAGCATACTCCCAGAGGATATGATTGAGGTTTCCCTCAGTAAGACCACAGCACTAATACAAAGGGAAGGGGAGTCTGCCCAACTTATTAAGTTTATGAGGAGTATTATATAAGTTGTGGAGAACTTGAAATTGAGTTAGATGCAACCTGTCTTGCTTAATGTATTCGTAAGTGTCCATCCAGACAGTGTGCCATACAGTGGAATTCATTTGGAGATTGAGGTCCTGCATCCAATAATAGCAGATTCTGGTCGGAGTACAGGCATCAAGGAACAGAAATAGGCAGTATTGTCCTGACACAGAGTGGGGCTGGGAAACTACTGAAAAAAAGTTCTCAGAAACAGAGTGATCCAGCAACACCCAGAAATTGGGTCCCAAATATGAGATGACAGCATGGGTCAATTAAAAGTATTTAAAACTAAACCCCTTTTGGAGATGAAAACATTCCCTCATGGTTAGGAAGGACATGAATCTGTTTCCTTCTAAAAGGGATGCAAGTGGTACATCCCAGAGCTGGAGGCAAAAAGAGAAATGGGGCATCTGGTGATGCTAAAGTTGGGATTTACAAGGAGAGCCTGGGACAGGCCCTTGAACCATTCCAGACTTAAGTAGATTGATGCCCCACTTTGTTCATGCAGTGCTTCTGGGCATTGCTCCTCAGTGCAGGCAGTCCCTGACCTTTCACCAGCAGTTGCACCACTGAGTCCATGCAGTGCTTCTGAGCATAGCTCCACAGGGCAAGAAGTCCCTCACCTCTCATCAGCATGCAGTATGTAGCTCTTATGGGTGCCATGTCACTCCTCTGTGTTCATGCATTGCCTCTAAGCATTGCTTCCCGGTACATGCAGTCCCTTACCTTTCACCAGCACACAGTATGCAACAGGGATGGGTGCAATGACATCCCTCTGTGTTCATGCAGCACTTCTGAGCATCGCTCCTCAGTGGAGGCAATCCCTACCCATTTACCAGTCCACATTACACCACCATAACAGGTGCCATGTCGCTCCACAGTGTTCATGCAGTGCTTCTGAACATCACTCAACACAGCAGACACTCCCTCACCTTTCACCAGCACACACTACAATACAGTGATTGGTACCATGTCACCCCACTGTGTTCAAGCAGTGATTAGGAGTATCACTCCACAGTGCAGGCAGTCCCTCACCTTTCACCAGCACACAGTACACCACCGTGATGGGTGCCATGTCACCCCACTGTGTTCATGCAGTGCTTCTTAACATCACTCTACAGTGCAGGCAGTCTATTGCCTTTCATCAGCACACAGTACACAGCCATTATGGGTACCATGTCACCTCACTGTGTTCATGCAGTGCTTCTAAGCATTGCACACCTGTGTAGGCAGTCCCACACCTTTCACCAGCATGCAGCTCTTTTGGGTGCCATGTTGCCCTTCTGTGATCATGCATTGCTTCTGAGCATCATCAGTCCACAGTGCAGACAGTCCCTCACCTTTCATCAGCAGGTAGCATGCAGCTCTTATGGGTGCCATGCCACCCCTTTGTGTTTCTGTATTGCTTCTGAGCATTGCTCCCCAGTACAGGAAGTCCCTTACCTTTCAACAGGACACAGTACACAGCAGGGATGGGTGCAATGATGCCCCAATGTGTTCATGCAGTGCTTCTGAGCACCACTCTATAGATCCGACACTCCCTCACCTTTCACCAGCACACAGTGAACTACAGTGATTGGTGCCAAGTCGCCCCATTGTGTTCAAACAATGCATTCAATTGTTCCTTTCCAGTAGAGGCAGTCCCTACTCTTTCACCAGCATGTAGTGCACAATAGGGATGCACGCCATGATGCCCTACTTTGTTCATGCAGTGCTTCTGGGCATTGCTCTTTATTGCAGGCAGTCCCTGACCATTCACCAGCACACAGTACACTACCATGATTGGTGTCATCTCACTGGGTTCAAGCTATGCTTCTGAGCATCACTCAACAGCACAGGCAGCCCCTAACCTTTCAAGAGCATGCAGTACGCAACCTTGATGGGTGCTATGCCACCCCACTGTGTTCATGCACTGCTTCTGACTTTACTCCCTTGTTAAAGCATTCCCTCATCTTTCACCAGCAAGCAGTACACCACCATGATGTGTGCCTTGTCACACCGGAATATTCATACAGTGCTTCTGAGCTTTGCTCCTCAGTGCATGCAGTCCCTCACCTTTCACCAGTACACAACAGACCACTGTGATTGATGTCATTTCACCCCACTGTGTTCAAGCTCTGCTTCTGAGCATCTGAGCATCACTCCCCAGTGCATGCAGTCCCTCACCTTTTACCAGCATGCAGTCACCCCACTGTGTTCATGCAGTACTTCTGAGACTCATTGCACAGTGCATGCAATCCCTCACCTTTCACCAGCAAACAGTGCAATACCATAATTGGTGCCATGTCACTCCACTGTGTTCAAGCTGTGGTTCTGAGCATCACTCCATAGTGTAGGCAGTCACTCACCTTTTACCAGTATGCAGTACGCAGTACACCACCTTGATGGGTGCCATGTCCCTGGCTTGTCGCACCAGAATATTTATTGCTTCTGAGGATTGCTCTCCTGTGCAGGCAGTCCCTCACCTTTCACCAGCATGCAGCACACCACCGTGATTGGTGCCATGTTACCCAAATGAGTTCAAGCAGTGCATTCAAGCATTGCTTCCCAGTAGAGGCAGTCCCCAACCTTTCACCAGCATGCAGTACACAACCAGGATGTATTCCATGATGCTCCGCTTTGTTCATGCAGTGCTTCTGGACATCGCTTCTCAGTGCATGCATTCCCTCACCTTTCACCAGCACACAGTACACAAGCATGCTGGGTGCCATGTTACACCATTGTGTCTATGCAGTGCTTCTATGCATTATTCCCCAGTGCAGGCAGTACCTCACCTTTCACCAGAACACATTACACCACTGTGATGGGTGACATGTCACCCCATTTTGCTCATGCAGTGCTTCTGAGCATCACTCCACAGTGCAGGCTGTCCCTCACCTCTCACCAGCATGCAGTATGCAGCCCTTATAGGTGCCATGCCACCCCTTTGTGTTTATACATTGCTTCTGAGCATTACTCCCCAGTACAGGCATTCCCTTACCTTTCACCAGCACACAATATGCAACTGGGATGGGTGCCATGACGCCCTACTGTGTTCATGCCTAGAGGGATGTGGGGTGCACACTTCCATCTTGAGTCTCATTTCAGTGTTATTTCAGTCCAGACTGACAAAGCACTGCTTTTTGTCAGTGCACTGTTACTACACTGCATTGACTTTCTGCTACACTGTTGTACCACAGCTCAATCTTTCTTATTTTTTGATGCAGACTGTAAGAGCACTGCAAATAATTAATAGATTTTCATGCACACTTCTTTAGCACTGCATTTCCTTCATTGTGTGCTGCACACTGCAGTAGTACTGCTCAATCTTTCTTATTTTTTGATGTAGACTGTAAGAGCACTGCAAATAATTATTAGATTTCCATGCACACTTCTTTAGCACTGTATTTCCTTCACTAATTGTTGCTGCACACTGCAGTAGTGCTGGCAACACATTATCATTTTTATCACACTTCTTTAGCATTGCATTGTCTCAGCAATCTGGTTACCCTTACCGAATTTGTCACAATGGCAATACTTAGGTCCGCAGAAAAATCCACAATGGTACTACTTATTGGTATGCTGGCATCACAGTGGTAGATAACATATAGATTTTCCTCGATGCACTGGTAGTACACTGGCACAATGGTATCCCCATGGCATGTTTTACCATTTTCTCTGTCTCTCACACACACACACACACACACACACACACTGGTAATACAATGGTATCACAAAATGTTGAGATTTTTGTCAGCTCCCCCAAATACTGGCACACTGGTAGCACAATGGTACTGTGCTATTTTGACATTTCAGTATTTGGTGCCTCTCAAAGCAACCCCAGACTCATGTGGTAGCACAGTGGTACCAGTATTAAGCTCATTATACTCTAATGCATTGTTAAGACAAATTACATTATCAGCCTCATGGAGGAGAGCTCTCAATTCTGTATTTTTATTTGTTCACTTGTCTTTATCTTACTGGTAATAGACTGCTATCGTTCACATAGACCAGAACATTCAAAGGGCAATCGCAATCTCTAAATGGGTTAGTGACTCTCAAACAACACTTTGCACCCCAAAAACAGGGTAGGATCACAACATGATAACTTGGATAGCATGATAAGTGAGTCTCTGACCAGTTGGTGAAAGGCTGTAAAAGATGCTGCCTCCCTAAATCAAGTATTATCACCTCTTCCTCCCACCCCTGCCCCTTTGAGCTCCCACCATTGGTAATATCACCTGGTGTTCAGTGGTGCTGCTGTCCATTCCGTACATTGGAAACTGCCAATACCTACCTGCCCACTCAGTCCCACCACTCCCACCATTCATGGCCCCCACCATATGTTTACACACTCTCCCCACAGTGGCATTTGGCAGAGACACTCTGCTAACTTCTGTGACCAACTAAGGACAGAATGCCAGTTTTGCACTCACATGCCTACTGTATAAACAGCTGTGTACAGCTAGCACATGATCATGAACTATCATCCATTTTGTGCCTGATCAAGGAGCTGAGAGGAGGGTCTGTGACTGTGTCGAATGTGGTACGGTGGCAAATATATAGTAAGCCTGGGGACCGGGAGTAGTGTTAGCTGTAAGAACTAACTTGGTCATGGTGGTGGCTTTGGATATACTGTACAGGGGGTAAGGGCTCTCACTCAACACACCACTGCTCACTCTATTAGGCCCTGGGCTGCCTCCCCCTATCAGCCCAACAGACCTATCTCCTAGCCAGCACAGTCAATAAAGTCATCAAAAACTGAGCTACTTCTCTGCAATCCCACCTCCTTTGGCCAAAAGTGTTCGTTCGAGAGCTCTACCTCACTGCTGGCTCTATGCTTGAGTGCCCCCTAGTCTCCACCTGAATGGGTAAACATGCATTCTCATCTGCAGCCCCTTTCCTTTGGAACAACCTGCCCACTCCACTTAGCACCAGTGACTCTCCAGGACTCTTCCACTCTCTCCTTGGATCTCACCTTCTATCCTCCACCCCTTGATCCTGCTCTCCCAACTTAGTATCATGCCTCTACTCCCCTTACCTCCTTTCCCTTCTTGGTCCATACCTACACTGCCCTGATGCACGTTTTCCTTTACTCGTCTCCAATCATGCCTAATTTGAATTACAACTTGGCTACTACTGTACCTGCTATTGTCATAAATGCTATTTATCCATTGTGCTGCAACTTTATATATATCTTCATATAAATATCCTGTATATTTTTATTACTGTCTATTGTATGCCTTGTCCCAGCCTCCTTTGTACTTGCTTGTATTCCTGTGCCATCCTCAATGGCCCAGGTCATACCTGAAAATGGTTCTCAGACCAGTGCACCTACTTGGCAAACAAATGAATGAATAAATAAATAAATGGGAACCACTGGATGTCAGGGATAGTAACAATCTACTGTATATCTGCGGGGTGATTGTAGGATGGGGTAGGACTTGACAGCAGGCAAATTAAAAACCTGGACCTGTGGGATAATTAGGGAAGGGGGCCCACTGGAGATTGACTGTTTCCTAGGAGGGTGCTTTGGTGGTTTAACTCCTGGGATACGTTATGCCTGGTGCTGTAATGTTGGCTGTGCTGTAATCAGCATCGGCAACACGGCTGTCACACGAGCATGGGTGAAGCCTTTCTCCACACCCTCCCGAGTGTCCACCCTATAACAGGTTTTGGTGGCATCTGCAAAAAGACATACCTTTCCATTCAGTTCTTCTGCAATTTTGCTTATGAAGCTATTGGAGAGGCCCACTCCTAATACTGAGCCCCACCCCACACCATGCCTTTAACCAACTGTTGAAAACCGTGTGGAGAGTCCTATTTTCTCTACAGATGTACATAGGTAACCTTTTGGCAAAAGCCACCATGCATGCTTGAGGGCCTTCCCCCGATTCCTGAAATTTCCCTGCACTACCCCTACCCTGTCCCTTGCTAGGTCATTTATCCCTAGGTGGACAATGACATCTAGCTCCCTCTCATCTTCTACTGCCTAATGATCCACTGTATCTACTCTCATCCCTCCCCTGCTAGCAAGTCTATCCCCCAATTAAGTCCCCCACCAGCAGTTGCTTTCTACTCAGCTGGGAGCCTCTTCCTCCCTCCTTGTAACTGTGGAATGGTCCATGGACAATGCTTTCCTTTGGGGAAAGTTTGTCCAAGGGCTGAAAGGGTGGTTCAGCTGCAGGGAGAGTGGTTGACGCTGGGCAGGGCATGTTTCAGATGCGCGGAGGTGGTTAATGTTGGTGGTGAGTAGCTACTCTGGGTGGGAAGTATGACCTGGGGAGGAGTCGTCTGCCATACTGGGTCTCATGTTGTGCGGCTTAGCATACAGCATTGCGAAACCAGTCCTGTGTACTCTCAGTTGGACCCCCCCTGAGTTGGACACTTTAATGGGGGTCTGGGGGTGCAGCCCCCCTGTAAGGGGGGGGCAGAGCTCCCCACAGAACAAAAACTACAAGAAATTGCTCAACACAATTGTACTGCACGGCATTCTGCTGTGCGATATAATGATCCCGTGCCATTGGCTGCAGGGAGGGCTGTTGGGAGAGAGGCTTGTCCTGGGACTGTTTGTCAGGGAAGAGGGGCTGGAAGGTTGGTTAAGCTGCAGGAAAAGTTTCTGACTAGGGGAGAAGAGGGTGGTCAGGGGAAGGGTTCTAGCTGCATGGAGATTTGTTGGAGGGGGAGGTTGGTCCATATGGGTGGTTTGGGGGATTCTGGCAGCAGGGAAAGTAGTTAGCTGGGGTAAGAGACAGGTTTGGGGGCTGTGAAATGATTCAGGGAGTGTGCTTAGATTTGGGGAGGCTTGTATGGGGGCTTAAAGAATGGCACAGCTGCTTACAGGGTAGTCAGTTAGTAGGGGGATATATTTTGCAATGCAAAAACTTGGTATTCCAGCACATGGGATACCTACCACACCCTCTCGACCCACAGCAGACTGACAGAGTCACTGTCCTGACAGAGCAGTCGGGAAAAGCAGCCCAACACACAGAAGGTGCAAAATCCTGAAAACCCACAGCCCCGTGCAGGGACAGAATCCACATGCAGACAACAGTATGCTGGGACACGTGGCACAGCACTGCTATATTATTGCAAGCCTGCCACAGGAGTAGGCAACAAAGCAGGTGAACCTGAACTCCGACAAACAAACCAGCACAGGGCACAAAATGCAAGCCTCGTAGGAGAGAGCACAATGAGGGCTACAATATGTCATTTACCACAGAAGTCCCAGGTCAGGGAACTACAGCTGAGGAGAACATGGAAAACAGAGGCGGGAAGAGGAAAATGATGCATGGGGCAGCAGACAGACGTGCACACATGACGGCATGCATGGGAGTTACAGATGCTGTGACGCCAATGCCAGGGGGTGCAAAGGTCAGCCTAGGTAGGCGGACACTGGCCTGTAGGCAGAGCGCACAACACACAGGGACCCCTGTATGCTGGACAGCAGGGAAGCGTACCATGGAGCATAGCCCGGCTGCAGCACAGTAGCTGACGGGGGCCCAGGACACTGTTGACACAGACCTTTAATGTGACCATTTGCACAGCACAGCCATGAAGCACTGGGACTGTGGGCAGACAGTGGCATTACAGTGCTGATAGAAACCACCACAGATGAGTAGCAGCTGCCACAGGTGTGGCCCATGGAGTGTGATGTGCAAACGAGGTGCAATCACACCCGTATGCCTCAGCTGGAACAAAAGTCAGCCAGTGTTGCACAGTCCTCTGGCACAGTGGAGGAGAGAGTGGAAGCCATGGATGGGCCAGGGTGCTTGACTGCAACCCCAACAACAGGGACAATCTGTGAGGTGGTACCATCCAGGAGGGGGAAGTCTGAGCTGAATGTGGATGGCTACCTCCTGGTCCATGAAAGGACATGCAACAAGACAGTGTACTGGTGCTGCCAGCACCATAAGTCCAAGTCCTGCCTCTGCCGGGCCATCACACTGCTCCAGGATGGCCAGCACCACCTAAAGAAAAAGAATGAGCACATTCATGCTCTGGAGGTGGCAGATTTTATTTATTTTTATTTATTTATTTAGTTTTTGTTGACCGGGTAAGTGCACTAGACAAATTCTGCCTATTTTCAGGCATGACCCGGGGGAAGGGGATACAGATGAATGCCAACTGACTTTGAACCAGATTAAGCTGTTGGTAGTATTTCAGTGAATGCTCTACTGGCACAGGCGCTGGCTGGCATCAAGTAGAAGGCACACAGCACCATGGCTACCCTCTCATAGCTAAGGCAGAGTGAGGCAACTGCAATGTCCACTGAGGTGCGGCAACATTTGCCAAGCAAGCCGGCCCTGCTGCAGACTGTGAACAGGACCCACCGCAAGGACCTCTCACCAGAGCCAGCAACACTGGCTGACCTCATCATCCCTGAGCAGATACAGATGGTGAACAGATGGCCATGGTACAGCAGGATCACCAGCAGCACCACCCACCAGGTCCTTCTACTCACCACAGAGGACCACATCAGGGGCCTGGCACAAGCGCCCTTCTGGGTGATGGATGGTACATTCAGGACTGTTCCACACCTATACACTCAATTGTACACCATCCATGCACTCATGGGGATGGGCCCTAACAACCTCATCATGTCACTGGTGTGTACACTGATGACAACAAAGAGCTTGGAATGTTACTGCACCTTGTTCCAGGAGCTGAACAAATATGCCAGTACACAGTCCTGCACCCTTGATCCACCTACGATCATCACTGACTTTGAGCAGGCTGTGATCAATGCCTGTAAAATGTAGCTTCCTCAAGCCATGAATGAGGGTTGCCTGTTCCACTTTGGGCAGATTGTGTGGCGGAAGGTCCAGAGCTTTGGCCTTGCACCACAATACGGAAGTGACCCAGATTTCAGCCTGAAGATCCATGAACTCGTGGCTCTTGCCCATCTCCTGGCACAGGACATTCAAGCAGCATTTAGCCTTCTGAAGCCAACCATACCTCCCAATGCCACCACACTCCTCTATTGTTTCAAGCAGGCACATGTGCTGGGCAGGATATAGCTGTACAGTAGGGTGGCCAAGGTGCCCATGAGCTACGACTCAGTGTTCCCACCTCAGCTGTGGTTGGTTGTGGATCTCAATGAGCAAGGTATACCATGGACCCAAAACAATGTCGAGACCTGGCAATACCATTTTCATGCCCAGCTCGGGATGGTGCATGAAGGGGTCATGACAATGCTAGCAGAGCTCCACAGGGAACAGCAATGGACCGATGTCACCAGGAAGGGCATTCATCATGGACTGCCATGGACTCCACCAAAGAAGAGCTATGTGGCCCGTGAGGAGTGGGTAAAGATGGTACTGGCATCCAGGGACAAGAGTAAGCTGCTGGAGTTCCTCTGTGGCATGGCACACACCACCACCACCCTGTAGGGTTTCCATGGTGACATGGCACCTGACAGTTGTACATTCACAGTACACATCATGCACAGCCACCAGGTTGCCACTGTGGCCCCCCACTGTTTAATAAAGTTGCTCCCCCCACATTTCACATGCACTCCAACCTGGTGACCATGTCTCATCACAACACTGCTGGGTATCGCCAAGCAGCCCACTGCACACTGCCACATCTGCACTGTGTGTCACATGTTGCACAGGCATGACTCTGTGCGAGCCCCCCCAAATCCTTCCAGCTGTTCATGTGTGCCACTCGTTGCATAGGCCTGAAGCTGTGCGAGCCCCCCCAATCCTTCTAGCTGTGAAACTTTGTGGTAACAGCATACCCACAATGGGCTCCTGTGGAAAACCCCACCACAACACACCTGGCTGTCTCTGGCATGCAGCCTTCATGCTGCAATGGGATCCCATGGCACAGGTCCCCCCAAACAACTCCAGACTTTTTTCTGTGGGGCTACTGCAAGCCCATAGTGGGCTAGCATGACACGGCCACATGCACACATCGCACTGTTGGTGTGATGGCATGCTGCTCTGTGTCCTGGCACCCAAATGAAGTGTCACTGTGGACTGTTTCCTGGCACAGCTATTCATGCTCTCCCTGTGCCACTCTGCTGTGTGCCTGCAGTGTCATGCATGCACCAAATGAACAGGCATGGTACTTCAATTCCTTCATGCATGCCTGTCCGGCTTGCTGTCAGATGACATCACCATGCATGCAGGGACTCACAGACAGTCCACCATTCTGCCTGGAATGGCTGGTCAACACACCGGGGCATGTGCAGCTATTTGTTTCATCCCTGTCCCATGGACGGGGAGACAGTCATCCTTACCGGGGGTCCGTGATCAGGTCAGTGTGTCCTCGGAGGGTGCACTGCATGGGGGGGGTCCACGTCATCTGTGCTGTTCAGCAGTGGCTCAGGTCTGGGGATGGGTGGCGTATGTCAGGATCAGGTGCTTCAGGCATTTGTGGAAAATCCACTCAATAGCCGCACAACATCCTGACCTCCTTTGGCCTGACAGTGTGTTGGCACTATCCCTGGTCAGGCTGCTGAGTGTCGGGCTGCTGGGGCTGCTGGGTTGTTGTGTGCGGGATGCGGCATGTCAGGCTAGTATGCATCGTGATTACAAAAGGGTACCTAGCAGGGCAGAGTGTTCTATGTGCAAGGAGTGTGGTTGGTGGTGGGATGGGCAACTAGTCTGTGGGCAAGATGGGTAGTCTGGATGGGTCCACCTGCAGGAAGAGTTGTTATCTAGGGGGTGCTGGTCCAGCTCCAAGGAAAGTGCTTTGTTTGGTGAGGCTGGGAAGTTGGTCCAACAGCAGGGCTGGAAGGTTGGCCCAGCTGCAGGGAAGGTGGTCAACAGAGGTGGGGAGGTAGGTCTGGGGGGGTTCCATCCGCAGGGGGATCTTGTCTGAGGTAGGATGGGTGGTCTGGAGGACCCAGCTACAGGAAGGGTGATAGTTGATGGGGTAGGCTGGTTTGGGGCTTGCAGAGTAGTTTAGCTGCAGGCAGGGTGCACAGCTTGGGAGAGGTCTATTGAGATGCTAATATGGTTGTCCAGCTGGGTGGTCATCTGGGTAGGGGTGTTTAAGATGTGAGTGGTCATGGGGGGGGGTGCAGGCCCAAAGGGCTGTACTTGGGAACTCTCACTGAAGTGGAATACTAAATTTAGTATTAAAACAGTCATTCATTTGCCTTAAAGACTAATTTTAGTCATGTTTAATCACATTTAATCATCATTCAAAAATACAGCCTCTAAGAAAACTAAATTCTAAGAAGTATTTCAGCAGACTACCTGTTCAAAAGTAAATTATTACTAAATGAGGATTAGAAATAGATCTGCAATGCTCTTAAAAGTACAATTTTTTTTAATGCTACTGAATCATACATAAAGATTACAGTTAGCAGAGTAGTTCACGGGTTTGAAGCCACAAGGCTGGGTACATTACCATGCATTTCAGTTCCACAAAGCAAGGATGCAGATAAAACAACTAGCAACACCAATGAGTTTTTGAGAAGGTAGGCAATCTTAAAATGCGAGTTTTTGCCTAGAAATAATATGATACAAAAAAGGTTGGCAGTGTCCCTTCAAAAGTTTACAGAGCTACATTTTCTACAAGTGACCTATATGTCCCAGAAACCCTCACTTCCCTTTCCTCTCCAGACTATTTATCTCCATTTTGATCATCAGCCTGGTTTTGCAGTTAAGAAGAAGGTTTGTGTTTTGTTTTATTAGAAAAGAGCATCATTGTAACTCCCTGAAATGTTTAATACAGTAATGGAATAATTACTCTAGTCTTATTGTCTTGTAATTCAAATGCTGTGCAGTTTTCCATGGTGAATATTTTGTTATGAAGAAAGTTCTGTGCTCTTATCTCCCACGTGGCCCCAAACCTTTGAAAAGCCTTGAAAAAATATTTGTTGTTACCAAATCACGCCTCAAAGTGTCTAGTGTGCATTGTACCTCTAGATTACCCATTATTTGTGGTATTTCTACTGATTTAGTTAAGTTGTAGTTTCATATTTTATTGGGGGGTAGTGCCTGGCTGCAGGAAGATTGAATACGCAAATTGAGAATGCATTTTCTGTGCGTATATCCTTTCAGTATGTTACTTTACTTCTGTGCTGTAATGCAGCTAAATTCTTTATCATCACAGAACTATTTTGATTAGAATGTGGTGTTTTCAAACCAAATGAATTGTTTTTAACTTTGTTAGCATAGTATTGTTTCAGTTATTCTTGGGCTACTCCTCCTACACTGGTTTCCGAAATTATCAACTTTTTCTGATGGTAGCAAATTTGTTTTTTCTCATAGTTCTTTCAGCTTAGAGACAACTGTTTCTGTGTAGTGTACTCAGTTTTCAACTGCATTATCTTTGTTATTTGCATGTTGGATATTTATTTCTAAATTAGCTATTGCTATTTTTATGCTTTACATTTTTTAGATCCTCTGAGGACAACATTTCCCTCAATTCAGCAGGAGGAGAGGCATACCGTTCGTTACAGTTGATTTCAGCACTGTTTAAAACCGTGGTAGTTTCTAATGTTTTATTTTTACCTTTCCTGATATCAAAGCCTCACAATATAGGACTCAATTTGTAGCCTAGGGTCTGTTCTATTAGGATGTGAATTTGTTTTTTAAAAAATACGTTGTTTGGCTCGTCGATGGCAAAGGATTATTTGCAGCATTTATTACAGTTCATTCAGCACTGTTTAAAATTGCAGTAGCTTCTAACGTTTTATTTGTATCTTTTCTGATGTCAGAACCTCACAATATAGGAATCAATGTGTGGCATAGGGTCTGTTCTGATAGGATGTGAAGTTATTTTTCCAAAAACATGTTGATTGGATCATGGATGGTGAAGGATTGTTTGCTACAGCATTCATGTCGGTGGATCTATGACAGTCGGGCGACAGTTTCTTTGTCGAACGATGTTACAGCAACTCGTTTATGTCAATCTCATTTGCAGTTAGCATAAAAGGAGTCACCTGGACTGTGTTTTCTTAACCCCCAGGTGTAACTAAGCGCCCACACCTCCCTGCTACTAATCAACTCCAAGTTGGAGTTGCTTTGGGTGTGTAATACCCCAGAAAGCAATGCCGGGTCCTGCGTCGATACTACAGTGACTTGGCTCTGTTGTCGCTATAGTGTCGGTCACGGTAAAGATTCCGCCACAGCTATGTTATACCCATGTCAGTTCATTTAGCACTGTTTAAAATCGCTGCAAGTTCTAACATATTATTACCTTTCCTGATGTTAAAACTTCACGATATAGGAGTCAATTTGTAGCTTAGGGTCTTTTCTGCTAAGGTGGGAAGTTATTTCAAAAAATGTGTTGTTTGGATTGCAGATGGCATTGGATTGTTTGCTACCCAGGCTCAGTTCATTCAGGCAGCCATTTCTGTAACTCATGAACTTGGAATTACAGCCAGTCTGTTCCACTTTATACACATTCAGAGAAGATATTCCTCTGATCGGTTGATTGCAGGGTGCACAGACTGATCAAAATGCCAGCCGGGTTTACACAGCGTAATTCATTAAAGGGAATGTCCATCTGTAATCGGGCCCCCACCTCAGTGATGATGGACTCGGTAACATTTCGTAACCAGTTTTAATTTTTTACTTACAGTGAGTTTAGTAATTCAGATTTTATTGATCCTACCATCCCTTCCACCAGCATTCTGAAATGGCGCCTAGCACCGCACACAGCCTCCCACAGCTGTCCTTGGCAAGAATGACTTTATGAGCTGGTGAGCGTGACATAGCTGTAGGTCCATATAGTTGGAGTTAATAGCTCCACTTTGCAGTTTACATGCCTTGATGCTATACCAAGATCAGGTATAGATTGGCAGTTGACTGCCTGTCCATACTCTCGGTGTAGCACAGAGACATGTCAATTACAAACTGGAGATATTAATATCTTTGACTCTGCAGGACTTCTATGCATGCTCCCACAGCTGCTCCCTTGGATTGTACGGCATTCCTGGGACAGTCAGGAGGTTGTGCTTTATTGCTAGGGGTGCTTCATTTCAAAATGCCAGTGGGTGGGATGTCAGGATCAACAAGATAAAATCTTAATTACTAAACTCACTGTAAGTAAACAACAAATAGAAAAAAAAATTAAAAATGCAAAACTGCTCATCGGACCTGCAGCCTCATACTGAGGTACAGGGGCCCAGTTTGAGGTAGATGATTCCCTTTAATACTTGCTATGATTCAAGGTTGCTGCATCCCTTAATTGACTTCATATTATACCCCAAAGTATAGTTTGCTTTGTCACTAAGTAATGGTGCGATTTACATGTTCTATAATTAAAGAACCATTTGTTTTTATACATGTTACATTCCTAAGATCAAAGACGGGGGATCAGATTGTTCTTTAATTCTAATGGTTTTAAGGACTGGATTGGTGCTATAAAAAGCAGGAGAAATGTAAAAAAAAAAAAAGCCCAAATCAGGGAGACTTCCTTAAAATAGGAAGACTTACTGTAAGGATAGTTTATTTTTCTTATAACCCCCCAAAGTCCCACTGAACCCTATTCTTTCCGCTTGACCTGCTTCACTTTCACTTCCTGGAGTTCGTTCGGGAGGTAAGATTGAAAATCCCCATGCTGCAGAGGAAACAAATCCCAGAAATTGTGTGCAACTTGATATATCTGGTCTGAGGCAGTCACTTTAGACATCGTGTGAGTTCCATCCCCCACTACGGTAACTGTCATGCTGCGGTTAGCTTGCAAGCACTTAATGCTGAGCCAGTAGGAAAGGTGAGTGGCAGAATCGGAAACCGTGGCTGTGCACTGCAGTTAGATGGCGACTGTTAAATCTGGCACCATTCTGACAGTCTGAGCCAAAGAGGTCTGAATTGTGGCTGTGTGTGAGACATCTGGGACCGGGAGGTGTGGCACGGTCAGAGAAGCACTGGAGTGGAGCTAAGCGTCACTGTTGGATCAGGCTGTCAGGCAAGCAGCTTTATGTATTTACATAATCGGACAGTTAGGGCTGGCAGCAGGGTGAAGTCAGAGTTCTAAAAAGTATTTTAAATTTTAAACTGTTGGGCTGTAGACTGGGATGGCAAGCTGCAAGTGCCTGGTCTGAAGACTGAAGACAGCATGTGTGCCCCGGGTGAGTGGCAAACAGTAACTGGCAGTACAACATGGTATGGGCAGTGGGGTTGGGACAAGGAGGGAGTCAACTGGGAGGACTAGTTTGGAGCCAGAGATGGTTGGAGGGACAGCAGAGGATCAGAGGAGGGGAGAAGGTTATTACTGCTATCTATATACTGTTCTGCTATACTGGAAGATCATGGAGACACTGCTTAAAGAAAGGATAGTGGGGCATCTAGAAGCCATCAGAGTCCAGGACCATAGGCATCATGGATTCACATCGGGGAGGTCATGCCAGACAAATCTGGTTAATTTCTTCGACTGAGTGACAAAAGAAGTAAATCTGGGTGAGGCAGTGGACATCACTTACCTTGATTTCAGCAAAACCTTTGACACTGTCCCACATGGGAGTCTAAACAAGCTGGGTAGGCAGGGCATGGGGAACAGGGTGGTAAACTGGGTTAAAAACTGGCTACCAGACAGGAGGCAGACTGGTGGTAAATGGGGTGCCTCAGGGCTTGGTCCTGGGGCCAGTCCTGTTCAGTGTCTTATTAGCGACATTGCAGAAGCGCTGAAGGGAAAGGTCTGCCTGTTTGCAGATGACACCAAGATCTGTAACAGAGTGGATACCCCAGAGGGGGTGGAGAAAATGAGGAGTGTCCTTGGGAAGCTTGAAAAATGGTCTGAGGGCTGTCAACTGAAGTTTAATTCAAAAAAGTGCAAAATTATGTACCGGGGACACAGAAACAGTGGGGAGTGCTACAAGATTGGGGGGACGGAGTTGCTAACAGTCACAAAGGAGGAAAGGGACATGGAGGTTATTATTTCAGATGATCTGAAAATATCAAAGCAGAGTGCTAAGGCAGCTGGGAGGGCCAGTGGTATGCTGGGGTGTATAGGCAAGGGTTTCACCAGCAAAAGGAGGGAGGTAGTGATGCCGTTATATAAAACCATGGTCAGGCCTCACGTGGAATACTGTGTGCAGTTCTGGAGGCCACAACTTCATAAGGATATTAGGCTGGAGATGGTCCAGAGAAGGGCGGCTAAGATGGCACAGGGCTTGCAACACAGGACTTATGAGGAGAGATTAAGGGACCTCAGTATGTACTCGCTAGACGAGAGAAGGGGAAAGAGAAGACATGATAGAAACATTGAAGTACTACAGGGGTATAAACAAGGTGCAGGGGGGAGACATTTTCCAATACAGGAGAGGCACAAGAACAAGGGGGCATGACATGAAATTGAAAGGTGGGAGGTTAAGAGGGAATGTGACAAAGTTCATCTTCACAGAGAGGATGGTGGATGCATGGGATAGTCTGCTCAAGAGGTGGTGGGAGTGAGCACAGTGGATGGATTCAAGCATGCTTGGGACAGGCATAGGGGAATCGTAGAGGTATAGCAGCAGGCGGGTCGGAAGCAGTAATCCAGTACAAGGGCTTATGGGCGGACTAGATGGGCCAGGCGATCCTTATCTGCTGACAATTTCTATGTTTCTGTTAATTAGGTACATGTCTAAATCCCCATTAGTCATTGGGTCACTGGGTGGCCTTGAGCAAATCATTATCTTCCCATGCTTAGTAGTCTTGAAACTGTTTAGAAGCAAGATAGCACACTGTTTTTTGATACAAAAGGTTTCAGGAACAGTCTGGGAAGGAAAAGCTTCTTAATGTGCATATCACGCCCCATGTCTGTTTAGATGGTTGGACATGGAACGTTGTGATGATCTTACTACCTAGTCTGAGTTAGCCTTCAGTGGATTAAACAGGGCTGGGCCTTATTTATGTCTTAGTGCTGTCTGAATTAAACTGGCAACCAGGCCATGATATTTAGTGACGAAATTTGCAGCATCTGCCTCTGGGCCAGAGGGTCATGGGTTCTAATCTCACACAAAGATGGTCTTAGTAACCCCAAACATTGGCATGCCAGTGTAGTATAGGGGAGTTGCTAAGCTGCCAAAGTGTGCTGTTCTTTGATACGGTAGGAGGTGCTGCTGTGCCACCTTTTGGGGGGGGCTCAGGCGATACCAGAGGGGAACCCCTGGATATTGCTGTGCATAGGGCCCATGACAATGTAAAGTAAATCCATCCCTGGAATGGCCAGATTTGCCATTAAGCAAACTACTCTAGTGCATTAGGGCCCATGATGTTCTGGGGGCCCTCTCTGTATGACCTGCATACTGTATATACTGGCTCCTCCATTTAGTGATTTACATGTCGGGATTTAAGCACCAAGTTTCAGAGTTTTTTTTCTCTACTGACAGGCAGGCAACACGGATCTAAATCCATGCCTGTGTCTCCACATCTGCCACGTTCCTCCAACCAGACTGGCTCCTTCCCAAACAAGGCTGTCAGGGTATTTGGCACCATGCAGTCACCATTTCATAAGAAACTGCAACCTTAAGTCCTGTCATTTGCACCATTGTGGTTATTTTTTTTGCAACCAAGTGGCACGTCGTGTTGGTGAGTTCTCAAAACAGCTAACCAGAAGAGAGAGAGAGAAGCAGCCCTAATCATGGCTCAGCTTAGGGTGCACCATAAGGACTTGGAGGCAGCAGAAGCCAGGCAAGGAGACAAGGATAGAGGAGGAGGGAGGGACAAAGTCACCCAAAAGAACATTTAAAAAAAAGTATTTTGAGATGGCCACAAGCGCAGAATAGTGAGAAACTAGTGGGCGGCAAGCTACAGCCAGGCAGACTAAATTGGGAGGCAGGTAATGGTGGAGCATGGAGGGTGTAGAGCTGAGTTGGCCTGACTGGAGGCCTGAGTAACGAGTCACGACTGTGTTACTGAGTGAACTGAGCCAACCCAGTCCCACACCCACAGAGTACTAGAATGGTCAAGTAACCCAATTTGCCATCCCAGGCACAGCCAGTTAGTTAGTGAGGTGGTGGTGTGGGCAAGCTGAAGAAGGACTGGATCAGACAGAACAGCAGCCGCACCAGAAAGCAAGCGGAGGTCATCACAGTAGGTGTGGGAGTGCTGTAGGAAAAGGTGAATTTGTTTTTCTTTTTGTTAATGCCCTGCCCCTCCCTTTCTCCCTGCTTGCCAGAAGTATTCGGCAGTCTAATGTTTACTTGACGAGGGTTAAGTGGTTTATGGGAATTGGGATGCACGCTGTGCTTGCAGAACATCCCTGGTGTGCATGTGTTTGTGTGTTCATTCTTTAACATTATGCTGGTATTTATTCTGTTATAGGCTGCATGTTCACTGTGTGTGCACTACACTGCCTGGCTGTAGTCAATGTGTAGGATACTGGCTACTACAGTTCTCACCATAAATATCAGGAGTGCCAGTGTTTACACTGATTGTAGAGCTCCTTTCCACTACTATCTGATGGCCAAGAATGTATATGATGCTATTGCCAAACTTGCCAGAGTAGTTCCAATTGCCTGCTCCCCTGTGATGTCATATTAAATAAAGCCTTTCAGTAATCACATCCTTATACTAAATGTGGCACTCATAGCTTGATTTAGGAGTTATCTGCTTCGTCAGTGTTATCTTATGTCAATTAAATTTATATGCAGTAGGATTCTTTGTATGTGTGTTGCACCAAGCACATCTGAACCCAAGGTTCTTTCGGACTGAGGGCAGTATTGTACTGTTAAACTTCTCTGACATCATCTTCTGTTTTTTTTTTTTTTTTTTTTTTTAAATGAGTATTTTAAACCAATGGGGATTTTTTTCTGTTTTTCTCTGCATTATCTAGCTGTTATAAGTATTGTATTTTCTAAACAACTGCCATGAGCTTCTGAAGAAGGACTGGTTGGTCCGAAAGCTAGAGCACTTTGTTCTTGTTGTTACATCTATGTTGGTCCATTAAAAGGTATCAAATCATTTGCTTTTGGATATATTAAATAAAGAGCACACAAAAATTTTTTATGTAGTTTGTCAGACAGACTTTAATGGAAGAAGACTACCATGACTAAAGTTAATGCATTAAATAGGGCAACTTGACTTATCTGCCTTGGATGAGCCCCAGTGCTTGGCTGCTTCTTCCAGCACTGCCTGCTTGGGGAGGGGTTTCTCAGTGTAAAGGCAGGGGGCACGTTTTAATCAAGAAACTCTGCTATGGATTGTGCAGATGCCGAGTGTTCCGGCTGCAGCATCCATTAACTGGGGAAGCTGGTGGGTAGTGGGAAGTTGTTGCAGAGGTGACTGGTTGCCATTTTCTTTGTACAGCCACGGTGCAGGGGTGCAGATATGGCTCAGTTTGCAGGCTGGAGCATGTTCACGTCATACAAATATATCCCCTACTGGGTCCCCAGCAGGCACCTACTGAATCACCAACTAAGCCCACAGTAGTCCCTGAACTTTATTTTTATGTGGTCCCACTTTACGGCACTCTATTTAACATAAACTCTGCACAAATATGGTACTTTTGTTTTGTTACTTCAATCAGCAGTGTAGCCCTGGTGTGGTGTACTAAGAGGCTGTTACCCCTGCCCTGCAGGCCTGACCAATGTTGAGGGGCCTGGATTCCTATTCTGGATATTATAGGGGGTTCTTTCCCAAGATAGCGATAAAAATGCATGGTACCTCCACCCAGAGTAAAATTACAAGTGGGTTTGGTATTTAGCAGTACAACCCCTGGAATGCTGTAACTACCCACTCCTCTGTCTAGTCATCCCGCACATGGATAACCATAAAACAGAGATCATATTTTCAGTACATTGAAATTATTGACTTGAATTAATAATATGCTCACTAATAATATGTTCACAAGTCAAACTTTTTCCAATCTGTTAAATCACCATTTATTTACATGGTGGTGGGGTTAAGAAAGGGTAATTGGAGGCAGAGTAAGTAACAATCACATTTGGCAATTGGCATTTAGTATGTGACATCAGCAAACAATTGTTTGTAGTTTCTAATTCAACAACATTCTTGAGGCAAGCCACCCACCGATCCTTGGATGGATTAAAGTTAAGCTGTCTGACTTGCTAGCTGCCGCAGATGTATAGCATGCAGACCCCAACTGGTACCAGTCCCTAGTTCAGATAAAAGGCCCCCCAAATCTATCCCTGGGAATCTAACTTGTTGCAGGCCTGTGATGCAGCTGATTGGCAGGCATTGGTACGCGTGCTTAAATTAAAAGTTAACTTTTCTGCACATCTATTAGCTACTTGGCAGAACTTTAATTGTACTGTAAATCTGGGGTAATTGGATCAGCAGAACTCTAGATCTAGAGCAGCTTGAGATGAGCAGCAGACACCTTGCACCTTGGACCTTTCCCTTGCAACAGGCTCTTGCAGCTTTGGAAGGCTGGCACGTCTCTCAGCTCCTCTGACAATGAAACTTGGGATAAGCTGAAGTCACAATCTGAAACACAGACTAGCACAGGGACCTGGGCCGGCACGCCTCAGACCCCCACATCCAGACTTGACCCATCAGGGAGGCACAATGGCTGTGCCTAGCTGGTGACACTGCCAGGCTGATTCCCAACATTGACCTTGATAGAAGACCTCTTTTTTTTCCCCTTCCTGCTTCTGGAAGTTTAGACACATCCAGATACTATTTGCATTTCAAGCCACACTGCCAGCATGGCAGCTGTATGGCCCTTTCACATCAGCACACAGCCTCTAGAAGTTCACTGGAGACACAGTCACAGTGAGACTTGAGTTCATATAAGGGTTCCTCTGAAGACCCTGAACTTGGCACTGAATGAATACACCTTTTACTCAAACAGCCCCTCAATACCAAAAATCATTTTCCTCACCGTGCAAGTGCTCCCAATCAAAAGAGGCTCTCTTCTCTTTTTGAAGATAAACCTGGAAATACTGGTGAGGCCCTGCATGTCAGGGAGACTCCCATACCATTTTCTGTAAACCAGAACCATCCACTTTTCACAAATCCATTTTCTGAAAACCAGAACCATTAGTGGTCATTCCTTTAACCAAATGTCCACCTCTTTCCTTGTGACTTTGAGTCAAACATGGGATAACAGACTTTAGTACCTCCTACAGTGAGTGGACACAGCCCCCAAGATCTCCATCTTCTTTGGAATTCACAGATGACTTTCTCACTCAGGAACCGTTAGGCAGACTTCCTCCACTGAGGTTGCAGATGCTTGCAGTTCACCGCTGAAAGCTGCTGGGCCTTGCAGCTCTCTACCAGCTGAAGTTGCAAAACAGGGTTCATTGAACAAAGTTCCTCCAGCATGTGAGAAAGACAAACAGAGGCCCTGGGGGACAGGTAGCTGGCAACCCCCAAGCAGGCCCTTCCCAAACCTTGCAGCCACATCCTTCTGCAAAGAGGCTGAAGCCCCCTCCCTCTGGAGGGGCTGCTGCTGAACTGAGCCCAGAACCAAAAGTCCTTGGGTTTTGGGAGCTCTCTGCTGCTCCTTGATTGGCTGATTTAACTGTCCCATTGAAAAATTAATATGCATAAGCTCCTTTGATAACTGATTGATCCCGAAAAGGGTGCCAAGAATTTCCACAGCTTTTTCCCCATAACCCTTTGGCACAGTACCATAAATCCTTATCAGGATCCTGGCCATCCAGTTGGCTGTGCTGGAGTCAAAGGCTGCAATCATGGCTGCTGGCAGCATTTATCAATTGGCAGTCAAATGTCCCAGTTTTAAAGTTTTGGTGCAGCCAGTATACACACCTTTATTTATTTAATGCCCCACAGTCTCTAAGCAGTCCCTGTGCCATGTTGAACTCTTGCAGAATCTAACAATTTTAATTAACCCCATGCCTGTTGCTAGTGCCATTTCTCATATCCCCCAGGCACAGGCAGGCAGCTCATCAACATGTATTGTGCCTCATTAATATATATATATATATATATATATATACACACACACATTTTTTTTTCCAATTGTTTAACCAAGAGAGAGAGAGACTAAGCTGAAAGCTTGTTTATAGATGCAACCTGGGAGCACAGGGAAGTTAAGTGACTTGCTCAGGGGTCACACAGTATGCAAGTGGGGGCTGTGGGATTCAAATCCAGGTTTCCAGATTTCCAGCTCAAAGCCTTAAACCACTGCGCTATACTGCCTCACTATATTCATGAAGCATTCCCCACAGCACTTACTAGCACTCTTTATTCATAGCCAACTGCGACTCCTTATGCACCTTCTCCAGGTCTTGTGTCCCCAATTAACACATTTTTGAGACAGACCACTGGAGGGGCACCTGTTTTTCCGCAGTTGCAGTAAGAAAAGCAGAATGTGCTACTGTGCATGCACGGGCCACCGCTACTCATTCACACTTCAAGTAGTGCAGCTGCTACTGGTTTAGCTCCTCTGGCCCCAATGCACACAACAGCCCAGGGGCTGGATGGAGACTTCAGGGACAATATGGACAATGCTGAGGCAGAACCGGGGGATCTGGGGGAACGGGAGACACTGGGTGGCCCCTAAAGGGCAAAAGTAGGTAAGCCCCCATGGGGGAGTTACAGCAGGATCATGTCAGGGTTCTTCAGCTTTCTTTTTAATGTTGAAGCCTTTGAGAGGAGAATCAAGCATAGCCTGGTGTATAGAGACTGTCATATCAACTGAATGTATGTTTATTGTTTTGTTGTATGGTGGAAATGCGCATTTGTTGTATTGAAAGTGGCAACTGCAGTAAGTATGGAATACTTATGTTATAAGGTTTGACCACATACCTGTGTGGAAGGGGCCCCTGGTTACTGCGGTGCATATGGCCCCTGACAATGCAAATCCTGTCTGGGTGGCATCTACTATATTAATTTATTTAAAAAAACTGAAAATGCTGCAGGGACTCAGGGCACCACCTAAACTATGTGAATGTTAAAGGGCCACTTCCAGGTCTTGGCATCCACGATAGGGTGATGATGCGCTCTACGTACTCCATGCTGACGTGTTGCCATGGCTCCTACTCTTTCTCTTCCTCTGTGACCCTTTGGGAAGATTTGGTGTGAAGACGCTGAAGGAGTCATGGGAGTGATGGTGCATCAGTGGAGTGGCGAAGAGCAAGGCTTCAGACATGCAAAAGCCCTGAGCAACTACCACGATGAAGGTGAGTTCTGTTTTCTCCTTTGCACACCCCAGTGTCCGCAGGCACTGCAGTTAGTCCTATAGGTACTTTTCTCTTTTTGTTTGAATTCCTTCCCCCCCGTCTGTCTGTTATTTTCCCGGCTCTTGCTTAGATCCTGTGCCATAGGCCTAACATGTATAGACTGGAAACGCCGGAGAGGGAGAGAGCAATTGAGGTGAAATGTTTACTAAATATTTCTTGACCTTTTTGCTGCTCTGCTATTTTTGTTGGCTCTGTTTAATTTATTTTAACTTGTAACCATGGCATCCTCACTCAATACGCCATGGCTATTGGCTAATACTTAATCCATTAAAAGAAAGACTGACTTACATATTGTTGGCACATAGTGGACAATTTAGTAGTGTATGGGGCTGGACATGCATGGGTGTGGGTGGGGAGCTGGCTGTATGTATGTGGGAGAGGCTGAGCATCTGGGTGTATGTACGTGTATGAAAGACAGTGTGGAGGAGCTTGGTGCTTGTAGGAGATGGCTAGATTTGTATAGAAATGGACAATGACAGAAGAGGAAGATACCAAAGGTCCATCTAGTCTGTGTGGCATGTATGGGGAGCAAGGCATGTGTGTGTGTGTGTGTGTGCGCGCGGCGCGTGCATGTATGTGGGTGAGGAGCTGGCTGCATGTATGTTGAGGGCTGAGTGCTGGGGTGTATGTGTACGTGTGTGAGAGACTGTGTGAAAGAGCTTGGCATGAGTGGGAGATGGCTGGGTTTGTAGAGAAAAAGACAATGACAGAAGAGGAAAAGACCAATGGTACATCTAGTTTGTGTGGCATGTATGTGGAGAAGGCTGTCTTTGAGTGTGCATCTCTGTATGTATAGCTTGGCGTGTATCTGTATAGGGAGAAGGTTATGCATGGGGTGAGCTGGGTGTGGGTTTTTTGGGGGGAATGGAGCAGTTTTTATGGCTGGATATACATATGCGTGCGTGTTTGGGGGAGCTGTATCAGTGTGGAGAAACTGAGCATGACTGTGTGTGGAAGGGCTTTGCATGGGTGGAGAGGAGCTGGATGATGTGGGTGGGGCGAGTTGAGTGTGTGTGTGAGTGACTGGAGTCTTTTCATGAACTTGGGTTGCTACCTTGGTTCTGGTATCTATCCTCCCGACTAACCCATGTAAACAAACAAAAAAGTTCTTTATACCCAACCGACTTAGCAAATCACAATTTTATTATTAATATTAACCTGTTTTCCACATTGTCTACAGATCCCATGGAACAATGACCACAGTGTGGGAGGACATTAACCATGTGTATCAGATAAGTATTGTTTTATCATTATATTGCCTTGTTTTTAGCTACTAAAGAGCTGCAGAGTGTTTGAGACCTTGTTGCTATTTTTTATATTGGAGGTACAGTACAACTGGATGTTCTCTTCCAGTCACTCAACCCCATACAGGAATCCCAAGGACTCAGGTAAGTGCTCTTTAGCAATATTTATGCTAGAAGATAAGGGTGTAAATAGTGCAATTACATGTACCATGCCAGGCATTACCTTCATATTTTTGGCACAGCTAGGGATCTAGGCAGTATCAAGTTGGCAGGAGGTATTGATGTAAGAACGATGTCGAGTGAACAGAGGGGGGCCTAGTCAAATGGCCAGGTAGTACCAGGAAGAAGATGTTAGTGAAATACAGACCCTCACTGTCATGCGTACCAGAACACATTAAACCATTTGGAGTGGTGAGGAGAGATGTAGAGTTTGTAAGTGGCTACGAGATGGTAGGAGAGAATCCAGGAATCACGTGCTGTGGGATGAGATTTTAGCCTGTTTCGGTCATCAGGTAGGAACATAAATACAAAGAAGTCAGAAGAATGCTATTTGATCCATCTAGTCTGCTTGTATTGCAGGAACCACAGCTTATGCTACTGACCCTGCTCCCTCCCCACTGCTCCCATGCTGTCATGGGAGAAGGACTGCCATGTGCCCAGTGGAAAGTCCACAAGGGAATGGGATCACACAATGCCATGCCTCTTCGGCCTCCAGTCCCTGACAAACTGGGGTTCGCCTGCTTTGTTGTGTCACAGCATGGTGAGTGTGGAAGACTGCAGATTGTGTTCTGCCAGTGTGATTAATGGCATGCACCAAGAGAGGATGTCAGGAGTGTTTCTGGTCAACTGTTTTGTCAGGATGCTTAACTGGTGGTGTGCTTGAGTTGTGAGCTGGATGTGTGGATGCCTGTTGGGGAAGAGGGGCATGGGTGGTGCCAAATGATCATGGTGTCTGGATGCCTGATTGGTGATGAGCATGATGGTGACACTGTGTACCAGGATGTAAGGAAGCATTGACAGCAGTCACGCACACCATCAAACAGGCATCCTGACATAATGTCAACTGACACTACTCATGCCCCCATTCGGCACTAATACTCATGTATGCTGGCACCACAGAAGCACACCAATCAGGCATCTTTGACATCCTGTTCGAACTTGATGTCAGGATGACGGATTGTGCATGTTGACAGTGTACCGTGATGTCTTCAATAGAGGAGGCATGAGTGGTGCCAGTTGACTGATGTCTGGGTGCCTGATTTGTCGGTTGGGGGGCATAAAAGTAGTGCCCATCCACCGCGATGTCAGGATGCTTGGTGTGCATGAATGCTGACTGTATCGGGATGTCAGTATGCTAAAATAGGGGTGGGATGAGTGTTGTCAGTTGTCCGTATGCCTAATTGTGGGTATGCATGACTGGTCGAATTGCACTGGAATGTCAGTATGGTTGATGGGTGGGGGGAGGGGCATGAGTGATGTCTGATGACCATGATCTCCATATACCTGACTGGTGGTATGCATGAGCAGTGACTCTGTACTGGGATGTCATGATGTACTGACACCAGTCGTGTGCACCACCAAAACAGGCATTCTGACGTCATGGTGAACTGGCAACACTCGTTCAGTAGAATGTATATTGAATATGATTTATATGCGCTTTGTGAGGATGTAATCTCTGCATAAGTGAAAATGAAAACAAATGTAAAAGAAGTTATTATTAATGTTCTCAGCCAGTTTTGAATACCCTAACATCACTTCTCTTGTGAAAAAGGTAAAACAGCATGCAACCCGTATTATTCCCTGCAATATATGGAATAATGTACGGGGTTGTGTGTTTAATGAGCTTTTACATACACCCTGAGGTGTTGGATGCTACATAAACCCCAAGAGTGAAGCTTGAGGGGTTTATTTAAGCATCCAACACCAAGGGGTGTGCGTAAAAACTCAAGTTAAACCCACAACCCCATGTTTTAATTCATATAATTGCTGGGGAGCGTTTTCTCACCACAGCAATTATATAAAATTAAACTGTGGTGGTTGGTTGGTGTGGAAGAAGCAAGTCCGGAGTGGAGGAAGCATGCTCAGTGGTCCAGCGGAGCTGGTCCTGAAACCTTTTAAAAAAATAAAGTTTAGCACAGGAGGCAAGTAGGCAAATTTCTTTTTTATAAAAATTACCGCCGACTCGTGGCAGTGTAGAGTCCAGGGCACAACGTAGTGCTGAAGTTACTGCAATTATCTGGTGCCATGGTTAGCGGAGAGCATGGAGGCAGGTACATGTGTGGAGCATTTGAAACCCAGCACGTGTTCACCGTTATAACCCGTGAGTTATAACGGTGAATTATAACCCAGGTTTCCAATGGGAGAAAATGCTCCCCAGTTATTATAAAGCAATAATTACTGGCCACAATTTTTTCCAATGCAAAAACCAAGTTATAATTTGCCGTTATAACTACCTCAGCCAGTTATACCATCAAACACGCGTCACGCTTCTCTAGACAAGCGCGAGACACAAACAGCTGCAGAGCGAAGAAAACAACTCACTCAGTCACGCTCTCGCAGCTCCGGATGTCCTGTCAGATCCAGCGTTGAAGCAAATTAAAATGAGCGCCAAGACTTCCTGGAGCCAGACTACATAACAAAATTAACAGTTTTAATTCTTAGTTTAAAAGTTTGAAGCGTTTTTTATCGTTAAGACTTTACAAGCTTTCACGGTTCCTCCACATTAATGAAGCCATCTGAAACAAACGTAATTTCATTCATGAACTGTAAGTTCAAACATTTAAAGATGCTGACAAATGCATTAATGTTAAAAACTGTTGATGTTTCTTTTCCAAACATAAAAAAGACGTTTTAAAAACACAAACCATTAAAAACTGCAGTGTAATACAACACCACAAATACATTTTTCATTATAGCACAACTGTCTTACTCATTTCATTGCAAATAGAATAGATTACTGCTGAAAAAATTGTGACCAGCAATTATAAAAAATAAAGTAATGGACAGGTGGTTATTCATGAGAATTTTACACACACCCTCGGTGTGGGATGCCTAAATAAACCCCTCGGGCTTTGCCCTCGGGGTTTATGGGGCATCCCACACCTCGGGTGTGTGTAAAATTCTCATAATAACCACCTCCCCATACATTATTCTCTATATAACACACTCCAAGGTGGGGGTTATACTCTGATAAATGTATGCATAGGGGCCTACTGAGGCATGAGTCCACATGCTCATAGAACTGTGTTTATCAGACAATAACACACATGCTGGAGTGTTATACTGCACTTATATAAAATGGGCAAGGAAATTCCTATGTCCTGATTGGCTGAGACTTGGTTCTAATCATTGCCTTAAGAGAGCACTACAGTACCAATGGCTATAAGTACCTGCCAACTGGAACAGCTTCCTAATCTCCATCACAAACATGTCTACAACTTTTACTCATATATAGAAACCTCCAACTAGGCCCTAAAAATGAAAGTCCATTAAATTAACTAAAGAAAGTAAACAATTTAATGTTATTTTTACTCAAGGCCCTCCTTACACACATACACAAATATAGAAAATCAAGTACTGTTCAGAGTTTCCATTGTTGGTGTTTCTTTGATGACCATGAAAATTCCCCCTCCTAGCCCCACCAGTTTGCTAGAGAACGCCCTGCTCCTTACCTGGCAACAGATAAAATTAAGGTTCCGGCTCCATTTGATGCCTGTGTGTGTATGCTAGTGGAACTCTGAAGAATTTTGAATTCATGCATTCCATGATGCCATTCTGTGAGTGTGTGGGGGGTAGGGGGGTAGGAGCACTCTACTACTGGAATAATGCAGAGCTTTGAATTCTTTTATTGCATGGTAAACAATTACACAGCGTACTTAATATGAAGAAAGACAAATGACTGACAGGTGTAAAACATCTGTGGATGGACTATTTCACATTATTTAGCATTTTATTATAATTTTGTGGGTTTGAAAACTTTTAGAGTGGTTGCTTTTTAAAACTACCTCTGGGCCCATTTTTTATAAGCAATAAGGCACTTCAGGGACATTGGTTATACTAGGTTTACCCCACAGTTGGGGCTTCACCTCTTGCCTTACAATGCCCATGAGCATGGGGTAAACCTCATTCAACCAATGCCTTGTCATGCTTGCTTAAATAAAATTGGAGTTGTCTAAATGTTTACATAAAAAAAGAATAAATATATCAAAGTAATGTTATTTTGTTTATTAAATAGTTATATTGCTGCTAGGTGTCATTAGGGTGCTACTGCTATATGCGGTAATTGTAACCTGAGAATTAAATTGTTGCCACCTCGTCTTAACTGTACATTACTAGTTTATAATGTATGGTAGAACGTTGTTATACAGTAAGTAGAAATCTGCCTTTTTATAACAACGTTTTACCATCAATGTGATGTCATGATGTTGTTAACCCATCGATGGTACATCACATCAATGGATTAACAACCAGGAACAGTCTGGGCATGCGCCCAACTGGATCAGATGCCTTGAAACGGCTGTGGTGCTGAGGGCAGAGCAGCGGTGACTTAAAAAAAAAAACTGCAGTAAGGAACTGCTTTCTTTTCTTAAAAACCTAAATGGTACCATACACTATAAAATATAATGTATGATACATTGATGATTAACTGTTTTTTTTAACCCATCTCGATTTTGCCATGGTGACCTAAACCTCTTGAGCTTTGCTCTTGAGGTTTACATGGTCGCCCTGGCAACCTCTCAATGGTTAACAACCCCGGTTAATGGTCAATGACCATACATTATCCTCTATATAGTGTATAGTAGAGCATTGTTCTGTATAGAAATCCATCATTTTCAAAATGCTGTTGTACCACGGTTCAAAGGTCATGGAATGTGATTGTACCCTTCTGTGGTAGAACAGCATTCTAGAATGTCTAAAGACTGTACAAGTCAGTCTCATTGTGAAAGAGAAAACACAATGCACACATTTAATACTATGAACTATAAACAATACAGGATAAACAACATTATGCATAACCAATGTGTTCTGCCACCTTGGGATTCTGATTCCCACAGTCCTCTCAAGCTTCACTTTTGAGGTCAGAGGGAATTAGAACCTCTCTGTGGCAGAACCCACTGGTTGTGCATAGTTATCCATCCAGAATTCTATGTTTTACAGTTTTTTTTTAACCCTTTTCTTATTTGTCCTGTTTTCTAGTAGTGGGATCTCAGAGATCGCTCAAGAGTCTGTCAAAGAAAGATTCTCCCTATTATGGCCATGTAGCACATCAAACTATATGGAATGGTGAGGAGATACAGCAGTTCCAAGGTGAGAGGGGAGCATCATGGCATCATGTTTTCTTGGTTAGAAAAGTTAAAAAAGAATTCTGAGAGAAATGACAAGAGAAATATGAAGTCAGACATATCAGGATGTATTGTGGCAAGTGCATTTACAGTGTAAAAAGAATCTTCACGAAAAGAATGATCGGGGGCAAGACATTTTGTAGGGGGCTGCAATGGCGCAGTAGGCAGGAAAAATGGGCAGACTGGCTGGCCCATCGAGGTCTTTATCTGCCATCACCTTCTATGTAAGTCCATATGCAAAATCTGTTCAGTTACACACTGAAGATGCAGCCACATGTGAGCTATAAATAATCCATTAAAGATTTGTTTTCACTTGCCCCGCCTGCAGCAAATCAGGATACCATGTGAAAGAAAGTCACTTCTCAGCTGAGCTGCTGTGTTAATTCTGTTGCAGGGAGACGTCACTGGAGTAACCCATGGTGGTGACACTGGGATGGGCTGAAACTGTCTGCACTCCCATGAAGTCCCTTTCCCCTACTTTTAGGAACAGGTAGTACTGGGGTTATTTACTTTAGTTTCATTTTTGTAGGAAGGAGGAGTGTCCCACCAGGTCACTTTGTGCATTCCATGTGAACCAGGGAGGTTCCTGCACTGAGGCCACACCATGCAGCACCATGTTGTGAGGCTAGGAAGACTCTGTGTAGCATAGATCAGGGGCATGCCTGGTATATAGATAACTCTGGTGGGATTTACAATGTACAGCTAGTGATTAGCCGGTGTTGGATGGCACCTACAATAAGATGTGTGGGTGTCTGATCTTCTTGGATGTACCATTATTTTTTTGGATCATTTCGCTGGCAGGTTTCCCCTACAGTGTGGTAATTTTGGTGCCAGTGACCGACGCAGGCCATTGTGATACGATGCTGCATGACCATTTTGGTATCACCAGCATAAGGCATGGAAGGAGACCATTCTATTTCCACTGCAGGTGCACTTGTAACCCCCCTGCAAATGGGGTTCCCAAAAGACTTCCAGGAGCTTGCTTGAATGCTCCAAGCCTGAATGGTGTTTGGCGTTTAAGCCATTTATCTGTGAGTGTTTTTAGAACCTCTGGTACTGTCTCTTTAAGAGCTGTCTGCTTGCAGACATAATTAGTTTGTATGGGGGGACTGTGTGTTTCTCTGCTTGAGTACCACTCGAGCTGCTGCCAATTCACTCCATTTTGCAGTCACTAGGAGTGCAAAGGAACCTATCTGAAAGATGTAACTGTTTGCCAGAAATCATTTAGAGTAATAATGAAAATACAGTTTGTCTAACCTGCTTTCTTTGCAGTCAGAACTGTGTTTGCCTAGTTCCCCATTCTAGTTTTGAACTGCTGAACTGGACCAATCAGTGTGGGTTAAGGTAGCTCTAAAATGGTGCCTTGGACGAATCAGAACTTGGACTCGTAATCTGAGCCAGCCACAAGAGGATTGTATGGGCAGTGACTCTGGGAGATGTAGTTTGGACTTCGGCATCTTTTTGGACCAACGGGGCAGTCTATTGTGAGTGACAGCCAATCCAGCCAAGAACTTGGAAGAACTCAAAGGAAGTGCCCGGTTTTGTCTGCTGAAGTTTCAGCTGAGCTCTGGCAGTGAAGAGGGAAGGAGCCCTGTGCTTTTCCGGTGTGCAGTTTTAGTCGGGAAACGTGTGTCAGGCCCAGAGTTCTGGTCTGCAGCTTGTGTAACTGCTTGTTAGGACCGAATCCGTCCTGTGAAGAGAATCAAAGGATATCTGAAGAGTAGAAACCAGGCTCACCCTGTAGAAGACTGGAGAAATTGTTGAATTGCACTCGGTCTGTCAGGAACTGAATCTGCTGTGTGTTCTCCCGGGTATTGTGCAGTAATTGCGATCGGGATAGAGAAGCAGCCTGCCTGGTATAGTACCATATAAATGTGTGAGGAGGCTTGTGTAGCTCAAGTGAATCCTGCTGCCATTAAAGGAGTTTTGCCTAGATACATAGACAGTGTCGGCAGATAAGGGCCTATGGCCCACCTAGTCTGCCCATTTGAGCTTGTAAGTTCAGTTTGTTTTCCTAGAAGTCTGTTTCCCCTTACCCCTGCCCTCTAAAATTCCTTTATGTCTATCCCATGCATTCTTAAATCCCGTGATTGTTTCAGCCCCCACCACTTCCTCTGGCAGGGTGTTCCACTTGTCCACCACCCATTCTGTGAAGAAATTCTTTCTCATGTTTCCTCTGAATCGTCCTCCTCCAACTTCATCCCATGCCCTCTAGTCCTGAAACATCTTTTTGCTTAAAAATAGTGTTTTCCTACACCCTGTTCCTCCCTGTAAGATACTTGTATGTCTCTATCATATCCCTCTCCCTCCTCTCCTCCAGGAGTACATGTTCAGTTCCTTCAACCTGTCTTCATAGGACTTGTGATGCAACCCATGCACCATCTTTGTTGCCCTGCTCTGAACCTTCTCTACCCTGTCTATGTCCTTACGTAGGTATGGTCTCCAGAACTGTACACTGTACTCCAGGTGGGGCCTCACTAGTGTCTTGTATAGTGGAATTATGACCTCCCTTTTCCTGCTGGTGATGCCCCAGCATCCTATTTGCTTTACCTGATGCCTTGTCACACTGTTTCCCTACCTTGAGGTCATCAGAGATGACAACACCAAAATCCCTTTCCTGCTTGGTGTATGCTATATCCTCACCCCCCAACTGATATATTGTGCCAGGGTTTTTGTGCCCCATATGCATTATCTTGCACTTCTTTGCATTGAATTTCAACTGCCAAACCCTTGACCATTCTTCAAGTTTCTGCAGGTCCCTTCTCATTCTGTCTACACCCTCTGGTGTGTCTACTCTGTTACAGAGCTTTGTGTCATCAGCGAACAGTGAAATTCTGCCTTCTAGATCCTGTGCAATGTCACTGATGAAGATGTTGAATAGGACCGGTCCCAGCACTGATCCCTGTGGTACCCCACTGGTTACTCTTCCCTCTGTGGAGTGACAGCCATTTACCACCACCCTCTGTGTCCTGCCACCCAGCCAGTTACCTACCCACCACACTACTGTTCTGCCCACACCCATATTCCCAGTTTGTGTAATAGTCTTCTATGTGGCACAGTGTCAAAGGCCTTGCTGAAGTCCAGATAGGCCATGTCCACTGCCCTCCCTGATCCACCTCCTCCCAGTCACCCAGTCAAAAATTCAATGAGGTTGGTCTGACATGACCTCCCCTGGTGAAACCATGCTGTCTTGGATCCTGTAGTCCATTGACAACCAGATGTTCCACCAATCTCTCCTTCAGTAGTGCTTCCATGATCTTTCCCACTACCGGGTGAGGCTGACTGGTCTGTAGTTCCCTGCTTCCTCTTTGTTCCCACTTTTGTATAAGGGTACTACATCTGCTGTCCTCCAGTCTTTGGGTACCTCCTTCCAGTGATTGGCTGAACAGGATAGCCAGAGGTTCAGCCACCACCTCTCTTAGTTCTTTAAGGACCCTGGGGTGCACCCCATCTGGCCCCATTGCTTTATCACCTCTTATTACTTCCAGTTCCTTCAGGACCCTTTCTCGTGTAAAGGGACTTGTGTCCATTTCTGCACCATTCTCACCCCTTGTACTCCCTTCAGACCCATTACCCCCCTCTTCCTTAGTAAAGACTGAGCAGAAATACCTGTTCAATATGTCAGCTTTATTGTTGTCATCCTCCATGTGGCTCCCATCCTCCCCCTTCAGTCTCACTATCCCTCCTTTTGTCTTTCTTTTTTCACTTATGTACCTGTAAAAGGTTTTGTCCCTTTACCCACTGATTTTGCAATGTGTTCTTCTGTCTGAGCTTTGGCTTCCTTACTGACTTCCCTGCCTCCTTTGTTTCTCCTGGTACTTCTCCCTATCCCCTTCTGCCTGTGTCTTTTTGTATTGCCTGAATGCAATCTTTTTGGCTTTCACTTTCTTTGCTACCTCTTTGGAAAACCATAATGGTCTCCTCTTCCTTTTCCTCTTGCTAACCTGCTTAATGCATAATTCTGTTGTTCTTATAATCCCCATTTTAAATACTGCCCACTGTTCCTCAACCCCTGATTCCTGTCCCATTCCCCTTATTGCCTCTTTCAAGTATCTCCCCATTTTCCCAAAGTCTGCCCCCCTAAAATCCAGGATACGTGTTTTTGTGTGGTTTGGTTCTGCTCTTTCTGTGATTTCAAACCACAATGACTGGTGGTCACTGTTACCCAGGTGCTCCCCCACTGTTACCCCCATCACACTGTCCCTGTTTGTGAGCACAAGGTCCAGTATTGCCTTCTGCCGAGTTGGTTCCATGACCAGTTGCTTGAGGAAGGCACCCTGAAGGGAGTCCAGGATAAATCTGCTCCTAGTTGATGCTGCTGCTGGGATGCTCCAGTCCACGCCTGGTATATTGAAGTCTCCAACCAGTACTACCTCACTTCTTGTCTGCCATCCTTGGATGGCTAGCATCAGCTCCCTATCTGTTTCTTCCTCCTGGGCTGGTGGTCTATAGACCACACCTGTGCGGATGGCTGGCCCCATTTTCCTTTCCAGCTTAACCCACAGTATCTCTCCCCCATTTTGTTCCTCCTGGATCTGTGTGGCCCTTGACCTCAGACAGGGTGCGTAACCTGGGCGTTATGATTGACGACAGTTTGACGCTGAAATTTCAGGTGTCATCTGCCGTCAAATCCTCTTTTTACCATCTGAGGAATATCGCTCGGGTGAAACACCTTGTTCCTCCGGCTGACCTTCCGACATTAGTCTATGCCTTTGTTACTTCTCGCCTTGACTACTGCAATGCCCTGTACCTAGGGATGCCGGGGGTTGATATCCGCCGCTTGCAGCTGGTGCAGAACGCTGCTGCCAGGCTTTTGACGGGGACATCAATGAGGAATCATATTACGCCTGTGCTGTGTGAACTGCACTGGCTGCCGGTTCAGTGGCGGATCACCTTTAAGGTCGGTTTACTGACCTATAAAGCCCTACACGAACAGGGACCGCGATATCTGCAAGATCTGCTTGTTCCCTACCGTCCCTCCCGCTCACTCCGATCCACTGATGAGGGATTGCTAGAGGTTCCCAGGGTTCATTTAAAAACATCTGGGGCACGAGCGTTTTCTTATGCTGCCCCTACCCTGTGGAATTCTCTACCTCATCGGATACGAAGCTGCCTGACCGTTGAAAGCTTTAAATCAGAACTGAAAACCTATTTATTTCAAAAGGCTTATGGGGAGTAGTTATTGCACTGCATTGAAATTATTTTTATTGTTGTTTGTTATGCTGTATGTATGTTTTATATGTATTTAATTATTGTAAAGCGCTTTGATTTTGAAAAGCACTTAAAAATAAACTTTTACTTACTTACTTACTTACTATGTCATTTTTCACATACAGTGCCACTCCTCCTCCCTTCCTGCCTGCTCTGTCTCTTCTGAATATGTTGTAGCCAGGTATGGCCATCTCCCAGTCATGGTTATGTTTACCATATAAATGTGTGAGGAGGCTTGTGTAGCTCAAGTGAATCCTGCTGCCATTAAAGGACTTTTGCCTGTTACTGTTAACCATATAAATGTGTGAGGAGGCTTGTGTAGCTCAAGTGAATCCTGCTGCCATTAAAGGACTTTTGCCTGTTGCTGTTTACCATATAAATGTGTGAGGAGGCTTGTGTAGCTCAAGTGAATCCTGCTGCCATTAAAGGACTTTTGACTGTTGCAGTTTGTCATATAAATGTGTGAGGAGTCTCATGGAGCTCAAGAGTAGCCCTGCTGACATTGAAGGACCCTATCTTGTTTGGAGGTCGTGAGTACTAATTCAGGGTCGTTCCCTGTTGAATTGCCACATTGAATCCAAGTGGAATTACTGTACTGCTGACTGTTTAACTAATTTTTCTTTTCTCTGTGTGAAAGGGCCCCTACCAACTGCCACGGTTTGGACTAGCCACTAGGGCTTGGGTACCCAGGACAGTAACTGGTAGGGATAGGCCTGTGCACAGAGCCATAGGTAGATGAGTAAAGTGATAAGCTAATTAACCTGATTTCCCTGTCCTTGTTATATACCCTAAATAAATCAGAGCTGCTTGTTTCAGCAAAGTTATACTGCCTGGAGGTATTTGGTCTCATGTTAAAGTATTGTACTGTGATTGTTGCACTGTATCTGCTTATTTTACAAGGAGTCCCAAAGCCTGAACCAGTTCTGGGGTAAGTGTATACTGTGAAGGTAATTCTGATATAATGTGGGCCACTAGTGGGAAGAAAGGGGTTGCAGTGTCCCAGAGGGCTGTGACTAGTTAGTTTAACTATTGCAAACCCTGACCTCTGGGTGGAGGCACCCGCCATCGGATCCAGGCCCCTCAACCTGTTAGTGGCAAATCAGGCAGGGTAGTAGCCCCTGGGATAGCGCCATCTAGGGGTTACACCTGGAGACTCACCGCTGGGATTGTGTGTCCTCTAGTGGCCATATTTACGAACCACTGTTAAGAAAAAATGGTACCCGACAGAAGTGGCTGTGCACTGGCTGGTGGAGTGGTGTACTGGGAGGAGATCAACCCCAAAATGCTATGCTTATCCTGGACATCCCCTGTATCAATACGGACACTGTACAGGAGTACTTTCCAAGGTGGAAGGTTTACAAAACCCTGTGGTGGTGGGTCGGCATGCTAATCTGCTCACCCACACTTTCCTGGCCCTAGTAGAGTTTAAGGATCCCATAGATAGCTCCAAAGTGCCACAGACCATTACCCCAAAGGGAGCCCTCACTGCCTGGAGAGTGATAACTAAGGACAGTAAAGACCGGGAATGAGCCCCCACCACTGTCTGAAACTTTTGAGGAGAAATTTGCTAAATGGTTGCTGGGGGAAGGGAAAACTGTGGAGGACTTGAAGAAACTATTCTTGCCACCTGGGGGTGTTCCTCCCCCAACACCCTCTCCCGCTCCAGTACCCGTAATGGTGGCTGAACCAATGCAGACTCCTATTTCTGCACCTGCCATTAGTCATGACTCTTACCAAAGGTTGAGGATCTTCTCTGGCACCCTCCCCATCCCCCAAGAGGAGGATGACTGGGAGACCTGGATAGACTATGTTGCCACCCAAGTGCTAGAATGGCAATGCTCGGAAGCCAAAAAGCGAAAGAGGGTTAGTGAGAGCCTCTGAGGTCCTGCCCTGGCTACCATCCGTGCTAAACGGGCCAGTAACCCTGAAGTGACTGCACAGACCTATCTTGAGGCCTTGGAGAATGTGTATGGGAGCCCAGATTCTGATGAGGACCTATGGTGGAGAGTAAGAAATGCTCAACAGTACCAAGGGGAGTTGTTGTCTGTGTATGTATCTTGGCTGGAAAAATTGTTGCAAGAATGCCTCAGAAAGGGTAGTTTGCCAGCGATTGAACTGGCCCGAACCAGGCTGGACAGGATCCTTAAGTCTGCCCCCTTCTTAGAACTGCTGTTGCTTAAGTTCGCCTGGCAAATCGACTGGAATCCCACCCTCCTATGATGAGGTTAATGAGAGAAATTGAGAAGTTGAGAAAAGGCAACCTCGGGAGGGACCTGCACCAATAGCTGGCTATGACCTGAGTGACTGAGGTGACCCATCAAGTGAAGTTCAGGGCAGAGGTTGGCAGTCAATGAGTGCTCTGACAAGGAAAAGATATGCCACAATGGGGCTAACTGTTGAGAGAGATCCGGGAATTCAAAAACAGTCCTTTATGAAGGCCACGCCTGCAAGTACGGGCCCCGACCTATATCCCGATCTGTATCTCATTTGAGGGTGGGGTACCCACCCATGTATCTCCTGCTGATAACAGCTCCAAACTCAATTCCTTGACCATGGAAGTGGAGAAACTAACAAGATGTCTCCAAATGCTTATCACGTCGCAGACAGAAATGGCACCCAGGTTTCCAGTTAGTAGTACCCCCTCCCTGGCTCCCAGTGTGGCACCTCGGCCAGCTCAAACTCCAGAAAGTATGTTTTGCTATAATTGTGGGAAGGATGGGCACATGAAGAGGGAATGCCGGTCCCCAAAAGACACTGACAAAGTTGCATATAGGCTACAAGGAGAGCTTCGGAGAACAAATCAGTGGATAAGAGGTGCATAAAATGATCCCAATGAGGGCACCAAAAATGCTAACTCACGTCCTTTTGTGGCAAGGTCAGTTGCCCAGTCCCCCGCTATCGCCTCTCCAGACTGGTCCAGAATAGTGGGTCCCTCCATGGAGACCACTGTAAAGGTGAATGGAGTGTCTACAAGAGCTGTATTAGACAGTGGCTCCAAAGTGACAATTATGTTCCAGGATTGGTATCAGAAGCATTTGTCAGACGTACCCTTACAACCATTAGAAGGACTGCATGTATGGGGGTTAAGTGAGAAGGCCTGCCTCTATTCCGGGTATATCCGAATTTGGCTGTCTTTCCCCACCTCCGTGGCTGGAGTGGCCAAACAAGTAGAGACCCTAGCCTTAGTGTGTCCCCCCACTGGACTGTATGATGGTGTCCCTTTGTTGTTTGGAACAAATGCTCATATGTTCGGAAGGCTGGCACAGTTGTGTTATGAAAAACAGGGGTCAAAGACTAGTAGAGCTTTAAGAGTTCCGGCTTTAATTAAGAAGGCCTATGAGGCACAGAGAGATGCTGAAAAAATAGAACCAGAGGATCCGGTCGGAATTGTATGGAAGAGGAATCCTGAGTCTCTGATCCTGGCGCCAAATGCCCAGTGTACCTTACAGGGAGAGGTCCATATCAGAAAGGATGTTAAGAATAAAATATTAATGTTGGATGCACCAGGCGATGGAAAATTGCCAGAGGGACTGCTGGTCAAGCCTAGTATTTTGCTCGCTAGAGCCCATGCTTATGCCAGAAGGGTAATGGTCCAAGTTCATAATGTGTCTGAAAGAGACATTCGAGTAAATAGAGGTTGCATCCTGGCTAATGTGCATTGTGCAGACACTGCAGTGCTACCCAGCAGCAAGAGTTCGAGGAAGAATGACAGAGTAACTCCTGACTTGTTTGATTTCGGCGACTCCCCGTAGCCAACTGAATGGAAAGTGAGGATCAGTGAGAAGCTTGCCCAGAGAGACCAGGTGTTTTCTTTAAAGGAATGGGACATAGGATGCATGCAAGGAGCTGAGCACAATATCTGGCTGCATGACGAAAGACCATATCGTGAGAGGTCTCGACGCCTGGCACCTGCTGACATAGATGATGTGAGACGGCATCTGCAAGAGATGTTAGCTGCTGGTGTAATACAAGAATCCAGAAGCCCTTATGCTTCCACCATTGTGGTAGTGAGGAAAAAGAATGGGACAGTAAGGATGTGCGTGGATTATCGCACCTTAAACTGGCGGACTATCCTGATCAGTACACAATGCCCCGCATTCAGGATGCTTTGGACTGCCTAAATGGGAGCAAGTGGTTCTCTGTGTTGGATCTCCGCAGTGGGTACTACTAGATCCCGATGGCCCCAGAGGACCGTGAGAAGACAGCCTTTATCTGTCCGCTGGTTTCTATGAATCTGAGGATGCCTCAAGGATTTCAGGTGCCCCAGCCACTTTTCAACGATTGATGGAGCGTGCAGTGGGGACATGAACTTACTAGAGTGCGGGTATACCTAGATGATGTTATTGTGTTTGGCAGCTCACTGGAGGAACATGAGAGCAGATTATTTAAGGTATTGGACCGACTGGAGGACTTTGGCCTTAAACTGTCCATTGATAAGTGTCAATTCTTTCAAACATCAGTAAAGTATGTGGGACACATAGTATCCACCGAGGGAATAGAGACTGACCCAAGTAAAGTTGAGGCCTTAACCACCTGGTCACAGCCCAAAAATCTAAAAGAACTGCAAAGATTCCTGGGATTCTGTGGTTATTATCGGCGTTTCATCAAGGACTATTCAAGAGTGATCCACCCTTTACTTAACCTTACTCAAGGGTATCCCCCAACCCACAAAAAATACCAAAAGTCAGCGTCCCTCAAGACTGAAAGAGTGTATTTTTGTCCGAGTGAAGTATTTGGGGCCGCTGGACTCTGATTGTGAGACTGCTTTTCATGAGATCATATATCAACTTACCCATGCTCCAGTGCTGGCCTATGCCAATCCAAGAAAACCTTATGTCCTGCACACTGATGCTAGCTTGCAAGAGTTGGGGGTTGTGTTGTACCAAGAGCATGAGAATGGCCTGAGACCAGTGGCCTTTGCCAGTAGAAGCCTGACCCCATCCAAAAAGAACTATCCTGTACATAAGTTAGAGTTCCTAGCTTTGAAGTGGGCTATTGTTGACCAATTCCATGAGTACTTGTATGGGGCTAAAATACTAGTAAAAACTGACAGTAATCCTTTGACCTATGTGCAGACCTCAGCTAAGTTGGATGCCACTGGCCATAGGTGGCTTTCTGCATTATCTACATACGACTATGCTCTCGAATACCGAGCAGATCTGAGCCACATAGATGCTGATGCTCTCTCCCGGAGGCCTGTTCCCCAGAATGATTGGGTCAGATTGGCAGAACCTGACATTCGGGCACTCTGCCGGAAGTTTGACAGGGAGGAACAAGTATCCACGGACACAGTGGACTGCATGGTGGATTGCTTGGGACCCTCTGAGAATTGCATACCTGCTGCTTATTGCCACTTTTCTGCAATAGACATTGTGCACTGCCTCAGCTGGACAATGACAGTATTGGCGGCTCAGTCCTGCGATCCCATAATCAAATCAGCTTTAGAAGCCCTCTGTGCAGGAAAAGATGTGTCCAAATTACGCCCACTGATTTGAGAACTGCACTGTTATACAAAGAAGGTCCTAAGTTGAAACTGATCAATAAACTGTTATACAGAGAAACAGTAGACAGAGGGGACAAGTAGACAAACAACAACTAGTGCTGCCCACTGCCTTCGAGACTCAGTATTGAGGTCCTTGCACAACCACATGGGGCACCTTGGTATAGACAGAACACTTGACTTGGTGAGATACAGAGTCTATTGGCCTAAGATGGGGGCTGATGTGGAGCAACACGTTCAAACTTGTAGTCGCTGCTTACAGAGGAAAGCTTTGCCCCAGAGGGCTGCCCCCCTTGTTAACATCACCACCAGTGCACCCATGGAGCTGGTCTGTATTGATTTTCTGAGTTTGGAGTCAGATCAAAGAAATATCAGTAATGTGCTGGTGGTCACTGACCATTTCACGAGATATGCCCAAGCTTTCCCCAAGTGATGCCACTGGGTTCTCCCCTACCGCCTGATGTTTGGAAGAGAAGCTCGACTACTGGTAGATGTGTGTTTTGGGGTCTCTCCTGATGGGGTTCAAGCTGACAACTATTTACAGTATGAAGTTAAAGGCCCAGCTAACTCATGCACTAACTGGCTCAAACCATGGCTGCCAAAAGAAATCTGGCCAACAAAGAAAGGTATGATAAAAAGGTGAAAGCACAGGAACTCCAGGAGGGAGATCGGGTATTGCTAAGAAATCTGGGACTGCATGGCAAACACAAGATTGCTGACAGATGGCACCATCTCCCTCACATTGTAGTGGGCAAACTAGATGATCTGCCAGTGTACAAAGTAAGGCCTGAGAATAATTCAAAAGATGTAAAAACAATGCATAGAAATCATTTACTGCCCATTGGACAAATCTTGATTGAGTCTGAGCCCCCAGAAGATGCCCCCTCTGGACCAGTGACTAGAGCTGCTCCTAAGAAAAGATCAAGAAAGTCTGCACCTACAGAAGCAGAGTTAAGGTGTTCCCCTCCACAAGTCCCAGTTGAGCATGACTGTCAGTCCATATCAGAAGAAAGTGAGAGTGACTTTGAATACTATCCTTCTTACGAACTGAGTCAATTGTTTCAGGGCAATCCCCTAGTCAATACTGGAGATGAAGCTGGGTCTTCTGTACTGTCTAAGCCCCCCAGCTTCGTCCCTGGAGCCAATGCTCCCAGAAAGTGAAGTGCAAAGCATCAGATCAGATGAAATGGAAACATTGTGCATGGTTGAACTGTTTGAGCTTTCAGGGGAGGAAAATGATGGATTGGGGCAGACTGGTGATACACCAGAACAAGAAGAGTATTTTGAGTGCTCTGACAGTCCACTGCTAGTGTCCGAAAGCTCTCCATGTGAGCCAAATGTTGTGGACTCAGAAACTGTAACTCCTGGAGCTGAAAATGCCCCAAGTTCTAGCCTCTCTACCCCTATGGAGATTCCCCTGACAAGTGAGGACAGTGCTGAAAATGAGGCTCGGAGTGCAGAGACTGTAACATTTCCCCCTAGAAAGACTGGTCAAGTTGTAAAGCCTGTGGTGCACCTCAGTTATGATTCCCTTGGGAGGCCTGTGGACTTGCCTTTCAATGTTGTCCATAAAGAAGTGTATGTGTCCCCGAGCTCTTTGCCCAAACTGAGCATCAGTGCTAACTCCAAGTTACTTGTGTTGCCCTCTAAGTATGGTGCCCTTGCCCCATCCTGCCCCAAGGTAACTGATAGGGAAGGGCCCCCTCTCTTCAGGTTTCATGTACAAGAGGTAATAACTTGAGTTATGGTACAATGTGTGTAATACTGTGTAAAGAGTGACGTACTGCAATGTTTCAGAAGTGTGTTCTTGGTAAAATGATATATTGACTGATGATTACATGTGTGAGCCTAATGCAAATGTATATGGTTGCAGTTAAAACATATGGGGGTACTTGCTTGACGCGGACGTCAAGCTTTCCCAGGCCAGGAAGGTGTAACCTCCCTGCAAATGGGGGTTCCCAAAAGACTTCCAGGAGCTTGCTTGAATGCTCCAAGCCTGAATGGTGTTTGGCGTTTAAGCCATTTATCTGTGAGTGTTTTTAGAGCCTCTGGTAATGTCTCTTTAAGAGCTGTCTGCTTGCAGACATAATTAGTTTGTATGGGGGGACTATGTGTTTCTCTGCTTGAGTATCACTTGAGCTGCTGCCAATTCACTCCATTTTTGCAGTCACTAGGAGTGCAAAGGGAACCAATCTGAAAGATGTAACTGTTTGCCAGAAATCATTAAGAGTAATAATGAAAATACAGTTTGTCTAACCTGCTTTTTGCAGTCAGAACTGTGTTTGCCTAGTTCCCCATTCTAGTTTTGAACTGCTGAACTGGACCAATCAGTGTGGGTTAAGGTAGCTCTAAATGGTGCCTTGGACGAATCAGAACTTGACTCGTAATCTGAGCCAGCCACAAGAGGATTGTATGGGCAGTGACTTGGGAGATGTAGTTTGACTTCGCGCTTTTGGACCAACAGGGGCAGTCTATTGTGAGTGACAGCCAATCCAGCCAAGAACTGGGAGGAACTCAAAGGAAGTGCCCGGTCTTGTCTGCTGGAGTTTCAGCTGAGCTTTGGCAGTGAAGATGGAAGGAGCCCTGTCCTTTTCCGGTGTGCAGTTTTAGTTGGGAAATGTGTGTAAGGTCCAGAGTTCTGGTCTGCAGCTTGTGTAACTGCTTGTTAGGACTGAATCCATCCTGTGAAGAGAATCAAAGGATATCTGAAGAGTAGAAACCAGGCTCACCCTGTAGAAGACTGGAGAAATTGCTGAATTGCACTCGGTCTTTCAGGAACTGAATCTGCTGTGTGTTCTCCCGGGTATTGTGCAGTAATTGCGATCGGGATAGAGAAGCAGCCTGCCTGGTATAGTACTTTCTTTTTACCATATAAATGTGTGAGGAGGCTTGTGTAGCTCAAGTGAATCCTGCTGCCATTAAAGGACTTTTGCCTGTGACTGTTTACCATATAAATGTATGAGGAGGCTTGTGTAGCTCAAGTGAATCCTGCTGCCATTAAAGGACTTTTACCTGTTACTGTTTACCATATAAATGTGTGAGGAGGCTTGTGTAGCTCAAGTGAATCCTGCTGCCATTTGTGATCGCAAATTCTCTCACTGTAAGTATTACCTGAGCAACCACTCCCATCGTCACGGGCCAAAAACCACACCACTGGGTTTTGTCTTAATGTCGCTTTATTTGATCAAACCTTACACATGCATGTGGGACTTCTACAATGGAGAAGTTCTCCGATTACAATTTACAGCAGCTTTTATAAGCTAGATTTTGCACTTCTTATCTTGAAAATACCAACTTTTCAGTATAAGCCAATCATAAGACAGCATAACAAGTTTTCAGCAATGTAACAGAAAAAGAAAAACAAGTTTATGTATGAGGTACTTTTCCACTACTTATTCCATTTCTTTCCCAACACTGCTTGATACATATGACTGGGTCAAGCTGATCTGAGAGAGACAATGAGTTTCACTCACACCATAGCAATGTCGCTACGTGCTGTTATCTTTATATTTTGTCCGAGCCTGTTATACAGGCTGGTACAACCAGTTCTGCTCAGTTTTATCTAGCTTTCTGTTTTTACAAATATACCTCAAGTAACCTCAGTATCATTCTATAATCCTGAAAATAGAAAACATGAACTCAGAAATTTCTACTACATTCATTATGACTTTGTTACAGCATGACTTTCAAAGCAAGCATAGCTTCAAGGCATATATAAAAATTCCCTCACACTCTCCCCCCTTTTGATACTATGTATCAACTAACCGATCCCTTTTAAAGTCTTACACGCACACATTTTAAGTGACATAGTGGTATTTTCCACTTGCAGCCTTTTGCTACTAGATATACTAATTTACATGTTGGCATCATTTAGTCATTTACTAACCATTTTTACCTTTTACTAGCCCTTTAGCAATTTACACTAGCCATTTTACACCTTTTTATTTCCTCAGTTTTATGGTTAGCCAACTACACATTGTTGATAAAAGTTTGGTCACTGATTACTAAAACCTTGGCCACTGACCACTGTTAATAATTTCCACCCTGAAGATAGGAGGCCCCTGAGGGACTCGAACATTCACAAAAATTGAACATAAATGTAAAGATATTAGTTAATAACTGAAGGTTAAAAAAAAACTAAACATTTCTACTTTTAGACTGTTAGACTAGGTGAATAGGTATATGATTTAAAACTGGTTGCCAGCATACAGATAGTCAAGGCATTTATAAAAAGCATCCTGTTCTGGAGTAGGTACAGGGGTAGTTACAGATGGAACACAAATGATGAGTTTGTAAAACACAATACAGAACTGAGGGATGTCAACACCACAATTCAAATATGTGAAAAAAAATGCTAACATGTGATACCATATATAAGACAATATAACATAACAATTTTGTCGATTAAAAAGAGTTCATGGAATTCACTTTGAGAGTGAATAAGGTAGATGCTACCTTGTGTTGAGGTGTGGCACATCCTTGGAGCTTGATTGAAGAATCTATTGATAATGTCTCTTGACAGATAAGTCCTTATAAAACATAACAGTCCATGAAATGAACAGCTCATAAGTTCATATAAGTATCCACAGGTTGATGTAGTTACAGTACAGATGAAATGTCATTTGCAGAATGGTGGTAACCCCTCAAGGCATATGGGGCAATGCAGACAGTAATTTAAAAACAAAACACCAGCACAGTAGAAAAGTCAGTGTTCATTTTGCTGGCTGGCTGCTGGATGGCTGATTAGTAGACACACTGGCCAGGGGTGCATTAGATTATGCATTGAGTTCATTGAGTTCTTTTAATGGAGCCACACACACACACACACTTGCATGGCATTTGTGTCGTGATAGTTGATTACACTCTGGCATAAAGATTAACAGTCCATAAAAAGGTAACAATTGACAATAAACCATTAAGAACACAGTCCATAACAGAGCAATAGGGTTGTAGAAAGTACCAGCCATGTTTGGAACAAGCAGCAGTGAAGAAAATGGATGTATTGCTTGAAGGTCAATTGAAGCAGAATCTTCTCGCTGGAGTTAGGGGAGTGCCCCTTCCCCAGACTTAACTTCATAGTAAGCAGAAACAATAAGCTTGATTGCAGAGTCTGAACTGACTGACTGGACCTTCTTCAGTTGATTTAAAGTTCTACAAATAGGTGTAATTTTGCTGAAAACATTACACTTGCAGAGGTAATAATAACTGGATTCATGCAATAGTCCTTATAAGGAACCAGTCAGGCACAAAGATGGTGATAACATCAAAACTGTGGCAGTTGTTTTTCTTTTAAGGAAAAAGATGAAGGTCTTGGCAACTTAGATAAAAGTATTACTGCTGTTGAACGTGGAGATCTTATGTGTGCCACACCGTGAAACCTGCAAACTTGCAAAGTGTGTTAGACACTGAGTTAAAACACATAAATAACAATCTTTTAAACCATTTACTTTTTGTTTTGTAAAGAGTGGTGTGACAGAGCCTAAATTCTGGCAATTAGAAAAGAAAAATAAAATGGGACATTAACCGACACCTGGGGTGCAGGCCGAGGTTCAATTATACCATTTGGACCATCTGTAAATCATGACAATGTTATGGTTACCTCCTGCTTTTAAATCACAGAAGCAGTTATGACAGTGATGAACATTATTTCCCTGTCTGTTGCAAGCAGGCCTGACTGAGACCTGAGTTATAAAATCTTGTAATGTTACAATACATAGATACATAGATACATAGACAGTGTCGGCAGATAAGGCCTATGGCCCACCCAGTCTGCCCATTTGAGCTTGTAAGTTCAGTTTGTTTTCCTAGAAGTCTGTTTCCCTTACCCTGACCTCTAGAATTCCTTTATGTCTATCCCATGCATTCTTAAATCCCATGATTGTTTCAGCCCCCACCACTTCCTCTGGCAGGGTGTTCCACTTGTCCACCACCCGTTCTGTGAAGAAATTCTTCTCATGTTTCCTCTGAATCGTCCTCCCTCCAACTTCATCCCATGCCCTCTAGTCCTGGAACATCTTTTTCACTTAAAATAGTGTTTTCCTGCACTCTGTTTCTCCCTGTAAGATACTTGTATGTCTCTCTTATCATATCCCTCTCTCCTCCTCTCCTCCAGGGAGTACATGTTCAGTTCCTTCAACTTGTCTTCATAGGACTTGTGATGCAATCCATTTCTGCACCATTCTTACCCTTGTACTCCCTTCAGACCCATTACCCCCCTCTTCCTCAGTAAAGACTGAGCAGAAATACCTGTTCAATATGTCAGCTTTACTGTTGTCATCCTCCACGCGACTCCCATCCTCCCCCTTCAGTCTCACTATCCCTCCCTTTGTCTTTCTTTTTTCACTTGTGTACCTGTAAAAGGTTTTGTCCCCTTTAACCACTGATTTTGCAATGTGTTCTTCTGTCTGAGCTTTGGTTTCCCTTACTGACTTCCCTGCCTCCCTTTGTTTCTCCTGGTACTTCTCCCTATCCCCTTCTGCCTGTGTTCTTTTGTATTGCCTGAATGCTATCTTTTGGCTTTCACTTTCTTTGCTACCTCTTTGGAAAACCATTATGTCTCTCTTCCTTTTCCTCTTGCTAACCTGCTTAATGCAGTTACATTTCAAACATATTGTTCATAAATATGCCTTTTACACAATGCAATTAGTGGGACAAATACATATGTTGTTGGCCTGTGCCAATTTAATAACAGTGCCTATTGCACCTGTGACAAGTGAAAAGGTCTACCTTCTTTACCCTGTATAGTGAAATACTCCAAAGTACTGAGTGGGGTAAGGCTTGAAGCATAGGTTTGGAGTACAATCTAAATTTTGCATATTATAATTGTTAAAATTTAAAATGACAAAACCTGCATAGAGTACACTCATTCTTCAGGGGTACCTGTGAGCAATAAGACAACTGGAGCATTAATTTTACTTTTGGTTTTGCTTTGGAACATATTGTAGGGGTGGGTCAGCAATGCTGGTCCCAGTATTTAGGTTTGGTTATGAGCATTAAAAAACGTTATACACGTGGAGCACTTTTCTGAATACACATGATACAGTGTAGCAAGATGTATATCAAAACATTATAACATAAACATGAAACATAAGCATGTTTGTAATAGAACAATTTCAGTATTGAGCATAATGCATAAAATACATTTTAAACAACACATATAGACTGTAAACTTAGCTTAGAGTCCAGAAATGTTAGAGTACTGTGAATTTACTGGTTGAAAAATGCATTCATTGCTGTAAGGCAATGACAAAAGTTGTTTTGCATTTGTTTTAACAGGATAAGAAAGCTGAAAAGACAATCAAAAGAATGAATATGTGGACATACATACACAACTTCACCCTCCAGCGTAACTGATTACTTGCTGAGGGCAGAAACCCTTGTACCAATAATAGGTGTGAGATTTAACTGTTCACACTAGAAAACAGAAGGGCTTGAGCTGGGTTATGCTGTTAAAATACCTTGGGTCTTTTTTAAAACCTGTAAATAAGAAACAATTATTGGCAAATACACATTTTCTTTATTTACCTTTTGGGAAACAGTGATGTACCTTTGCAACCTTTGTGGGTACTACACTGAAGGGATAGAGGAAGGGTAGCTTATCCCTCCCCAAGCTCCTACTGGTGGAAGAGACAGCTCAAGTGAAAGAGACAGCTCGAATACTGTAGCAATAAAAAGTTAGCTGTGGATGGTGACATGATCCCCACCTACTACACTTTAAATTATAACAAGATAATATTACAATTAGTTTAGTAAGTTTCATACCTTACTATAAAGATGGGAACTTTTCTCTAGAAGAAAGAGAAGAAACACAGACAAACAACAAAAACAACACACACCAGTTTAAAATAAAACAAGATTATTTCCATAGGATAAAAGAAGCCAAGCATCCCTGGGTTCCTTATCCTAAGCATGACAAAATGTCAGCTGAGTTTATAAAATCCAGATTGATGGTAATAACCGTACGACGTATCTCTTAGAATGCATTTCAAAAAGACAAAAAATGATTACACCATGGTCACACATAAAAACAAAACCATTGTTTTAACTGTAGATGGTAAACTCTCAAAAACAGCTGTAATAGTCCTTTTTCCAAAAGTGTACTATATATATATATAATAAAAATATGGGGAGATGATGAATAATTCTCCCCTTTCAGCTGGAGTATGGCCTGTGTTGGCTGCAAGTCAGAAGCAGTGAGACAAGAAGAAAAGTGTGTTCCTCTTCACTTAGAATACTAGTTTTGCAATAAAAAGTCAAATTACATGGTTCACTCTTGGTGTGCTTTCATGAAAACATACATTTTGTGTGAAAAGTTGTGCTTTAGGTATGGAATACACATCAAGTTTGAACTGGTAGTAACATAAAATGTTGAAAACACGAGAAGGTCAAATAATGTGCAAAGGTCACAGTGTGCATGCAAGGGTCGTTCAAACCCAGTTATTTTTTTTTTGTGTCCTCGAACACTACTGATATTAAATATCTTTAAATAATAATAAAGCATACAATAAAACTGCTGGCCAAGACAGTACACACACATACACATACACAAAAAGAGATACTTAACACAAAATAAGACTGACGTTGTTTCACACCAATTTGCTGAGGTAATGCCCATAGTTTCATTAGAAAACTGTATGTGTTTTAGATATATGTGTGCTGCCTCCCCCTGTCTTGTAACACTGACAATTTTTAAACCAACACATTTATACATATCGCCATGCCAAATCTTTCCAGAACAAAACACTTTTTAAACACATTTTAACTCCTTTAAAATGCAGTACAACACACCATTTGTAAGTGAACACATCTCGTATAACATGGTTACACCTTTTGGCGCATAGCCAAAATATGGCACTCTGCCATTTTGCAAAAAAGTTTTTGGTTTTAACTAGAAGTATGATAAAGCCATTTATAGCTGTTAACACATTACATTTTCACCTAGCAGTGGCTTGGCACGTTGCTTGCAAACTGCAAATCTTTCTGCACATTGCAATCTATGACGTCATAACTCTTCACCATCAACACTACCTGCTCCAACCCAACAACTACAAACAAAAGTTCTTCACTGACCCTATCTAGGCAGCACAAATGTTCCATTAAAAATAAAGCCAATTAAAACAGTCAGCTATGAGGCAAAGAAGCTTCTTCTTTCTTTTTTTTTTTACTGTAACATGTTGTGCACTGAAGGCAGTCAATCCTATCTCGCAACCTTGACAACAGAACATAATTACAGAACACAGATATAAGCTAGAAAATATGCACGAGAAAGACGGAGCATTACCTTGTTTAGTATATGTATTATAGAAATAAAACAGACAGACATAAAACAACTTTAAATAAAAATTCAGACTTACCCGGTGCCGAGGTATTTTTCTTCTTCTTTTCTGATACACTAGTCTGAGTAAGAAAACTGACTGCAGGACCTTCATGATAATTTCCAAACGCTGCAGCTATTAACCCTTTCAAAGGTTTTTCTTTTGGCTATTTTAGTAACCTGTCAAACCAAGTCTTTTCCAGAGCTCTGGTTTGCAGTTTAAAACAAAAAATCTCTAACAGTACTAGGTTGAGATCCATCTGGTAGAGGTCCCCAGTACTTGGGTTTGGGATCAAATGTTTCAGCCTCTATAGGAGGCAAGGGAACTTGAAATTGATACAGAAAAACTTGAAACTACACAGATAGGCAACATGGGGGGATTTTCAAATCATCCCGTCTGTAGTCACCTACTGTGCGTACATCCACAGTAGTTTATTTTTCTTTCTCTAGATGTTGCTTATCTAACTTTACTTAATCAGCTGCTGCTTTTCTCCTAAAAGCAGCCTGAACTGAAAGCCATCATTGGCTCTAACAGTATATACTTGCAGCAAGCACAAATTACAAGTACAAAGGGCAGTGCAGTTGCCCTTGTAATTTTTTAGTCAAACTTGTCAAACATACATTTTGCGGTCCAGATAATACTAACTCTGGACCCAGCTATTTTTATTTTTTCCCTTGTTTCCCATATTATCTAGGCCTGTCCTTTATAGTGCACACTCGCTCCAAGGTATTCTTGTACTTACAGTGATGATGAGTGTCGCCAGCCCCTAGGCGTCACATCCTGATGGGGTTCCACAAAAATGTCCTTCTTTTTGTCCAAGGGAAACAACCCGATCATGAGGTGACATGGACCGAAGAACTCATCCTGCCGACTACGCCAAAACTGTGATCGCAAATTCTCTCACTGTAAGTATTACCTGAGCAACCACTCCCGTCGTCACGGGGCAAAAACCACACCACTGGGTTTTGTCTTAACGTCGCTTTATTTGATCAAACCTTACACATGCATGTGGGACTTCTACAACGGAGAAGTTCTCCGATTACAATTTACAGCAGCTTTTTATAAGCTAGATTTTGCACTTCTTATCTTGAAAAATACCAACATTTCAGTATAAGCCAATCATAAGACAGCATAACAAGTTTTCAGCAATGTAACAGAAAAAAGAAAAACAAGTTTATGTATGAGGTACTTTTCCACTACTTATTCCATTTCTTTCCCAACACTGCTTGATACATATGCCTGGGTCAAGCTGACCTGAGAGAGACAATGAGTTTCACTCACACCATAGCAATGTCTCTACGTGCTGTTATCTTTATATTTTGTCCGAGCCTGTTATACAGGCTGGTACAACCAGTTCTGCTCAGTTTTATCTAGCTTTCTGTTTTTACAAATATACCTCAAGTAACCTCAGTATCATTCTATAATCCTGTAAAAAAGAAAACATGAACTCAGAAATTTCTACTACATTCATTATGACTTTGTTACAGCATGACTTTCAAAGCAAGCATAGCTTCAAGGCATATATAAAAATTCCCTCACACATTATAGGACTTTTGACTGTTGCAGTTTGTCGTATAAATGTGTGAGGAGTCTCGTGGAGCTCAAGAGTAGCCCTGCTGACGTTGAAGGACCCTATCTTGTTTGGAGGTCGTGAGTACTAATTCAGGGTCGCTCCCTGTTGAATTGCCACATTGAATCCAAATGGAATTACTGTACTGCTGACTGTTTAACTAATTTTTCTTTTCTCTGTGTGAAAGGGCCCCTCTAAGCTGCAACGGTTTGGACTAGCCACTAGGGCTTGGGTACCCAGGGACAGTAACTGGTAGGGATAGGCCTGTGCACAGAGCCATAGGTAGATGAGTAAAGTGATAAGCTAATTAACCTGATTTCCCCCTGTCCTTGTTATATCCCCCTAAATAAATCAGAGCTGCTTGTTTCAGCAAAGTTATACTGCCTGAGGTATTTGTCTATGTTAAAGTATTGTACTGTGATTGTTGCACTGTATCTGCTTATTTTACAGGGGGTCCCAAAGCCTGAACCAGTCCTGGGGGTAAGTGTATACTGTGAAGGTAATTCTGATATTCTGTGTGGGCCACTAGTGGGAAGAAAGGGGGGTTGCAGTGTCCCAGAGGGCTGTGACCTAGTTAGTTTAACTATTGCAAACCCTGACCTCTGGGTGGAGGCACCCGCCATCGGATCCAGGCCCCTCAACCTGTTAGTGGCAAATCAGGCAGGGGTTGTAGCCCCTGGGATAGCGCCATCTAGGGGTTACACACTCATTGTGCTACCACTGATACATGGTACCACAGTAGTCACAATGGTAGTGCAATGGAATTGAAACAAGTCCATTGTGATACCAATTGCAGTGGTATCACACTGGTGTTTGTTACTGTGCTACCATTGCACAAATATTTGCCTCTGTGCTACCACTGTGGGTTGATAGTATCACAGTGGACACAGTGGTATCACACTGGAATTGGACCAAAACCACTGTGATACCAACAACCAGTGGTATCACAATGGTGCACATTTGTTACCACTGTGGTACCAGAAGAGGTGGCGTTACCAGTGAACTACCACTGTCTGCATGGTATCACAATGGTTACAATGGTATCACAATGGAATTGGAACAGATCCACTGTGATACCATTTATGGAACCCCACAATGGTAGTACATTGGAAATCGCAGTGATAGTACAATGGTAAACAGGTATTACAATGTTATTCTGAAGAAATTTTTGTAAAGATGCACTTTCCCACAGATTTTTTATAGAAAACACAGCACAGATCGGGCCTTCATCTCTCCTATCCCCCCTGCAGTCAAGGTGCAGGACAAGGAAGCAGAAAGTGCAGATCAGTAGCACAAGGAAGCCAGTAGGATAGGTGAGCAGCACAAAGATGACAGGGCAATACAGCACAGCAAGTCTCCACCCCGACAGACCAGCACGGCCACTATCCCCATCCAGATGGACCAGCACCCCCCCCCACCCTGACCTGCACATCCATTCCCACCCTCCAGACCAGCACGGCCCTATCTCCAGCCAGATGACTTCCTCAATGATGTTGTGGATGGCATTAAAGGCAAAATGTGCCTATTCACAGATAACACCAAGCTCTGTGGGAGAGTGGACACAGCTGAAGGGATACAGGACCTACAGGAAGGTCTGGAAAAGCTGGGTCCAGGATCTGGCAGCTCGGCTTAAATGCCAGGAAATGCAAAGTTATGCATATTGTAGCTAAAAATCCCAGGAAAGAGTATTACCTGGGTGGAGTCTGAGGTATCTGCATCAGAGGAGGAGGAGGAGAAGGACCTCAGAGTGATGATTAGTAGTGACCTGAAGCACTCCATGCAGTGCAAGAAAGCAGCAGCAAAGGCAATCAAGATGCTGGGATGCATAGCTGGGGAGGGGACAGTAGTAGGAAAGAGGAGGTTATACTGCCCTTGTACAGGTCACTGTAAGGCTGCACCCAGAGTATGGAGTTCAGTACTGGTGCCCACACCTCAAAAAGGACAACCTGCTGTTGGAGATCCAGAGGAGGGCTACAAAGATAGAAGCAGGTCAGCATGGGAAGGCATATGAGAGGTTGAGGGCACTGAACTTGTACTCCCTGGAAGACAGGAGAGAAGGGGGGGGTGTGATTAGGATCTTCAAGTACTTAAAAGGGAGAAATAAGGTTGATAAGGAGAGTCTCTTTAAGCTGAGTGGCAATCATATCATGAGGGGTCAGAGTCTTAAACTGGAGGATGGGAGGTTTAGGAGGAAGGTCAGTAAGCACTTCTTCACAGAGAGGGTGGTGGGCATTTGGAATGCGCTGCTGAAAAAGGTCATCTCGTTGAAGACAGTGAGCAGTTTTAAGAGAGGGTGGGATAGGCATACAGTAAAGGTCAGGATCATGGGTAGGGAGGATGGGAGGTGTGGGGAGGGAGGGCAGGGACATTAGCTCAAGCTGTGGACCCTGCAATATGACCAGACTTGATAGACCAAATGGTCTTCTTCTGCTGGCTTCTTCATATGTTCATATGGACCAGCACACTCACCCACCCTGATGCAGCTAGGCCAACCCCCACGTATCTGCACGCCCACTCCCACCCCCCGGACCAGCACGGCCACTATCCCGCCAGATGGATCAGCACACTCACCCACCCTCATGCAGCCGACTGACCCCCATCTATCTGTATGCCCACTCCCACCCCCTGGTCCAGCATGGCTAGTTGCCCAAGCAACACTGACCTGCATGCCCACTCCCACCCCCTGGACCAGCATGGCCATGATCCCCAGCCAGATGGACCAGCACACCCACCCACCCTGATGCAGCTGACCCACATCCACGTACCTGCATGCCCACTCCCACCCTCTGGACCAGCACAGGCACTATCCCCAGCCAGATGGACCAGCACACACACCCACCCTGATGCAGCTGACCCACCATTATGTACCTGTACGCACACTCCCAGCCCCCGGACCAGCACAGCCACTATCCCCAGCCAGATGGACCAGCACACCCACCCTGATGCAGCTGACCAACCCCCATGTACCTGCATGCCCACTCCTACCCCCTGGACCAGCACGGCCACTATCCCCAGCCAGATGGACCAGCACCTACCCTGACACAGCCAGATCCACCAACACATACCTGCAGGCCCACTGTCACCCCCCCAGACCTGCTCACCACTTGAGCAAGCAGCACACTCACTCCCCCCTAGCGGACCAACACACCACCACTCCACATGAACCAGCACTTCATCCTGCAACCAGCTGTACACTACCCATAAGCTGTCACTCTGTTCCTCACCTGCAAGCCACTCCTCCTACCCCACCAGCATGCGTGATGATGTCATGCCTATAGATTTAAAAATTTCACTAGTTCACAAGCTCAACTGTCTGTAGATGTTGAGCAACATCCTGATGTCAAAAATTGCTGCAACATGCAGTGATAAATTTACACAAAATTAAACCCTATCCCCCACACACCTTCTGAGCCCTATCCCTCCCACCCCCCAAAAATTCATATTAAAACGTGGTTGCAGAATTCATGCAACAATTCCTTAACCCATTGCTTTTCATTTCAATGAAACATACTGCAATACCAAAAACTTCATTATGGGTAGATCAAAGCACTCACTATGTGAAAAATCCTGAAATTTTCATAACATTATTGAAAAGTACTGCTCCCGATATAAATATGCTGCTTGCTGCACTCACTCCTCACACTACACCCACATGGGATAGTAGAGAGTGTGTTCCTTTAAGAGCTGCATGCTTGCATGATCCTGCCTACTCCAGCATTCTGATGTGATCGGACATTTTTTGAGTGATTGAGGAGGATTTCAGATACCTGCAGGATCTTGTGCCCCCATCCACCCATCACCACCCAAAAAAATGTTGCAGTGTAGTGGTCCTGGCTTCAATTCCATTTGTGGGAATGAAGTAAGTGCACAGCTCAGCACTGTGTTTTGCTGATCGAGAGGGAGCAGTAACGATTGTGAGCTGTTTTGCAGCATGTGTCACATTTTTGCCTGCTAGCAGGATATATTTTTATGTGGGACTGGCTATGGGCTCTAGAAACAGGCCAACTCTGTTGCTGGATCAAGAGGCAGAGGTTTCACACCGGCCAGTGGTGCTGAGGGTTGAGGCGCTGGACACCACACCACGTGCCACATTGGCAACCCGGGTTCGGGAGTGATCCCAGGTCGTTGGGGGTTGGCAGGGGTGGGGAAGGATTGAGCATCCACAGGACTGCTCTCCTTTCCCGGGGAGGATGGATCTTGGCTGGCCATTCTCTGGTGGCTCCTAACGGAGGCTGGGAGCATAGCACCAGAATGCCATGCAGCGTTGCTGGGTGGAGCCTTGGTAGGATGTCCAACAGGGAGGTTCAGGAGCACACACTCAGCGTGCAGAAGTCCATTGCACATCCAAGGCCCAAGGGGAAACTGGAACAAGGAAAAAAATGTACCCAATCCTGGTAGGCAACGATGGGGACAAGGAGCTACCCCCCACACCCAACAGTCAAGTGCACTGCCTGACCTCGGAGCTTCCCCTGAGTCACAGGATGTCCGCACAGCATGGAATGGCAGTCTCAGGGGTGCAGATGCCTGATGGTGGAGGACCATGGATGACCGAGAGTCAGGACTGAGTCTACGGTGGGGTGGGATGGAGGTAATCTGAGAGCCCTCATCTGAGAGAGTCCAGGATCATGTGTGAGGCGGATAAATAAAAGTGTAAAAAAAAAAAAAGAGAGAGGCAGAGGTTAGGATTTTAAAAAGGGAGCGTATTTCTCGAGCATCGTTTTGTAATGTACCATGCTCGAGCTGACATTTTATACGTTGCACTGTCTGCAGCAAGGGGTTATCAAACAGTGCCAAACATTGTAGTAGAACTCTGTAGCATCAGGTAAAAGAAAATGTGCCAGGGTGATTTATTTTAAATCTCAAATCCATATTTGCAAAAGGTCTGGCAACATCAAAGAGCTTAATTATGTCGTTGTGGCAGTCTGAGGCATGAGCAAGTCAGTCTTGACACATAGAGGGGGAGAAAATTAGCACTGTGCCTATATGACAAATATGTAAGTAAGCTCAAGTCGAAGATCTCCATCTAAGTACTTATCAAATGTACAGTAAATCAGAATCAGGAGGGCAGGCAATCTGATAAAATAAAAAAAATAGGATCCTCAATTGAACACGGCCCCCAAAATGACCGCATATAAGCCTTTTATTTACGACGTGACAACTTGCAGACGTTAAAATCCGTAAGCTGCTATTTATTCCTTTCGAGGGGTGGAGCAGCAAGGTGGCTGCAACCTGCTCCACTCCTAGAAGAAGCTTGCTTGTAAACTTTTCTTTTAATTCTTTTTTTTGTTGACTTCCCCTAACCCTACGAATGGCTTTCGCCCTGCTCTGGAGTCCGACCTCGACATGCTCGGGGCTGAACCCCCCCCCCAAATTGGGCTGCCGACAGCAGAGTTAGAGTGGCCAGAGGTGCGGCACCGAATCAGCTCGATAGAGGAGCGGCATTTTCCTAGGTTTTTCAAGGGGTGGGGGCGTTGGCCAGCAGCCTTACATTCAGGCGCCGGATCGCTTGTGGTACCCTTAGCCTTCACTGAGGGTCCATGTTGCACCAGACACTCAGCCCCTTCCCCCTAGAGCAGGAGAGCAGTCGTGTGGATGCTCAATCCCGTTCTCTCTGGCCAGCCCTCCAACACCTGGATCCGTTCCTGAACCCGGGTCATCGGAGCTGCAGACAGCAGCCATGCCTCTGTGCCAGCAGGACAGCTGCTTGTAAATTTGTTTGCTAAAAAAGCTGCATTTTTTATTTATTTTACACTGGTGAATGGAACAAATGTTTAAATTGCACTCTGCTTATATTGAAGTTAAGTGCTGCTACGCTTATGGACACTGTGTAATTCTAAGTGCATGTAGCATGCTGCTGGTCGGTATTGTAAGTATTTAACTGGCAACAGATTTTTTTCTTTGCTCAGGTTATGAGCCACTCGAGTGGAGCTTTTGTTTTGTTCAGGCATCGTATATTTGCTAAAAGCTTTTCTGACAGTGTGGAGTTGTGTTTAAAAGGCCGCAGTGCTTCTCGGCTCAGCTGTGTGAGTTTTTCTGGTTGCGGAGTGCTAGTCGGCGTGCTGAAAGATAAGCCACTGTTTAGGCAGGATTCATATTAAGAGCTGGAGAGTTGTCGCACATAAAGAAGATTTATCGTAATTGAATGCCTGGGAGAGGAAAATAGGATACCCTGGCTATTTATACCACTTTTTGATGCTTTTGCCTGAGAAAAGGTACAGTCACTTTTTGGAGCTGGAAAGGGAGTCATAAAGACAAAGTCCCAGGTTAAAGAAAACCTTAAAAACCAAACTGAAGTAAGGAGAATGTGGTGGACTGTGAGAAATCACAGGAGATTTAGACTCCTAGATTCCCCTTTCATTACAGGTTACAAGGTTTTCCCAAGTTTAATTGTGTTAGTCTCATCTCTTAAGCTTTGCAAGGACACTGATACAGCAATGGAGTCATCACTGGGGGGTAAGAGCCTAGGTAGCTATATGCCTCATTTTAATTAAAGTTTCAACTACTTATGGGGCCTCCATTTTTGAAGAGGTGTATCTATAATTTTTGGGGACTCAACTTTGGGCGACTTGAACTGGAGTCGTATGACTTATTATATTATAAGCAGTAAACACCTCCACAGGTGTGAGGACACCTTACAGTGTATTTCAGAGCAAAAGGTGATGTTATGTTGAACTGAGGGCTCCTCTCAACTGGGTGATACTGTTTATACAACACATTCACTACGTTTACATGCACGCTAGTGTTACCAGGTAAGTAGTTACCGGCTAACAACAGAATTACCCAGTAACTCCTAGCCGCTGGAGCAGTCCTGTTCATCTGAGCATGCATTTACAAGCGGTTCAGCAGTGCTGGTAAACCGTTCCTGTGGACTATCTCGCTATGGTTATTTGTATTTTATTAACCAGGAGGAGAGACACACTAAGCTGAAAGCTTGCTTACAGGTGCGACCTGGGAGCATAAGGAAACTAAGTGACTTGCTCAGGGTGTCACAGTATGTAAGTGTGGGCTGTGGGATTCAAACCCAAATCTCCAGGTTTGCAGCTCAGAGCCTTAAACCACTGCACTAAACTGCCTTCCCTACTACTAACTTTCTGTGTAAAGGAGCAGCAAAAGCAGATATTGTGCATAGACAAGGGCGGAATAGATGGCTGAAGGGAGTACTGCTTACCATACTGCACACACTGCAGACCATGGTACAGTTTATGGTGTTTAAAGGTATTTGATTTTTGAAACATTCAGTAAATGTTGTTTCTATTATAGGACATGTAATATTTTTCATGCAGGATATAGCTACACAGATATGGACTTTCCTATGATTTGGACCACTGGTAATCATACAACAGCACTGTGTACTGTGTACATTTTCAAGCTTGTTTATGTGTCTGAATAATTCTATAGCTATCAAATCAGCACAGGCAAGCTGATGGACATACAACAAATGTCTGCCCATAATTAATATGCAAGAAACGGTAAAACTTGATCATTCATATTAATTCTAATTGCTAATTCTTATTATGATGAATACGTTTGTTTTTGTTGAAATTTATGTGACACCATATTTAAGAGGAGAATAAAGTATGGGTCTGGGTGTGTGTAATTTCGAGTTTTCACACACCCAGACCCATATTTAATTTTATATAATTGTTGGGTTTCTCTTTTTCACCTCAACAATTATATAAAATAAACAAGCATTTGTCAATGCCGAATGTTTGCTTGCTGGCATTGGCATTGGTAGTGTAGAAGTTACAGAGCTGCATAATAGGAATGGCAGTGAAGTATTGAACTGAAGCCAACCCCACCACCACCCTGCAGAGAGTGACAGAGATTGGTGTGTGCCTTTGGGTCGTCAGGCATATCGGCCATGCCATTTCACCACACCCTACCCTGCAGACACTGACAAGTGTCATGGTGTGCCTTGGGGTCTTTGGCCCTTATGCGCACCCCATTCCATCAGGAAATACGATGAGATGGGTGTGGTATAGGAGAATGGGGTGAACTTTGGGGCCAAAGAGTCCAAGGCATACCTCGATGCCTCTCACTGGCTGCAGGGTGTGGAATGGTATGGCATTACAGGCAAGAATTCCAAGTCACACCCCTGATGCCTGTCATTCTCTACAATGGTGGTACTAGTTGAAACGCTAACACCTCAGGCATTCGTTGGTATTTTCACTCCAAATTTTCAACATTTTTTTTTGAGACCCCCACCTTATGAACAGTGGCAATATCAGTTTGTTTGCTGAAAGTTGCTTATGCACAGCGACTACGGCATTTAGCACCATGGGTGCAAAAACACATTCCAAACAGGATGTGAAAAATGACAGCTGTACTGTTCATGGGGAGGTGGAAAAAAATGGCAATGTTGAAAATCTGCAGTAAAAATATTAAAAAAGCTGGTGAAGTCACGAGCGTGAATAGAAACTGTGCAACACACACCCGTAATGTAATTAGTTTGGGGAATTTTTACAACAGATTGTCAACTCAGGCATTTTGGGACCTCCGATCATGAACAGTGTCACTGTGATTTTCTTTATCTGTCCCAAAAAATGATTTCCCACAGCGACCACGCATCTCTGCACTGAAAGTGTGAAAACACATTTCGGCCATGTTGTGAAAAATGACAGCTGTACTGTTCATAAGGAAGTGTGTAAAAATGCCACTGGTGAAAATCTGGACTGAAAATATTACAAAGTCATGAACTTACAAGGGTGCGTGGAAACTGCGCAATGCTCACTCGTAACACAGTCATTTTATGGACTTTTGTCACCAGATTTTCAACATAGTCATTTTAAGACCTCTGCTCATGAACTGTGTCACTGTGATTTTCTTAATGTGTCCCATACATTGATTTAGCACACCGACTGCACCATTGTGCGCTACATGAGCAGAAACACGTTTTGGGCAAGATGTGAAAAATGACAGCTGTACTGCTCATAAGGAAGTACAATAAAATGGCAATGTTGAAAATCTGGGTGAAAATATTGAAAATTACATGAAACTTACGGTTTTACTAGCGTAGGAACTGCATAGCCGCTCGTAAAACAGTCATTTTTTGGAATTTTTTCACCAAATTTTCAACATAGCCATTTTAAGACCTCTGCTCATTAAAAGTGTCACTGTGATTTTCTTAATGTGTCCCATACATTGATTTTGCACACCAACTGTGCCATTGTGCACTACATGGGCGGAAACATGTTTTGGGCAAGAGGTGAAAAATGACAGCTGTACTGCTCATAAGGAGGTGTGGTAAAATGGCAATGTTGAAAATCTAGAGTGAAAATATTGAAAATTCGCGAACTTACGAGCGTGTGTAGGAACTGCGCAACACACGCTCATAAAACAGTCATTTTTAGGAATTTTTCCACCAAATTTTCAACATAGGCTTCTTGAGACCTTATGAACAGTGGCAGTGTTGTTTCGTTACTCGGTCCTGAAAGGTGATTTCATGCAGTGACTGTAAATCACCCTTGGACCCTTAACGCCATGACAGTGCAATAATAATTCAGGGCGTCATTTAGGGGAGTCGCCAGAAGTCGCATTCGCGACCCTATATAGACCCTATGACAGGGGCTTGCGACCCTGCCTGCGATGGGGCTCCCTATGGGACCGGATGCACTTTGCCGGCTGCTGCTTGCCCTCTTGGTGGCATAATAACAAATAACATCATGCCCTCTTGGCCGTGCGCACGCTCGTGCTACTGCACAGTGTGTGTGTGTGTGTGAGGAGGACCAGAGATCTGGTTTCTTTCAGGGACTCAGGGAGCCTGACAGTCTGCTGTGCTGCAAAATTAGCACAGACACAGGCTGCTGATGCAATCAGGGACGGATGGCGCCGCGCCGACTGTCTTAGGTTAGCTTAGCCCCGAAAATCATTGGTTGGAACACTTGGGGTAACTTAGTTAGGGCAAGGCATTGAAGGCAAGAGCGGCGGTGCCACTTTTCACTTACTTGCTGCCTGGGGCTGGCGCTGCTGCATTGGCTGTCTGGCTGGCTGGGAGGGGACTGGCTTGCTTAGCAGCGCCTTAGGCGCGAATCCGCGATACGCGCGTGCGTGGGGAATCGGTGGGATTTGAATGCCAGGTCTCTGGGTCCATCCTCGTCGTGGTGCAGCAGGCAGCTGAGAAAAAGAGAGTCGAGACAGTCGTCGGAGTCGGGCAGCAGCCAGCCGGAGCACTGGGGCAGAGTGGCAGACACTCAAGGGCTAGCAAGGCAAGGATTTATTTTTAAAGCATCAAGCCAAAGCTGTCCAGTCTGAGAGCTGGAGCGGAGCAGCTGATCGATCCAGGAGGGCGGCCGCGGGGCGAATCGGGAGATCGATCCGCGGATCTCCATCAGGCATCCGCACGGTGGGGTGCACCACAACTTAAGGGCAGGCACAGCAAAGCAATCCATCGGCAGAGCCAGAGCGGGCAGCTGGGGCAGGCAGAGAGAAGAAGACACAAACAACTGCAGTAAGTAGTGCAACTGTGTGCTAGTCGGGACACGGCGGGGGAACCGTGGTACTCCTCTTGTCCTGTTGTTGCTGGCAATTGGCCAGATGGCCTTACAAGTGATTTGTACAAATTAATAGGCAAAGAACTGGCTCTAGAATTAGCTTTAGTGTACACAGAAATCTTATAGAGTCAATCAGTACCATTACATGGCAGAAGGTTTGCTTATTTATTTACATAAAAAAGGCGATAAAAGGCAGATGGGTAACTGGACACGAATCAGTCTCCTCAACACTGATTTTAAAATACTAATGAAGATTTTGTATTCTAGATTATTGCCCATAGCTAAAATCATTATTAGTCATGTTCAAATCTGCTCTATCCCTAACAGAGTAGTTATGGATCATTTGATTCTCCTTAGAGAGAAATCTTGAAAGGGGAAACTCAAGCCTACTTAGCGGCTATGTCCTATCCTTGGATCAATCTCGAGCATTTGGTTCTATTGATCATGATTTTCTTTGGTATGCTCTGAGTATGTGTGGAGTTCCACAGGTGTCTGTGACTTGGATACAAGCCATTTACAGAACGCCACTATTAGGTCAATGATGAATGGATGGAAAGGTCCCTTGATCCCCATCAAAGGGGTGCATCAAGGATGTCTCTTGAGCCCCTTTTGTATGTTAATATTGACCCACTATTGAAAGCATTTCCTCCCCACAATACAGTTTTAAGGAGGCGAAGACAGCCTTTTCCCTGCTAAAGCTATAGCCTATGCAGATGATCTCTGCATTGTAACTACTAACGAACAACCACACAAGGCAGCAATAAGTATTTGTAATGTTTATGGGTCCTTCTCAGGAGCTTCCTTAAACCCTGATAAAAGCAAAGGTGTTAGTTTAGGCACTCATGTGTCTGTCATTCCCAATAGAGAATCAGATGACTGACACATCAGTATTGATCCTGGGCATTACCTTTGGTGGTCACAAATGGACACAGTTAACTGGGAACTAAGACTAAACCAGGGTAAGACCTTTGTTTTCAATGGAACCAGTGGCAAATGGAGAAGAAGAACATAGAATTATGTTAATTAAGACATTTTGGCCTTTATTTTATACCTCAGTTATATTTTCCCCACCCAAAGCCTTGGAAATTACCTGTATAGCATTTTCTTTCAAGCAGTATGAGGCAACATGCTTAATCCTTTTAAGAGAAATATATTGTACTTGCCAGTAAATAAAGGAGGCCTAAGCGTGGTGAATCCTTTAGTCTTTTTTTATACCAGATTTTTAATGTAAATTTTAGACCTCTTCTTTCCATACTGGGAAAAGTTGGAGTGATCTGTGGCTCTCACCTGTCAACCTTGGTTTGGTCACTGGGAATCAGGAACCTTACAGACTCTGGCTTCCTCAGTATTGACCCCTCATTATGTTGGGAATGTTTTTATAAATTTAGAACTTGAAAGTGACTAGTACCAAATATTAACTATGCACTGGAAGGCATTATATGCATCCATTTAGATCTGAGTTACACTGAGCCCTGAATTTTCTAATTGCCCATCACAGCTCCATGACAAATTACTATATTTAGTGACTTGTTCTAGGAGTGGCAAAGTCGCGTCGGCAGTGAGTGCAGTCAGCAGTGTGTGTGTGTGTCTTGTCTACCGGGGCTGGGGAGACGAACTACTGAACATTAAAAATGGGTAAAGGTGGTGATTTTATCTATGAAAGATGGTGCCCCGCATAGCTGTGGTGTTTCTTTCCTGGCACTTGCCATGCTGTTTTACCCGCCATTGACCTGGTAAGCTACAACGAAAGTTCTGAAGATGAAAATGTGCTAAAGGGGATAAAGTGCAGATAACATTTTGATGGTTCAAATATTTTGCCTTTTCTCCAGGACAGTGCACAGTTGAATTGTTTATTGGGGAAAAGCGGGAGAGTCTGAGACTAGAAAGCGGCGATCAGAGGCGTGCATTTGTCCAGGTCAGGACAGGACTGGGTTGGGAGGGAGTCAGTGGCCGTGTCAGGGAGACCACAGGCACTCCTGGTCCAGCTGTGTGTTTTGTTTACAGTCTACAGAAGAGCCTGTAGATAGTTTATTGGTCGAGAGCTGCTGCACTTGTCTTTAGTTAGGTCACCTGCTGCTGCTTCTTCCAGGGTCTGTGTCTGACTGTAGTGGTCTAGGGAGCTCAGTCCTCCAAGAAAGTACTAGATACTGGGGGCCCATCTGGGAAATCAATAAGGGGCCCAGGGTTGACACACTCATGTCATCACTACAACTACACTTCTAATTTCATCTCGTCGTTCGCTGTCCGGTGCTGCAGGGGTGACGCTGGGGAGAGAGAATAGAGTGAGTGGTGGGCCAGGCAGGCGACAATTGGAGCACTCTGTCTGAAGGACTAAGGAGGAGGTTAGTTAGGCAGCTAAGGCAGGCTGAGTGAGCCTGAGGCCTACAGCAACAGACGCCACACTTCCACACAGTCAGCTAGCGGGGGGGGTGCTAAGGATTATTTAGGCATCTGGCAGGTGAGGTGAGACAGCGGAGGAGCATTGCTCCAGGCAGGGTGTAGGTGTAGCCAAGCCAGACAATATACATATGTACACCAGGACTGTGTGTGTGTCCCTGTATGGCACAATGCACAATCAATACACATTTGTACTCCCTGATACTGGTTGCTCCCCCCCATGTATGGGTATATGCAGATGTCATGCATTGTTCCTTGGGACACCAATATACCAGCCCAGACCCTGTAAAGCTGTATTGCCCCTCGGCTGCAAAGACAGTAGCAGTGGCCAATCCTTCTGGTGCTGACATATAAACATACAGAACAGTTCTGCTGGTTCTGTGTTGTGTCCATGGACTAGGGAAGCTGTTCAGGGCCTATATACTGCCCCCCTTCAATACAAGTGTACACCATGGTGTACATGGAGTATGCCTGCCTACACCCATGGCCAGGATAGTAGTCCAGCTATGAAACATCTTAACAACATTTGGGTCCCACTCCTTTCTGCCCAGTTTTACATCTGGGAGAGATTTAAAGCATAAGGAGGCCAATTGACCTGCTCAAGGGTTCCTCAAGCTAGATGTTGAGTGAGTTGTAGCGGGATTTGAACCTGACGTTTTTTTGTGCTCTTCTCTAACCACGGGGACAACAGTCAGTTTTCCTGCTTCAGCTAAATCTGCCCAAATAATGATAAGAAATGAGCAAGCAGGACAACTAAGCTTTTAGGTGTGTTTGTCGGTGTTTTTTGGGGGGGGATTAAAAAAAAAATCTTCCTATGAAGAGGTTCAAGGCTGCAGGACATTTCAATTTTGTTAATGGTTCAGACAGTGCTAAATGCTTACAGTTGATTACAGTCACCCTTGATTTATGTCTGCTGAGCTGGGCTGGGCTCTGAACATTTGGCAGCAACAGTGCAACAACACTCAATGTAATTGTCACTGTGAAAAGGAATGCAGACACAATTACCCTTTTTATGTTTGCTTGCACGCATGCAGAAACATAATGCCATCATCTGAGTTTTTCAGAGGTGTGTCAGCATCTTTCAATTCAGTCAGTGTGTTTGCAGGCGTGGTCACAGTTCTACAATCACTGCTAGTGCTGTCTATGACAGCAGTTGAAAATGCAGTGGCATACAGTTGAAAGAGAGAGCTACGCTTCAGTGAGGAGCTCCTCTCCCCCCACACACACACAGATCAACTGTGTTGGTTACCTGATAGGATGGTGTAGTCTTGTCTAGCTTAGAGAGACAAGCCACACATCATTACTTTAATGAACTGTTCCCTGCCACAGCAGGACCACCAAAATGTGTGGGTGCCTAACAGTCCTTACACACACCAGCTCTCCAAAGCACACCTTCATGGACTCCATGGGTTCTAATCCTCCAGAAAAAAAATACCTCAGCATTTGATGTGAAAACTCAGACTTCGTTGTATGTGTAATTCCAAGCGTTTTCTCTTACTAGACTCTGTCAATGTGAACTCCTGCTGCAAAACCTATGCAAACGAACTTGGCGTGCTGTACTACCTGCAGCTGAAGCAAAGAACAGCCAGAATGCACAAGAGAGAACATACTGCTATGCATTTCAGCAGCAGCCAGTGAGGAAGGTTTTCATGACTGAAGCACCTTAATGCGCCTTTTGGTGCTGTCATATACACACCATGTGTGTAATTCACTAAACTGCACACTTAGTCTGGTAATGCAGCTTCAAAATATTTTTTCTCTGAATTGCCGTGAGCTGGCATTTAGATAGAATCACACAGCTCTTTCTCAAATCAGATGCTCAATGAAGTCACATCACCTTGGCCCTAAACATCTTAGGGTTGGACATGTGCCCTAACAAAATAGTGAAAACTAGGTATAGAAAAAACACAAATTCAACCCGTAGCTCTGTCAGATCCACCCTTTCCTCCGGGATCTGAAGCCACCTAACAGCCCACCCTGGGTGCTCATGTACTCCCTCCACCCGCACAACATATGCCCGGAGGGGTGCTGTTGTTATTTCATAATTTCCTGATTCCGTTGCTGCCACCATACTGATACAGTAATTCTTTTTATGGCTCAAAACTGCTTGACATTAGCTGAATTATAAATGGCATTCCTGTTTGGCCTTTGTGATGCGGAATATGGTGGTGCTCAAATTTTAAGCCAAGTATTACGTGCAGATGTATTGTTATTAACTCATGTCACTTACCATTTTATACAGCTATTGATTTTTAAATTCACTTTTGCTGACAAATGTTGATCACAGGGATTCTGGTGTCACAATTCAGTTCAGCGACGTGTAACATCTTAGTGCAGATGCTAAGTAACTGTTTTAAAATGCCAAAAAAGTTAACAGTCATGAAAATGCATGAACTTCTTTCTTCAGTGTCTGGAGCTGTAGTGGTGTTATTGGCAAGTGCATGTCCATTTGCTCCAGATCTATCAGTGAGATGTCTATTCTGTGCAATGGACAGTGGCTGAATGTTATCAGCTGACAGTTTTCATTTCATTACCAACAGATAAATATTCAGGGCTTTGCAAATGCAACTTTGCTGGTAGCAGTTTCATGCCCCCAAGTGTCTGTCATCAGTTAGTGGTTATATCTTAACCGATGATCACAAAAAGTATGAAAAAGATTTGCCGCTGAGTAATGTAAATGCCAATCCACCTAAGCGCCTTTAGGCTGCAAACAGAATTTGAACATATAGGGATTCTGGACCGGTGTATCACTCCGCAGCACAGCAACAGTTAATAAGTTTAAGCACATTCTCAGGACATTGTTTCACTTGCCCCTCTCCCCTCCGATTCTGGTCACCTGAAATAAACCTGACATTTTAGTATCTGTTTTACATCTTGGCTCAGTTAGGCAATCAGCGCTGTAAGAACATAAATGGACATATAAGCGGGGACTATAAGAACATGGTCACCTGAAATAAACCTGACATTTTAGTATCTGTTTTACATCTTGGCTCAGTTAGGCAATCAACGCTGTAAGGACATAAACAGACAAATAAACGGGGACTATAAGAACATGGTCACCTGAAATAAACCTGACATTTTAGTATCTGTTTTACATCTTGGTTCAGTTAGGCAATCAACGCTGTAAGACCATAAAAGGACATATAAACGGGGACTATAAGAACATGCCGTGGGTGCTTGTGCCTTAGTCCAGCTGTGCAACATCAGCCTGAAGCTCAGGTAGGGCTTACTGTCTACCATTTGTTCACCCCCTATGTACCTGTATCATTTACATCCTCCCTTGCCTTGAGTCCAGCTGTGCTACATCAGTCTGAAGCTCTGGTAGGGCTTACTGTCTACCACTTTGTTCACCCCCCATGTATCGCTGTGCTACATCAGCCTGAAGCTCTGGTAGAGCTTACTGTCTACCACCGTTCACCCCCATGTACCTGCACCATTTCACATCCTCCTTGATCTACAGTGAGGGGATCCCTCATTCATCGTCCACTATGCGCACCAAAAAAAAAAAAGCGGTCTTCAAAAATTAAGATACATTTATTATGTTTGTTATGTTTGCTTGCGCATGTACAAAAACATAGTGCCATCATCCGAGATTTCGAGGTGTGTCACCCCTCTTCCAATTCAGCCAGTGTGTTGGCGAGCCACGGCCCTGTAAGCCAATGCATGCTGGAGCTGTCTATAACAAGCTCAAAATGCAGTGGCATACAGTTCAAAGGGGAGCTACGCTTCGGTGAGCAGCGATAAGATATCGCTTGCTCATGCGCAGCTCCCACACTACCGCACATGCAGGCGTCGTGCCCCCATGCGCGCATACCATGCAATGCGACGGCCCGCCCCCAAAGCCTTCCAAATACAGCGCTGGTGCCCACCCAGCGTGGCAACTCATGATATAGCCGGCGGGGTGCCCATCCCGTCGGCTCACTGTCCTCACCCCGGTACTGGGTGCCCGCTGGAAGCCAGCAAGCGTGACAATCGATGCTTTGGCCGATGGGGTGCCCAATCCCGTCGACTGAATGCCCCCAACCGTCCTTGTGCCATGCTTGGAGCTCCACCCGGTGTGGCAAACATCCCGCATCGTCATTGGAAATGAAAAGAACACCTGTAAAGAAAAAATGGTCCTCGTAGTCTCCCTGGCCCCCCTCCCACAACCCGCACCCACCACTCGCACCCTGCCTCCCCACCCCCTCACCCCACTTACCTCCGGACCTCGGCGTGGCGATCTTGGTGAGCAGGGAACACGTCTGCACTCTTCAAAGCCGACCGCGAACTGAGGAAATGCCTGTAAGCTGTATAATGGGCTAGATGGGGGTTTCAACTTTGTTGCATATCTCAGGCATTTTTTGGAATTTTTGCACCAAATTTTCAACATGGGGTTTTTGGGACCCCTTCTCATGAATGATGTCACTGTCATGGCGTTATTCGGGCGCGAAGGGTGATTTCGCAGTCACTCGCAAAATCACCTGGGACTGATTAATGAAATGACACTGCTAGTGTTCATAAGGTAGGCTCTCAAGAAGCCTATTTTGAAAATATGGTGGAAAATTTCAAAAACAACTGTTCTGACGTCGTTGCGCAGTTCCTCATGCGCTTCGTAAGATTCATAATTTTAATATTTTCACTCCAGATTTTTCAACATGCCATTTTATATTACTTCCTTATGAGCAGTACAGCTGTCATTTTACATCTTGCCCAAAATGTGTTTCCGCCCATATGGCGCACAATGGCGCGGTCGATGTCTTGAAATCAATGTATCGGACACATTAAGAAAATCACAGTGACACTGTTCATGAGCAGGCGTCTTAAAATGGCTATGTTGAAAATTTGGTGAAAACATTCCTAAAAATGACTGTTTTCCGGCGTGCGTTGCGCAGTTCCTATGCATGCTCATAAGTTTGCAAATTTAATATTTTCACTCCAGATTTTCAACATTGCCATTTTATTACACTTCCTTATGAACAGTACAGCTACCATTTTTCATATGCCACCCAAAATGTGTTTTCGCACATGTAGCGCACAATGGTACTGTTGGTGTGTTGGTGTGCAAAAGCAATGTTTGGGACAGAGTAAGAAAATCACAGTTACACTGTTCATGAGCAGAGGTCTTAAAATGGCTATGTTGAAAATTTGGTGACAAAAGTCCATAAAATGACTGTGTTACGAGTGAGCATTTCGCAGTTTTCGCGCACCCTCGTAAGTTCATGACTTTGTAATATTTTAAGTCCAGATTTTCACCAGTGGCATTTTACTCTGCCTTATTTACTAATACAACTGTCATTTTCACAACATGGCTGAAGTGTGTTTCACACTTTCAGCGCGAAGATCATGGTCGCTGTGGGAAATTATTGTTCGGGACAGATAAAGAAAATCACAGTGACACTGTTCATGATCAGAGGCACCAAAATGCCTGAGTTGACAATCTGCTGTAAAAAATCCCCAACCTAATTATATTACGGGTAATTGCTGCACAGTTTCTAATGTTCAGTGACTTCACCGTTTTAAATATTTTTACTGCAGATTTGCAACATTGCCATTTTACCTCCCCATGAACAGTACAGCTGTCATTTTACATCCTGTTGAATGTTTTTGCACCTGTGGTGCTAAATGCCGTAGTCGCTGTGCATAAGCAGCTTTCAGCTAAGAAACTGATATTCCCCTGTTCATGAGGTGGGGTCACAAAAAACCATGTTGGACATTTGGGTGAAAATACCAACGAATGCCTGAGGTATTAGGGTTTCCAACCATAGCGCCAACCCTGTAGAGAATGACAGGCATCAGGGTGTGACTTGGGATTCTTGCCTGTAATGCTCATACCATTCCACCCTGCAGCCAGTGAGAAGCGGTATGCCTTGGACTCTTAGCCCCAAAGTTCACCCCATTCTCTATATAGCATCCATCTACTGTATTTCCTAATGGAATGGGGTCGCATAAGGACCAAAGACCCCAAGGAACACCGTGACACTTGCCAGTGTCTGCAGGGTGGGGTGTACTGAAATAAGCGCCGTTATGCCTGGCGACAAGGCACACCCAATGCCTGTCACTCTCTGCAGGGGTGGTGGTGGGGTTGGCTTCAGTTCAATACTTCACTGCCATTACTATTACGCAGCTCTGTAACTTCTACACTACCAACAATGCCAGCAAGCAAACATTCAGCATTGACAAATGCTTGTTATTTGTAACTGTACACTGCTTCTACAAAAAAGCCCTATGGCGTCATGATGCATTCAGATGTTGCAGCCGTGTTTGGACAAGTGAGAGAAGCCCTTTGTTGTACTGAGCACAGCCATGTTCAACACTTAAACAATAAGGCATAACCAGGGTTATGGTAATGGTCTGTTAATCACCTTCTAGTGGCTCTAGGGGCATAATGTGGCTGTACGAGGCATTGCTGAGGGTGATTAACTGCATTAACTATAACCCTGGGAGTCTATATGTTATTATAAAAATGTTTTTGTAAACAGTGTTAAAACTTGTTCAATATATGGGTAAGTTGTACAAGTATGCTGATTAAGCAATTTATCCCTCAGGGTGTGGGTATACTGGAGGATTACCACGCGCTGGTGTGATTCAGTCACGGCGCGGCGGTGACAGCTCCACCAGATGATATAGAATCTCAGTATGCCCTATGAAGATAAATTATATTATACAATGGCAAATATAGTTTTATTTAATTTTTTAGATATTTTGTAAGTAATTGAAGTTTATGCGGTTGGAAGGAGGATGTCATTTTTGTAATGTTACCACAGTGTTTTAGCGAAGCGGCGACAGGACAAATGGCTGCAGTTTCGATCAAAATGAAGCGACGGATTGGCACGATATCAGATTGGCTGGTACTTTTCCAGTGGGTACACTGGAGGATTTATCACACTGGGAAATGTACCAGCCAACCAATCGGTTGCAGGATTCAACTCATTGGATTTACCACATTGTATAATAAGCAATATACTCCTCAAGGGTGTGGGTATACTGGTGGATTTACCACGGCTGGTGTGGTTGGTCACGAGAGCACAGCCGGTGACAACCACACCAGAAGAAGTAAATCCGAGCATGCCACTCCCTGAGAGGTATATTGCTGAATGTCAATAGCTTACATTTTGGGTGACTAAAATATAGAAATACTTTTGTTTCTCTTTTTAGTCATCATTTTTTTATTATATTGCTCCACCAAAACGAAATAGTTCCTTGTTGCTAGGCAGAGTTAAAGTAGTGGTGCCCCCATTATTTTCTTTATCTCGTTTGTCGACGCTCTGAACTGAATTGTGTGTGTGTGTTTTTTTCATCAGTTCGTTTTCCTTTTATTACTTCTTTTACAAGTTTCATTGTGTCATTTCTTTTATTAAGCTCTTGTTTCAACAGAAAAAGTAAAATTCTCACCATGGTTCAAGGTTCAGAGTATGCTTTCATAACAGTATAATTTCTGTCCTGTTTTGATGTGTATTTTTATGTACTGTAAGGTATTGGTATAGAGGCGGCTCTTTATTTTTAGCAATGTGTGCCTTAGCTTGTATAGTACCAGTCATTTGACATGAACAGTGTGGTAATATTTTTGGACACAGACGGTGTGGTAATATATAGATGATAATGCCTGGCGTACAGGTGATAACCATGGTATAATCACTTGAGTGGTGTCTAGGGTATCAGTAAACCTAGAGTGCACAGCAGAGGTTTACAATTGCCCTAGCAACCACGAGAGATAATCCCACCTGGTTATCACCTGGCCATCATGCGTGTCATTTATAGTGTATGGGACTCGACATGAAGGTCCCCCCACCAACACAAGTAATTTAGCCTTACCTTATTAATGAATCTGCACTACACCCACATGATTGTTTAGGAAAACAATTTATTAGGATACACGGACTGAATGACAGTGGGCCAAAATAGCACCAGAGTTAAAATCTCTATCAGACGTAGTGATTGCTAGACAATAAACTGTGACAATTGGAATGTTATTTGAATACTGTACTGAGACTAACAATCACATTCTGGGTATTTAGAATTAAGCAATAAACCACGACAGGCTGTTGGTGATGCTGGTTTTACCCACGCCTGGCGTGGTTTGGTCACGAGGCCGCGGGCTGGTGACTAAACCTCATCAGGCGTGGGTAAAACCAACATCATACACTCTGGATGGTTTATTGCTATTATACAAATGTTGTGTGTGGTAAAATGTGAATAGTAATTTAATTGTGATAATTTGTTTGTGTGTAAAAGTAAGAAATAGTGGAATATCCTTCCATGCAAAAAATAGTCCATACAGTGGGTTTGCTTGTAACATAAAGAAGTGTTTATTTTTGTTTTACATTTGCGTTTAACTTTAACAGTGAAGTAGAACAGTAGTTATGAACAGATGTAGTTTTAATATGTACTTTTAAGCAATAATATATATATTTTATTATTTTAGAAAAAGTGTTGAATGATTAGGTTTTATAATTTTAAAGCATAAAAGCAATATTGTTATGAGGTTAAGTTCAGTGTAGTATTTTGCTTCTGTGGATTGTTGTTTTTCTTAGTTGTTCGATGTCTGTGGGCTGTTGTCGTTTTGAGTAGTCTTAGGCTTGGGGTGGAGTGCAGGTATTTGTTTTTAATCTGCAAAAGTAGAGAAAAAAAGATGTTAGTTTTTAAAAAAGTTTATTGAAATGTGTAGATTATGCTGGTTTTTATGTTACCTTTGCATTATTTGTAGAAGAAATTTACAGTGCCATAATTGAACAGACCACCAAAGGTTGTTTGGTTTGATCCACGGTGTGTGGAGGTGCTGCCATGCTGGTTGGATCCGGTTGCGATGTTCACTTGGGAGGTCTGGTTATGGAGAGGTGTGTTTCTGTTTTCATCATTCCTTGATGATTCAAAAGGATTCGGTGTTGGAAAATTTGTTTCTGGAACTGGAGACTGATTATAGGTATTTCAGTTCTGGGGCTGTGCATTGTTGGTGATTCCATTTGTGAGATGACTGTTTCTTGCTGGTGTTTTGTGGTTGGAAGGTGAGATTGGGGAGGGTAGCAGTTTCTTGTGGTTGCCTTCTGATATGATGTTTCCCCATTTTTGAAGTCATCCATGTTGGGCTTCAGTAACTGTGAAGTGAAGACTCACTTTTGTGCCCAGTTATTGCCATGATTTGGCGAGATTCCATTCCTGCATCGCTCAGTAATGTTACTGCAGTTGCTCTTAAACTGTGATTTGTGTAGATGTCTGGCAATTGGGCTTGCTTGCAGATCAGTGGCAACATTTTTCCCAGGTAGTTAATGCCCATTGGCTCGTTGTTGTACCATACTGGCATTTTTTCTAGGATATGGTTAGGAAGTCTTTTTGGGTGGAGGAATAATGCTGTGGGGTTTGGTGGCAGCTTGTTGAGATACTTTTTAAAACTTTTAACAGGACATAGGGGGTCATCAGTTTGCTCAAACATGCATCCTCTTGTGAGGTGGCGTGTGGGATCGTTGTACTTTTATAGTTCTTTGTTTCTTCATTAAATGTTTTGTGACATATTGTAAGCCATTTTCAGCTATTTTAATTTCAAATGACTGTGTTGTGAGTGTCTGACTCCTTCATTGCCTCGTCTTGCGAAATGCAGTTGAATATCTAGCCAGACTTTTGTACTAGCCCTTTTGCAGTTTGTGGGAAACTGCATTAGAATTCTAATGGTTACTAGTTGGGATATGGTGAGTGCAGGGTGGTGTTGAGCAACGTCTTTCCTGACTTTCGGTATTTTTTACAACTGCTTTGAATATGTTGTTTGCAGTTGTGAAGTCTGGTCAATCATTAAATTGAGCTGTCTGGCAATGGGGTCATTTATGTATCTGTTGAGTCCAGCATAAACTGACAAAGCTGCTTAGTACATATTCTTCTCTGATGTGTTTCTAACTGTACTGTAGTAGTTGCGTAGGATGTCATTTAATTGCTGGGCTGGGATATTTTTAGATCTATTTGTATTTCCTTTTCTTTTGCCCAGTCTAGGAATACCTTAACTGCCCTTCTGGTTTGCTTCTGTGTTATTTCTTCATGTCTTTCTAGCTCCAGCATTGTTATTTCATCACATGTGATGCTGTCATGTGGCGCTTTGTTTTGTGTTAGGATTGGCTGGTGTGGCCCCTTTGAAGGAAGGCGCGTGTTTGAATTCTCCTGTCGGTAGTTGGACGTGCTGCGGCGGGCTGTCTGTGGCGATACGCTGGGGATGTGAGCAGAGGGATGAGCTTTCTTGGTGGCAGTTCGGACGATTTCCAAGGTATTTTTATTTTCTTGTTGTCGCTGTCTTCCGCTGTAGTTGGGCGTGGTTCGGCGGGCTGGTTATCCCGCGTTTAGGCTGGGCATTTCAGAGCAGACCAGCGGGCGTTTGTGGCGGCTGTGGTGTTGCTTTGCATCGATGGCTTTTCAGTTTTTATTTCGGCATTATCGCCGTTTTCAATGGATTTGAATATTGCTTCAAGCTCGTCATTACTCGATCAAGTCAAAACTTGTTTGGAGGCTCATGTTTTTAAAATGATCGGTTGGGTTTTTCATACGCGATGTATAATGGCGGCTTTGGGATTTATCGACGGGGGTCGGAGTGTTTTTCATTGGGTTGCAGCGCGAGGTTGGCACAGCTGGCACTTTTTCCTGTTGGTAATGCTGTATTTTACAACGGGGTGATAGTGCCAGCTGGCCAATGAGGGATCTGTATTTTTTAATGCATTGTATAATACTGAATAACACTGGCATTCCATTTTGTAAACCCACTGCTCTGACATAGAGAGATAGGTTTATAAGGTTCTGACATCACAACAGTGGGATTACAGGGTTGTAATCTGTTTGATTTCAATGGGTAATAAGGGCTACCCATGCATTAATATTGTTTAATATTTGTACAGTTGAGGAATGGGACTTTCACTATACTGATGATTCCATAATTTGATGAAAACTAGCTATTTAATTTGAATCAACATCTGTAATGACCCATTTCAGATTTATACTCAGTCTTTACTATCCAATTCATACCCATTTTTAAATTACTTGGTAACTAGCTCTATGTCACATTGACAAATGCCACCCTCTCTGGCTCCGCCCACACCGTGGCCCCGCCCACATCATTCCCACCACACCTTGCTACCCCTATGATTTTGCTGAAATGACGCCCCTGATAATTCATGAGGAGGGGTCCCAAAAACCCCATGTTGAAAATTTGGGCTCAGAATTCCCAAAAATGCCTGAGATATGCAACAAAGTTGGAAAAAACCCTATCTATCTCATTATGCAGCTTACCGGCATTTTCTCAGTTCACGGTCAGCTCTGAAGAATGCAGACGTGTTCCCAGTCCACTGAAGATTGTCGTGGGGTCTGGAGGTAAGTATGGGGTGAGGGAGGGTGTGGGAGGCAGGGTGCACAGTGGGTGGATGCGGGGGCAGAGACAGCAGGGACCGTTTTTGAGTTTCAGGTTTTTTAATGATGATGGCCAGCGGGATGTTTGCCATGCTGGGTGGGCTCCCAGCATAGCAGAAGAAACGACTAGTTAGAGGGTGTGTGGAGCCGATGGGATTAGGCACCCCGTCGGCTACTCTGACGTGTGTAGCCATGCTGGGGTGGGCGCAAGCGTGTCATATGGAACTGTGTTTGGGGGGTGCAGCACAGCCGACGAGTTAGGCACCCGTGCCGTCTAAACTGTGTGTGTGTGTGTGTGTGTGGGGGGTGAGGCACTCAGCAGCCATGCGTGTGTGTGTGTGTAGGGGGAGCGTACATGAACAGGCGATATCTTATCGCTGCTCACTGAAGAGTAGCTCCCCCTTTCAAGTGTACTCCACTGCATTTTGGACTGCTGTCATAGACAGTTCCAGCAGGCACTGGAGAACTAAGGCCGGGCCTGCAAACACACTGACTGAACTGGAAGAGGGCTGCCACACCTCCGAAAACTTGGATAATGGCACTATGTTTCTTGCACATGTGTGCAAGCAAACATAAAAAGGCTGCTGTGCAGCTGCAGTCTGATCACATCATGGCACGCAGTCAGCTTTCACTTTTATTTTAAACATTTTTCCCGAATATTGTGAGGGTGGTAGAGAAAGCAAAAATGAGGTACATCAAAGTTTATTTGAAATGTTACTTACTGCCGAGTGTCCGTGGCAGTTTCTTTCCATATTGGGTCTGCGGTTGGGAAGGAGACGGCAATCGAGAATTGATACGTACGAGGAGGTGCATGCACAGAGTGGGGGAAATGGTGCGCGTGTTTGCCGTTATAAACGCTCCTTTATACCGGCAAATTACACCCCGGTTTCCCTATGGGAAAAAGAGGAAGCCATCAATTATTGCAGCCTAATACACGGAAACAGAACTGAAACACTGCTGACAGGAGTGCTACTAGAACCAAACTGCACACTGAAGTGGACTACAGGTGCTGATGCAGTGCTAATTAACATAATTCGCACACACTGAAAAGGAAGTGCAACACTGCTTCAGGCAGTGTTGCTGACACAACACTGCTTCAGCCAGTATTGCTGCACCAATACTGCTTCAGGCAGTGTTGATGACAAGACACTGCTAATTGCAGTACTTTTGCAGTGTGATTGTAGTGCTAATTAACATAATTCACACACACTGTGTCAGCACTGCATGCACACCAACAGAGACCTGCAGGTGCACTAATTAAACACTGATGGACTACACTATGGAATGAAGTGTGCAGGAAGTGTACACTGCTACTGTAACACTGAAATAATATGATATAATGACTGAGCACTTCACTTCCCTCTGGGATGCAGTGCTTCTAAGCATCACTCCACAGTGCAGGCAGCACCTCACCTTTCATGAGCATGCAGTACACCACTTTGACGGGCGCCATGTCACCCCACTGTGTTCTTGCAGTGCTTCGGACTTTACTCCCTTGTGCAATCTTCCCTCATCATTCACCAGCAAGCAGTACACCACCTTGATGTGTGCCTTGTCGCACCAGAATATTCATACAGTACTTCTGGGCATCACTTCTCAGTGCAGGCAATCCCTTCCCATTCACCAGGTAGTGCGTCTGAGCATCACTTCCCTTTGCAGGCTGTCCCTTACCTTTCCACCATTTTGTTCATGCATTGCGTCTGAGCATTGCTCCCCTGTGCAGGCATTCCCTAACCATTTACCAGCACACAGTACACCACTGTGAGGGGCACAATGTTGTCCCACTGAGTTCATGCGGTGCTTTTTACCATCGCTTTCCCAATGCAAGTAGTACCTCACTCTTCACCAGCACACAGTACACTACCATGATGGGTGCCATATTGCCCCACTGTGTCCATGCAGTGCTTATGAGCATCACTCCCCTGTGCAGGCAGTCATTTGCCTTTCAACAGCATGCAGTACACCACCTGATGGGTACCATATCACTCCACTGTGTTCAAGCAGTGTGTTTGTGCATCTCTCCCCCATGGAGTCAGTCCCTAACCATTCACCAGCATGTAGTACACAACAGGGATGGATGCCATGATGCCCCAGTTTGTTCTTGCACAGCAACTGGTCATCGCTCCTAAGTGCAGACAGTCCCAGAACTTTCACCAGCACACTGAACACAAGCATGCTTGATGCCGTGCTGCACCATAGTGTCTATGCAGTGCTTCTGTGTATCATTCCCCAGTTCAGGCAGTCCCTTACCTCTCACCAGCACACAGTACACCACCATGATGGGTGCCATATTGCTCCACTGTGTTCATGCAGTGCTTCTGAACATCACTCCACAGTGCAGGCAGTCTCTCAGCTTTCACCAGCTTGCAGTATGCAGCCATTATGGGTGCCATGCCAGCCCTCTGTGTTCATGCATTGCTTCTGAGCATTGCTCCTGAGTACAGGTAGTCCCTTACCTTTCACCAGCACACAGTATGCAACTGTGATGGGTGCCATGATGCCCCACTGTATTCATGCAGTGCTTCTGAGCATCCCTGCTCAGTGCAAGTAATTTCTACCCATTCACCAGTCTCCATTCCACCAACATGATGGGAGCCATGTCACTCCACAGTGTTCATGCAGTGCTTCTGAGCATGACTCCACAGTGCAGGCAGCACCTCACCTTTCACAAGCACGCAGTATACCATCTTGATGGGCACCATGTCACCCCACTGTGATCATGCAGTGCTTCTGACTTTACTCCCTTCTGCAGACATTCCCTCATCTTTCACCAGCAAACAGTACACAACCATGATGTGTGCTTTGTCACACCAGAGTATTCATACAGTGCTACCGAGCATTGCTCCTCAGAGCATGCAGTTCCTCACCTTTCACCAATATGCAACACACCGTTGTGATTGGTGCCATTTCATCCCACTGAGTTCATGCAGTGCTTCTGAGAATCACTGCACAGTGCAGGCAGTCCCTCACCTTTCACCAGAATGCAGTATCCAGTATACAGCTATTATGTGTGCCATGTCACCCCTCTGTGTTTCTGTATTGCTTCTGAGCATTACTTCCCAGTACAGGCAGTCCCTTACCTTTCACCAGGACACAGTACACAACAGGGATGGGTGCAATGATGCTACACTGTGTTCATGCAGTGCTTCTGAGCATCACTCTACAGATCAGGCATTCCCTCTCCTTTCACCAGCACACAGTGCACTACTGTGATTGGTGCCATGTCACCCCCCCGTGTCCAAGCTGTGCTTCTGAGCCTCACTCCATAGTGCATGCAGTCCCTCACCTTTTACCAACACACAGCACACCACTGTGATTGGTGCCATGTCTCCCCACTTTGTTCCATCAGTGTGTGCAAGCATTGCTCCCCAGTAGAGGCAGTCCCTAACTTTTCACCAGCATGCAATACACAACAGAGTATGCCATGATGCCCCACTTCATTCATGCAGTGCTTCTGGGCATTGGTCCTCAGTGCAGGCAGTCCCTCACCTTTCACCTGCACATAGTACATAAGCATGCTTGGTGCCATGTTACACCACTGTGTCTATGCAGTGCTTCTGTGCATCATTCCCCAGTGCAGGCAGTACCTCACCTTTCACTGGCACACATTACACTACTGTAATGGGTGACATGTCACCCCATTGTGTTCATGCAGTGATTCTGAGAATCACACCACAGTGCAGGCTGTCCCTCACCTCTCACCAGCATGCGGTATGCAGCCCTTATTGGTGCCATGCTACCTCCCTGCGTTCATGCATTGCTTTGGAGCATTGCTTCCCAGTACAGGCATTCCCTTACCTTTCACCAGCACGTAGTATGCAACTGGGGTGGATGCCATGATGCCCCACTGTGATAATACAGTGCTTCTGAGCATTGCTTCTCTGTCCAGGCAATCTCTACCCATTTACCAGTCTGCATTACACTACCATAATGGGTGTCATGTCACTCCACAGTGTTCATGCAGTGCTTCTGAACATCACTCCACAGAGCGGGCACCACCTCACCTTTCACCAGCACACAGTACACTACCATGACTGGTGTCATCTCACCCCACTGTGTTCATGCAGTGCTTCTGACTTTACTCCCTTGTGCAGGCATTCCTTCATCTTTCACCAGAAAGCAGTACACCACCGTGATGTGTGCCTTCTCGCACCAAAGTATTCACACAGTGCTTCTAGGCATCGCTCCACAGTGCAGGCAATCCCTACCCATTCACCAATCTGCATTACACCACCCTGATGGGTGCCATGTCACTCTACAGTGTTCATGCAGTGTTTCTGTGCATCACTTCCCTGTGTGGGCAGTCCCTTACCTTTCACCAGCATGCAGTATACCACCAAGATCGGTGCCATGTCATAGCACTTTGTTCATGCATTGCTTCTGAGCATTGTTCCCCAGTACCGGCAGTCCCTTACCTTTCACCATCACACAGTACGCAACAGGGATGGGTGCCATGAAGCCCTACTGTTTTCATGCAGTGCTTCTGAGCATCACTCCTCAGTGCTGGCAGTCCCTACCCATACACCAGTCTGCATTACACCACCGTGCTGGGTACCATGTCGCTCCACAGTGTTCATGCAGTGCTTCTGAGCATCACTTCACAGAGCAGGCAGTCCCTCGCCTTTCTCTAGCACACAGTACACTACCGTAATTGGTGCCAAGTTGCCTCATTGTGTTCATGCAGTACTTTAGAACATCACTCCCTTTGTAGGCAGTCCCTCATCTTTCAGCAGCACACAGCACACCACCGTGATTGGTGCCAAGTCACCCCACTATGTTCAAGCAGTGCATTCAAGCATTGCTCCCCAGTAGAGGCAGTCCCTAACTTTTCATCAGGATGCAGTACACAAGAAGGATGTATTCCATGATGAACCACTTCATTCATGCAGTGCTTCTGGGCATCGCTCCTCAGTGCAGCAGTCCCTCACCTTTCCCCAGCACATAGTACACAAGAATGCTTGGTGCCATGTTACACCACTGTGTCTATGCAGTGCTTCTGTGCATCATTCCCCAGTGCAGGCAGTACATCACCTTTCACAAGCACACAGTACACCACTGTGAAGGGTGCCATGTCACCCCACTGTGTTCATGCAGTACTTCTGAGCGTCACTCCACAGTGCAGGCTGTCCCTCACCTCTCACCAGCATGCAGTATGCGGCTCTTATAGGTGCCATGCAACCACTCTGTTTTCATGCTTTGCTTCTGAGCGTTGCTCCCCAGTACAGGCAGTACCTTACCTTTCACCAGCACACAATATGCAACTGGATGGATGCCATGACACCCCACGGTGTTCATACAGTGCTTCTGAGCATTGCTTATCAGTGGAGGCAATTTCTACCCATTCACCAGTCTGCATTACACCACCATAATGGGTGCCATGACACTCCACAATGGTCATGCAGTGCTTCTGAACATCACTCCACAGAGCAGGCACCCCGTCACCTTTCACCAGCACACAGTACACTACCATGATATGTGTCATCTTGCCCCACTGTGTTCAAGCTTTGCCTCTGAGCATCACTCCACAGTGCAGGCAGCCCCTCACATTTCACGAGCATGCAGTACACCACCTTGATGGGCGCCATGTCGCTCCACTATGTTCATGCAGTGCTTCTGACTTTACTTCCTTGTGCAGTCATTCCCTCATCTTTCACCAGCAAACAGTACACCACCGTGATGTGTGTCTTGTAGCACCAGACTATTCATACAGCACCTCTGAGCATTGCTCCTCAGTGCAGGCAATCCCTTCCCATTCATCAGTCTGTATTACACCACACTAATGGGTGCCATGTCACTCTACAGTGTTCAGGCAATGCTTCTGAGCACCACTTTCTAGTGCAGGCAGTCCCTTACCTTTCACCAGAATGCAGTATACCACCAAGATGGGTGCCATGTCACCCCGTTTTGTTCAGGCATTGCTGCTGAGCATTTCACCAGCACACAGTATGCAACAGGGATGGGTGCCACACATACCCCGCTGTTTTCATGCAATGCTTCTGAGCATCACTCCTCAGTGCAGGCAAGCTGTACCCATTCTCCAGACTGTATTACACCACCATAATGGGTGTCATGTTGCTCCACAGTGTTCATGCAGTGCTTCTGAGCACCACTCCACAGAGCAGCCAGTCCCTCACCTTTCACCAGCACACAGTACTACCATTATTGGTGCCATGTCGAATCATTGTGTTCATGCAGTACTTCTGAGCATCACTCCTCTGTGTAGGCAGTCCCTCATCTTTCACCAGCACGCAGTACACCACCATGATGGGCGCCATGTTGCCCCACTGTGTTCATGCAGTGCTTCTCAGCATCGTTCCCTTGTGCGGGCATTCCCTCACCATTTACCAGCACACAGTACAACATCATGATGGGTGTAATGTTGCCACACTGTGTTCATGCAGTGCTTCTGAGCATCACTTTCCCAATGCAAGCAGTCCCTCACCCTTCACCAGCAGACAGTATACCACCATGATGGGCGCCATGTTGCCCCACTGTGTTTATGCAGTGCTTCTGCGCATCACTTTCCCAATGCATGCAGTCCTTCACCCTTCACCAGCACACAGTACACTACCGTGATGTGTGCCATGTTGCCCCACTGTGTCCATGCAGTGCTTATCAGCATCACTCCCCTGTGCAGGCAGTCCTTCACCTTTCACCAGCATGCAGTACACCACCGTGGTGGGTACCATATCACTCCAGTGTGTTCAACCAGTGTGTTTGTGGATCGCTCCCCAGCAGAGGGAGTTCCTAACCTTTCACCATCTTGCAGTACACAACTGGGATGGGTGCCATGATTCCAACTTTGTTCATGCAGTGCTTCTTGGCATTGCTCTTCAGTGCAGGCAATCCATGTCCTTTCACCAGCACACTGCACACAAGCATGCTAGGTGCAATGTTGCACCAGTATGTCTATGCAGTGCTTGTGCGCATCACTCCCCAGTGTAGCCAGTCCCTCATCTTTTACCAGCACACAGTACACCATTGTGATGGGTGCCATGTCATCCCACTGTGTTCATGCAGTGCTTCTGAGCATCACTCCACAGTGCAGGCAGTCCCTCACCTTTCACCAGCATGCAGTATGCAGCTATTATTGATGCCATGCCACCCCTCTGTGTTCATGCATTGCTTCTAAGCATTGCTTCCCAGTACAGACAGTCTCTTACCTTTCACCAATACACATTATGCAACTAGGATGTGTGCCATGATGCCCCACTGTGTTCATGCAGTGCTTCTGAGCATTGCTGCTCAGTGCAGGCATTCTCTATCCATTCATCAGTCTGCATTACACCAACATGTTGGGAGCCATGTCACTCCACAATGTTCATACAGTGCTTCTGAGTATCACTCCACAGAGCAGACACCCCCTAACATTTCACCAGCACAGAGTACAATACCACGATTGGTGTCATCTTGCCCCCAACTGTTTTCAAGCTGTGCTTCTGAGCATCACTACACAGTGCAGGCAGTCCATCACCATTCACAAGCATGCAGCACACCACTGCACCACCGTGATGGGTGCCATGTCACCCCACTGTGTTCATGCCATGCTTCTGACTTCACTCATTTGTGTAGGCATTCTCTCATCTTTCACCTGCAAGCAGCACACCACCGTGATGTGTGCCTTATCACACCAGACTATTCATACAGTGCTTCTGAGCAACGCTCCTCAGTGCAAGCAATCCATACCCATTCACCAGTCTGAATTACACAACCCTGATGGGTGCCATTTCACTTTACAGTGTTAATGCAGTGTTTCTGAGCATCACTTCCCTGTGCAGACAGTCCCTCACCTTTCACCAGCATGCAGTACACCACCGTGGTGGGTTCCATGTCACCCCATTTTGTTCATGCAGTGCTTCTGAGCATCCCTCCTCAGTGCTGGCAATCCCTACCCATTCATCAGTCTGCATTGCACCACTGTGATAGGTGCCATGTTGCTCCATAGTGTTCATGCAGTGCTTCTGAGCACACTGCACGGAGCAAGCAGTCCCTGACCTTTCAACAGCACACAGTACACTACCATGATTGGTGCCATGTCATCTCATTGTGTTCATGCAGCACTTCGGAGAATCATTCCCCTGTGTAGGCAGTCCCTCATCTTTCACCAACACACAGTTGACCACTGTGTTGGATGCCATGTTGCCCCACTGTGTTCATGCAGTGCTTCTGAGCATCACTCCCCTGTGCAGGCTTTCCATCACCATTTACCGGCACACAGCACACCACCATGATGGGCGTAATGTTGCCTCACTGTGTTCATGCAGTGCTTCTGAGCATCGCTTTCACAATGCAAGCTTTCCCTTACCCTTCACCAGCACACAATATACTACCGTGATGGGTGCCATGTTGCCCCATGATGTCCATGCAGTGCTTATGAGCATCACTCCCCTGTGCAGGCAGTCCCTTACCTTATTCCAGCATGCAGTACACCACCGTGATGGGTACCTCATCACTCCACTGTGCTCAAGCAGTGCGTTCGAGCATCGGTCCCCAGTAGAGGCAGTCCCAGCATGCAGTACACAACAGGGATGGGTGCCATGATTCCCCACTTTGTTCATGCAGCGCTTCTTGGCATTGCTTCTCAGTGCATACAGTCCACGACCTTTCACCAGCACATACTACACAAGCATGCTTGGTGCCATGTTGCAGCACTGTGTCTATTCAGTGCTTCTGCTCATCATTCCCCAGTGCATGCAGTCCCTCACCTTTCACCAGATGACAGTACATCATCCTGATGGGTGCCATGTCACCCCACTGTGTTCATGCAGTGCTTCTGAGCATCACTCCACAGTGCAGGCTGTCCCTCAACACTCACCAGCATGCGGTATGCAGCTATTATGGATGCCATGTCACTCCTCTGTATTCTTGCATTGCTTCTGAGCATTGCTCCCCAGTACAGACAGTCTCTTACCTTTCACCAATACACATTATGCAACTGGGATGTGTACCAAGATGCCTCACTGTTTTCATGCAGTGCTTCTGAGCATCACTTCTCGGTGCAGGCAATCTCTGTCCATTCACCAGTCTGCATTACACCACCATAATGGGTGCCATGTCACTCTACAGTGTTCATGCAGTGCTTCTGAACATCAGTCCACAGAGCAGGCACCCCCTCACCTTTCACCAGCACACAGTACACTACAATGACTGGTGTCATCTCACCCCACTGTGTTCAAGCTGTGCCTCTGAGCATCACTCCACAGTGCAGGCAGCCCCTCACATTTCACGAGCATGCAGTACTCCACCTTGATGGGCACCATGTCACCCCACTGTGTTCATGCAGTGCTTCTGACGTTACTCCCTTGTGCAGTCAATCCCTCATCTTTCACCAACAAGCAGTACACCACCATGATATGTGCCTTGTTGCACCAGAGTATTCATACAGTGCTCCTAAGCATTGCTGCTCAGTGCATGCAGTCCCTCACCTTTCACCAGCATGCAACACACCACCATGATTGGTGCCATTTTGCCCCACTGTGTTCAAGCCGTGCTTCTGAGAATCACTCCCCAGTGCATGCAGTCCTTTACCTCTCACCAGCATGCAGTAAACCACTGTGATGGGTGCCATGTCACCCCACTGTGTTCATGCAGTGCTTCTGAGAATCACTGCAGAGTGTAGGCAGTCCCTCACCTTTCAACAGCAAGCCACATGCAGCTCTTATGAGTGCCATGTCGCCCCTCTGTGTTTCTGTATTGCTTCTAAGTATTGCTCCCCATTACAGGCTGTCCCATACCGTTCACCAAGATACATTACACAACAGGAATGGGTGCAATGATGCCCCACTGTGTCCATGCAGTGCTTCTGATCATCTCTCTACAGATCAGGCAGGCTCTCACCTTTCACCAGCACACAGTGCACTACCGTGATTGTGCCATTTCAAACCCACTGTGTTCAAGCTGTGCTTCTCAGCCTCACTCCATAATGCAGGCAGTCACTCATCTTTTACCAGTAGGCAGTTCACACTACACCACCTTGATGGGTGCCATGTCACTGCCTTGTCGCACTAGAATATTCAGTGCTTCTGAAGATCGCTCCCAAGTGCATGCAGTCCCTCACCTTCACCAGCATGCAGCACACCACTGTGACTGGTGCCATGTCACCCCACTGTTTTCAAGCCTTGCTTCTGAGCATCACTCCCCAGTGCATGTAATATCTCCCTTTTCACCGTCACGCAGTACACCATGATGATGGGTGCCATGTCACCCCATCATGTTTCTGCAGTACTTCTAAAAAGCACCATACAGTGCAGGCAGTCTATCACCTATCGGCAGCGTGCAATATGCAGCTCTTATGGATGCCATTTTGCCCCTCTGTTTATGCATTGCTTCTGAGCATTGCTTCCCAGTACAGGCACTCCTTTACCATTCACCAGCACACAGTACACAACAGGGATGGCTGCCGTGATGTTCCACTGTTTTCATGCAGTGCTTCTGAGCATCGCTTCTCAGTGAAGTCAATTCCTACAGTACCCATTCACCAATCTGCATTACACCACCAAAATGGGTCCAATGTCGCTCCACAGTGTTCATGCAGTGCTTCTGAGCATCACTCTATAGAGCAGTTACTCCCTCACCTTTCACCAGCACACAGTACACAGTACACTACCATGATTGGTGCCATGTCACCCCACTGTGTTCAAACTGTGCTTCTGAGCATCACTCCACAGTGCAGGCATTCCCTCATGTTTCACCAGCAAGCAGTACACCACCATGGTGTGTGCCTTGTTGCACCAGAGAGTTCATACAGTGCTTCTGAGATCTGCTACACAGTGCAGGCAATTCCTTACCATTCACCAGCACACAGAACACAACTGTAATGTGTGCCATGTTGCCCCATTGTGTTCATACAGTGTCTGAGCATCATTCGTTAGTGCTGGGAGACCCTACTGGTTCACCAGCATGCATTACACCACCATGATGGATGCCATGTCTTCACACTGTGTTAATGCATTGCTTCTCAGCATCGCTCCTCCACGTAAGCAGTCCCTTACTGTGTTCATACAGTGCTTCTGAGCATCACTCCACAGTGCAGGCAGTACCTCACATTTCACCAGCACACTGTACACCACTGTAATGGGTGCTATGTTGCCCCACTGTGCTCATACTATGCTTCTGAGCATCACTTCACAGTGCAGGCAGTACCTCACATTTAACCAGCACACAGTACACCATCTTGATGTGTACCATGTCACCCCGCTGTGTTTATGCTTTGCTTCTCAGCATCGCTCTTCCATGCAGGCAGTCCCTTACCATTCACCAACACACAGAACACAACCGTGATAAGTGGCATTTCATCCCACTGTGTTCATGGGACAAAGCTGTTTATCTCCTTCAGCATCGTGACTTACCCCCATCTGGTCCCGTCTTCCCAGCCCCATCACACACCTTCTCTGGGACTTACTTTTTCTGGTAGTTCTTTCAGCCAGCTGCTCCTCCCTGCTCAACCCAACGGCAAAGCTCTCCTGCCTGGGCCAAGCCCTTGACTGGGCGCTCTGCCTTCATCCATGGCTGTGGCTGGAACCGTCAACCGGCCGCTCCTCCCTGCTTAACCCAATGGCAAAGCTCTCCTGCCTGGGTAAGATCTTAAGACACTACCGAGACCAAAGCATGGATTCCGATTGGCCACGGCTCGGCCAACTTCACCTTGATTGGCCAAAGGCCTTACGGCTTTTGCCATGATTGGTTGGAGATATTTTCGGACTGTATCAGGCTTTCAGCTTTCCTTGCCGCACTTTTGCTGCTTATTCTTGGGGGATATTTTGAACTGTTGGGTAATGGGGGGTTGAATTATAATAATGTGTTTAATGCTAAACTGTGTTTGCATACTGCCGACTTAACTGTTAAGTTCTAAACTGCCTGTTTGAAAATAGCATTGTTTGCCACTTTCTGCTTGTGTATCACTTTCTGCTCGTGTATCCTTGCTTCCCCCCCAATTTCCTGGCTTTCGGCTCTAAATCTCACACTGCCCTCACCCTGTCCTGCAACTAGCTCTCTAAATTTTTTTTTTAACTTGCTAGGCCTCATTCTGCCTTTTACCTTGCTCTATGAGCCACTACGTCTTAATCTTTGTCACTATTTCTTATTGCTGCCCCCGGCTTCTAATTTGTTTTCTGTGACACCAGAGGTAACTGCCCTCCATTTTCTTAGTCTGGCTGCCCACCCCACCTTGCTATATTTGATTTTCTTTTGTGACTATTGTTCTTCTCCATGCCCCCCCCCCATTTAGCCCTCAGACTCAGTCCACTAGTCTGCCCCTATTTAACTAATCCCCTGACTCTCTTCTTTCCGTCAGGTCAAGACCTTGACCGGGCACTCCACCTCCGTCCATGGCCGTGGCTGGAACTGTCAGCTGGCTGATCCTCCCTGCTCAGCCCGACAGTAAAGCTCTCCTGCCTGGGTACGATCTTAGGACACTACAGGGACCACAGATTGATTTCTGATTGCTCAACCAGCTTCACCCTGATTGGCCAATGGCCTTATGGCTTTTGTCGTGATTGGTTGGAAATTTTTTCGGACTGCTTCAGGCTTTCGGCTTTCCTTACCACACTTTTGCTGCTTATTCTTGGGGGATATATTTTGGCCTGCCCTCTCCCCCACCACTGTCTTGTCCCTCTCTACCTATGTTCCAAACCATCTTGCTTTCCACTCTCTCTCTCTGTATCTGCTACTTGCTCATGCTACTGATGTTGCCTTTGCTACACCTACCTTGCTGTTACCATCTGCCTCTTCCTACCTTACCACTGACCCAGGCTCCACTCCTCACCCTCTGGACTATGGACTGTGTTGGTCTCAGAACTACCATTCTTACCTTTTTGCTCATGTTCTCATATTATTGACATTGTAACTTATATGTATAACCGTTATGTAATGATACCTATTTTTGCTATCTGTTTTCTTTGATCCTACCATAAAATAATTGCCTGTTGTTTTTTTGTCTTTAAGTTGCTATTTGTCCTTTTTTAACCTAGATATATCCTCTTGCTACTGTAATTGTCTCTCCATGAAACTGATGTGTAATGTATCATCTTTTGTGAATTTTGCCTTCTACTGTACTTACTGTTCTTGCACTTTCCGGATCTTCCCTGAAGAAGGGACTGCTGTTGTCTCAGTGGACTTACCTGGTTACCAAAATTCAAATAAATAAATAAATAAATAAATACAGGACCACCGTCTCTGGGATTTACCATTTCTGGTGGCCCTGTCACAGGACCTTGGATCAGAGGTACCTAGTCATCGATATAGGGCCTGCTAGAGGGCAGGCTATCACTGTTCCACAGTTGGAGGGCTTTTCCTCCTATTTTCTCCCCTGTTGGACCCAGACATGTGCATACTCGGCCTGCATGAAGACACCTTAGGCATCCCAGTGTGTGATCCCTTCCCATACTGTCCCTTGGTGCTGCCACCTAGATTCCTCTCCCTGTCCTACAGATGTGCATTATGTGTCCCAGGCCAGTCCCCAAACAACCCAGGTGCATTCTTGAACCCTGGTTACTGGCATGACAGTCAGTGGCTAAAAGCTTGAAACAGAAATGGGTAGACAAGCCTAAAACTGGAAACCAGAACTGCACAGAGTAATGGCCCCATATTAAAAGGTATCAGGCTGCCCCTTGCAAAGTCCCTTTCCTTAGTGCAAATTAACACAGTTCAGTAAATTTGCTATACTCAAACATGTTTGGAGCAAAGTGCGAGTGCCCCAAGTTTGTTTGAATATAGCCCCCCCAAAGCAAAAATGAGGCACTAAAATCTGCATTCAGCACAATTCACATCCCCCTGCTGGCCAAAGAGAGCGCTACAGTATCTTCTCACTGAAAATATATAGGCTGTGATGGAGCCAGCTCTTTTAGGGCATCCCAGACCTGTTAGTGTTTTAATAGGTACAACCATAAACTCTCTGAAAATGAAATACTGCATGTTAACTGACCTATCCTGGGTAACTACATTGTAAAAATGTATAAAAGCAGGACCACAGTAAAAATTAGATTCTGCATTTCACCTGTGCTAACTCTACTAAATACACTGGAAAAAATGTGTAAAACCAGGACCCCACTGAAAATGAAATATTTATTTATTTATTGGAATCTTGGATAACACCTTTGAGCTAAAAGCTTGTTTACAAAGGTTCCACGACATAAGCAAATAGACAAGGTACGTAAACATTACTAAACAGATAGGGGTACAGGATATACAGCAGGCAAGTACATTATGGTACATACAGATACAGATTCAAGCAGTTACAGTTAAAATACATCAGGTGGGAGAGGTCAACTTTATTGCAACAGTACTAAGAGCATACCTAAGGTGGACAAGCAATTTATAGTGGTAGCTGAGCTTTAGAGTATGCAGGTAGAGTTATGGAGGGTCAAGTGGTGGTGACCAAAGGAGGTGGACAGAATAGATGAGAGCAGGGGAGGGTGGGGGCAGAGACAAGGGAGTGACAGAATAAGGGGTTGACTATTCAGAGGGTGGGATTGGATAGGAATCTACCCAGGGTTACTGTAGGGCAGGGCTGGGTGATGTGGGGAGAGAGAGAGAGAGATAAGGGAAATGGTTTTAAAGTGGGGGTAAGGTGGGGAGAAACTGGGGGAAGGGGTGAAAATTGGGGATTAGTATTAGTGAAGAGAAAGCAGGAAGGTGGGGGGAATAAAGAGTGGACGTGGGGTAAGTGCTCAGTGGGTCACATCAGGCAGGGGAGGAAGTGGGGGGGAATGGGTGATATGCAGGACTGATAAGCTACCAATAACAGTAGGATTATGCACAGGTGATGCAGTCACAATTCCTAAGCGTGGCCGGGTACTGCAGCAGCTTGGCCTTAAATGGGTGTAATTTTGTTTCCTCAATCAGCTCAGAGTTAAGAGAATTTATCCAGCTGGGGGCCCTGTATTTGAAGGACCATTGCCCTAGTGATGTCCAGCAGAATGGGATAATGAAGGCAGCTCTACTTGACCCCCTACTTAGTCTGGAGGAAGTGGAGTTTCTTAGCAGTTGCCTCACTCCAGGAGGAGGAGCAAGACCTAGGGTGGATTTTTACGCTAATAGACAGACTTGGTACTAATTTTGCTATTCAGATTTAACCAACCAGAGCTTGAGTATAGTTCATAAGTGTGAGTTAAACAGTCCACACCCAGGACTAGTCTGCAGGCTTTGTTTAGGACAAGCTTGATTCCCCTAAGTGCTGTATCGGTACTGGCTCCGTAGACTACCAGTCCATAATCTATGATAGGCAGCACGGAGCTGTTAACTGCAAGCTTGATGGCATTTTCGGTGAGGCACTGCCTATGCTGGTAGAGCTGACCTAGTCTGGCACTAACTGCCTTGGCAACATGGTCTATATGCTGACTGTAGGAGAGAGAGCTGTCAAGGTAGACACCAAGGTACTTAAAGAAGGTGACCATTTCGAGTGTATCAAACTTATTATTATAGATATTGAGGTGATGGGACTTGTGATGGTTTTGATGGGAGGCAAACAACATAGTTTTAGTCTTAGTGTAGTTGAGTAAGAGCTTAGTCTGAAGGAACCATTTTTCCACAGCAGTAAAGCCGTCTTGCATGCCTTTTTCCAACTCTTCTGGAGTAGAGTGACATGTGTAGAGAACAGCATCATCTGCATATAGAAGGATCTTATTCTGGCAGACTTTGGGGAGTTCATTTAGAAACAGGCTGAACAGCAGGGGGCCCAAAATGGAACCTTGGGGCACCCCTGTGTTGACATGCCAATGGTTGGATATAATGTCAAGAATCTTGACCTGCTGGGTCCTGTTAGATAGGTAAATCTGGAACCAGACTAGAGAGACAGAGGACATACCAATGTTAGACAGCTGTGTGAGAAGCAAGTCATGGTTGACCATGTCGAAGGCCTTGGTGAGGTCGATGAAAGTGGCCCCCACCAAGAGCCCTCGGTCAAATGCTTCATGGATATGACCTGTAAACTCAACCAATGCCGTTGAAGTACTATGTGCCTTCTGAAAGCCGTGCTGTTCCTGGCATTGAAGGTTGTACTCATCAAGGTATGTACCTAACTGATCATATACTATCCTCTCTAGTGCCTTGGAGAGAAGGGGCAGAATTGAGATTGGCCTGTAGTTGGCCAGGCATGTTCTCTCTCCACTTTTAAAGACCAGGATGACTACCGCAGCTTTCCAGCATTGAGAGAAAATGGCAGTGGTTAGTAAGAGATTTAGGATCCAGGTTAGAGGGGTGAGTAACACATCCAGAGTGAGAGCCACAATCTTTAGGTCAAGCGAGTCCCCACTGGATCTAGTGTTCCTGAGAACTTTTTCCAAGTATTTTTTTGCCTCAGTTGTAGAGATTACCTTCAGGTAGAAGGGATGTGCTGTCTGTGTTGAAGGGATGTCGGTATAACTAATGGCGGAGCTAGGTACAGGTTGGAGATAGTCTGGAGGAAGAACCCTACTAAGGTCTGTGAAGGCCTTGTTGAAGCCATCTGCGATAGTTTTGGGATCCTGGGTAGTCGCACCCTCAAAGTTTATTTGTGATGGTGATGATTTACTTGCTCTGCCTGTTAGGGTTTTTTATATTGTCCCAGAATCTGCAGCTGTTGCACCAAGAGTTGTCCAGTTCACTTTTAAAGTGAGATCTTTTTGCAAGACGGATGGCTTGAGTGCACTTATTACGTACTGCTTTGTATTTCTATATGTCAGAGGGGGACCCAGTGCTCTTAGCTCTATGCTACAGGTTATCCCTGACCCCCATGAGCTCAAGGAGCTGTAGTGTGATCCATGATTTGCTGGTTCCTTTGATTTTCCTCATTTTTAGAGGGGCAAAGATGTTGCAGACCAAGTTAAACTTGTCAATAAAGCACTCGGGAGCAGCATTCGTGTTGGCGGCAGCATAGACCCCATCCCAGTCTAGCTGGCGGAGGTAGGATTTTAGTTAGGTAAGATCTCCAGCTTTTATAATTCTGGAAGTTATTGCTTTTTGGCGGGAGTTTCAGGGTCTTGTTTGTCCAGGAGCATAAGACTGGCGAGTAGTCACTGATAGAGTTGGCTAGCACAGTGGTTCTAGTTATTCTTTGTGGCCAGTTGGTTAGTACCCAGTCTAAAAGAGTACTTGAACCAGTGTGATAGTTTACATGAGTGGGAGACTGAATGAGTTGGACCATATCTATTGCCACTATTGCATCCTGGTAAGGTGCAGCATCTGGGGATAACCAATTTATATTAAAGTCCCCTAACATTGTGATTTCAGATTGATGGCAATTACTAGATAAATAATCAAGTGCTAGTTTAAAACCAGCCTCTTGATCTTTAGGGGGTATGTACACTGAGATTATAATTAAACACTTTTCCTAAGATCCAAGCTGAACCTGGATGGAGAGATTTGTGATCTTCCACCCTGGGGTGGGATGGGGAGTGCCCTGCACTGAACTGAGTCATTAACATAAATGACACACCCTTCCCCTCATTTCCCTTGCCTGTCCACCCTGAAAGTTGTGAAGCCCTCAAGCTGGATAGCTGATTTAGGGGTTCTAGGAGTGAGTCAGGTCTCCACGACTGAGATGACATCTGGTTTATGTTGGGACATCCATACCTGGAGAGCATCAAATTTTGGTAGCAGGCTGCATATGTTAAGAGATGCAATAGTTATTGCACCAGCCTTGTGGTTTGTTGGTGGTATTGAGGCGCTAGTAGTAGGTCCAGGGTTTGGGTGAACGTTCCCTGAGAGAAGAAGGAGTAGCCAGGCAATTCTAAGAGCTTGTAGCTTTAAATGTTTCATAAGATAGGACTTGCTGTGGGAGTTGGCTGTTTTCTTCTTCACTTTTGTGGCGACCATTAGCATATTAAGCTGAGCCGGCAGGATAGCGGACATATGTTTAACTGTGTCCCTTCTCTTGTGAGATGGCAGAGGGGTGGCTCAGTGAGATTGCCAGAGGTGGCCTCAGAGCACCTTGTAGTTGGGGCTGGAAGTTGGATTACATTCCACATTATTTTGGAGAAGGGTAAGTCAAGTGTATGATCCTGCCCATTGCTTAGGAAGGCTTTGTTTGGTTGTTTGCCTTGGACACTATCAAGGGCAGCAGAGTGGGAGTTTGGTGAGCAGTGGAAGTTGATCAGAACAGATAATACTACCCTAGCAGAGAGGGTAAGGGGGTCTGCTTAGAGAATGTTGGGCAGTAGGAGGTGTGAAGGGTTGGAAATGTGTAAGGATGACTGCCTTTTGAGGAAGTTAACTGGGTGGCAGACACCGTTGGGCTTATTTCTAGTCCTATAGGAGTATTTGGGCAGGATGAGTCTTTCCTAGGGTCCAAAACTGGGTCCACTGTCAGAAGGAGAATGTAGCCGGTGAGTAGAAGGGGGCCTGTGGAAGCCATCTCTTGGATTTATTGCAATAGCTAATGAAACAGTACTATCTAGAGCTGTAAAACCATAGCCAGGGCTATAAGGAGAAAAGTGTCTTATAGTGAAGATGCCTTTAAGGGGAGGGCAGGATCAACAAAGATCAACAAAGGGGGTGGGGAGACAGAAAGATTTGCTGTTGCTAGCCTTGCTTGTAGAGCAGAAAGCAGCTAACTAAAAGAAGCTACAGTTTCTTATTAATTTAATACTTATATCTTAGCAGGAGTCAGTGTCTGTAGAGATTAAGCAAACAGACACATTATTACCAATAGAAGGGGTCTTATTTAGGATTTAAAAAAGAAAGAAAGAAAGAAAGTCAGTGTGTGTGTTCTGTGCTGGGAAGGGTTCTGTATCAGTTTACTTTGCTAAACCAGTAGGAGGAGAGAGAGCTTAATTGGGGGTGTGACTTAGACACTATAAAAGCAGGTGACTCAAATTACAACTTCCTGTTGCTAGCCTTTTTTCTTACTAATTGCCCTCCATCCCACCACCTAAGCCAGTTCTACTTTTATAGCCACTGGATTTGACTGTCAACAGGAACTTCCTGTTTGGCAGTAGGAAGGAAGGATCATAAAGAAACATTGGTTTGTCAACCTAAAGGAAAAAGTAGCTCCTCTCCCCCAGCTGCTGGTGGTCTGACACTGAGCAAGGAAGAAGGAGGCTACTGAAGAATATAGGAAGTTACTGTCCCAGAACAGGAAGGGTGAGAGTTGTAAGGAGAGGAGAGAGTAAGCATACAGAGAAACAGGAGAGGGGACACAAAATAAGACATGATAGGAGTGATGCAGTGCAGTGGCTGTGGGGCGGCAGTGTTCCGGGAGACATTCTGGAGGCTGCGATGCTGCTCTAATTGCATGCACCTCTCTGGTCTGAGGAAGGAGATTGCCCATCTCCAGGCTGACCTGGCTAGGATTCGTGAAACCTCCTTCCCCCACCCAGGGACCACCAGGGCCAATGCCACTACCTCAGATGTTGCCAAGAAAGAGGAGAGGCTGGACCAGGGTGGGCTCAGAGAGGGAGAGGGTGGTGGAACAGAGTTGCATCCCTCCTGCTGTACCTCTCCACAATTCATTCGCTCTTCTGGTGGATAGTGGTTCCTCTATGGAGGCACCTGCAGTGGAGACCAAGGAGGATGCTTGGAACTTTCACAGGAGGGTAGCATGAGACCCCACAGGGGAAGGAAACAACTCCTGGTGGGTGACTCAATCATTAGGGGGGGTAGAAATGGGGGAGGAAGAGGAGAGGGAGGTATGGTGCCTGCCTGGTGCCACGGCTTGGAGGGACAGAAAGTGAATCTTCAGGATCGTGGGAGCAGCTGCACGAGGGAGGGAGCTGGATGTCATTGTCCACCTAGGGACAAATGACCTGGCTAGGAATGGGATCAGAGAAGTGCAAGAGGAGTTTGTAGAGTTGGGGAGGGGCCTTAGACAAGTAGCGCATACAGTAACCTTCTCGGAGGTGCTGCCTGTCTATGGCAAGGGTGATGCTAGGGTACTCCTCATCAGGGAATTCAATGAATGGTTGAAAAACTGGTGTGGAGCTCAGGGTTTTGGCTTCATTGGGGACTGGGGAGCCACCTGGAGGGATGCAGACCTATACTGGTGCGATGGTCTGCATCTGTCCGGGGGGGGACCAGGATCCTAGGTGAGAGGTTTAAATGCTTCATTGGAAAGCATTTAAACTAGCCAACGGGGGAGGCACTGAAAAGGAGCAGGGAAATCACAGCCTCCCCCCCACAAACAACAGTAATTAGTGAGGTAAACACCAAGGTAGAGAAGTCATTAGGGAGCAGCACAGAAGTAAATGTAAAAAAAGGACTGGAATGGGGCTAAAAGGGGTAAGGCCATCAGAAAGTGGAGTGTGATGAATACCATTGCCCGTAGTCTGTGTAACAAGCTCGCTGAACTAGTGGCCTTGATGGAAGAGGGTTGCCTGGATGTTGTGGCAGTCACAGAAACATGGTACACAGAGAACCATGACTGGGATGTCAACATACCAGGATACACAATCTACAGGAGGGACAGGGAGGGTAAAAGAGGAGGAGGAGGAGCTCTTTATGTAAAGGAAGGGATCAAAGCAGCAGAACTAAAGAGTAAACAGGGAGCAGATGAGACACTCTGGGTCACCCTGGAGACAGGAAATGTCACCACAATCCGCATGGGGGTTGTATACAGACCCCCATCTCAGGAAGAGGGAATGGACAAAGAAATGACAGAAGGCTTCCTTAGAATGGCAGAAAAAGGGGAGATATTGTTGATGGGGGACCTGAATATACCAGATGTTAACTGGAGCACCTTTGCTGCAGGCACATCCAAGAGCAAGGTCATTCTTGATGCCCTACAGGGGGCATGTCTCAGACAGCTAGTATTGGAACCCATTCGAGAGGAGCAATCTTAGACCTGGTACTCTCAAATGGGGACGGAGAAAGAATCTCAGATTTAGAAGTGGGTAGCCATCTGGAACAAGCAACCACCAACAGTGTGGTTCACGATAAACACAGCCATACAATCAAGCCATACAAAAGCAAGAGTATTGGACTTTAGGAGGGCTGACTTTGGGAAAATGAGAGAGTGCCTCAGAAAAGCACTAGCAAACAGACAAGAAGGAGGAGTGGAAGAACAATGGAGAGTAATCACTACAACCATCACAGAGGCAACAAGCCTTTGTGTAAAGCAAATCAACAAAACACAACGAAGGAAAAAAACGCTATGGTTCTCAAAAGAGGTGGCAGGGAAGGTTAAGGAGTAAAGGACAGCATTCAGGAAATATAAGGAAACACAGAAGGAGAAGGACAGAGAACTTTATCAGTTAAAGCAGAAAGAGGCTGGGAAGGCAGTCAGAATAGCAAAGGCCCAAACCGAGGAAAGGATAGCCAACTCTGTTAAGAAGGGGGGATAAGACCTTTTATAGGTACATTAGGGAGCGAAGAAAGACCAAAGGAGGGATACTGAGGCTTAATAAAGGGGAGGGAATGTGGGTAGAGGGTGACAATGAAAAAACAGGGATACTGAACGAATATTTCTGCTCAGTATTCACAAAGGAAAAGGAGGGGGAAGTACCTAAACCAAACAATAGAAACACTCTGAAGATGAGGGTCAATACCAGTCCATTTACAGAAGAAAGGGTTCTGAAAGAACTAATAAAATTGAAGGTGGACAAAGCAATGGGGTCTGATGGGATTCACCCAAGAACTAATGACACCCGCTGACTACTCTCTTTAACAAATCATGGGAGGATGGGGTGGTACCTGAGGACTGGAGGAGGGTGGATGTGATTCCTCTTCACAAAAGTGGGAGCAGGACAGAGGCAGGAAACTACAGACCAGTTAGTTTGACCTCAGTGGTAGGTAAAATGATGGAATCATTTCTGAAGGAAAGAATTGTTGAGTACATAGAGGCCAGTGGGGCACAGGACCCAAGGCAGCATGGATTCACAATGGGCAGGTCGTGTCAGATGAATCTAATAGATTTCTTTGACTGGGTGACCAAAGTAGTAGACCAGGGAGGGGCTGTGGACATGGCTTACCTAGATTTTAGCAAGGCATTTGATACAGTCCCACACAAAAGATTAATACACAAGTTAGCCAGCCTTGGAGTGGGTCCCAAGGTGGTAGCCTGATTAAAAATTGGCTAGACAACAGGACACAAAGGGTAGTAATAAATGTAGTCCACAGTGAAGAAAGGAGGGTTACTAGTGGGGTACAGCAGGGTTCAGTACTGGGACCGGTCCTTTTTAATGTCTTTATAAGTGACATTGCAGAGGAACTGGAAGGAAAAGTATGTCTATTTGCAGATGACACAAAGATCTGCAACAGGGTTGATACACCAGATGGAGTGGAAAGGATGAGAAGTGGCTTGGCAAGGTTGGAAGAATGGTCAAATGTATGGCAGGTCAGATTCAATGCAAAGAAGTGCAAGGTAATGCACCTAGGAAACAAAAACCCAGGGCAAGAGTACACAATGGGGGGTGAGATACTGACAACAGTAAAAATGGAAAGCGACCTGGGGGTAATTATATCAGATGACCTAAAGGTTGGCAAGCAATGTGAGAAGACAGTAAGGAAGGCTGGGGGGATACTGGGATGCATAGGGAGAGGCATCAATAGTAGAAAATAGGAAGTTGTTATCCCTCTGTACAGACAGTTGGTGAGACCCCATCTGGAGTACTGTGTGCAGTTCTGGAGACCCCATCTCCGCAAAGACATAGACAGAGTGGAGGCTGTCCAGAGGAGGGCAACCAAAATGGTGCAGGGTCGGCACTAGAAGACATACGAAGAAAGACTAAAGGAGCTTAATATGTATACCCTTGAGGAAAGGAAGGAGAGAGGGGACATGATAGAAACTTTCAAGTACCTCAAGGGAATCAAGAAAGTCCAAGAGGGTGGCATCTTTCAGAAAAAGAGATGTGCAAGAACAAGGAGGCACAATTTGAAGATAGAGGGGGGATGGCTCAGAGGTAATGTGAGGAAGTATTTTTTCACAGAGAGGGTTGTGGATGCATGGAACAGCCTCCCTGAGGAGGTAATGGAGTCAAGAACAGTGGGGGAATTCAAGAATGCATGGGACAGACATAAGGCAGTCCTAGTGGGGGGTAGGAGGAAGTAAGCTGTTGGTTAATTAGGATCTGCAGCTTATCTGTTAGGTAGGAAAATGGGCAGACTAGGTGGGCCAAGCAGTCCTTATCTGCCGTCAAATTCTATGTTTCTATGTTAAGCTCAGAGCACTGGTACTGGGAGCCAATGGGGTAGGATGGGGTAGGGGAGGGAGGAGTTTAAGTGTATTTAAGGGTGGCCTGGTAGGGAGAGGGGGAGGTGGGAGAAAATTTGGCATCCGGAGCTGCAGCCAGCGAGGCTGGAGCAGTGTACAGGCCATACCTGAATGCTTGATTCCAGGGGACTGGTGGCAGCAGGCTCCTTGGTGCTGAGAGAGGCACAGAGTGGTGTCTAGGCGTGTTGGAGGCAAACCGCGGGTGTGGTAGGTAGCCGAGTGGGCTACAAGGATGCCTGTTGGAAAAGGGACAGAACAGGGATTTATAGCCCAGCAAAGGGGTGGGAATGAAACTAAGATTAGTACAGAGACAAAAGAGCTGCAATTTACTAAAAGAGGGACAAATAGTGGGTCAAGAAGCAGACAGATAGGCACCAGCTAGATTTGTAAAACAGTGGGGTTGGGGGGGGCAACCAAGGGAGAAATTAAAATGGTAGCTGCACTGGATTAAAATACAACAATTCAGTATGCTATGTAGACTTTCAGCTAAGAAATCTTAAACTCTGTCCTGCTAATGGCACTCACACCCTATGTATGTGCACAGCTGTTGTAACAGCTATGTGTGTCTGTGTGTGTGTGTGTATGTGTGTGTGTTGTGCCATTTGCAAGTGGATGTGGATGTCTAGAACCAAAAACACTTTTCACTGCATTACCTTGATGTTTATGTCTTTTTTCCTTCTATTGTGTTGTAAATGTGGGACTTTTACATTATTTATTTATGTATTTATTTCAAAGGTTTCACCAGGAAAAACTTACTAAGCTGAAAAGTAGCTCCTTTCCAGATGCATTCTGGGTGAAGGGGAAGTGAGGTGCAAGAACAACATAAAATAATAACTTATACAATAAAACATCACACAGAGATATAAAATAAACAGTACAAAATGAACATGAACAAGGTTCATCAGACAGGTAAAATTATAGGCAAAAATATTACAAGGACATAGAAACATAGAAGCATAGACTTTGACGGCAGATAAGGACCGCTTGATCCACCTAGTCTGCCCATTTCCCTACCCTACAGGATGTGCCGCAGATCCTAGTTAATCAACTGCCTATTTCTTCCTACCCCCCCACAAGAATTGCCTTATGTCTGTCCCATGCATTCTTGAATTCTCCCACAGTTTTAGACCCCACAACCTCCTCAGGAAGGCTGTTCCATGCACCCATTACCCTCTCTGTAAAAAAATACTTCCTCACATTGCCCTGGAACCGCCCCTCCCCATCTTTAAATTGTGTCCCCTTGTTCTTGCACGTCTCTTTTTCTGAAAGATGCTACCCTCTTGGACTTTGTTGATTCCACTGAGGTACTTAAAAGTTTCTATCATGTCTCCCCCCTCCTTTCTTTCCTCAAGGGTATACATATTAATCTCCTTTAGTCTCTCCTCATGCGGCTTCTCTTGCAGACCTTGCACCATTTTAGTTGCCCTCCTCTGGACTGCCTCTATCCTATGTCCTTGCGGAGATGGGGTCTCCAGAACTGGACATAGTACTCCAGATGTGGTCTCACCAACTGTCTGTACAAAGGGATAACAACTTCCTGTTTTCTGCTGGTGATACCTCTCCCTATGCATCCCAGTATACCCCCAGCCATCCCTACTGCCTTCTCACATTGCTTGCTAACCTTAAGGTCATCTGGTATGGCCTCTGTGCCCTTTAAGCTCCTGATTGTCCTGTTCTGAGACAAGAATATCCTATATTTCTCAGTAGACCCCTTACTTGCTCAGAGGCAGGCATCCAGCAGCTAGAGGGGGCCGGAGAGCTACTCTTGCCCTTCTAGGATGGTGGATCTTTGGTGGCTCTGTGATCACTCACTTCCTGCTCCCAAACAGGAAGTTCCTGTAGTCAGTCGAATCCTGTGCCTATAAAAGTAGAACTAGCTTTGGGTGGAATCTGTCCCATGGGTACAAGCAATATTACTTTTCAATGGTAAGGGCACTAGGGGATAGGGCACTGAAGGAAGGAGCACAAGTGTGAGAGGAAGAAGGGAAAGTGCAGACAAGGGAGGAAAAGGGGAGAGAGAAGGGTTGGTGAGGTGGGTAGAGGGGCAAGGAGGGGGAGAAAGTGGGGAAGATGGTAAATTGAGGAGTGTGGAAGGCCTTTGACCTAAGGGCAGCCACAGGAGGAAGCAGTGTGGTCATGGAGAAAGAAGGAAGAGGGTAAACTGAGGAGTGTGGAAGGGCTATGACTCAAAGACAGGCACAGGAGGTATCGGTGTGGTCATGAAGCAGAGAGGAGAGGAAGGACAGCATTTGGAAGAATCAGAACGAATAGCTGGAGAGAGTTCTAAAGTTTAGGAAAGTGGAAATAGAAAGCAGCCTGACCAGCAAAAGATTTTACTTCACAATGCTGCAACTAAGTCACAAATTAATTCTATATCTCTTCTGAACCAGTCATTCCCCTAGTTTTATTTTGATAAGTTGATAACAAGCTGTTGCTAGCTCAGTATGTTTTCCTCGTAAAACTTTTGACATAAATTCATTTCTTATCATATTAATGCATTAGCAGCCATTGTGGCTCTGACCAGAGTTTGTTATAATGGGTATTAGGTTGTGTGACTGGAAGTAGTGTCTGATCTGTAGATACCTGTGTAAATCACTTTGTACCAGGTCATTTGTATCTGCAGTTCTTGAAAGGGGATAAGGGAATGATTGTTAATCAGTGCCTGATATCAGGTTAACGGCAGCCCATTCCATCATGTGAACCCACAGTCAAGTGTGAAGGGTGAAAGTTGTGGTTACCAATCATAACTGTAAGGGGTCCTATCTCACTTGAAGTCTGTTTTATAAGTCTAGCCTTAACCAGATTCTTTAGGGTGTGGCCTTAACCAGAATCTTTAGAGTGTGGCATGTCCAAGGGTTAGTTACGTCCTTCCACACTAGGGGGTTAGAGTGATGTGTTGAAGAGCAAATAGAGGTACAGTGCAAAGCTGCTGGGCTCCAGTTTCTCTCTACCCCGTGTGACTGTTTTGCTTTATCCAGGTTACAATGGGAACTAGCTGTGTTGCCATGTAATGCCATTTTATTTTAAACATCACAGTAAAGGCCCATCACAATACTGGGTCTGTTGCTTTCCTCACACTGTAAGGGTTAGTGTTCCTTTTGCTGGTGAAAACTTAAAGGAATTCTGTCACTCCTGAGAAAAGTTTGAAAAATAGAATATTTTGACAAATCAACTTTTGTTATATTTATATTTCATTCTCTGTATCCTATCTTTCCTTTATTCTTCATGACCTGGTCATTTGGCATCAAAACATGGGACTTGTGCCCTAGAGTTCATCTGCATCTGCTGCTAAATCCTTTTTGCAGAAATCATAATTCTCGGGTGGTGACATCAGTTTGTTGTCATGGAAATGGTTGCAGTGTCACCGGCAGAGAGCTGTGACTTCAGCAATGGACTAAACTGAAGGAGTAGGGGACAAGACCCCTGATTCTATGTAAATGGACCTAGCTGAGTTGGGTCATGGTGGTGGTAGTGGGATTCTCGGATGCCTAAACCTTTATAAAGGCTTCCATGGTTTATGGTCCTGGGGATACCTTTTCTGCAACCAGTGAATCTTCACAGCACAACAATAAGATAAAGAGCTCATACCATTCCAAATTATTTTCTGTAGCTTATTCTTAAACTATTTCTTGTTATTTCATATACAGTATGAAGATGATATTTTGTGGCCTACCATGCCCCTTCATCTAGTTCAACAGTGCTATTATCTTATATATAAGAGATATGCCACAGGTGCCTCAGAAATATGTCTGATTTTTTTTTTTGAGTGTAGGTTGACCCTATGACATCATAAGCTGTGAAGCCATGAGTGATGTCACAGGGTCAACCTGCATGAGAAAATAATAGTGGACATATTTCTGAGGCACCCGTGGCATATTCGATTTATCCAGTGCTTGTAAAGATTCCAGTTTTTAATTGTATTTTTTAAGCACTTTTACATAAAAACGTGTTTTAGCAGTTTCTCCTCTTGTTTTCAGATGGCTGAGTGGCTTGGGGCTGACATGCAGTGAAGATGACACTATTGCATATGTCATTACCTTGTTACGCACATCCTAGTGCTGAGATAGAGAGAGAGAGCTGCAGTTTAGCAGCAGTCCTAGTGGAAGTGATAGCGTTGCTGGTTGAAAGGTAGTTATTGACTGAGGCTTCCTTGCTGGGCCTTACCACAAAATATCCTTACAAGCATTGGATAAATAAGGTTATGCCATGGCCCTATCAGAGATATGTGTGATATTTTTCCACGAGTGCAGTTTGAGCTTATTACATCAAAACTGCACGTGGGGAAAAATATCACACATATTTCTGATAGGGCCATAGCATATTCCATTTCTGCCATGCCTGCCCTGTTTCTGAGTTTTCTTTTGAAAAAATGCATTTTGTTTGTGTTGTATGGTGTTTTGAGATGAGCAGTAGTTCAGGATGGCCAAGCCAAGCAATTTTTGTTTAAGTTGAAGCACATGATGCGTTGCATGAGTCAGTGCTTCATGCGTCAGTGCCTTCATTGAGTTGGAGTTGAAATGCAGTTGAGAGTGGCCTGCTGGGGTGCTGGGAACAGGATGTGGTAATTGGGGTATAGGCGTCCTGTCTGCAGCTACAGGGAAACTCAAGAACTGGTAGAGAAGAACCAAGGGCACCAGTCAGGGGAACACATTGAAACTTCTAAGTAAAGATGGTGGAGGATGTACCTTATCTCAGAAGAAGAAGTAAAGGTTTGTTTGTATGTAGCAGGCTGTTTTTTTTTTTCACATTTAAACAGCTAAATGCCATCACATTTATCGACAACCAGTACACCAGCGAGCAGTAGAGTTCTAAAAATAGAACTATGATGCTTTTGCTGTCTGCTTCAGACAATGAGGATCTACTGGGGTATATTTGGACCTAGAATGAAAATATTTTATTTTCACTCTAGGTCCCCAGGAAACAAACATATCTCAGATAGGTGCCCTTAAATATATTCACAGGTGTGACATAAATTGTTCTATTCTCCCATGCTTGCCACTACAGGTCAGGTTATGTCCTTCTGTCATGGGGGCTAGGCTCTCCGCATGCACTGTAGGCGCTAAGACATGAAGAGTTTTTTACACAGTGAAGTTGGAATTAAAGTTTGTTCTTGAAATACAGTTGGGCAGAGAAAACCTGACTCGACCAGGAGCAATATAATCCCCTGGTATTTAAAATAGTACCTAACAGTCAAAGAATAAACTGAAGAAAATGTATTGATTGATGTGATCCCGTTGTTTTACCGTGAAGAATGTAAATGGACTTAGTATCGAAGAATAAAAAGGAATAGAAATCCAGAAAACTCTATAAATGTAAGATGGAATATTTTTATTAAAACATAATGTTTTTCAGTTTTCCTAAAAGGGACAAAGTCACTTTAAGAAGCATGGCTGGAAGAACTTACTAATGGATTGGTTTTCTCTTCTCCCACTGTGTTTCGGCAGAACTGTGCAGAAATCAATTTCAAAGTTATTGGCTAATGCAATCAGTTACTTTATTGAGCAATTCTAATGGGTAGTCAATCACCATAATTACCTGTTATTGATTTGGTTGCCACCAGATTTAGAATGTATAGTAATAACAAGACAAGTCAGTGGCACAACAAGGGATAATGAATTACTATTTTTAAATAAACACTATATTATTTTTGCTTTTTATTTACGCCTTTTGCAAGAAGCTCTTACAAGTGATATACCCAGAAGGATAACATGCAATATAGCAGTATCCCAAATTATATACCTACAAAGAATGTGTTTGGACATCTTTTAAGACATTTTTGTAGCTGTAAAATTAAATGTAGATCTGTGCACAGGCAGATTTTTTTGTTTTGATTACACCATAGCATGCATGTGGCCAAACTAAATGATACCGAACTTTCATGCAAACATACGAATTAACCAGCAGAATTAGGCCTTCTGGTCTATCATGTCTGCTCATTGTGCGGGGGTTTCAGCCCAGATCAGGCTATCCCTGTTCCCTCCTCCCTGATTAATCATCCCTTTCCTTCTTCTACCTTCCCATGACACTAATCCTCCCCCTATATCAATCCTGGCCCCTCTTGAAACTACCCACTGTCCTCGCTGAGATCACCACCTCTGGCAGTGCATTCCATTTGGTCACCACCCTTCCTGTGAAGAAGTGTCTCCTAACCTGCCTCCTAAACACCCCTCTGTCCAGCTTAAGGCTGTGTACCCTTGTAGTTTTGTTTCAGCATTCCCTAAATAGACCCTCTTTGTCTACCCTACTGAACTCCTTCAAATACTTGAAGGTGTCAATAATATACCCCTTCTTCCTTCTTCCTTCTGTCCTCCAGGGAGTACATGTCCTGGGCCACTAGTCTCTCCTTATACGATCTACCCTGCTGCCCCACAATCATCTTCATCACCCTCTTCTGGACCTTCTCCTTCAGATTGATATCTTTTTTAATGTGAAGGCACCAGAACTGCACTGCATACTCCAGATGTGGCCTCACCAGTGACCTGTACAAGGGCAGAACCACCTCCTGGAGCCTACTGCTAATTGTCCTGGCTATGCAGCACAACATCCTGTTTGCTCATGCCACTGCCTTCTTGCACTGTGCAGAGTGTTTAAAGTCACAAAATGTCATCACTCCCAGATCCTTTTCCTCTGCTGTAGAAGTTAACGGGACCTCTCCTAGGTAGTTCTCTGTCTTGGGGTTTTTGGCTCCAGTGTGCCTGACCTTGCACTTTTTGGTGTTGAAACACAGCTGCCAGAGCCCTGATCACCTTTCAAGTCTCTTTATGTCCTCCTTGAAGTCCTGTATCCTCTCTGTTGAGTTCATCCACTCACACTGTGTGGTGTCGTCTGTGAACAGACTAATTTTGCCCTTGATGCCATCCCCAATCATATACGAAAACACTGAACAACAGCAGCCCCAACACCGAGCCTTGTGGGATGTCACTTGTGACTACCCTGACACTAGACAGCTCACCTCCAATTACTACCTTTGAGACCTGTTCCATAGCCAATTTTCCACCCAACTAACCAACTTCTTTTCTACTCCGAGGTCTCCCTAATTTCCTGATCAGCCTCTTTTGTGGTACAGAGTCAAAGACCCTACTGAAATCCAGGTAGAGGATACCAACGGCTTGGCCTCTGTCCATTTTGGTTATCCAGCCAAAGAAGTCTATCAGATTCATTAGACAAGACCTCCCTCCCTCCCAGAAAGCCATGCTGCCCTGCATCCTGGAGGCCATATTCCTCGAGCTGTTCTATCAGTTTTTCTTTCAGTATGGTTTCCATAAGTCTGCACACTATTGAAGTGAGACTGACCAGTCTGTAGTTCCCCAGGTCATCCCTGGGGCCACTCTTGTGGAGGGGCTCCACATGTGCCATTCTGCAGTCCTGCAGCACCATGGCTGATCCAGTGACCAACTGAACAGTTAGTTAGTTAGTTAGTTTATTCATTTGACTAAAAGTTGTACAAAATATACATAAAATGTTCCCATGACTTATAAAAATACTATATACTATATAAAATCAGGTCAAGTTAGCAATTTATACATATTCTATAGTTGACCAGCCTTAGATTATTACATATTACAGAGATAGAAAGCACCTAAACCAATAATGCATGGGGGTAAATATCATAATAAATATCAAACTGCAGTGAAGTAGGTATCATTCAAGTTGTGTCAGTAAAATCAGTTCAGGATCTATCAATTTGACTTATCCCTTCACAGTATAATTTCAATTTGTGATTTCTAACTATGTGCTCTGAACTAATCTCGGTCTTTCTATTAATTTCCCACTGGAAGCCCATTTAATAAAATAGCTTAATAAATAAACCCATGTCAGCCCTTCACTCTGTCTTAGCAGGGGGAGATAATTAGAACCAAGAAAAAAATACAAGTTTCCCATTTTCCAAGTAATGTGCCCTCTGTCAGAGTGTGCCTGTTATCACTTACACATGACACATTTCAGGTATTATCTAATGCAGTTCACGTGACTCCACCCATACTAACCCTTCTTCATGTCAACACTGGCGATGTCTCTTTGAATCCATTTTACCGCAAGGTACCACTAAACCATTGTAGGTTCTGAGTGCTATTACATCCTAACTGCATAGCCTGTGGATATTCCGTTTAAACCAATTATGGTCTGCATTTACCTCACTTTGGCATTTAGGATCCTGAGAAATCATTATGCCCCCCAAATGTGGGGTATCATGGATCCTGTCCTAGTATACACATCAGGGCCACCAGTACTTGTTAGCCCTAGAGTTCCAGAGTTTCTGTATTTAGTGGACATGAATGTGACTAACAATAAATCTGAAGAAAACCTTTCCTTGTTACTGGTAAAATTACTGAACTCATCTGGTCTGACCAGGCCAACCCCAAACCATAGGAGCAATGGCAACAAGGTCTATCAAAAACAAACATCCGGTGTTCTGATTATCCTAAAACATATTAATTATTTTTGCCTCAAGGGCAGGGAATACCCAATTAGGTTCTGAAGGCACAAGCAAATTTCAGTGACTATATACTCATTTACCTAAACAATATATGCTCTCGGTATCATATTGAAACAGCACCCTTGACTAATCCAGGTTATTATTATAATGCATAGTACATGAAAAAACAAAACACAAAACAGACATAAAAGTCGATCTTGTCTTTCTGGCAACTCTGTCAAGTTACACAGTTTATTTAAAGGCTTGTTCAAAGACCATAACAGAGACTTCAGCTGTCTTCCCCTGTATCTATCTGTTTGATTACTGTGTATTTTATGTTTTTTATCTGTTCTTATTGTTCAGCGCCTTGACAATTTGAAAAGTGTTTTATAAATAAAGATTATTATTATTATTCCCTGATAGTTATATCCCATTGTTTTATAAAACATTTCAAGCGGAATGGACTCCTTTTTTATACAAAGTGTACAATTATTTATTCCAGCATCTGGTTTCAGAAACAGCCTTATTTGAAACACGTTAGGTGGTATTACCAAAGTCTGGGAGAGACCCTATGGTACCGGATAATTATAAACCTATATCTATTTTAAATATAGATGTCAAGATTCTGGCTGTAATCTTGGCCTCTAGATCGAAAAAAGTTTGAGAAGGCTTAATTGGGCCTGACCAAGCGGGATTCGTCCAGGATCAGTACTGCAGTGACCATTTTAGGAAAATCTTACAATTAATCTCTGCATCTGGGGAGAGGGGGCTCCAGTCAGGACCTCATCTCCCTAGACGCAGAGAAAGCTTTCAATCGGGTGGAATGGGCTTTTTTTATTTGATGTTTTGCCCTGCTTTAGTATTCCTAAAAAATTATTCAGTGGATAAAGATCTTATATTTTTGCCACTCAGCGAGAGTTTTTAGTAATGGGGTCCTATCCTTCAGGTTCAATTTATCTCAGGGCACCCGTCAGAGAGGCCCCCTTTCACCCCTACTTTTTAATCTTTACATAGAGTCCCTAGCCTGGAAGATTAGCATCTCTCCAGATATAAACGGAATTAGAATTGGCCTGCACAATTATAAACTGTCAATGTTTGCTGACAATGAACTTCTTCATCTGTTAGCTTGGCAAACTTCTCTCCCCACGGTCCTGAATATTATTTTGGCATATAGTGCTCTTTCTGGTTATAAACTAAATGCACATAAAACAACAGTGTTATCTCTTTCTTCAGATTGTACTAAAACTGCGATTCTAGAGATGGGGTACAATGGGCTCCTAGGTCCTTAAAGTTTCTGGGGTTAGAATTTCCCAGAGACCTTGCCCAATTGAAAAAATTAAGCTTGGACCCAGTGGTTAAATAGTTGGAGCAAGATTTGACCAGATGGCAACATGTGCCATATACCCTGTGGGGGAGGGCTAATACTCTGAAGATGGCGGCTTTCCTTAGGCTAATGTGTCCTCTAACAATGCTAAATATCTACCTTCCAAAAAAATGGTTTAATAATTTACAAGTATCCTGGTCCAGATTTTTGTAGGCCAGAAAACAACTTAGGCGGGCTTATAATAAATTGTGTAGACCCCGGGAGTTAGGAAACTTTCATCTCCCTTGTTTATTTTTATACTATTTAACTTTCCATGCAGTGAAATATTTTAGATGGCTTTGAGCCGGCATGGATGAAGGACCTTCACCAGCCTGTATGACTATAGAACTTAATAAACTCCTCCACCATCATCTCAACCCCCAAGCCTTGTTATTTCTTCCTTTTAGTAAATTACCATCCCCATTAAGAATATCTCCAATTGGATGGTCACTAAGAGCCCATGCTCAAATGTGTAAATTGTTGAAACTGTCCCCAGAAAGGATTTGGGACAGCTGCTCCTCGGTAATCCAAATATCCTTATAAGAACTAAGACAATCACATCTGGCTTCTGGTCAAATTCCCAAGGTTGTAACTTAGCATACTGTGTGGGTAGTGATCACATTTGATCCCAGAAAGTGTTTGGAACCTCTCTTCACCTCCTAGCTTTATCCTTCTATAAACATGCCCAACTCAGTCATTGTCTTCACTTATTCCTGGGCAATCCACCACGGACAACTGCTGCCAGTGTTTTTTTCTTGACAGTGCATGCCTTGTTGATCTAGCCTAAACCAATCTCCAAAGTTTATAAAAGATTGAAAACGCAGCTTTGGCAGGATTATTCACCTAAAGCCCTTTATTGGCAACAAGCCGATAAATTAAACTATGATGAAAATACCTGGAGGCAGATATGGTCTAATATGTATCGCCTTGTAAAACAAGATAGATTACGTTTGGTGCATTTTAATATTTTGCACAATCTTTATTATACCCCTCAAAGACTTTACTTGATGAAAAAAAACAAGATCAGTGCAATGCCCTAAATGTTCACAAGGGGATAGAAACATAGAAACATAGAATTTGACGGCAGATAAGGACCGCTTGGCCCACCCAGTCTGCCCATTTCCCTACCTACTGGATAAGCTGCAGATCCTAGTTAACCAGCAGCCTACTTCTTCCTACCCCCACCCTCCAGAATTGCCTTATGACTATCCCATGCATGCTTGAATTCCCCCACTGATTTTGACTCCACAACCTCCTCCAGAAGGCCGCTCCATGCATCCACAACCCTCTCTGTGAAAATATTTCTTAAATTACCTCTGAGCTGCCCTCTATCTTCAAATTGTGCCCTCTTGTTCTTGCACACCTCTTTTTTGAAAGATGCTACCCTCTTGGACTTTGTTGATTCCTTGAGGTACTTGAAAGTTTCTATCATGTCCCCTCTCCCTCCTTTCCTCGAGGCTATACATATTAAGCTCCTTAAGTCTCTTTCATACGACTTCCGTGCAGACCCTGCACCATTTTAGTTGCCCCCTCTGGACAGCTTCCATCCTGTCTATATGTCTTTATGGAAATTGATTCAGAACTGCACACAGTACTCCAGATGGGGTCTCACCAGCTGTCTGTACAGAGGGATAATAACTTCCTGTTTTCTACTGGTGATGCCTCTCCCTATGCATCCCAGTATCCCCCCACCCTCCTTGCTGCCCTCTCACATTGCTTGCCCATCTTTAGGTCATCTGATATGACTACCCCCAGGTCCCTTTCCATTCTTGTTGTTGTTAGTATCTCACCCCCCATTGTGTACTCTTCCCCTGGGTTTTTGTTTCCCAGGTGCATTACCTTGCACTTCTTAGCATTGAATCTAAGCTGCCATACATTTGACCATTCCTCTAACCTTGCCAAGTCCCTTCTCATCCTTTCCACCCCACCCTGTGCATCAACTCTGTTGCAGATCTTAGTGTCATCTGCAAAGAGACATACTTTTCCTTCCAGTCCTTCTGCAATGTCGCTTATAAAGACATTGAAGAGGACCGGTCCCAATACTGAACCCTGCTGGTACCCCACTAGTAACCCTCCTTTCTTCTGAGTGGACTCCATTTACTATAACTCTCTGTGTCCTATTCTCCAGCCAATTCTTTACCCAGGATGTCAGCTTGGAACCCACTCCCAGGCTGGCTAACTTGTATATTAATCTTTTGTGTGGGACTGTGTCAAATGCCTTGCTAAAGTCTAGGTAGGCCATGTCCACAGCCCCTCCTGATCTACTACTTTGGTCACCCAGTCAAAGAAATCTATCAGATTGCCTGGCATGACCTTCCCGCTGTGAATCCATGCTGCCTAGGGTCCTATGCCCCTCTGGCCTCTAGATACTGACAATTCTTTCCTTAGAAGTGATTCCATCATTTTCCTATCACTGAGGTTAAACTAACAGGTCTATAGTTTCCTGCTTCTGCCTTGTCCCACTTTTGTGAAGGGAATCACATCTGCCCTCCTCCAGTCCTCGGGTACCACCCCATCCTCCCATGATTTGTTAAAAGGGTAGTCAGTGGTGTCACTATTTCTACCCTTAGTTCTTTTAGAATTCTGGGATGAATCCCATCAGGCCCCTTGCTTTGTCCACCTTCAGTTTTGAGAGTTCTTTCAGAACCCTTTCTTCTGTAAACGGCCGGTATCAACTTCTGTATCCAGAGTGTTACTACTGTTTGTTTTATGTACCTCCCTCTTCCTTGTAAATATTGAGCAAAAATATTTGTTTAGTATCTCTGCCTTTTCACAGTCTCCTCTGCCCACCCTCCTCCCCTTTATTAAGCCTCACTATCCCTGCCTTGGTCTTCCTTCGCTCCCTGATGTACCTATAAAAGGTTTTATCCCCTTCTTAACTGAGTTGGCTATCTTTTCCTCGGTTTGGGCCTTTGCTGTTCTGACTGCCTTCCCAGCCTCCTTTGCTTTAACTGATACAGTTCTCTGTCCTGCTCCTTCTGTGATTCCTTATTCTTCCTGAATGCTTTCTTTTCTCTTGAACCTTCACTGCCACTTCCTTTGAGAACCATAGTGGTTTCTTACATCGTCTTGTTTTGTTTATTTGCTTCACACAAAGGCTTGTTACCTCTGTGATGGCAGTTTTTATTATTCCCCATTGTTCTTCCACCCCTCCTTCCTGCCCATTTGCTAGTGCATTCCTTAGGCATTCACCCATTATGGCACAGTCAGCCCTCCTAAAGTTCAGTACTTTTGTCTTTGTATGGCTTGACTCTATTGCTGTGTTTATTGTGAACCATACTGTTCGATGGTCGCTAGTTCCCAGATGGCTACCCACTTCTACATCTGTGATCCTCTCTCCATCTCCATTTGAGAGTACCAAGTCTAATATTGCTCCCTCTCGAGTGGGCTCCAGTACTAGTTGTCTAAGGCATGCCCCCTGTAGGGCATCTAGAATAACTGCACTCTTCGAAGTGGCAGCTGCAACTGCACTCCAGTTAACATCTGGCATATTCAGATCACCCATCAGCAGTATCTCCCTTTTTCTGCCATTCTAAGTATACTTTATTATTTCCTGTCCATTTCCTCCCCTGAGAAGAGGTCTGTACTCAACCCCTGTGCGGATTGTGGTGCCATTCCTGTCTCCAAATTTACCCACAGTGCTTCTTCTCCTCCCTGTTTACCCTTTTGTTCTGTTGCTTTTATTCCTTCCTTTATGTAAAGAACTACTCCTCCTCCTCTTTTACCCTCCCTGTCCCTCCTGTAGATAATGTATCCTGGTATGTTTACGTCCCAGTCATGGTTTTGTGTGTACCATGTTTCTGTGACTGCCACGATATCCAGATGTTTCTCCTCCATCAAGGCCACTAATTCAGGAAGCTTGTTACCTAGACTACGGGCATTGGTACTCATTGCTGTACATTTTTTGATGGCTTTACCTTCTGTTGCAGCATCCCCCACTGACCGTTCTACCTTGGTCTTTTTCTCATTTAGTACCCTGTTTTGTAGGGAGAGGCTGGGATTTTCTGCTGCTTGTCAGTGCCTCCCCTTTGACTAGTTTAAAAGCTTGCCAATGAAGCATTTAAACCGATTGCTCAAAAGACTTGTTCCTTCCTGGACAGATGCAGACCATCCTGCCAGTATAGGCTGTTGTCCTCCAGGTGGAACCCCAGTCCCCAATGAAGCTAAACCCCTGTGCTCCGCACCATTTTTCAACCATTCATTAAACTGCATGGTGCCAATTACCCTCACCTCACCCATGCCTTTTACAGGCAGCACCTCTGAGAAGGATACTGTGTGCTACTTGTCTTAGGCCCTCCCCAACTCTGCAATGTCCTCCTGCACTGCTCTAACCTCATGATGAGCCAAGTCATTTGTCCCTAGGTGGACAATTACGTCCAGCTCAGAATCCCTTGCAGCTGTTGTCGTGATCCTGAGGATGCTTCCTGTCGCTCCAAGCCATGGCACCAGGCAGGCACCTTACTTCAGTTTCACCAGCTCCTCCCAGTTCTATCCCCTAATTGAGTCCCCACCAGGAGCTGCTTCCTTTCCTTGTGGTGTCCTCTGCCTCCTTCCTGTGGGCCTCCTGTGACAGCTGTCCTCAGCCTCCTTAGTCTCCTCTGTGGGTGCATCCATAGGGGAGCTATGCTCCCCCAGAATGGTGTATGGATTGTGGAGTGGAACAACTGACTGGGTGTGCCTCCGTTCCACCATCCTCACCCTTCCTGAGCCCACTGTGGTCCAACTGCTGTGTTTTCTTCGCAATCTCTGAGGTAGTGGTGGTGGCTGTGGTGCTCCCTGGATGGGGGAGGTTCCCTTCCTACTGTCCAGTGTGGCCTGGGGGAAGGTCCCCGTACTACTGTCCAGTGTGGCCTGAAGACGGGCAACTTCCTCCCTCAGGAAGGATGGATCATTAATACATATGATTTGGGTCCTGCCCTCAGGTAGAGACATTTTGGCAAAGGGTGGCCCAATGGTTGCAAGATTTCTTTGGACATACCCGCTTCTTTACTTTGGAGGTCTGTGGGTTGGGACATTTGGCCATTATCAGCAGGGCTGAAGATAAGACCTATATGGCTATAATAGGATCAGTGGACAAGCTGCTTATAATGAGGCACTGGCTTGAAGACGCTCTTCCTTCTGTAAGGGAGTGGACCCAGGAGGTACTTAGTGCACTGAATGCAGAACGTTCCATAGTGGTACCATCATACAGATTGCCTCAATTTCTCTCGGTGTGGGACTCTTTCATTTCCTATATCACTGGGAGGTGAAATCCCAGAAGTTTTCTTGAATTTGTTTTTTACCCCAATTTTTTCCTTCTTGTGAATGTCTTCAGTTTTTTTTTAGATGATCCATTGTATGTAATTTATGCAATGTTTGTTCTTTGGCTCTGCTTCCTGTTGTGTTTGTCTCCTGCCTGTAGGGAGAGGGTGGGTGGGAGGAGAAGGGGCAGGGGGAGTTAGATCAGTGTTATTGTCTAATTAGTCTTGGTGAAATTATTGTTGTGGGGAGGGGGAGGAGGAGGGTGGGTAGTATTTATTTTCTTCTATCAATTGTATTAGTGTCAGACCTTCTCATGTACCCACTGTAGCTTTCTTTTTTTTTAGTGTTCTTTTGTTGTTTATAGTTAAAAATTATTAATAAAGTTTATTAAATTGGAAAAAGATATTTCAGCTGTTTTTGGTTTAAAGTTTGTCAGCATAATATGAATGCCTGTTTTATCGTTGCACAACGCCTATTGCCAAGGCCAAGTAACAGGTATTTCTTACTGCATCAGTAAGTCATTTAGCATGTTTCTGGATAACATTTACTTGACCATTTAGAACTCCATCAGTCTACTATTTGGCCATTTAGCATTGTCCAATGTGGCTATTTACTTATAAAGTTCAAAAATGTACCTTTATAGAGGGGGGATTTGTATTTTCCTTGTTGGGTTTTACAAACCTGTATAGCAGAACGCCTGCAACCATGGAGAGGAATATCTGTGCCTATTCAGCAGTCTCTTCCTGCTAGTGCAAGTTTGCTGCACTTAGTATTTTTCAAAAAAATCCTCATTTTAAACAGAGGTCCAGTTTGGAGTCCCTGCTCTCCACCGTGTCAGGCCACAGGAACCCAGATGTCCATTTCAGCTATCCTATACCACCACTCGATTATTGCAATAGTGACTAAAAGAGAAAAGAAAATGCCCCTCTGAGCATAGTATTTAAACATGAACACAGAAGACCCACCAGCCCCATAGGCAATAATTGCATACCTTTTACAGATAGCATATGAACATGTGAGAGCATATCATTCTCTCAGTGAATTCTCCAGACTCCAATAACTCGTCCGATGTCTCCTGCCCCAGCTCAGGGGGTCGCAGCATTCCAGACTCCAACTGCTGTAATATATTTCACAGTTCTCTCTTTGCTTTCTAAATGACTGCCATTTAAATCCCCCAATACTTCGATACTCCTCTAATCCAGCTGGAGGACCCGACGTATGCCTATATGCCAAGACTTCTAGCGTTTGCTCCAATTTCAGAAGCCATCATCACAATGGTACTCTTAGCCAACCTTCATCTGACTTTGATCTTCAGAAAATTTTAATGGTTCAAAACACCGACTTAGAATGCAGACTCATTGTACCATACAAATAGATGCTATAGTTAAGACAAGGAAAAACAAGGAAAGAATCCGAAAGTGTCAAAAATCAAGACCATTAAACATTTAAACTAATATATAGTAACTTTAGTAAATTTGATAAAAGATAAAAACCAGTGTTCTAAAGAGAGCTTAGGTGTGGAGCTCAGGTGTGGAATGGAGCAGCAGCTCAGCCATCTTGCTGCTCCGGACCCCATCCTCAACTGAACAGGTTCACCAGTGGCTATGCTAGCTCTTCTATCACTTCCTTCAGCACCCTAGAGTGTACTTTATCCAGGCTTGATGATTTGTCTGTCCTCAAAGCTAGTAGTCCTTTTTTCACCCTTTCCCCTTCTATTGCCCCATCTGTCTCCCTCCCCCCCTTCTGGTCCCCTTCCCCACCCATTGGCACCAATCCATCTTTCTCCTTCATGAAGACACAGCAAAAATATTTGTTCATTAATTCTGCTTTTTCCCTATTCTCCTCCATTCCCCATCCCGATGTCTTATTCTCACTGTCCCATTTTTCTTGTATCTTTTCTCCCTTAGGTAATGGAAGAAAGCCTCCTCCCTCTCTTAATACCTTTTGCTAATTAAAATTCCTTTTGCGCCTCTACTTTCTGAACTGCCCTTCCCACCTCCCTTGCTTGTCCTAGGTATATTTCTCCGTCTACCTCCTTCCTAGTCTTCTTGAGTTTCTTGTACGCCAGTTTCTTACTTCTCACTGCCTGTTCTACCGCATAGCTGAACCAGCTTGGTGCTTTGATTTTTGAATTCTTCCTTTTGTACCTACAGTAGCATCCTCCTCTGTTGCATCCCCTACGCCTTTCTTGATAATAGTGCATTTTTGGTCCACTTCCATAGTTGCATTGATTTCCACTAGATGCCTTTTTCATACCTAGCCCATTTTTCCAAAGTACACCCTCCTAGGTCCAGAATTTCAGTCATAATGGTGACACTTTCCTTGCCCATGTCCTGCCTGAACCATACTGAGTGGTGATCACTTCCACCAAGTGGATCCCTGACTGTTACAGCCTGTATGTGCTCTCCATTCGTGAGCACCAGGTCCAGGATTGCCCCCTCTTGGGTGGATTCAGTGACACCCTGGATCAGGAACCCAAGCTGAATTACTTCCAGTATTTTCTGACTCCTGGCACATCACTGTTGGTACATTCCCATCTACCGTGGGCAGGTTGAACTCCCCCACTATTACCACCTCCCCCTTCTCCGTAACTTACAGAATTTGAAAACCTAGGTCTTTGTCCATTTCTTCATCCTGATTGGGTGGTCTGTAAACCACCCCCAACTTCACCTTCCTCACCCTACTGGTCTGTAGTTGGACCCACATCACTTCCGCCCTCCCCTTATCTGCCGTCATATTCTATGTTTCTATAGAGGAAGACGAAAAACAGTAAGGGAATTCAAAAGTGCATGGGATAAGCATAAAGGCACCCTGCTGTGCAGCAGAGTAGGGGAACAGCAGTCCAGATAAGGTTGGGGATTGCCAAACCAAAAGGGAAATGAGCAGACTAGGTGGACCGGTTGGTCCTTTTCTGGTGTCATATTCTATGTTTCAATGTTTCCATTCTTCAGATTCCTCCCTTGTTGCTGTTATGCCTTCCGTAATGAAAATTGCCATCCTCCTCTTTTGCCTACTGTTCTGGCTCTCCTGTAAAGCCTGTTTCCCAAATTGAGAGGTCACAGTCATGGGTGGGTTTGACTGAAGTCTCTGTTATTGCTGTAATATCTACCTTACCATCTGCAAATAGCGCTTAGAGATCATTCATCTTGTTTCCTAAACTACATGCATTTAGGCACACCACATTCCACTTTACATCTGAGCCCCCACCTTTTCCCCCATTTTCTTCTTTTTCTTTTTCTTTGTCTCTTTATGCTTCCCCCTCCCACTTTTCCAATCGGGCCTACTCCACCTTATCCCTGCATTCCCCCTCTATTGTTGTGGGGGGGAGGTCCATTCATGTACACCTCCCCTGGCCTTTTGTTCCTTCAGCCCTTTCTTTTGGCATTTTGACAAAGCTGTTTTTTAAAATAAATTCATACCTTACTGCCAAATGTCTACTTACAGTAGTAATAACTGTAATGCACATGACTTCAACAATTGTAATGTACATTACTTTAACAATTAAAAAAAATAAATACAGTTATTGTAATGTCTGTTGCAAGGTGCCTGCACAGATGCCTGAGGTGTGCAGGCCACAGCTACCTTACAGTATCACTGAGTCCAGTAGATGTCACGGAGGCTCCTGAGCTTGGTATTTGCTTGTTCAGTGTGTGTGTGTGGGGGCGGTTGTATCCAGATGATAGAAACAAGAGGTTCCTCAACCAAGCAAAACACTTAAGTGCACCTGATAACCCCTTGGGATGTCATACCTCCCCACCTCCTGACCAGCATCATACCTCCCATGAATCCACACCTGGTTAGACAGAGCCCCATTATACATGCACTTATACTCTGTGGGGAGTAGTAATGGATAACTTAATTCAAGCAGAATCACTTTTGTTAGAGCCGCAGTACCCTCAAGGACAAAACAGGGTTATCACAACATAAGTTAGATTGTTGCAGCGTGGCTGCTCTTCTGTTACTCTCTGCAAACCCAGACCAATAAAAATGTCCACCCTTTATGCATCCTGAGCAGGCACAGACAAATCAAGACCTTTCTTGGACTGTAACTAAAAACACCACACTAGGCACAACCCTGACATGCAGCCCACCCCACCCTTCCCTACGGTGCACAGTACAGTATGTAGATGTTCCTCACCTTTACAGGATGTGTTCTCTTCTCCCTTCTGGTACCAGTGGGTTTACCCTTTATTCTAGCAGGAGCTCCAGCAAGTTACTGGGTACACAGTGACTGAATTGATGTAGTCCCGTAGATTAGGCAGCTGTCTGGCCGGTACTGGTGGACCTGAAATTAAATATTAGAAATGCTTAGAGAACACAGTTAAACCTCACACCCAAAAGCCATGCAATTGTGAAAATGGTTAAACCTCAGATGGAGGTCTTTGCTGCACCCCAGCTGTCTGGCCAAATATAGAGAACAGTTCGCAATGGGCATGTCGCCAGTGCACAGTTTGAGTTGATCCCTCTTTGACTGTCTGTCAGTCTCCTGGCTGTCTCTCACTTTCACTTTGTCCCTTTCTCTCCCTCTTGGCCTCAGTGCATCTGTAAAGGTGAGGCTTACAGAGGTTTGGGTGTCCTCCATGTGATCAGACCACTGTGGTTTCTCAAGGAACCCCACACTGACACCAGGTTATGATGCCTGGTAATGAATCCCACAGCAGTAGTGGGCAGTGGTTTATGTTCTCATTCTCTTACCATTCCTCAGTGCAGGCAACGAACAGCATCAAACAGTGGACAGGCCAGCACAAGAATACCTCTCTTTTCTCCAGCAGCAGACCTGCTCATAGTACACAGTTCTGCAAGGACAGGTACACTGTCTGTAGCAGCATGACTTGAATACTCACAATCAGCAATCCAACTTCAATGAGATCTCCTACAGATCTGCCTGGAGAGCAGCTCCACCCTTGCACATCTCAAGGGCTCTGACCTAACCTGATTGGTCCATTCTGGCTATCAAACAGGGTGGTCTGTCCTGGAGGTCTGCAGTATAACAGATGATTGGCATGGGGCAAGGAGCCTGGATAAATTAGGTCCACCCGGAATCTGTGAATCCCTGTGGCTTCCTGAGCAGATGGGCATCCCTGAAACATAGAAACACGGAATTTGTCAATAGAAAAGGACTGCTTGGCCCACTTAGTCTGTTCAGATGTTCTCTGACTAATCTGTCTCTGTAGACCTTAACTGGTCTCCAGCAACCTTCTTTGTCGGTTTTCTAATGCACCCCTATGTCTATCCCATGCATGCCTGAATTCCTCCGGTTTTCACCTCTACCACTTTTGCAGGCAGTCTGTTCCAGGCAACTACCATCCTTTCAGTGAAGAAATATTTCTTCATGTCTCTTAAACTCCCCCCCATCTTCATCGCATGCCCCAGTCCTGATGCTTTTTTCTCTATTGAAAGAGACTTCCCTCCTGCACCCTATTCCCCACTGTGAGGTAATTGTAGGTCTCTATCATAACTCCTTTCCCTCTCCTCTCTTTCAGGATGTACATGTTGAGATCTCTCAGTTTCTTCTCATAGGGCTTCTCCTGCAACCAAATCACCATTTTAGTTGCCCCCTTCTGGATTGCGTCTACCATGTCTATGTCCTTTCTGAGTTGTGACCCCAAAATTGGACACAGTACTTAAGGTGGGATCTCACCAGTGAGTGATATAATGGCAACACCACCTCCCTCCTCTTGCTGGATATACAGTATCCCTCCCTGTGTACCCCAGCATCCCATTAGCCCTACCAATTTTAAAACAAAAGAAACTGGACCATGCACACCATGGAAAACACAAGGGTGCTGCTGCCAAATGATAACTAGTGCAAACTGTAGAAAAGCAGTGCACACACCAATTTATATTGAAAATATAGAGTTTATTGTGGGTGACCAAACTTCCCTATGAAGCACCTCTGTCTGAGGCTTTGTCAGGGGGCAGAGTCTGATTCAAGGTGCACACACTAAATAGTGATAAATTTGCATATTCATGATGATACAATGATAGAAATGCGTGCAAAATGGTGCAGGAGAAACAACGTGCAGGGTGCCACAGAGTCAGCATAACAATGTGCTAGTGCAAATATTTGATTTCTGGTAAATAAAATGGCTTCAAATACATTTTATCTTCATCCTCAGATGGAGTGAAACATGGAGGACCAAACCAATTATAGTATCTGTCAAATAGGTAATATAAATTTACAATGTCAATAATCCAATGAAGAAGGATTAAAGTGTATAGCTGCAGGCAAATTGATTCACTAAAGAGGAGCACTCCTAAGAGGCTTTACTGTAAATAAATAATTAAATTACATCTGTACTGAGACTAAAAATCCTAACAGCTTAAGGCACAGGAGATGTATGTTATATTTACTTCCTAAGGTTCTTGTAAAGATGGAAATGGCCCAACCTAAATTCCACAAATATGTAGCAGTAATAGAATTAAAAATATTCCAATGATGGGGCATGGATGGGCAAAATCAATTCACATGCTTAGGAGAGCATGACACATAAACATTAAAGATTACCCAATATTATAGAGGCGCGATAGCGCCCCTATAGTTAGGGTGGAGTAGCCTGTTTAATGCTAAACCTAAAATTCTGAACATTAATATGATTGGATCCCTTTGATGAAATGAGTTGACATTCTGTTGTGATATTTATTCTCCAGCCCTGTAGCCCTCGCACTCTGGGGGAACCTCAGCCTCATCACTCTGGTGTCTACCAGCCAGAACAGCTTCGCCCCTAGGGCTTACCCCCCCCAGTGGGGTCAGAGAGGGGGCCCTCCCTCCGAAACAGGATCCAGTGCCACCATGCTGTGGCTAGCTGGGTCAGGGGTCTGCAAGTTCCCCCTTCATCCTCTGCAGCCTTGTTTCACGTATTTCTCCCTGTTGTGGAGCACGGTGTGCAATGCCACCAGTGACTTGGGACCACGCATGCTCCTGTGCACATCCCCTGTCAAGCGGCTACTGCGTCTCCACCTTCCTACTGTGTGTCTCCATGCCGTCGAGCCCCAGCTTCCGCTAGGAGTCAAGCGAGCACCGGTTGCTGAGTCCCTTCCCTCCCTGGAGATGGAGAGCAGTCCATTGGATGCTTGATCCATCTCCTCCCTGCCGACTCCTGGCAGCCCATGCTCATTCCCGAACACGGGTTGCCGGCATGGTGCGAGGTGTGGCATCCAGCGCCTCAACCCTCAGTGCCACCGTGCCGGGCCAAGCTGACATTTTGTATATGTTGTCTAGGAGGCAAGGTCTTGATGTGTGGAAATATTTGTGATGGCTGTTTGTGTGGTTTCTGAGATACACATGCCATTTCAAGAAAAAAACAAAATGTTTTCCTATACTTAACATGTTTTTTTTTTTTTTTGTACTCACCAACAGCCTACATGGAAGGAATTGTTGCCCCGGACTTGCAGGAGACATGTGTCATGTCCCAAGGAAGTGCCTTTGACAGGTATGGTGAAAAAATATAAAATGACTCGAGTTACAAGGCTTTAAGTTTTAGTGTGTTCTGATTTGCGCATGTGTTAAGGGGGTTTGAGATTATGTTTTTGTGCGAAAGTAAATATTTGATGCTGCAAATGCTCCTTTTTGCTGTTGCACCACTGAATTGGCAGGGCACCACACATTTTTTAGTTCTGTGCCAACCATCATCTTCTTGATTTTTTCCATGAACTGACAAGCACGAAAAATACATAAAATTGCCCCAATTTTAAAAAACAAATATTAGAACCTAGTTAAACAGGACCCGTTTAGCCAACTTCTGATGTTTGTTTTTTAATGTGCTGCCGACATATATGTTTACTGGGCACCCAACATCCTGGGTGCCCAGCTTAGTAAGAGGATCACTTCCCCATATTCTCTTTATGAGAACAATGAGATGTTCTTTACTTCTGCACCTGCAGCTGGAACTCGTGCTGCCAGCTGCAGATTCAGCTGTGAGCTGACATTTTCCCTAGTGTCTAGTGTCACCCCCCCACCCTCTGATTGCTGTCCCTGGTGTCTAGTGACACCCCCCACCCTCTGATCACTGTCTGTGGTGTCTAGTGGCCCCTCACCCTCTGATCACTGTCCCTGGTGTCTAGTGGCACTCCCACCCTCTAATTGTTGTCCCTCCCACCTGCCCAGCAGCCCATTATTTAATTTATAGAGCTGAAAATAGGGAAGGGGGCCCAATCCATATGTTAGCATTACAGGCTTCCCCCAATAGTGTGGGACACTGGAAAGCTCACCCCAGTGTCCCAAAATATTTATTTTAACTTTTATATCCTGTGAAAAAAGAAAACAGTCCCCCAACATCTTTTTTTTACCCTCGTTATCCTCACCATCCCCCTCCTTCATCCTGACCCTCCCACTGAGCACCCCCCACCCCACCTCCCCTTACCCTATATTTAACTCCAGAAGTCAAACACTGTCATCTTCTGTGGACAGGGACACATCTGCACTCTTCAAAGCCAAACTGTGAACTGAGGAATCATGGTAAGTGCCGTATAATGTATTTCAATGGCATTTTGAACGTGTTCATAACTTTGCCATTTTTGGGACTTTTTTTCACCAAATTTTCAACATGGCCTTTTTGGGATCCCACCTCATGAAAACTGCAACTGTCATTCGTTAATCAGGCCCGGAAGATGATTTTGAGGTCACTACGCAAAATCACCTTTCGAGATTGAATAACGAATTTCACCACCAGTCTTCATGAAGTGGGGTCCCAAAAAGGCCATGTTGAAAATTTGGTAAAAAATTCCTAAAAATGGCTGAGTTAGGTGTGCTCGTTGAAATTTTCCTATGCTCGCACATAACTATGGTAATTTTCAATATTCTGACTCCAAATTTTCAACATAGCCATTTTTCAAACCTGCTGTCATTTTTCACATCCTGTCTGAGATGTGTTTTCACACCTGTGGCATGGAATGATGTTTTGGCATGGATGTGAAAATATTCAGCTATGGGGTTTATGAGGTGAGGTCATAAGAAGACTATGTTGACAATTTGGGGTTAAAATATGAAAAAAATGCCAAAATTATGACCATTCACTGCAGTTTCACTACGTCTGTTCATACCTTTGGAAATGTTCAATATTTTTGCCCCAAATTTTCAACATAGCCATGTTATTACCCCACCCCATGTATGTCATAGCTGTCATTTTTCAAATCCTGGACAAAATGTGTTTTCACATCTTTAGCATAGAATGGTGTGCAGAATTATGTTTTGGCAGGGATTTTAACATTTTCTGTACTGAGTACATGAGGTGGGGTAATAAGATGGCTGTGCTGACAATTTGGTAACTGTTGTCTTATAAATGGAAGCACAGGGCCACAGCTACATACAGTACATATACACATCTATGGAGGGATGGGAGTGCAGGGCCCAGAGGGCCCTTCACTCCAACAGACAAATAAGGATACGATTATACTATCTCAAAAAGTAAGGAAATAAATTGCAAAAAAACTGCATTAATGCTCTAGTTAGAGATAAGGCCACAAAAGTTGGGAAATGTGGCATTAGGGTTTTCAAAGCTAACACCCACCCTGCACACACCAACAGGAGTTGGGGGTGCCTTGGGGTCATTAGCCCTAATGCTCACCCCATTCTCCTATACTGCATCCATCTCAGCTTATTTACTTATGGAATGGGGTGAACGTTAGGGCTGAGGACCACAAGGCACACCCCCAACACCTGTTGATGTATGCAGGGTGGTTGTGGGGCATTAGCTTTGAAAACACTAACACCGCATTTCCCAGCTTTTGTGACTTTATCCCTAACTAGAGCATTAACACAGTTTTTTTGCAATTTGTATAATATATACAAGCCATGATTAAAGACCAGTGTAGATAACAGAACTTGTTAATATCACAGAGATGATATGCTGAGCCAGTTCATACATGAAAAGTCAAAATCACTAATAACTACAGGAAAGGTTTCCAATCAATCACATCATTGAGGCCCAAAGGCTAGAGGGTCTCAAGTGTGAAAATCCATTCTGACTCTTTTCTTAACAGGATATTAAGCCTATTACCTCCCTGTTGGGGCATCCTCACATGTTCTAGACCCTTTTATAAAATGGTTCAGAAAATAGGCATCAAATTGATAAAACTGATCATGTGAGCATTAATTAATGCCTGGTACACTTACATTCCCTGCTGACCTACATCTCTTGTTACATATGGTCAAATATAATAAAAAATTGAAATCAGTACCTTACATTCTGAAAAGCAAGTTGGCGCCATATTTGAAAACCAAGCTAAGAGAGGCATTTCAGAGAGTCAAAAATCCCCAAAACATGCATATCAAATGTTACTATCTGAAATGTAAGCAAAATTCAATTTAGCCATCTTAATGTCTGATGACGTGAGAGGAAAAATATTTGCTCTGCAAAATATACTGTATAAAACAATGACCATTTCTTAAGAAAAATGATGGTATGTATGAACAATACCATCAAGATGGTGTTGCCCAGCATCTAATGCCATCAAGAAATATGGTATTTGTCAACAAGAATGTCATCAACTGTGGTATTTTTAACATCCAGCTATGCCATCAACTATGCTGTTTTGAACATGCAACACCATCAAGATAGTATTCTCAAAGGCATGACCTTTCCAGGAGCTGAGATGGAGGCATAATCTCAAGGCTCTGTGACAATCCTCTCTTCTTCTATGCCATCCTGTAATAACAATTGAAAACTTGTTTCCAAATGACAGAAGACCACATCAGCATGACAGCACAACTGAAAGTGGCTCACAAGCAAATGCAGATCATGCAGAAGAAAATAAGGTGATGGGCCTACAGAGCCATGCAGGTGTGAGAGCTAGAGAAGGTAAGCAACATTACCCTCCTTTGCCAAATACATTGTATCCCTTAGCACAGAAAACTAGCCTGGAGCAACTCATTTTTGAGCTAAAAAATGAAGTAAGGGCAGACTTCCAAAACTTAAATGCCCAACTAGACACATACTGACAAATGTAAATGGTTCAGGGAGACTGCTGAGAATCACAGCAAGTGCTCAAGGAGCTCAAAACTTGACTGGGGAAACAGAAAGACCTCTGTTCAGGTTGTTGGTGAGGACACACCTGGAATGCTGCATGCAGTACTGGTGCCCATAGTTAGAGAAAACTGTTAGATTACTGAAGGGGGTCCAGCACAGAGCAACTAAGATGATCCTGGGATTGGAAGAGAAACCCCGTGAGGGGAGGATGAGGGAGCTTAACATGTACTCTGTGGAGGAGAGGAGAGGAGAGATGGGGGGGATATGATTGAGACCTTTAAATATATGAAGGGTATTAACAGGACTGGTAGTGAGGGGATCTTTAAGTTGAGGGAAGGGAGAGACACAAGGGGGTATGGTCTGAGATTGGAGGGTAGAAGATTCAGAAGGGAAATGAGGACGCACTTTTTCACAGAAAGGGTGGTGTCTATGTGAATGCACTGCCTGAGGAGGTGGTATCCTGTAAGTCAATGGGCAGGTTTAAAAGGGGATGGGACAAAGTGAGGGGGAGGGTCATTGTAAAAGGGGGGAGAGGAGAGGAGAGGAGAGGAGAGGAGAGGAGAGGAGAGGAGAGGGCAGCTGCAGTGCAATGGATTTCTAGCTGCACGCTTGAGCAGACTTGATAGACCATATGGCCTGTATCTGTTGGCAGTATCATAGGTTCGTATGTAACAAAGGAAATGTCAGCGTCCCTGCTCCAAGCCCATAAAATGACTGAAGAACTGCAGAATGTCCTGGACAACCACGAGAACAGAGAGAGGTACAACAACATTCAACTTTCTGGCCTCACTAAAGACATAGAGTGATCTGACCCAATGGCCTTCCCAGCCCAATGACTACCAAAAACTCTTGGACTCATGAGTGATATCTTGGAGGTACAGCAAGCCCACTGGTTCCCAGGCAAGAAAGATGGCTCGGATGAGTGCCCTTGCCACCTCTTAATAAAATTCCTGTGCTACCAAGACAGACAATTGATCTTGCAGACTGCATGGAAAGTGAGCTCTATAAAAGTAAAGAATAATCAGGTCAGCAAATTTGTGGGCTACGGCCACCACTTACAATAAACTAGGCAAAAGTTCAACAAGGTTAAAAAGTGGCTTCACCAGTTCCACTGACAGTTTGCCCATTTGTATCCTGCCAACTTGAGCATTTGTTGGCTAGGACTCCTTCCTAAGACATTTACAGCTCGCAACCTGGCTTCAACCTTCCTCGACACAGAGATAGTGGTGAGAGAAGGCAAGTCCTCTACAAGACAAAATGGCCCTATGGCCTGAGACTCAAAGACGGGTTGCTGAATCAGAACTTTGTTGACACCGGAGACAGTGAGGCACTGGTAGCTGGGAGGGATGGGATTGCCGCACAGAACATGCAACCATTAACTTACTGGCTTCAGGGGGTCAGGCTGGGGACTTACAACACCAGTCTATCTCAGGCAGAAAATACTAATTAATTGTCTGAACTCCAAGGCAAGACAAGGCCCTGTTTAAAAATGCAATTGCTACCTACTTACTTTTAACTTAGTCTTGCGACTATACAGTGTCCCTCAGAGGGTCATGGCAGGTACAGAGCTGGGAAAAATGGCGCCAGTCTGCATAAGCTAACAGTATTGTCAGGTGAGATATCTGTGTGCTCCACACTCCAGGTTCATTATTTCTTAAATCACAGACCTCAGATTTGATCTGCCCTGCTACAGATCATCCTAAGGCAGGGGGTCTTCAAATATTTATCTGTTGTTTAATTGCTCCATTCTACCAAACATTGAACTGTTATGTACTGGTTAGGGTTGCTAGAAATGTTTTAGCCATTGAAAATGTTTAATCAGTGATCTGAATGGAGTGCTGGAACTCCAGCAAAGCTGCTGTTTATGCACCCATTTTTTCCACCTTAAATGATGAAGGTATGTTATGTTGTCAGTTGTGGTGTCCTTCCCTCACACCAAGACGTTTAGCCCTGGGGGAGGAGGGGGAGCTAGAAACATGTGGCATCCATCACTGAGACAGCCACAGCTGGACTCTCAGGGAGGTGTAATGGCCACAAAGTTAAGACCACAAAGAGCATTTATACGGATGAGCTATATAAGCCATGCTATTTGGTCACAAAACTCTTGGATAGATAGACAGCATCTCCTTAAACTTATCACTTGCACCGGAGACAACCTGGAGGTGGTCCAGGCCTTTAGATACCTAGGTATGGTCCCGGACCAAACCATGACCTTTGAACCGTATGTGAATGCACTAACCAAAACTCTAAACCTAAAACTTGGGCTATTCTACAGACTCTCTCCCTACCTGACTAGAGAGGCATGCTACATCATTGCTAACAGCACCCTCCTCCCCCTCATATTCCGTGGTGCCACAGTACTACAGTCTGTACAAGAAGCCACCCACTCCAGACTTGAAACACTATATTACAGGATTGGGCATTTTGTGAGAGATGCACACCCCAGAACTCACCATTGCATAGTGCTAACAACCTTGGGGTGACCCTCCTTTTAAACTAGACTGTGCTACCCCCTATATTGCCTTACCTTTAAGCTCCAGCAATCCCCCTCTCCACCCAGTCTCTCTCGCATTATACAATGCAAGCAGTTTGCCAGACCTCTTAGAACTGCTGCCGTCCCACTGCTGGTAGTTCCTAAACTACAGTATGAAATAAGAAGAAGGTCCTTCTCATTCTCTGCCCCACACCTGTGGAATTCCCTGCCCCCCGTGATTCTGATCTGCCCTATCCTAGTACACTTTAAAAAGAGACTAAAATCCCTCTTCTGGGCTGCAGCCATCTGTAAGTGTTTTTGTTGAATTCCTATGTCCCCACCCCATCCCCCCTTCAACCCTACTGTTTTATTTATATATATATATATATATATATATATATACATACATACATATATATATATATATATATAGTATATTATGGTAGCACAGTAGTGCTACCATAGTTAGGGTTGAGTACCCCATTTAAGGTTAAATGGTGAAACTTTGCACCTTAATAACTTTGCCATTGTTCAACAGATTTGCCTGAAATTTGGCAGGCACATGGCATAACCACAGATTTGGGGATCTGCAAACTTTTGTACCAGTCGGTTATATGGTTGCGGAGTTATTAAGCGACATTCCAGGGCACATTTACGTTTTATTGTGCATTCTTTGCTCGCACCTACAGGTCGCATGGTTTGCGTGACCAGTCCAAAAACATCAGGAAATGTGCAGCCAGGGTCCCAATGTGTCTTTTGAAGATTTCGTGAAAATATATTGAACGGTTCAAAAGTTATTCAAAAAACAATTTTACCATTATAGTCAATGGGAAAAGTTATCAAAAAGTTTGACAGTGTCACAAATGCACTTCTTAGTGTCACAAATGACCCTAGCAGTGTTGCAAATATGCCATTTTGTTTTCAGTTACTGATCACAGAAATGCTTGGTATTTAAAATTGGGACCGTCTGGGGGCATAATTCCTTTTGTGTTTACCTCGTTGAGCCCTGAGGATGCTAGGCATGTCTTTATTTTGGGGTTAAGCACCCCAGAAATGTGTTTTCCAAAATTTTGGAAAAAGTAGTGCCGCAAAGTAGCGTCGCACTTGTGACACTGTAGCACTTTTTTGCGAAAGGTGTCGCAAATCATGGCCAAAATTACAGGAATTGTTTGCCACCCTGCTGCAAAAGAATGGTTTGGTCTTTTGGGCTGAAATTTGGAGGTAAGAAAGCCAACATCCCACAGATGTGACTTTTGGTGGTTTAATGAAAAAATATTACAGACCGGAAAAGTTACGGCACTCCGAACTTCCTGTTTTTTCCCATAGGATAACATTACGGCATCCACCGTGCCTTTTGGGGCCCGTATCTCGGAAATGGTGCAAGATACGGACTTTTCATTGGAAAAATTCTTAGCCCCCCCAAATAGGGGCTAAGTACAAAATTAGACAAGAAAGTCATAATTCATACAAAATTTTAATTTTTTTTCTATGTCGTACGGTTCCTGGCATATAAGCAATTTAGTATTCCTCGTTTTCTGCTCCGAGCCCCATTATTATGCATACATTCTTTGTACTCACTGTGTTTCTCTATGCAGCTGTTGGGGAAAACCAGGTGTGTGCTTACGTTTCTGTTACCCTTACCGTTTCTGCTTGCATTTCCGAACCTGTTTGCGTTACCGTTCCCGTATAAGCCACCATGTGAGTTACCCTTTGTGTTTTCATTTGTGCTTGCATTTACGTTACTGTTACTATTTGTGTTTCCACTTCTGTTTGTCTTTGCATTTACATTTGTGTCACTGTGCGCATTTTCATTTCTTTTTGCGGCAACCCTTCCGTTTGCATTTCTGTTTGTCTTTCGTCTGGTGCCATCGTTGCTGTTACCGTTACCATTTGCATTTCCGATTGCATTATCATCACCATGCGCATTATGCTTTGTGTTTCCATACGTGTTTGCACTCGCATTTCCATTTCTGTTTCCTTTGGCATTATTTTTACTGTTACCGTTACCATTTGCGTTTCCAATTGTGGTACCGTGACTGTGTGCATCATGGTTTGCTTTTCCATATGTGCTTGCATTTCCATTTCTGTTTCCTTTGGTGTTATTGTTGCTGTTACCATTACCATTTGCGTTTACAATTGTGGTACCGTGACCGTGCGCATTCCGGTTTGCATTTCCGTACGTTTGCGTTTCTGTTTCTCTTTCCTTTGGCATTATGTTTGCTGCTACCATTATCATTTGCATTTGCAATTGCAGTACCATGACCATGCGCATTACGCTTTGTGTTTCTGTACGCACTTGCGTTTCTGTTTCTGTTTCCTTTTGTGTTATTGCTCCTGTTACAGTTACCATTTGCATTTACAATAGTGGTACCATGACCATGTGCATTACCAGTCACATTTTGATATGCGCTTGTGTCTCTGTTTGCGTCACTGTTCCCTTTGGCGTCAATTTCCGCTTGCGTTTCTATTAACGTTTGCGTTACCATTCACCCTTGCGTCACCATGTGCGAAACCATTAGCACTTGCATTTGCATAGCAGTTACCGTTACTATGTCACACAAAATCACGTGGTGGGAACGTGGGGCCCAAAGAGCCTGCACTCCCACCACCATATTCCGTTCACTATTTTTAGTCCTCATTCTCAAAAAGAAGGGAAATTCATGGCAAAAAACTCAGTTTAATGCATCAGTTAGGGTTGTTCCACAGCGACAAAAGTGAGGAAATTCGGTGTTAGGGTTGAGAGCCCCCCTTGCACCACCCCAGCCCGCCTCCCCCAACTGGCATCAGGGTCTATGTTGGGGTCGTCGGTCCAAACTCTCACCCGATTCTCATATGCCTCAGCTTGTTTACACATGTGATGGGGTGAGAGTTAGGACTGACAACCCAATGCACACCCTGATGCTAGTTGGGGGCGGTTGGGGTGGCAAGGGGGCTTTCAACCCAATACTGAATTTCTCGTTTTCATCACTCATGGGAACAACCTAACTGATGCACATTAGACTGAGTTTTTGCCATGATATATATGTATATATATATATATATATATATATATATATACACACACACACACACACACACACACACACAGAGTTAGTGAAGGGATGACAAGTGTATGCATGTTCCCCTGCATATAAATATTCATAGTCATTGAACAAGAATTGTATGTATGTATGTTTTGCAATATTGTGTAACTAATTTAAACATGTCTATATATGTATATATATCATCTTGTATGATACTGTGCATCTGTGTCTTTTACTGTACTCTACATCTGTGTCCTTTACAGTATATAACTAATTCCAGGTCACCCCTGAAAAAGGGACTTCTTGTCTCAGAGGGCTTACACGGTATTCAGAATTCAAATAAATTTGGCCAGTCTGGTGGTGCTGAGGGTTGAGCCACTGGCCACCACACCTCTTGTCACACCGATGACCCGGGTTTGAGAATGAGCTCAGGTCACCAGGGGTCGGCTGGGGGGGGAGTGCAGGATTAAGCAGCTGTTGGCAAGCTCTCCTCTCCTCTCCCAGGGCAGGTTTCACCACAAGGCCCCTATCCTGTTTTATGACTGTCAGTAACTACCCCCATCTTATACTCAGTGCCTGGGTTTCTGTGCTCTAGGTGCATGATTTTGCAATTTCTGGCACTGAACTTCAACTGCCATGTTTTAAACCACTCCTCGAGTTTCATCAGATCCTTGCTGAGTCTCTCCACACACACCCAAGTGGCCACCCCTATTGCAACTGTTGGTATCCTCTGCAAAAAGGCATACTTTTCCTTCAGTTCCTCAGCAATGTCACTTACGAAGACATTGAAGAAGACTGGTCACAGTACCGAGTTGGGCAGAGTGAAAGTAGTAAATTTTGATTTCATGGAATTTCATGAAAGTTTCACTGATTCTTTAATTGCTCATAACTCAGTCAGTGGTATAGATAGAGATCTGCAATTTGGCAATATTGTTTGGAAAGGGTGCTAAAATATTGTCAAGTTTCATGACACTTGAATGAGGGGCGGAGATGTTATAGGGGCTTAAAATCTACCAATTTATTATTCATGTGAACATTGCTGAAAATATTTCTATCCATACAACATGTATGCTGATCAAACATCGACACCTCTACTGCGAACGACAGTACAGCGATGGGTTGCTGTACTGTCACTGAGGGACCCTGGCACTGCTTTCTTCAGGTCTTGCAACCCCTCCTTGAATCAACTCTGACTCAGAATTGATTATCATAAGTACGGAGGAGTGGGACAGAGCTCCCCTCCATGGCGGGGTTCAGGGACAAATCTCCCCAAAGAAAACACAGTGTTCTCGGACAGATTTATGTTGACCACAATTGTGGTCAACATAAATCCGTCGCTGTAACGTCGGTCGACAAAATATTTGTCAAACCGGCATCATAGAGCCCTTACAACATAGTCACCTTTGGCGCTAGATAACTGAAAATTTTTATACATACTTTCTTGAAAGTGTCATACCGCTAAACAGAGAAGTAATTGGCTATGTAAATTGTAAGTTACAGGAGTTCAAACTTTCACAATTTAATTATTTGTTAAATTGTGTGAAAATGTTCAAAATATTTGGATGTTTATAGCCCCACTTCTGTTGCAGGTATACACTCAAGATTTGACATGCGTACCAAAGTAAATATGTCCTAGAATCTAACTGAGCTGGTTCAATGCAGTTTAGTAGGTTAAAATTTATTGTGGATTCTTTAGAAATTACTAAGCGGTAAAATTTGCTCAAAAATTAATGGACACATAAAAGATAACGCTACTAGAGTTCCACTTGTGGAATTTAACTTTCACAAAGTACAATCAGCATTGAATAACCTTACCTGCACTAGTATCATGGTCCTATAATACCCCTCCAACACTCCTATGACAGTGCCATGTTTTCAGTCAGTGAAAATATACATTATTATCTACCAGGTTGTTAAAGAGTCAGCAGGTGGCATGGTACAGAAACTGTGCTGCACGTGCATGTGCTTCCTCAAGTCATTAAGTCATTGACCTCTAGTGGTTATCTGGCATATTGCAAGAATTCTTGCTAATGAGTGATGTCCCTGACTATTCTTCATGGTTCATCACTCAAAACAGTGACCTGACCCTTGGTACCACTATACTTTCACTATGGAGACTCCTATGAATGCTACCCGATTGCCACTTTATCCTGCCTTTACCTTCCTCTACAATGGTAACTGAAGTGTGTGACTGGGAAAATTGTATGGATATGACTTCAACAAAAGTATCACAACATTCCACAATTTCAGAAAAGCTTATGAAATTCAAGTTTAATTACTGATGTTATTTTTGGAATCTTTGGCTGCTTATAACATGGCCAGACTTTGAGAAAGAGATTAGTAAGTTGACACACAGAGCTTCTTTTTTTTCTGAACTGTTTTTTCTTCCAGCCAGGAGCTCATCTCTCAGGGACATACCCTGTTCACAGGAATATACCTTGATCAGGCTGAACCCAGCCATCATTCAGTTCGATACTGGATTTTTCTCCATTTTTTCCTCTCCCATTTCCCCTGATGGGGACAGTGCCTCTGTCAGTCTAGCACAGTCACAGCTTTCCTACGGCAGGAGCAAGTTCCCTGGCCCAGCTGCAGGAGTAGTTGTGTTAGTGGAATCTGTCACCTACTCCACCCAACTGAGATGCACTGTTGAGCAGCACCTGTCTCGGCCATAGCTTGCCTACTGACGTGACTTCCCGGGGTCGCTTCAGCAGTTGAACCATGGGGGTGGCCTTAATGTCTAATATTTAGGGTCAATAAACCTAACAAAATTGGTGATATTCTGTTCTCTAGTTTTAGAGTTACAGGGGCTTAAAATTCTGCAGTTTACATAACTGCAAAATGTTATTTTAAAAGTTCCAAACCTTTGGAGGCTTATAACTCAGTCATCTCTAAAGATAGATATCTGCAACTTGGTACATGTCCGTACAGACCTTGGAAGAGTCACCACACTAGATATTGTGTAATTTGGACAAGCAATTTTTAAATTAGACAGAAATAACTGAAATCATTAGTTTGGTGAAATTTTGCACATTTTCATGGAACATCCATGAAATTTCATAGAGAAGCGACACTGGAATTTTGCCAGAATTTCACTGGCAGAAGATAAATTTTACCCAGCCCTAGAGCTGAGGCTTGCAGCACTCAGCTGGTCACTCCTTCATAATTTGAGCGTGTGCCGTTTAACACCACCCTCTGTCTCCTATCTGCTAATCAGTTTTTAACCCAATTCATCACTTTGGATCCCACTCCTAGGCTACTCAATTTCTTTTTCACCCTCTTGCGTGGCAGTGTCAAAGGCCTTGTTGAAATCTAGATAGGCCATGTCCACTGCCTTCCCCTGATCTATTTCCCTGGCTACCCAGTCCAAGAAATCCATCAGATTTGTTTGGAATGATTCCCCTCCCCCAAATGAAACCATGCTGCCTTTGGTCTTGCAACCCACTATATTCAGGATACTTTGCCAGTTTTTTATTTTATCAGGGTTTCTGTTAATTTCCCCACCACTGAAATAAAGCCCTGTCCACACTTGCATTCTTGTAACATTACTGACAGTCTGTAATGTGTAAGAACAGCAAACATGGTTCTCGTCCACACTGTAGCATGATAAAATCGTGCTACAAACCGTGTTTAAAAACCATGCTACCTTGATCAGAGCAGGTTTGTAGCACAGTTTCAGGCCAACACAGATGCCTTAATCCATGTTAACAGTAGTGTGAATGCAAACTGTGCTGTAACATGGTTTAAGGCAACCTCCATAGCTGTTCTGTGCCTGGGAACTCAAGCAGGCAAGCCCAGTGCAGGAACGCAGTGTGGACGTCTGACAGCCATGCTCAAACATGGAAAGCAAAACATTATTAAAAACATCTTTAAAAAAACAATGCAAGTGTGAACAGGGCCTAAGACTGACTGGCCTATAATTGCTAGCTTCTCTGTTGTTGCGCTTATGTAGGGGGACCATGTCAGCTCTTCTCCTGGCATCTGGAACCAAGTCCATTTCCTATGAGCTCTTGAGCAAATCTGTCACTGTAGTAACTAGCACTCCCTGAGTTCCTTTCAAACCATTCAATGTATGCCATCCAGTCCCATAGCTTTGTCCACCTGCAGAGCTGCAAGTCCCTTCCAGATGTTTTCTTCTGAAAATGGACTTGTGTCCAACTCCCCTCTTCCGTGATCCTGATATTCCTTGGTGGTTCATCCCCCCCTTCCTCCACTGTGAAGACTGGGTAGAAATATCTGTTCAGGATGTCTGCTTTTTCTGGATCCTCTTCTACGCAGTTTCCCCCCTCTACCCTTCTAATCCTCCTTAACTCTTACCTTGCTTTCTTCTTCTCACATATGTAGCTGAAGAAAGTCTCATCCTCCTTAGTGACCCCTTTGGCAAGTCATTTTTCTGGCTGCACCTTTGCTTCCCTCACCGCCTTGTTTGCTTACTTCTGCTTTACTAGGTAACATAGAAACATAGAAATTGTTGGCAAATAAGGACTGCTAGGCCCATCTAGTCTGCTTATAAGCTCTACACTTGTTTGCAGCCTCTGATCCTACCTGGTCATGGCTTTTCACCCCTCTTTATGACCTCTAAGGTTCCCTTAAGCCTATCCTAAGCATGATTAAATCACTCCACTGCACTCTCTCCCACCTCCTGTGGCAGGCTATTCCATGTGTCCACCACCCTTTTCATGAAGAAGAACTTCCTCACATTTTCCCTCAACCTGCCCCCTTCTAGTTTCATATCATGCCCTCTTGTTCTTGTACTCCTCCTGTATTGGAAGATGAGAATGGTGCAGAAATGGACACAAGTCCCTTTACATGAGAAAGGGTCCTGAAGGAACTGGAAGTAATAAGAGTTGATAAAGCAATGGGGCCAGATGGGGTGCACCCCAGGGTCCTTAAAGAACTAAGAGAGGTGGCGGCTGAACCTCTGGCTATCCTGTTTAGCCGATCACTGGAAACAGGGGAGGTATTCAAAGACTGGAGGACAGCAGATGTAGTCCCCTTATACAAAAGTGGGAACAAAGAGGAAATGGGGAACTACGGACCAGTCAGCCTCACCTCAGTAGTGGGGAAGATCATGGAAGCACTACTGAAGGAGAAACTGGTGGAACATCTGGTTGTCAATGGACTACAGGAACGAAGGCATCATGGTTTCACCAGGGGGAGGTCATGTCAGACCAACCTCATTGAATTTTTTGACCAGGTGACTAGGTAGGTGGATCAGGGGAGGGCAGTGGACATGGCCTATCTGGACTTCAGCAAGGCCTTTGACACTGTGCCACATAGAAGACTATTACACAAACTGGGGAATATGGGTGTGGGCAGGACAGTAGTGTGGTGGGTAGGTAACTAGCTGGGCGGCAGGACACAGAGGGTGGTGGTAAATGGCTGTCACTCCACAGAGGGAAGAGTGACCAGTGGGGTACCACAGGGATCAGTGCTGGGACCGGTCCTATTCAACATCTTCATCGGTGACATTGCGCAGGGCCTAGAAGGCAGAATTTCACTGTTTGCTGATGACACAAAACTGTGTAACAGAGTAGACACACCAGAGGGTGTAGACAGAATGAGAAGGGACCTGCAGAAACTTGAAGAATGGTCAGGGGTTTGGCAGTTGAAATTCAGTGCAAAGAAGTGCAAGATAATGCATATGGGGCACAAAAACCCTGGCACAATATATCAGTAGGGGGGTGAGGATATAGCATGCACCAAGCAGGAAAGGGATCTTGGGGTTATCATCTCTGATGACCTCAAGGTAGGAAGTGTGACAAGGCAGCAGGTAAAGCAAATAGGATGCTGGGATGCATAGGCAGGGGCATCACCAGCAGGAAAAGAGAGGTCATAATTCCACTATACAAGACACTAGTGAGGCCCCACCTGGAGTACAGTGTACAGTTCTGGAGACCTTACCTACGTAAGGACATAGACAGGGTAGAGAAGGTTCAGAGGAGGGCAACAAAGATGGTACATGGATTGCATCACAAGTCCTATGAGGACAGGTTGAAGGAACTGAATATGTACTCCCTGGAGGAGAGGAGGGAGAGAGGGGGATATGATAGAGACATACAAGTATCTTACAGGGAGGAACAGGGTGCAGGAATACACTATTTTTAAGTGAAAAAGATGTTCCAGGACTAGAGGGCATGGGATGAAGTTGGAGGGAGGACGATTCAGAGGAAACGTGAGGAAGAATTTCTTCACAGAATGGGTGGTGGACAAGTGGAACACCCTGCCAGAGGAAGTGGTGGGAGCTGAAACAATCACAGGATTTAAGAATGCATGGGATAGACATAAAGGAATTCTGGAGGTCAGGGGTAAGGGGCAACTGACGTCTAGGAAAACATAAACTGAACTTACAAGCGCAAATGGGCAGACTGGGTAGGCCATAGGCCCTTATCTGCCGACACTGTCTATCTATCTATGTATCTATGTCTCCCCCACTGAAACTTGTTTATGCCCTTAAGGTACTTGAATGTTTCTTTCATGTCACCCCGATCCCTCCTCTCCTCTAGCGAGTACATATTGAGGTCCTTAAATCTCTCCTCATATGTTTTCTTGTGCAAGCTCTGTACCATCTTTGTCACCCTTCTCTGGACCGCCTCCACCCCGTCAATGTCCTTAAGAAGGTGTGGCCTCCAGAATTGCACAGAGTACTCTAGATGAGGTCTCACCAGTGTTTTATACAATGGCATCACCACCTCCCTCCTTCTACCAGTGATATCTCTGCCTATGCACCCCAGCATGCTACTGGCCCTTCCTGCATCTTTTCTATTCTGCTTAGACACCTTTAAGTCATCTGAAATGGTAACCCCCAGGTCTTTCTTCCTTGGTGATCATCAGCAACTCACCCCTCATCCTGTAGTTCTCCCCAGGGTTTCCTCATCCTAGATGCATTATTTTGCACTTCTTTTGAATTGAACCTCAGTTGCCACACCTCAGACCATTTTTCAAGCTTCCCCAGGTCCCTCCTCATTCTCTCCACCCCATCTGGAGTATCCACCTTGTTGCAGATCTTAGTGTCATCTGCAAACAGGCAGATCTTTCCTTTCAGCCCTTCTGCAATGTCACCAATGGAGACATTAAACAGGACTGGCCCCAGGACTGATCCCTGAGGTACCCTGCTGGTCACCCCCCTCCTCTCTGGATTTGATGCCATTTACCACCACCCTCTGCCTCCTGTATGTTTGCCAATTCCTAACCCAGTTTACCACCTTGTGCCCCATGAACAGACTACTCATCTTGTTAACCAGCCTTTTATGTGGGACGGTGTCAAAGGCCTTGCCGAAATCGAGGTAGGCGACATCCACCCCCCTACCCGATTTACTTCCTTTGTCACCCAGTCAAACAAATCTGGTGTACCTACTCCCAGTACTCCTCCCTCTGTGTTTCCTTATACCTCCTGAATTACCCCCTTTTATCCATTACCACCTTTGCCACTTCTTTAGAGAACTATAATGGTCTCTTTTTTTTCCTTCTGCCTTTACTTTCTTTTCGTAGAGGTTAGTTGTAGTTGCTTTAGTTAGACTTTCCTTTATTTTTTTCACTGTGCCTCCACCCCTCCCTGTCAATCCCCCCCCCAAGATGGTCTGTGAGGCAGTCCCCCATTTATTTAAAATCAGCCTTACCAAAGTCTCCAGGACCCTCGTCCTCATGTGGTTAGCCTCTGTTCCTGTCTTAATGTTAAACCACACTGTATAGTGTTCACTGGAACCCAGGGGACTGCCTACTGTGATGTCTGCAATGCTGTCCCTGTTTGTAAGTACCAGTTCCAGCACTGCCCCATCCCTAGTGGGTTCCGTGACCAGCCTTGTGAGAAAAGCCTCTTGTAGGGAGTCCAGGTTGGCTGATTTCCTTGTGGAAGCTGCAGCTGGAAGGCTCCACACCATGTCTGGCAGACTGCAGTCACCAACTAGCAACACCTCTCTCACTTCCCTTTCTGTTGATAGGTTCCCAAAGTGCTTATCCAACCCCTCCCCTGTGTTGAAGGCCTGTACACTACCCCCGATATGGATAGCAGCTCCCCAGCCTGTCTCCAGGGTGACCTAAAGCACCTCCAGCCCTTCCTTTTCCTCCTGGTACCTCCTTCATGGCCTTGATTCCCTCCCTGACATGTAAAACAACCCCTCCTTCCCTCCTCCCATTCATGTCTCTCCTATAGAGTAGCCTGGTATGGCCATGTCCCAGTGTAACCCCTAGGTGGCGCTATCTCAAGGGCTACTACCCCTGCCTGTTTGACTACAGACAGGTCAAGGGGCCTAGGTCCTATGGCGGGTGCCTCCACCCAGAGGTCAGGGTCTGTAGTGGTTAGACTAGCTTGGTCACAGCCCTCTGGGACACTGAGACCCCCTTTTATTCCCTCTAGTGGCTCACACAGTGCCCCGGAGTTGCAGCCCCAATACCCCACATATACGCACTGTTCACTCATATAGATACCACTTACCCTTGAGACTGATTCTGCAGCATGTCTCTGAGAACCCCCTGTAATATAAGGTTAAACAACATACACAGCAAAACACAATACTGTTTCCATAATTACCAACACCACAAACAGTATATAGTATAACAACAACAAATCTGATTTATTTAGGGGGCAGTAACACGGAAGGGGGAAATCAGGTTAATTGGTGGCATTAAATCACAGTACTGTGCACACATACAGGGTCTGAAAAGTCACACTCTGGGTACCCAGGTTGGAGGGGGGCTAGCCAGGTCCATTGCCCGGGGTTGGCTGGCAGGTGCAGATTAATGGGGCCCTGTAGAAGAAAATATATGCACAACACCCAATTGTATCTGGAGCCAGATGGCTCAGTCCATGAAGCAGGGAAACAACAAGAATTAGATGACACACTTGTGATTGAAAACAGACTGCAGGGAAATACCCTGATTTGTACTCACAGTACCCAAGCTGAGGACCAGATGGTAAATGTTCTTCTGGATTGCCAGAACAACAGGGCATGGAGACAAGGTCCTTGTGACTGGACCCCACTGCAGTTGATAGCAAACGTATTTAGTCTAAGCTAAGCTGGGGTTTGCTTCCAGCTTCAGCACACAGCGCACAGCACGGGGGATTGGAAATAGCGATTCCCCACAAGCACTACGCACATTCATATGTAAAAGGAAAGTACTATACCAGGCAGGCTGCTTCTCGATCCTGATCGCAGTTACTGCAAAATACCCGGGAGCACACACAGCAGCTTCAGTTCCTGACAGACCGAGCGCAATTCAGCAATTTCTCCAGTCTTCTACAGGGTGAGCCTGGTTTCCACTCTTCAGACTTCCTTCTTTCTCCTCACAATTGGATTCAGTTCGAACTGGCACTTGCAACAGCTGCAGGCCGAACCTCAGGGCCTCACACGCGCTTCCCGTGTGAAACTATACACCGCAAAAGCACAGAGCTCCTTCTCTCTTCACTGTCACAACTGATCTGAGCTTTCCAGTCACAGAGCAGGGCATTTCCTTTAGCTCCACACCATTCTGTTGGTTTGTTCGTCTGTCACTCGCAATAAGAATCCCTCTGTTGGTGGAAAAAGGCGCCAAGGTGAAAACTACATTTCCCAGAGTCACTGCCCATACAATCCCCTTGTGGCTGGCTCCAAATTAAGAGTCCAAGTTCTGATTCGTCCACAGGCTCCATTTTAGGGCTCCTTAACCCAATTGGCCCAGCACAGCAGTTCAGGACAAAAATGAAAGAGCTACACTGAAACAGTTCGTACTAAAATAAAGACAGGTTAGACAAACTACATTTTCTCAGTCACTCTAAATGATTTCTGGCAAACAGTTGTATCTTTCAAAAAGGGTCCCTCTGCACATGTAGCAACGGCAGAAACGGAGTGAATTGGCAGCAGCTCGGGCGGGATTTGAGCATTAAATATACAGTCCCCCCCCCATACAAACTAAGTCTGCAAGCAGACAGCTCTTAAAGAGACAGTACGTGGAGGCTCAAATAGCACTCACTTGGAACCACATTTAAACAGCTCAGACACCGAACACTGCCCAGACTTGGAGCATTCAGGCAAGCTCCTGGAAGACTTTGGGAGCCCCCATTTGCAGGGGGTTTACACCAGTCTTGGTGCTCAGTGCACCACAAACTCTGTAAAGACCACAAACTCCAGGTCAGCCTCCACCATGATAGCTTCTAGGTTTGGAGTTTTGTTTCCAAGACTCCTTGCATTGATGTGTAATCGCAGATTGAATTACTTTACTTTACTGAATTACTTTACGGAACATTGATTGTTGTGAGCATTTCATTTTGTTATACCATTGATATGACATACTCAGGAAGGGTTAACAACATAGTCATAACAATGGCATAACAAGGTTGTAATCTGCTTGATTTCAGTTAATAATAAGGGTTCCCCATACATTATAATTTCATAATCATAATGAATGGCTAAAATCAACACTGGGAGAGCATATATACTATACCATACATGACAAATAGTTGAACATTTATTTAATTCTCTTTTGAATGATTACATCCTTACTGTAATGACAGACTTGCACACCAACCTCATAGGCTGGAGACTGCTGTTTCCCCAGAAACTCATTCAAACAAACATGCAGGCATACAGGCAGCTCTAGCATGAAACAGGAAGGTCAAGTCCTCACAAACTCTCTGCAAAGTTTGAAACAAACAGGTGTTCTGTCCTGATTAGGACTCCTTAGTGAGGTCTGTAAATGCTGTTGACTCAGACCAGCAGCCAGTAAATGTTGACATTGTTAGGGTCATGGTGATCCTGGAGCAGTAAAGTAGTTTGTAAGACAAAAGCCCAATAAAGCACTGATGATAAGGTTATTAGAAAAGCACATTGGTGGTAAAGTCAAGTGTGAAAAATCACAAGATTACACAAGTCCCTTGTTCTAGATGAGGAAAGGCATTGTGAAATACAGTGCCATCTAGTAGTAAAAACTGTAAATAATACTCAAAAAGCAATACAGCCATCTAGTGCTAGTCTATGGAGTAACAAGCATGACATTCAAGGGAGCTCTTTAACCTCTCAGCTAGCAGGATGTTCTTTCTAGCTGAATAGTTAGAGTCACTGCCTTTTGGTTTGATTTGTAGCAGGACTGGAAATACAACAGAGGGTACAGACCTGGCACCCCCAATTCAAGGAATCAAGGGTAATATATGCAAACCACCATTAAGGAATGACAGTGGTGATGTAAGGGCAGGCATATTGGGATAGTACTGGGGGTGTCAATATTGTCTCTGGGGTTGGGCATATAGTATGCATGCAAAATGTTTCCAACCATGATAACACCGTGAGATGCATCATCTTGTTTTCATGGATGCCACAGCAATTTAGCAGTGAAAAACAGGCATAACATTTGTTCCTTTACAGTATAGATGCCAAAATGGTATAAATATATCCCAAAGGGGTCCAATGGAGTGGCTCCACCAGCACACACAGACAGCCACCGTTAATGGACACTTTTTCACAGAGTCACCTGATAAACTTTTATATCTCAAAGTGCAATTTTATTTTCAAACTGCTAAATCACAGTCCTAACACAGCTACATAGCACAGTGGATATCCTTTCTTACAATTATGCAACATTTTAATCCAAAATATTCCCTGACATCTCAGAGTAACATGGGCCAGGTTGTGAACGGACAGGCAACAGCAGACACGTGCACACACCATGTCACATTAAAGGAATACTGCATGACAGGGTGGGTGTTATGCTGGGATAACGTCCTGCCTCAGGTGGTTGGGCCCAAGGCTGCAGGCAGAGGTTGTCCAACACCCAAGAAGGGAAGTCATCTCAGCATAGCGCCCAACCTGGAGTGCATTATTCCTATTATACAGTGGCACGTGAGCATAAAAAAATGAAAAGATAAAAAAAAAAATACATTTAAAAATATGTTTTTTGCTGTTTATTTAATGTATAGGTTTACTTAAAAAAATAGTGCTGATTTACTATTTTGACTAGTAGGTGGAGCTTGTTTTGGAGCTGCTGTTCTTGTGGCTCTGTACTGTCCAACACATTTGTGTTTGTTGTTGTGCATCATCCCCCCCCCCCCAGTTTAAATGTGCAGTCTGTATTTATTTGCCATTCTGTTTCCCCTGCCTTGCTGTTTCAGCTGCCATGTGGAGGTAAGACGTCATCTCCCCCTCCCTCTCAAAATGCAGTCACCTGTTTCTTCCGTAGGACGGAAGTTGGAGAAATGGCTCCTGCACCCCGTCTCACTGTTAAAGCTGTGCCTTCTTCTGGTAGAGCGTTTACCATTACTGCGAGAAAGGACTAAAGTCAGAAAACAGCAAAATGGTAAGGAAGTGTAGCACAGGGTTACTCCGCTCAGCTCACAGACTCAGTTACGGAGTGAGGACTGTCATTGTAGCTAGGGACTGCTGTGAAGCCAAAGATGTCTTTCACTTCACTCGAGTTTTCTTCTGTTTTGAAAACTTGAGTGGCAACGGGTCTGAGGTAATGGGTGGATTTTGTGTCAGGGTTAGGGGAAGCGCTGATTCTGAGGTTGGTGGAGAGTGCCAATTCTAGTGGGGGAGAGTGCCGATTGTGAGGAGAGCGGGATCTCTGAAGCTGCTCATATGGATGGCTGTGGACCTATCTTGTTTCAACATTTAATATAGTTGTGAGTGTGCTGGGACTAGAGCCGGGATATTATGCTGGGATAACATCCCGGGTCCAGTCCCAGTCTGACCAATCAGGGATCAGCATTTTTTCTTGTCATTGTATAATAGACTATAAGCACTGAATACACTACTCATGAGCAAAATATATCAAACAGCAGGAATCAACATCATATGCATCCCTGCATTATGTGCAGGTGCAGATTTCCTTCAAGTGAATGAAGAAGTTACATTGAAAGGTAGAGCCAGATGAAGGCATAGGCCAACAAGGCTCAGGCCTATAGCCCCTGCCAGCCACAGGGAACCCAGCACTGACTGGATCATCCTGGCTACAGAAAGCAGCAGGGCTATGCCCTGGATTTTAAGGGCCCCCCTGCAAAACATTGTGTTGGCCCTACCTAACAAAAAAAAAGTGGTGTACGATATTCAGTCACACAAAACTTAATATTTTAAATATATTTTATTGACATTAGTTTACACTATCTACAATAAAAGCAAGGCAAACAATAAACAGCTAGATTAAATATAATAACTTTTCAATTCCAGAGCTGTAGTTTCAAACATTAATATGTCTTGCTTTTAATGAGGCAAACCTCAGATACAGCCAGTCTAACTTGTAATCATTCCTATCTGGGACTGTGCAGTCTAATATCTGTAACAAAGCACTGCTGCTCCCACATCTGTTAATACCTCATTTACCAATTAACACTTCTACATTACATACCTGGCCATCCGCCCCACCTGGAGAAGAAAACTGATTTGTTTGCAGATGCCAGGTTCAACACGATAAAGTTCTGAACATTCTTAAAGATGAGCCTCATTCCCTAGCTACAGCAGCCAGTCTGAGGGAGACATGAGCACTGCTGCAGCTGCTTTATCTGTTTATTTCTAGAAACACAGAAACTGACAGCAGATAAGGACCTCTTGGCCCACCTTGTCTGCCCATTTTTATGTTGCTTGCACGCATGTGCAAGAAACATAGTGCCATCATCGGAGATTTCGGAGGTGTGTCACCTCCTCCTCCAATTCAGTCAGTGTGCTGGCAGGCGCAGCCCCTGTAAGCCAATGCATTTTGGAGCTGTGGATGACACGCTCCAAAATGCAGTAACCTCAATTGAAAGAGAGCTACGCTTGGTGTGCACCGATAAGGTATCGGCTGCTCACGTGCAGCTCCCCCTCCGCCAGCGTCGGCGCGCCCCGCACGCACTGTATAGCCGACGGGTGCCCAATCCCCGCCGGCTGAGCTGCATCCTACCCCCAGTAGTAGGTGTCACGCTGAGGGCCCACCAGCGTGGCAAGCAGTCCTTTGCCGACAGGGTGCCCAATCCCGTTGGCTGAACGCCCCCGTCCTTGTGCCACGCTGGGAGCCCACCCCAGTGTGGCAATCACTCCATGGCGATGGGGTGCCCAGTCCCCGTTGGCTGAACACCCCCAACGTCCTTGTGCCATGCGGAGCCCACCCCAGCGTGGCAAGCGATCTGAGACGTCTTTTTTTTTTAACCTGTAAAACAAAAATGGTCCCTTGGTGCGTCTCGACCCCCACAACCCGCACCCACCCACTGTGCACCCATCCCCACATCCCCCTCACCCCATGCTTACCTCCGGACTCCGGTAGCGATCTTCGGTGAACCCGGGAACCGTCTGCTCTTCAAGCCCGACCGCGAACTGAGGAAATCCCGGTAAGCTGTATAATGGGCTAGATAGGGGTTTCAACTTTGTTGCATATCTCAGGGATTTTGGGAATTTTACACAAATTTTCAACATGGGGTTTTGGGACCCTTTCTCATGAATGATGTCACTGTCATGGCGTTATTGGACCCGCGAGGTGATTTAGCGCAGTGACTCGCGAATCACCTTCAGGCCTGAATACGCTGTGACAGTGACATCATTCATGAGAAGGTCCCAAAACCCCATGTTGAAAATTTGTGCCAAAATTCAAAAATGACATTTTATGAGCGGCGTTATGAAGTTCCCACGCAGGCTCGTGTAGTTCGCCAAAATTACTATTTTCACCCAGATTTTCAACATTGCCATTTTATCACACCTTCTTATGAGTAGTACAGCTGTCATTTTTCACATCTCACCTAAAATGTGTTTCCGTCCATGTAGCGCATAATGGCGCAGTCGGTATCTTGAAATCAATGTATGGGACAATTAAAGAAAATCACAGTGACACTGTTCATGAGTAGAGGTCTTAAAATGGCTATGTTGAAAATTTGGTAAAATAATCCTAAAATGACTGTTTCTGACGTGTATGCGCAGTTCCTACGCCAGGCTCGTAAGTTCTTAAATTTCAATATTTTCACTCCAGATTTTCAACATTGCCATTTTACCACCTCCTTATGAGCAGTATAGCTGTCATTTTTCACATCCTGCCCAAAGCGTGTTTCCCGTAGGTAAGCGCACAATGGGCGGTCGGTATCGCGAAATCAATGTATGGGACACATTAAGAAAATCACAGTGTCACCGTTCATTAGCAGAGGTCTTAAAATGGCTATGTTGAAAATTTGATGAAAAAATTCCTAAAAATGACTGTTTTACGGTCGTTGCACAGTTCCGCATGCCTTTCGTAGGTTTTACTAATTTTCAATATTTCTACAGATTTTCAACATTGCCATTTACCACACCTCCTTATGGGCAGTACGGCTGTCATTTTCACATCCTGCCCAAAACGCATCACCATGTAGCGCATACGGCGAGTCGGTGCAAACTCAATGTATGGACATATTAACAAAATCACAGTGACACTGTTCATGAGCAGAGATCTTAAAATAGCTATGTTGAAATTTGGTAATTCCTAAAATGACTGTTTTATGAAGAACAGCGTTTAGCAGTTCCTCATACGCTCGTAAGTTCGCAAATTTTCAATATTTGCGCTCCAATGACTTCCAAATACCTAAACAGCACATAGAAGCAAGCAACATTCGGCATTGACAAATGTTTGTTAATGCGTACTGCAATACCGCAGATCCTACTTGATCTCCAGCATTTACCCTCTCTTTCCTATTGCTATAGTTCCCTTGTGCCTATCCCATGTATTCTTGAATTCTCCTACTGTTTTTGTCCCCACCACCACCGCTGAGAGGCTGTTCCATGCATCTACCACCCTTTCTGTGAAAAAATACTTCCTTGCGTTATCCCTGAGTCTACGCCCCTCCAGCCTCATATCATGACCCCTTGTTCTGCTTGCTGTTACTTGTTCAGAGCTGGCAGGTCAAGCAGCTGATGAAGCCCTAAACTCCAAGAATCCTCAGTGTGACCCAATACAGGATATCAGTCCTCAAGATGCAATTTTATTTTAATTATTTAGATGTCTTACTGTGCTGAATTGGAAAAGGGGAATGTAAAAAAAAATCAGCTGGACATGAGAAAATTACATCGGTACCTGTGAATGTCTCACCTGCTTTAGAACAGGTAACTGCTCCCACTGTTCTGGTAAATAGTCCTGATGTTGTTGCAGAGTATGTGGCTGTCTGTAATATTGTGCTGGCTGTGGACCCCAAAGAAGCCTGTTTGGAGGAAATTCTGTGTAAAGAAGGAACACTTTCTTGCACAAATTGCTGCTGAAGAAGCTACATTATATTCCAAAAGCATAAACAACAGCTGAGAGTGGGCTGCCACTCATCCACAGACTCGGAAACTGTTGGTGTGGGTGTGTCCCTGACAGACAGCTGCCAGTATCAGCTGTAAGGAACCCATGGATGTGAACAACCATCAAGAATGGAGTGGTGGCTGTGGCTGGGGTTGCAGTGCTTGGAGCCAACATTTTCCTCTCTCAGCACTGCTGATGATCTGATCAGGGATGGGTGGAAGTGCCAAGCACAGTGTGTGTGTCTTTGACCCTGCAGTAACGTTACTGTTAAATACAAAGCCTTTTCCACCAGAAGATACAGACCAAGCTAGAAATGCAGTGGATGCAGCTCCCTAGAGGTATCAAAAGAATTTCATTTGCCCAACAGTTTCCCATGCACCAATAACCATACTCACAGTTCTTTGAGATAACAAGGCCACAGCTTTACTCAACATTTGTTTAAACATATTGTACAGTATTAATATACACAATAGAGGGGTCACTGCAGCAGCAATTCATGTCTAAGCCTGGCTAAACCCATAGCTGTCCCACGCCCAAGGGAAAGTCTGGCAACAAGGTTGGACAAACCAACTCATGGCTATGTCTTCCCTTTTGACAGTTCCCCACCCAGACTTAGGGATTCCAGTACCTTTCATGAAGAGAATGCCCACCCAGGGCTGCGGTCCTCCTCTTCCGGTCCTTGCATCCCAATGTCCCATCATATACTCTCATCTGAGACAGTCCCCCCCCCCGACCAGAATGTATACCTGCCCTAGGGTCATGCACCCATTGTGGCTATCACACGCCCCCCAACTGACTCCACTTTTGTCTGCCAGGAAGGTCTCCTATATGAATTTCCACCACTAAATGTGCATCCCTGATGCACATCGCATCACCAGTGCCCCAGAGGCTTCTTGCTGTACCCACAAAATCCTGTCAAAAGCATCCTAAATCACAGAATTAAAAATGTAATTATCAATATTTGAGAGATGTACCCCACCCTTGCTGTATAAAGCCTTGCAGGCCCTGATGATGTGAAAGTGACACATTACCTGGATACCACAGGAAAGAGGAAAACATGATACATCCTGATTCACTCCTCTCCGTTTTTTTCCTCAATGGCCGGTGGTTTGCAAGCCCCATGCCAGAGAAGCCACAGCATGAGTCTAGACCACATCAGGACTCTGGCTGACAGAAGCTGCCCCAGATGCAAGGGGCCTGACATAATCCTTGTAAGCGTCTGATATCCATCTGACCACTTCCTTTATTTGGTTCCCAGACTGACCTAGCCTGGTAGCTTCTATAGTGGCTCCTATCCTACAGGACTACGTATGGAACCCCCTGAGTTCCCTTCCAGCCAACAAGATTCATTTTCTGAGGATCGCAGTGAACTGAGATCTGGTCACAGGCTTCCCCTCTCCATGGAAAAACAAATGCCCCTCTCCAGTGGTCCAACCACCAAATAGTGACTAAGGAGCCATCGGGGCAGATGTCTGCCCAGTTCAGCTTTGAACAGGGTGATAAGCTTCAGCAGTCCTGACTGTTTTGTCATTGACCTGTGTATGTGGAATCATATTCTCATTCAGGAGGGAGGTGTCGCCCAGCTGTATGTTGTGATGCCTGACATCAGTCATGAGTCGAGCACCAATTGTGACATGAGGAATGTGCCAAAGAAAGTGCAGAAATAAAGGGCCCTGAACAGTTAAATCTCAGCCGCTGAGCTGCATGCGATGTGTAATGCCTTCAGCAGGTTGGCCAGGTCCTATAAGCCTATTGGTTTCCTGCTGTCCTGTGGTTTAACAATTAACCGTGCCCACCCCTCCACCTTTCTTCTCATTATGAATGCATTAATAGGCTTGGGGTGACCCTGCACATTGCAAAGAAATGCAATTCATAACAGATGTGTCCTAGTTGCTGCTGGTGACATACCCTGCTGCATCATAGTGTCGATGTAGGCCTACACCTGACTCTGGGCCTTCTGTGGCACCCTGCTTACCTCCTGTCCACAGAACTCGAGTAAAGTGAAGAAGTTCCCTGCACACTTCTTAAAGGTCAAGGGGGCAACAGAGAGCTGCAACAGTTCGAACGTTCTTGGGTCCCCCAGTGCCACACCACCTCTGGAGCTGGTGTGGCTGATGGGTCTGCATCTGACACCAACTGGTGGAAGCACTCAAACTGAGAGTGAGACAAGGTATCAACAATTACCTTCACCCTGCAGGGAGATGGCATGCCCTGAATGTAATGTTCAGTTAAAGGCAATGCAGCACAAAGACCTGAAGCAAGTGCAAGACTTCTTCTGATTTGGAAGTCTGTGAGTTGATTATGTCTGCCACTGTTTGGTTATCTGTACTAAAGAGGACTCAGTGGCTTTCCAGTTTATTCCCCCAGATCTCTGCGGCAACCATGATGGGGAAAAACTCCAATATAGTGATGTATTTTGTGCAACTGCTTTTGACTCACTCTGGCCTCCAGCTGTCAGCAAATCAAGCATCCTAAGAATGCCCCAAAACCGATACCCCCAGAAGCATTGGTAACAATGTCTAATTCTCCCTGCCCAACCGGACATTCTACCAGATTGCCACACCACTGAAATATGCATATCAAACTTTCTCAGACTAGCAGCTCTGCTCTCACTTCCTAGGTTACCTGGACATGGTCGTACAGTTGTCTGCCACCTGATGTCACCACAACTAGATGCTGTAGTAATGCCCTGCCTGGGGAGATTGCCCAGCATGCAAAGTTCAAGTGCCCCAACAATGCATTTAGCTGGACCAGCATTAGCTTTTTGACCTTGACCATGTCTCCCCGCAGCAGCTGTAAGGTGGCAACTTTTTCCACTGGCAGGCGGGAAACCACCTGGACAGAGTCCAATTCAATTCACAAATATGTGAGCCTTCTGGAGGGGCCTTCAGTCTTCTCCAGCACTAGCGAAAAAACTCTGAACTTCTCCATGAATCAGCAAAACCACTGCAGTGTTTCATCACACAGCTAGGACTGGCCAGGGCCTACCAGTAGGAAATCACCTAAGTAGTGTGTAATGTTGTGATTCCCCGTGTACCTCTTGGTAGCTTATTCCAGAAAAACTGGCAAATACTTTGAAGGTTGCAGAGCTGACAGAGCAACCTATAGGTATGGCCTTGTCAAAATACCACTTACTCCCAAACATGAAACCTAGCAGGTTGCAATCCTGTGGTATGACAGGTAACAGGTGGAAGGCAGCTTTTATGTCACTTTTTGTCACCAGGGTCCCCCTACTGAGGCTTTGCACCAACTCCTCCACCACATTGAATGATGAGTATCTGACCAGATAGTCTTCTGGTGCAATGAAGTCATTGACCAAGCCACCCTTAGGGTAGGAGATGTGGTGGATCAGCCGATATTCCCGTGGTCTTTTCTTGGGGATGACACCTCAGAGCACAAGAGGTGGTACACTGAAAAGGCACGAGACCTACCAACCTCAACTTACTTGCAGATCTTGAATGCCAGTACCTCAGGGAGTGCTGCGGTGGATCTGAGATTCTGTGCCATTGTGCTGACTCTGACACCTCTGTAAGGATTCTTAAATCCGCTAGTGAAGCTACTGATTAAGTGTTTTGCAACAGACTGGTCAGGATATTGAGCAAGCCAATTTATTTATTATTGATTGATTGATTTGAAAATTGGTGACCAGGAAAGACACGCTGAACTAAGGCTCATTTCCAGGTGCAACCCAGTGGAAGGGAACAGGGGAGGTGAATACATAACATGGACACAGTACACAGTTAAATGCAACTACACAGCACTGATGTAGTTCACCATTATAGGAAAGTGGTATAGAGTACATGATTAACACAAGAGTAAGTACAATAAGAGAAAACAGCAGAAATCAGGCAATTCAGCCACACCTACACCGGAGGAGACAAATGTAAGGGGGCAGTCAGGTAGGGGGAAAACAGGAGCAGGTGGAAGGAAATTAAGCTGGTATCTAAGGGAAGCTGGGGAGGCAGTGAAAGGGAAGGAGGATGGGAGTAGGTTCCAGAGTGAAGGGAGACAACAGGAACAGGGATGAGGAATGGTAAAAGGGAGAAGATCCCTGGTGCAGAGGGAGCAGGAGGTACAGTGAATGGAGGAGAAAAGTGAGGACAGGTAAGACGGAAGGGGTTAAACTAATTACCTTTATCGGTGTTCTAGCCAGATTTGCAAGGTCCTGGCTTGGCTTGTTTGTCTGTGCCACTATGTCCTTCCCCGCCGGGGTACTTTATCCCCGAGCCCTAGCAGTCTGAAACCCTATGCTTCACTCCATACTTCCTGTATTCATGGCTAAATCTGCAGTGGTTACAAAACACTGGCCCTGATTAAATGCCCAGCAAGCCCCTTTGTGTTCCTTGTTAGTATTATTATCTCTCCTAAACTCCCGTGAGCCTTGCCTGGAGTTTACAGAACCACGGGTAGTGTAAACCACTGAATTGGGTTTCCCAAACTCCCCTGAGCCTTGCCTGATGATTATATGACATCTGTCTATGTAAACCACCAAATTGGGTTTCCTTCTGTTCATGTATCAGGCCCGCAGGTCACTGTGTATGTTCTCCCATCACAAGTGGGTCTACCATACCATTTAAATCAAAATTGCTTGTCGTACTTTAACCAGGCATTACCCTCAAAAGACAAGTAGGCAAACTTAATAGTGCCTCTATATTTCAGCAAAGATATCAGTTTTTCTGAGTACTTAATACTGTAGGGAGACATGAATATGTTAAATGTGGCTGACTAGTTCCCATAGGTGTATAGAACCCTTGATCTGCATGGCCTGTCACACCTGCATTTTTGTTAGTCTGATCAACCTCCGGCAGCTCTTGGTGGATGAGTGAGACCATGTTAATAAACTCTCCCTTCCATACTTTTTCCCTGATGGTATCAGATTGATGGTCACTGAATGGGTCATCAACTCCCACATAGTCCCATCTCTCTGTCCCCATTTCTTCACCCTCAGCCAAGGGCACAGTTGTTCACCCCATGTGTTGGGTGCCTGTGATTGGGTCCTAGTAGCTACAGATGGATCATAGGGAGCCATCAATCTGCTGGAAGCATGCTTATTTGTCACTGTGTTTCCACACCCAAACTTCTCAGCCTGGATGCCAGCCTGCAATGTCAGTGGTGCAGGTGGTGTCCCATTCCATGCGTGCACCACTGCCTCCTGTACAACTTGCACCATTGTCTCAACTGGAGCTCCTGCCAGGGCTTACTATATGTCACCAGAACAGTGTGCACTGACCACAGGGGAATGAGTGCCCTCACCATCTCATGCTCCTTTGCCCCCATGGGTTGCCCTGTACCTAGTGGCCATGTTGGAAATATTTTCCTCCTCAACTCGCATATCGCTACATGTGGGAACACAGATGCCACATGGCTGGGAAAGGCAATGATGTCTATTGCATCAAGTGGACCGCATCAGCCTGTGGTGTGAGCACCTCAAATTGGTAAAGCCTACCCTGAGGGTGTCCAGCCACCAGAGGACTAATCCTTACTGTCCTGTGCCCATGGGTGCCCTACTGGCCCCAAATCCCTAAGAGAGGGAGGTGGTAAATACCACCGTGACCAGCAGTTGGGCCAAAGGCCACCCCACCCACCTGGCATGCTCTAGGAGCCTGCTGTCCTGTGACCATTGGTTGCCCTGCAGACCCAAACAGGTCATGTGTTGCCATGTGCAATGCCATTTCCTGCTCCCTTTCAGGCACCCCTAACCCTTATCATTGTTAACACCTGCACCAGTTCACTAATGGAGTGGTTGTCCGGTAGACCTTGGTTCCTATTCTCTTCCATCATCAGTATGAGATCCTCTGTCATGTTGCTTCTGCCTTCCCTTCTCTGCCCGTTGTTCTCCATTGCATTGCTTCCACTTCCTATGGGGTCATCTGCTGAGACTTGGCACTGTCTGTCTGTTGACTTCTGTGTCTTGTGCTTCACTAGCTTGCCTTGTCCCTGCCCATGCTATTAGATCCTTTTGTCACAGACTCCAGCAGTCTCATAGAGGGCTGCCTTTTTCTGGTGCCATGCCTGTAGTAACCTGTAACTGGTACAGCATCAGTGTTGGCCCTCCCACCACTTGTGGGAGTACCCGAGTCACAGTGGCTAAATTGCAAATGTTTAGGTTTGGGAACGCTTATTGCTAGGTGGTGGAACTGTCATTTCTCAGTGGTGGAACTCTGTTATAGTAGTCAATGGAGAAAGATGACAGAAGTGGTGGAACTGAGTTCCTGGGGGCTGCTGCCAATTTAACCCCCAGAGTACCTCCTGGCTGCTACTTGTGATGGTCTGCAGGCCCATTTCCAAGTCCAATAAGGACTGCATCCAGGTAGGACCCCCGTCACTTTCAGGCACATCCCCAAGAATGCTTGGCTCTGACCCCTGGTTCTAGTGCCAGCTTGAGATTGTTGAGCTTGACCTCCCTGCATACCCTGACCTGAAGTAGTTTATGTGACCTACAAATTACAATAGTAACTTATAAGTAATAAAAGAAGAATAAATTAGCCAGATGAGTGTGCCTTCCTCAGGAAAAAAGAGAAAAAATATCAGTGCCATATATCTATACTCTCATCCATATACAGTATACATTGTTCCTGTCAATGCAGAAGCCCCCATCTCCTAGTCTACGTTGAGGGCATAGTTTGCCTCCCCCCACTCTTGAATATAGCACTTATCCACCTTCATGTCCCATGTAAGGTGCTGCATGAATGAAGAAAGGTGGCAAACAGTAAAGTCAACATTTATGATATTTTAAGAAAGCCACCACAAGGAACTCTGTAAAAAAAAAAAATAAAAAAAAGGTCTCCACCACTGAATCTAATGTAACTATGCTTGATATGCCCACGTGGAAGGCACTGACAAGCTGAGCAGAGACTGCAAACACTGTAAAGCAGAATATTTTATTATGTAACATGACACCCGGAGCAGCAGCTGTAAACACTCTAAGTAGAAATGTTTTAATATCGTACAATGATAGCGTCATAGGAGCTGCTACCACTCTAAAGCAGAAATTATTCTTATTAAAATGACACCTGGAGCAGGAGCTCCAGACAGTCTAAGGCAGAAAATTTTGTTTTGGCACAATGACAGTGTTCTGGGTTTGTACCCTTGAATGAGACACTCATTACTAGAGGTCAGCATCCATAACCCGAGTTCCTAGTTCAGGGGGAGAGGAGCATGGATGGCAGTGGGCAGCCAGTGTTGGAAGGCAAGCATGTGCAGTGTGGTACTTGACCATGCATGAAAATTGCCACTGGCAGGACCTGCACAATGCACCTGGAAGTGGCGCTGAGTGTCGTGCCCAATGAAGCTGCCAGTGGGAAAAGTTGAGATTGAATTAAAGCAGCATGGTGAAAGGTGGATGGAGGAAGCAGGGGGTGTGCAGCATGGAGGGGGACAAGCAGTATAGAAAGTACAGGCATGTGGTAGGGAGGAGGACTGGGAGGAAGGAAAGTACAGGCTGGGGATCAAGGAGCTCCTCAAGTGGTGCCAGGCCAGTTTGGATGCCAACGAGAAACTGGTGCACACAGTAACAAGGCAAAAGGTGGGCAGATGAAGCAGAGTGCATGCAGCAAGGAGGGGGAGTGGAAGCATGGAGGAAAAGCAGACTGAAGGAGCAGGGAGTCTGGAAGCAGGACAAGGGAAGCAGGGCTAACACAAGAAAGTTGGACAGAGTAGAAAGGGGACTGGCACCGAGAATGGGGGGAATAAAAAGCATGGTGGAGTGGCAAGAGACAGGCCATGATAAGAAATAGCCTGCGGGAACAGTAGGAAGACTTTTTTTTAAACAGAAATGCCAATCCAGGGGGCTGGGGCAAAGAACCTCACAGGCTGGGGGATATAGAAACAGTCAGCGTAGAAGAAGAGCAGCTGGGCGGGAAGAGTGAATGGACCTAGGTAATGGAGAGAACAAACAAAAAAGAAGTGGCAGCTCCCAACAACTGGAGAAGCAGACCCAGGAAACGTGGCCTAGAAGCAGTCGAAGGAGCCACAAAACAGCATATGAGATTTCTTTTTTGTTTTTGTTTTTTTGAATGGAGCATGGCTGGCCTGAGGAAAAGGATGGGCCAAGCGTGGGAAAAAATTAAGATGGGAGCGTGGCACAGAGTTCTAGGCAGGGAAGGTGGAGGGCTGCAACAGGAGAAGGAACAGGCAGTGCAAGCCATGGAATGGGGGGCAGGTATACGCTGTGGGAGGTGGGGTACAGGGCAAGGGATGGCCCTGAAGAGGTGGGGTAACATGCAAGGGATGGACCTGCTGGAGAAGTGGCTAGACAACAAAGGAGACTGAATGTGCCAAAGGAAGGTGGCCTACCTGGAAGTCACAGTGGTCAATGGTCGTCCTGGGGTTCTGGGTCACACAGACCGTGCACGTCTCTGACTCTGCCTTAAGTAGGGGCAGAGACCCATATCTGTGGGAGTGACTGAGCTGCTCCTTCTGGGAAAACTCTTGCCCAACTGGACCGGCTCAGTGTTGTTGCTGGCCCGAAGGCCAGCTGTTCCTATTGGATATGAGACCATGGGCAAAGCTACCCCCTAGTGAAAGGCCCAAGGGGGTCATTCTCTTAAAGTCCAGTGTTATTTGAATGCCACAGGTCTCCACCCAGTCAGTGTCCAAAACCTGCTGTCTGCAACTTTGTATTTAGGTCTAAGACTGTCACTGTAGTACCTAATACCAGAATAGCTACTGTAGTAGTGGACTCAGTCCCATGATGTTGAATAGTCCACCTCACCACTTGTGGTGGAACCTGTAGCTGATTTTTCTCAAAGTGACTCTCAGCCTGACGCACCCATTGTCACAGAAACTGTACCACCCTTTAATGTAACCACTATTTGCAACATGCAGTAGGCAAAATCCCCGAATACATCTCCTGCTACTCTTCCTGAATCAAGTTCTGGCTCTTGGATTGTTAAACATGCCCTCAATAACAGCACATAATGAGAAAACTTCTGGATCTCATAATACTAGAGGAACCTCCAATGCTACTAATTTGTCACAGTCTGATCCCTGTACATCTAATAACACTGGGGTTTTCCCACAGAACTGTATGTGTACAAATTCAGTTTCTGAGAAAAGGGTCTCCACTTTTGAGACCTGGGGAGCCTCACTCTGTGGAAGGGGTACAACCAGGCCTGACAAACAGGAGGGAGGATTCAACACCATATACATCTGGGCCACAACAGCATAGATGCTTTGCAGGTTTATTTCACCCCCTGTCCCTCCAGCTAAACAGAGGAATGCAGTCAGGTTTCATTATCAGGGTGGGCTCACAGAATATCCTGATTGCATTCATGCTGGAAGGATCCTGCTTAAAGATTCTATGTGTTTCTTTGCCATAGAAATGTATACGCTGATTCACAAGGCAGGGGAAACTATCTGTGATGTTAGTTTTAAAAATGCTAATACATTAGAACATCTTTGGCAGAAGTACCACACTCTAAAAATTACTCCATTGTGGATATCTTTTACTACCATTCCCCCAGCAAAGCCTTCCTATGAAACAGTGATTATTCTTTTTAAAAATTAGAGGTTAATATTGTTGATATTGTGTACTGGGTGTGGTATCAAGACCCAGAACCTATTCCCAACTCCAGGAATATTTGGATCAGGGGCTGGAGACTGAGGGTTATGTTCCAGTAAGGGGAAAATGGTTTCTGACATTTACTTAACTCATTATACCCTGGGTGCCATTTTGTATCAGGTTAATCAATGGATGGTTCGAACTTCATATGGAACTATTGAGTACAATTTAACAGGTCCTTTTTGGGGAGGGATACTAACATACTAACATACTAATTGCCAGCAGATTAGGCCTTATGGTCTATCGAGTCTGCTCGAACCTCAGATCCCTAGTTGAGTGCTGAGGCCCCCCCCACCTTGTGTTCCAGAAACCCCTATCATCCATCCCAACCCCCCTGGGATAGGCCATCATCTGATACATCCACTTTCTGTGTCTGTCCAACCCTCACTTGAAGCCCTCCACTGTGGATCTCTGAACCAGCTCGCCAGGCAGTACATTCCAAGGGTCCACTACCCTCTCAGCACATGCATACATGCATTATTTTCTATCAAGGTCAACTGAAAGCATGCTATAGGTGTGGTTCCACCTATCACACCTTAGTAATGCCTGTGTCCAGACTTGTTGTACCCTATGTACTGCACTAGGACACCCCAGTGCAAGTTGCCATAATTCTTTATGGTGCAATGTGTGTAAAGAGCAGTCATTCATTTAGCTCCCACCCCTTGGCCTCACACAATAAGGATGTACAACTTGACCAGCTGGAGCAGGATTCATATGCTAATCAAGCACAGAAAGCAGGCCCTAGGCAATGGCAGTGATCCCTACTCCTGTGAAAGACCTTGTTGCAGCAGAGGCTTCCCCTTCCACTAGGATCACTCCTAATTTGGATCCCCTAGTTGTACAAGCAGATGTATAGGATCATGTCCTGACAATAGAAATATTCAATGTAATGCCCCCCCCCGCACCTGATGTGGATGACTTACAAAGGGTTACTAGAAAGGATAGATCAAGAGGCCAACCTGTATCGAAAATGCAGCACAGATCCTCACTGCCATTAGATAACAGGTATCAGGCTTTGCAATCAGACATCCAGTGGGGGTGGAAGGGGGGGGGTACCTGATCCTGGAGATGAATCTAATGCCTCTTCCATTCAGTCATCCCAGAAGGATATGTCATCTGAAATAGAAGCTGTCCCCAAGTCTGTATCACAAAAAAAAAAAAAACACGAGGAAGCGATCTAGAATGAGCTGAATCCATAATAACATATCCTGATTGTACATATATATATATATATATATATATATATATATATATTGATTATTTTCTTTTTTCTTTCTTTCCTGTTAAGATTTACATCACTCAATGTGAATAGCATAAAAAAGTAAAAAGCAGAATCACAGCCTCTGAAGTTCTGCATACTCTTCCTTAAGAAAAAGACTGAAGAAAGACCAGGGAAGGGATAGTGAGGCTTAAAGGAGTAGTCCACCCAGAATTTGCAAAAATGTATGTTGTGCAGAGTGTTTTGATTTGTGTGTGAAGTCCTAGTGTATCCTTTCCTCTGTTTACTATTAGTTTTTCCTAAATTAGCCTGCTAGCTTTATGGTAGTTTTACAACCCTGGGGTTCTCCATCTCAGCTAAGTTTATTGCATTCCTTGTTCCCACAATGCATTCTGTCTCATATGACAGTGACATAGCCAAGACCACAGAGTCTGCAGAAAGCACTGCTTTACAATCAGTTCACAAAAGTAGAGCGAGCTATATTTTAAAAACTATACAGAGTTTAGCTTGGTGACTACCCTCATTGTAAAATTATTTTTGTCATGAACAACTTTGCTGATGTTTTTTTTTTGTGTGTGTAGCTTAAATAGTTTTCAAGATATTTAGATTTGTTTGGCATGCATGCAGATGCACTTGCAAACACCAGCCATTGTTTTCTCTCTCTGAGTGAACACTCTAGTAAGCATGCTAAACAAATGTAAATATCTTGAAAACCATACAAGTCACACATACACAACCAGTGGCACAATTGTTCACAACAAATAGACCTTTACAGTGAGGGTAGTCACTAAGCTGAACTCTGTATAGTTTTTAAATTATAGCCATCTCTACTGTTGTGAACTAATTGAAAAGCAGTGCTTGCTGTGAATTTATGGTCCCGGCTACATCACTGTTCACATCAGACAGGATGCAATGTAGGAACAAGGAATACAATAAACTTAGCTCAGATGGAGATCCCCAGGGGTCGTAAAACTACCATAAAGTTAGCAGGCTAATTTAGGAAAAACTCCTAATAACAAACAGAGGGAAGGACACACTAGTACTTCAAACACAAATCAAAACACTGCCCAACATATGTTTTTGCTAATTCTGGGTGGACTATTCCTTTAATAAAGGGAAGGGGGTGGGTAGAGGGTGACAGTGACAGAGACAAAGCAGAGATACTGAATGAATACTTCTTTTCAGCATTCACAAGAGAAGAGGAGGGGGAGGTATCTAAACCAAATAATAGAAGCACACTGGATAGGGGGTCGATACCAGTCCATTCACAGAAGAGAGGGTCCTGAAAGGACTCCTAAAACTGAAGGTGGACAAAGCAATGCAGCTTGATGGGATTCACCCCAGAATTCTAAAAGAACTAAGGGGAGAACTAGTGGCACCACTGACTACCCTTTTTAACAAATCGTGGGAGGATGGTGTGGTACCTAAGGACTGGAGGAGGGCGGATGTGAATCACCTTCATAAAAGTGGAAGCAAGACATAGGCAGGAAACTACAGACCTTTTACTTTGACCTCAGTGATAGAAAAAATGATGGAATCACTTCTGAAAGAAAGAATTGTTGAGTACCTAGAGATCAGTGGGGCACAGGACCCAAGGCAGCATGGATTCATAGTGGGAAGGTCATGTCAGATGAATTTAATAGATTTTTTTGACTGGGTGACCAGAGTAGTAGACCGGGGAGGAGCTGTGGACATGGTCTATCTAGACTTTAGCAAGGCATTTGACACAGTCCCAAACAAAAGATTAATAAACAAGTTAGCCAGCCTGGGAGTGGGTCCCAGGGTGGTAACCTGGGCAAAAAATTGTCCGGACAACAGGACACAGAGGGTAATGGTAAACAGAGTCCACTCCAAGAAAGGGGGTTACTAGTGGTGTACTGCAGGGTTCAGTACTGGGACCGGTCCTCTTTAATGTCTTTGTAGGTGACATAGCAGAGGGACTGTAAGGTAAAGTATGCCGCTTTGCAGATGACACAAAGATCTGCAACAGGGTTGATACACAAGGGGGGAGTGGAAAGGATGAGAAGGGACTTGGCAAGGTTGTTGGAAAGGTCAAAAGCATGGAAGCTTAGATTCAGTGCAAAGAAGTGCAAAGTAACATACCTGAGAAACAAAAACACAAGGGAAGAGTACACAGTGGGGGGGGTGATATTAACAACAACAAAAATGGAAAGGGACCTGGGGTAGTCATATTAGATGACCTAAAGTTAGGCAAGCAATGTGAGAAGGAAGTAAGGAGGGATGGGGGATACTGGGATGCATAGGAAGACGCATCACCAGCAGAAGGTAACCTGTGAAGTGGGCGCATGAGGAAGGGTGCCATCCGTTACAGTGACTCCTTCCTGGTGCAGTCCACTCACAGCGATAGACAGGTAAGGTGACCTGATGAGGGTGTAGGCAAACTAGGCGACAGGATGTCACTATATGTACGTGCGGGAGGGGGTGGGAGTGAGCACGCGAGCTTGAGCTGGGAGGGGGTGGAGAGGCTGTAGGGGGTGGTGCTGCGGTTGCTGGTCGAGCTGCGTCATGGCTTCAGGGATTGGTTAGTGGCTGGGGTGGCTGAGGTACAGGGTTCAGGTCCGGGCACTGGTGTGATTTTTTTATTGCGCCCGGCCTGAGCCTTTTTATTTCTGCTTTCACCCCCGACATACACCCCCTGGGTTGAAATCCTTAAGTAGGGGTGCGGTCGGTGAAGCACACCACAGTGAGAGGTGAGGTGCAACCCCCCACAAAAAGCAGTAAAAATCTGTCCTGGTGCCGTTGTTCTGGTTCGCTGGGGTTGTCAGAGTGCCGACAATGTGTTTGGCACTCTGACTGAGTGATAAAGGTGATTGCCTTTAGGTGTTTGCCATGATCACATAGACCCCCAGTAGAAAACAAGAAATAATAATCCCTCTGTACAGACAGTTGGTGAGACCCCATCTAGAGTACTTCATGCAGTTCTGGAGACCCCATCTACGCAAGGACATAGACAGGATGGAGGCAGTCCAGAGGAGGGCAACTAAAATGGTGTAGGGTCTGCACCAGAAGCCATACAAAGAGACACTAAAAGAGCTTAATATGTATACCTTTGAGGAAAGGAGGGAGAGGGGGGCATGATGGAAACTTTCAAGTACCTCAAGGGAATCAACAAAGTCCAAAAGGGTAGCATCTTTCAGAAAAAGGGATGTGCAAGAACAAGGGGGTACAATTTAAAGGTAGAGAGGGTATGACTAGGGGACAACGTGAGGAAGTATTTTTTCACAGAGAGGGTGGTGGATGCATGGAATGGCCTTCCTGAGGAGGTCATAGGGTCAAAAACAGTGGGGAAATTTAAGAATGCATGGAATAGACATAAGGCAATTCTAGTGGGAGATAGGAGGAAGTAGGCTGTTGATTATCCAATAGGTAGGAAAATGGGCAGTCTGGGTGGGCCAAGTGGTCCTTGTCTGCTGTCAAAGTCTATGTTTCTACGTTTCTAAGTTTCTATGTTTCTTATACAGCTATCTTTCTTTAGGATACCAAGCTACAGATTACCACTGATATAAATATGGCCAGGAAAGCCTGGACAACTTGTCCTTCTTTTCGGTCTGTAGGAACAGACAATTGCATGGGACTGGGCATCTTATTTAAAGATTATAACATCATTATTATTATCATACAAGTTGATATTTCTCCTGTTGTAGCCCTGATACTTGATATTAGATTTGCCAGGCACTCATTTCGGCATATTAATGTTTATGCACCGCAGACAAAGTCAGAACATATTAATCTCATGAAATTGGTACAGCCTTACCTTTTTACGACTCCATGTCATTACAGCAACTCTGTAATAGTGAATGCAATTTTGGCAATTTATTTATAGTGACTGCAATTTTGACAAACGGCACACATCAAACAAGCTCATTTTTTTACAGCACTCCAATGTACGGGTGTAGTCATTGGGGATAATCAGCTCACCGACTGTTGCAGGGGTCACAGGAACAACCCGCTCCAACTGGTGGATCCTTTGTTCAGTCTGCTGCATCACACAGACATCGGGCAAGACACCCACCACAGCATCAGGGGCTCCAGCAGTACTGTCCAGGACATCCTGCACTGTACTGTCAGATGTCCTTCATGCCTGTTCCCTCAGGTCATCCATCACATGCTGGGCACCAACCTCTGCAGAAATCAAGGTGCTTAATGGTGGGCTAATTGCCAGTCTCTTGTATTGCAGAGGGTGCTACGCCCGCCCCCTGCACCCACCATGGGGGCTGTGCCCCCGAACCCCCCATCTAATAGATTCTAATTCCAAGGCACTCTTTTCCTTGGAGGATCGCTGAAATGTCACAGTCGGGCATTTTCACTGTTGCTATATTGACATGCTCGCCGTTATGACAGTCATGCTAATGGAGTCGCGCAAATTAACCCGCCCAAATTGATTCTCTGAAATGTCATGCTACCCCTTTTTACTTCTAAAAAATGTATTATTAGAAGGCGATTTTAATTGTAGCCTATCACTTTCTGATTGTGAAGCAAAAACAAACAAGATATTTTGTGATTCTCACTTTTTAAAGCAACTGTACCAATCCTCAGAATTATTAGATACTCATGCACCTACATGGAAAATGGGAACACACTTACTTTAGAGGTAGATTGTCTAAATGGATAGATTTTGGTTTCTGTACCCCTCTTTTCCCCCTTCACACTTTCAAAATATGGCAAATGGAGATGCCTGACTATCAGTGATGAACGTGAACAGGAACGCACAGGAACTCGGTTCCAGTACCTTTTTTGCAGCAGGAACTGGGTTTCTGTACTTCTTTACACTGACACTGAAACTGAAATTCTTAAACCAGCAACATAGTGACAGTTTCTGGACCTGTGATCTGCAGTCAGGGTTTCCATAACAACATTTGACTTGTACAACAATGCTGTTTTCCTAGAAATACTTCAGTATCTCTAACTGAATCTACTAGTGTCGAATTAGATAGTTGTGTCTTGACACCACTATACTTTAGATTGAAGATCTTCATTCTGCATTTCATAATTGCCAGTGCATTAGTTCCTGTACTTCTTGTCTACCACTTGCTCCACTGCTGACTATAAGTTAATAGGCATCACATTTCAGGATAATACTCCTCCTTGGCCAGGCCCAAAGGTCTGGTATCTCAATACCACGCTTTGACAGGAGAAAGCAGTGCTCTGAGGACATAAACCTAGATCTCCATTTTTTGGGGATTTGATTACCCTAGCTAAACAAATAATTAAATGACAAATATTTCAAGTATTTAGAAACTTAGAGCGCAACTGCAGAAATTATCATTATCTGTGCAAACAAAAGATGATTTTTCTTAACAAATTAATAAGCTTTGAATTGAATTACAACATTTTCAGTATAACAGATTGACATCCTTGTATAAAAGGACAAAAATTCAGAACCCATTGGAAGGCTGCACATTTTAATCTCTTTGATTCGCCTTATATTACCACGGTATTGTTGTTGTGTTTTTTTTATTGTCTTATTATCATCGTAACATGCTCATTGTACATGATGTGTTGTATTTCTCCTCTGTCGTACCTGAAAATAGGCATCTGTTTGCCTAGCGTACCTCATCTGGTAAACAAAAGCTAAATAAATTAAATAAATAGTTGGGCCAGGTTTCAAAGGTGGGTTATAACTGGTCCACTTGATGATTCTTGAGTGGTGCATTATGACTCTGCTACCACTATGACCATTGTTTTCAAATTGCTTTCAGATTCTATTGGAACTCCTTGTATGGAAGGTACCTGTATGTGCTTGCAGAGCTTTTGGGAAATTTTCCTGTCCCTATCCTTGCTCCTGAGGATACTTCTGGTCTAGCAGAATAAATTGTGAAGGAGAAATTACATTCAGCAATTTCTTCTATAGGGAAAGGTGAGGCCCCATGAGAAGGATGGCTTAACAAGCAAATTATATGTTTGCTTAGAAGATCTACTCACTAAAGAGCTAGTACTGTTTTTCAATTATATTCTGGAATCTGGAGATTTGGTCCTTAGCAGATCTAAAGGCGTATTTGTTCTGTTTTTTAAAATAGGTGACAAATTACATTTGAAGAATTGGAGACCATTGAGCCTTTTCAATACAGACTTAAAAATTCTAACTAAAATACTGTGGGGCCGATTCTAGAAGATTGGCGCAAGTCACCACCAAAGGCGATTTGCACCAAACTCAGTTGTGAGAAGGACCCTGTGTCCAATTCTAGAAGTGGCAGGGTCCCCGCAGCTAAGTCCTGTGACTTGCGACATCTAGCCAGGTACGCCAAACAGAGGGCGTACCTGACCAGTTCGTAGCAAGCCGCAACCACTGTGTGGCATGGTGCAAGTGCCCCCCCATGCTCTGATCCCCTGGACAGTGCAGACAGAGCCCCACAGGGCTAGAGGACCCCCCATCCACTGCCAGTGCCCCACAAATCCTCCCCCACCCGACTCCCGATGGTACCCCATGTCATCTGTGTACTGTACAGTAGGTATAGTACACATACTGGACAGTCTCTGGTAGTCTAGTGCCCCCCCACACACAGCAGTGCTAGTCCCCGACCCATCCCCAGCCAGCAACTGGCATGGTCCACCTCTCACCACCAGCCAGCCACCGACTGAGCTCTGTGGGAGGCGTGTGCTGTATCATGCTCAATGAATGAATGAGTACATTAATTCATTGTGCATGTATATCTGATACACACTTCTATGAGCTCAGTGGGTATTCCGCTGAAGGTGAGCTATGCCAGTCACTGACTGAGGAATGAGACAGGACTGGCACTGCTGGTGGGGAATGGAAGCCACTAGACTACCAGGGGTATTTGTGTGTTCTTCTATTTTTACAATGTGTGGCACTGCAGGGACCAGTGTTTTGGGGGCTGAGGAATGGGTCGGGGGGACAGAGCTGCCCTGTGGGGCTCTTAGTGGTGTGGGGTTTGGGGCAGGGGGTGTGTGAGTGGTCCTGTGGGGCTAATACAGTTTGGTGGATTGGGGCCCAGGGGTGAGAGATGCCCTGTGGGGCACTTACTGTGGTGTTCGAGGGAACATGGATTGGGTGACAGTCTAGTGGCAGGTCTGCACAACCCCTGGAGGGCTTAAGTACATTTACACCAACTAAATGCTGGTATAACTGTGCTTTGACGGATGTCCTCTCAGGGTTGTTGTAGAATCGCAACATTGGGGACTATGTTACTGCCCTTCCAGAATAGGGCGCAACTGCTGCCGTAAACCCCCTAGCGCCATGTTGCAGGGGGTTGCAGGCATAACTGCTGGCGTAAGTCCACTTTTGCGCAAGTGGCCTGTGGCATGTCACAGGCCACTTTGTAGAATACCATATGTCGCAACTACTGGCGTAACTTGCTACTTGCACAATTTTTTTTTTGTGCAAGTCAAGTTACGCCAGGTGTATCCTTTCTAGAATCGGGCCCTGCGTTTCCATCTTACTCAGGCAGCGGAGCATCTAATTTCCTTTTCCGAGTTCAGTTCAGTCTCAGGCAGAAAAATTCAAGATTATTTATTTTACATAATGGAAATGGTTGAATGTGGGTACGCTGGTTCTCTTACAGGGTGGTCAGTAAGCCTTGACCAAGAAAAGGCCTTTGACCTGGTGGCACAAGAATTTCTTTTCCAAGAACTGTGTCACTATGGCCTCCCGGGTAGTTTTATAACAGGGTCAGAAATGTTGTACACATCTGCACTGGTCTGCCCTCTGATAAAGGGATGGTTAGGTGAGTCCCTTATACAGAAAAAATGAATCAGACAGGGGTGCCCACTCAGCCCCTTGTTATATGCTTTCTGCATAGATTCCCCTTACATGCAGTATTAATAACAATCCTAGGATTCAAGACCAGAATCTTTTGGCCACAGTAGCCTATGCAGACAACACTGCTCAACACAGAATCTGGTTTGGAAGCTATTCATATTTTTAGTGATTGTTCAGCTGTATCCAGTACAGCTCTGAACATAGATAAAAGTATTGGTTTTAAGCCAGGTATGCCAGAAAACGGAGAGATTTCAGACATTGGAGGGATATGTAATACCACAGATCCTGTAAAGATTTAAGGGGTTTTCTTTCACACTGAAAATGCTGCTTAAAATAACTGGAATCTTAAATTTGAACAAGCTTCCCATATAGTATCCAGATGGAAGGGCTGGGATATAAGTAAGCCTAAGTCTTTATGATAAAAACAGACAGTATCTGCTTCTGATATATTTGTACATAAGCTAGATTTATCCTCTCCCTGTAATGTTAGAAATGACTGTCTTTAGTTTTTTTTGCCGACTGAATCATATAAAGAGAGATGTCTCATATTTGGCTGTTAAATTAGTTAGGTTGGGAATAGTTAATCTGATAGATTTTTCTTGTTCAATGAAAAAAAGGTAACAAAAGGCACCGCAGGTATTAGAAAGTATGAAAATTTAATCGGTGCTTAAAAATTGCACAGCTGCCCAGCAATACAGGAAACGAACCTTGTGTTGTTTCTTTTTCAATAATTTCCACCCTATCCTGTCCAAAATAATCACCAATTATGGGTCCATGTTTAACACCACAAGCTGCATGACTTTTTCCAAACGTGGGAAAGGGATTCTATTAAACATTCCAAACTTGCTTTTGTATTTTGCAGGAGTGAGTCTGAAGATTAAAACCTGGCAGTTAGAGGCTTTACAGATGGCTTAGCTGTCCAAAAAAGCTGATATTTGTATGTAACCCCTAGATGGCGCTATCCCAGGGGCTACTACCCCTGCCTGATTTGCCACTAACAGGTTGAGGGGCCTGGATCCAATGGCGGGTGCCTCCACCCAGAGGTCAGGGTTTGCAATAGTTAAACTTACTTGGTCACAGCCCTCTGGGACACTGCAACTCCCCTTTCTTCCCACTAGTGGCCCACACAATATATCAGAATTACCTTCACAGTATACACTTACCCCCAGGGCTGGTTCAGGCACTGGGACCTCCTGTAAAATAAGATACAGTGCAATAATCACAGTACAATACTTTAACATAGACAAATACCTCAGGCAGTATAACTTTGCTGAAACAAGCAGCTCGGATTTATTTAGGGGGAATATAACAAGGACAGGGGGAAATCAGGTTAATTAGCTTATCACTTTACTCATCTACCTATGGCTCTGTGCACAGGCCTATCCCTACCAGTTACTGTCCCTGGTACCCAAGCCCTGAGTGGCTGGTCCAAACCGTGGCAGCTGGTAGGGGCCCTTTCCCACAGAGAAAAGAAAATTAGTTTAAACAGTCAGCAGTACAGTGATTCCATTTGGATTCAATGTGGCAATTCAACAGGAGGCGACCCTGAATTAGTACTCCGACCTCCAAACAAGATAGGGTCCTTCAATGTCAGCAGGGCTACTCTTGAGCTCACGAGACTCCTCACACATTTATATGGCAAACTGCAACAGGCAAAAGTCCTTTAATGGCAGCAGGATTCACTTGAGCTAACCAAGCCTCTTCACACATTTATATGGTGAACAGTAACAGGCAAAAGTCCTTTAATGGCAGCAGGATTCACTTGAGGTACACAAGCCTCTTCACACATTTATATGGTAAAACAGAAAGTACTATACCAGGCAGGCTGCTTCTCTATCCCGATCGCAATTACTGCACAATACCCAGGAGAACACACAGCAGATTCAGTTCCTGACAGACCGAGTGCAATTCAGCAATTTCTCCAGTCTTCTACAGGGTGAGCCTGGTTTCTACTCTTCAGATATCCTTTGATTCTCTTCACAGGACGGATTCAGTCCTAACAAGCAGTTACACAAGCTGCAGACCGGAACTCTGGGCCTTACACACGTTTCCCGACTAAAACTGCACACTGAAAAAGCACAGGGCTCCTTCCTTCTTCACTGCCAGAGCTCAACTGAAACTCCAACAGACAAAACGGGCACTTCCTTTGAGTTCCTCCCAGTTCTTGACTGGATTGGCTGTCACTCTAATAGACTGCTCCTGTTGGTCCAAAAGGTGCGAAGTCTAAACTACATCTCCCAGAGTCACTGCCCATACAATCCTCTTGTGGCTGGCTCAGATTATGAGTCCAAGTTCTCAGTTAGGTCCAAGGCACCATTTGAGAGCTAGCTTACCCCACACTGATTGGTCCAGTTCAGCAGTTCAAAACCAGAATGGGAACTAGGCAGACACAGTTCTGACTGCAAAGAAAGCAGGTTAGACAAACTGTAATTTCATTATTACTCTAAATGGTTTCTGGCAAACAGTTACATCTTTCAGATAGGTTCCCTTTGCACTCTAGTGACTGCAAAAAATGAATGAATTGGCAGCAGCTCGGTGGTACTCAATCAAAGAAACACACAGTCCCCCATACAAACTAATTATGTCTGCAAGCAGACAGCTCTTAAAGAGACAGTACCAGAGGTTCTAAAAACACTCACTGATAAATGGCTTAAACGCCAAACACCATTCAGGCTTGGAGCATTCAAGCAAGCTCCTGGAAGTCTTTTGGGAACCCCCATTTGCAGGGGGGTTACACGTATATCTTGGGAAGTCATGTTTCTGTCTCCCCCATATTTTCCATAACCTCCCAGAATAATGAACAGAATGTTATCAGCCAAATTATCAGTAAAAGGGTCCCTAAAAAATGTGGGACATGCTGTGATTGTGTTGTCATGACAAGCTTAAAGAGCAATTCTGCACTCCAGCATATGCTTTCACAAGTAAGATGTTTCAGCCGTTACAATTTACTAGAGAATACACTTTTCCATGTTCAGGGTTTCATTTTCAACATTTACAGCTTATCTTGGTAGTCCATCTGAAAAGTCTGTATAGAAAACATTTGAAAACATTTTCCTCTCCCCTGTTAATATCACAGTGCATTTGCTTATGATGTCATAGTTGTGACAGGGTTGAATAAGGCCCTGTCCCATTTGTTATGCAGAAAGAGTCAAATACAATTGAAGGGCGCATGTCCATGGTTATGTGGGGGAAGAACTCCTCCCCCACATCCTTCTTAAACCTTGAAGCAGACTCCCGCTCTGCTTAGAGCGACTAGCAGGAGTGGAGCCAGAAATTTCCATTTTGTACGCAGTCTCCAACAGTTACACCCCCCAATTAAAACATGTACACATCCTTTCCAAATGGCAGCCCCTTCCAAACAAGTCAGATTGTTGTCCGATGACTCCTCTACTCTCTAAAGAGGTTATACATGTATTGGACACTCCTCAGTGGCCTACACTAACCCAAATACCACAGATTAGAATGATAATATTAACAGAGTGGCTTATGGTTTGTGACAGGCACTCAACAAAACTGTACACAAATGTGTACAGTGAGTATGCCTGTCTACACCCTTGAGAGCGAGTCGCACTCAGTGGCTCGCCGCTGCTGGTTCGGCAGCTGCGTTTCTTTCCTCTCCTTGGCTACGCCTCACTTGTACCCCCCTGTTGCGTTTCCAAACCGTTTCTGTCTTGTATGTTCCCTCGTTTCATTCATTTTGTTAGCTAGCCACATCCCTTGTGTTTCTTCTTTTGGGGGGCTCTCCTGCACCTTCTAATTCCTACCTGTGGTGTGCCCCTTGCTCTGCGGTGACTTTCTCAGCTACTCCCGCTTTCTTGCCTCCCTGCCTAGCTTCGTACTACTTCCTCGCTATTTCTCCTGTTTCTCTCTCTATCAGCTGCGGCCCCATGCCTTTAGTTCGTTCGCCGTTTTCCTATTCCGCCATTTGTTGTCAGGATTTGGACTCTGCATTGCACCTCCTGCTTCGATTGCATTCAGTCGCATTCTGGAACTCAGTTCGTTGGCTGGCTACAATGCAGAGCTGCGGTTCTTACGACTGGCACCTGGGAGACACTTCTATTCACACTCTAATTATGCAATTTATTTCAACACTGTGTTTCCGTTTACTTGCTCGATATATATTCCCTGCAAGTTACCTTATTCATACTATGCCTGTCCTGGACGAATCCACAATATTACCTATGTGGGGTACTGTGCTGACTTTCTGTTTACTCCAGTCTATGCTCATCGTTTGCAGCACCTGGACTTGAAACATATCAGGTCGCTTGCCTATCACCCGATGGACATGCCATTCTTTAGACGCACCTGGATTTCTTCTACCTGCGGTATGTTATACTTGATTTACGCTTACTATGGCCTGTTCTTAGCATGGGTTTGTGTCATGAGGCTCTCTTGCGGTGCACGCTACTGGCCAGCACCTGTTCAGCATATTAACTTTTGGGTTTCTATCAGAGAAGGTCTGTCTTAGTAAAGCTCACAAGCTTCTCAGCAGCTGTGCATTCCTGACTTCTCAGCGCTGCCAGATTCTGTTTACCTTCCCTGTTGCAGTATTGGTTTACAGCTCGGATTCTATAACCCATGGTTTCCCCTTGCTTGCATCGGATTCTGGATATTCCTTCATATTACAGCTCTGGGCATTCCATTATTATTACCTTCATTATGTGCTGATTTATTCCTCAACAACATTCTGGTGCCCTTCCCTATGTACTTTACATATTTAATTTTTTTTTTTTTTTTTGCCTACCCATACTAGCCTCGTGAGGCTCGCTGCCACCCTCTACTACTTTTCCAGCTGATCTACGTGGGGCTCCAGCTGCTCATACAACCCTACATGGGGGTAGCAGCCTCTCCTTACTTGCCTTACCTGCTAACCTACATGGGGTTCAGTTGCACCGTGGGGTTCAGTTGCACATGCTTGCCTACGTGGAGTTTGGTGCTACTCTCTACCTTCTTACCTACCCAAGATGTTTGCTTCGATTTTCACCATGTTAATTCAACTCCCTGAAGTTATTGCTACCATCTCTGCTTGGACTTCCTGCTGCCCTTCCTCCATATTATCTTCCTTAGTTGAACTAATGCCTTGAGCATTGAATAACTAGTTTCAAGATGCTTTTGCCTCTCTCAGATTGCTATCTTTCCACCAAAGTCTCTTCACTGCAACCCCTACAGTCCATGATCTCCAAGATGTGACAGTCTATAGTGCCGTTCTGCTCTCATAAGTTTGCCTTAGACCCTTCAGTGCTGCTCCGCCTACCTTAACTAAGAATATGCCGCCGTTGCATTACCTTTCCTGCTCATGTTACCTGCTTCACCCTCCCAAGGCTTAAAGGTCATCTCCACTAATCTGCTATTACAATTTACTGCGCTCCTCATGAACTGGCATCCGTCTAACCTATGTTACATATTTACAGTGATCTCTACCTACCAGGACGTGACCCTCTGCATGTCATGCAGTTCAGCATTTCCATTGTATTATCTCACCGCTCTGCAACCTGCCTCGCCCCGTAGAGCTGTAGGTTAGCCATTGCATTTAGTCATCCCTGTGCCCCTACGGGCCCGGAGGTCCTCTGTTCATATATGCTACTGCACCATAATCACCTGTTTCTATGACCTGCCTTCACCCATCAGGCTGGAAGGTTTGCCTACTAATCCGCTTGCTTCTACAACCTGCCTTAGCCCATCGGGCTGGGAGATTTACCTGTCACTCACATGCTTTTACGTCCTGCCTTCACCCATCGGGCTGGGAAGTTTACCTATTACTCGCCTGCTTCTTTGATGCCTCGCCCATTGGGCTGGGAGATTTACATACTACTTGCCTGCTTCTGCAACCTGCTTTCACCCATTGGGCTGGAAGGTTTACCTACTGATCACCTGCTTCTTGACTTGCCTTCGCCCATCGGGCTAGGAGAATTCCTACTAATCATCTGCTTCTACGTCCTGCCTTCTCCCATCGGGCTGGGAGGCTTACCTACTTTTGCTTATTTCTGCCTCGCTCGGCTTGGGGCCTGGATATTCACACATTCTACTATATTCCTTCCTGCTGCCATGTCAGCCAGCCGGAAGCTCCTTTACTATGGATTCGCATCTGGCCGTTTCTTCGTTCTTCATCTATTCTTGGATGCTTTGCCCTGCCGCCTCAGCTATGTGGAATTGCTTCACCCTTTTCAGGACACTTGGTTGAGCTTCTCCTGAAGACCTTCACTATCCTGATTGTGCTGTACTGCTTCTCGGACCCTGTGACAATGCTACTTAATGTGTCTCAGCCTCTTCAGTTATTGCCATCAAGGACTCCCATGCTCGACTATTCAGGACTCGTCAGGATATTCTTCACAAGTCAGTTCTAGCTACGGTATCATCCTGGCTTGATCCATAAATTCAACATTGTTATGCAACCTATTGGATCCATGAAGCTCTCAGATTCCCTTGCTTGTACCATTCTTCATGCCCCTTGCCTTCTTACGTAACTCATCTTGCAATGTTACTTTCCTGCTACTACATCTGCTGCTGCAGCTTTATTCACTCCATCAACTGACTTACATACAGGTCCACTTATTTATACTGCTTGCTTGAACTACCTGCTTCGCCCTTCCCGGGCCTAGAGGTCATCCGACTAACTCGCAATTACAACTTGCTGCACTCATTGCGAGCTGGAAACTCATCTGACCTACTTCTACATATTCACTATGTTCTCTACCTACTGGTGCTCACTTCTCCTCTGGATTGGAGGTTCCTACTGCTCCATTTGCCCTATTAAATGGCATGTGCCAGTTCTTGTGCTTCATCGCCACGGCCTTCATTTGCTGCCTTGCCGTGCTGAACCTGACTCAACAATTCTCTTTCTGACCTGGATGCTGGGCCTTGATTCCTAGATCTCCTCTGCAAAGCCATCCTCACCTGCTGGAGTGCTTCACTACCTGCACCTCTTCGCTTCATGTTCATTGCAACTACGGATGCCACTCCATTTTCAATCCGGCCTGTACATGGACCCTTGAACTTGAAGTTTACTGGATGGATGCTTGCTGTAGTCATCTGACATGTCTCAATTCCATATGTCTTCAGTTCTTCGTTTCTCTGGACTGGGTTCTACATTTTGGGGTTCGGATTAGCCTATTAGATTATTTAGGATTACTCTCCTTTAGTATGCCCAGAAGGATGGGCAGGTCAGTAGCCATGGGTCCTCAGAGGTTTCCCCCCAAGGGGGGTTTTCCTCTCCTGCATGCTACTGGCCACACTCTCCAGAGTTGGAGGAGGTGATCATCTATTCAAAATATTAGGAGTGTATTCCTACTCGACTCCCTCATCAGTCGATACAGAACAATCGTTGATATCATTTTTTTTTTGGGGGTCTCATAATACTAGACAAAGCTTCCTCCCTACAGGTGGGATACAGAGAAAAGTTAAAACCATCAAATAATAAACAATTCTCAGTTCAAGCATCCAAGCTCATTGCTCATATTATCCGATTCATACGTACTATAACCATTGACTGGATGATGTTCAAGCTGAAGTACCTAAGCACAAATCATTCCATACTACTAGTTCCTAGCAACCATTGTCTACTTAACAGCTGGCCTCTGTATCCACAACCATCTACATGATTCAGCTACGGTATGTAACATAAGCACTGAGCTATGAACCACACATAATGATCTGTTCTATCTTCTCCTTTTCTGTCTCTTGTCTGTCTGATTGCACAATTACATTTTCTTGTGAGACCTAGGAACTGATCTCTCTGATGGGTTTGTGACTCCCCCTCCCCCCAACTATCTCTCTACCTTCAGTTGCTGTTTTTGTCTCCCCCCCCCCTTGCATATCTGTGGTTGTAAAAATATATGTGAATCTGTATGTGTTACTGGGATCCCTTTGTTTAAAACTGTTGTGAGCCCCACCCAATACGGGCTTACCTGATGTGGAGCTCCTTGCAAATTGCTCCTGGTCAATGGGTGCTGGTGGGAGTTGCGCCCGGTGACCTCCCAGGCCGGCAATGCCACTCCTGTCCCAAATGCCCCGACCCCATCGGGGCTACAGTAAGGCTGGGATGGGTCCTCCTGCCACGGGGAGGAGAGTCAAGTGGTCCTGGGTCTGGCGAGGAGCTGGATCAGGGACTCAGGGCCATGTGAACAACAAAAATACTTGTGTTGTTGTGCAAAGGCCCGAACGAGAGACCGCAAGCCTGGAGATGATGAGTGGTGAGGCACCCACTGTCTAGGAGTGTTCTAGGTGCACCCAGGGGAGAGGGAAGAGATCCGACAGGGTGTGTGTGATTTAATTTTGTGGAGGATCAAGGGGATAGCCCTCACCTCCTCTGTATTATAAGTGTATTAAATAAAGAGGGATTATTAGGGGTCACCTACCCCCATGTGTTTGTGCTTTTATTACCATTATTGTGGGGAGGGAGTGTGGATGTAACTGGGCCAGAGGGGGCAGTCATCAGGGGTATCTATTATTGTTCCTGGGGGAATGTTAACCTGTTTCTCTATAGGAGGCAGCACCATGGCCCCAGGTGGAGGCACTAAGGCACTGTAGGAAATCCAGTCAGGACTCAGGCCCGGCCCCTAAGGGGGAGGTACAACAAGGACCCCCGAGGATGCTGGGGCAGCCCAGATGAGCGTGAGCAATAAGGGGGCTGTTACAAGTGGAGGCACCACTGAGATCTTCTGTTGACCCCAGGACTGCCCCTTTGCCCCAATGCAACTGTAGTTGACTCTTTGACCCCCCATCTAGTTCAGTTTTCACATTATTTTTGGTTGTTTGTGGTTGAGTTGGTGGGTAGTTTACCCCCACAGGTGGAGATCAGGGAAATGGCTTTCCAGGTCATAGAGGACTGATGTGACTTTGAGGGTCTTGATTCCCACAAGATGTTGCTGGTGCATAATGTGGCAGTGGGGTGATGAAAAGGGGACATCCAAGAGATTTTAGAAGGGACCCTGCCAGACTGCAGTGTGTTCAAGATTCATAGGGTGATGACCGACAGGTTAAGGGGTGCAAGGATATAACCTGGAGGCCGGGAAGGACTTGGGCTCTGTGGACGTGCCCCCCCCCCGAAGTCACCCTGGATTTATCTAAAGAGACCTTGGTCCTTTTAAAAAAAGGGGCACCTGGCGGCCTCCCCTCCGGGGAGCTGAAGGGTTTTGAAGCGCAGTTGGCAGTGTTGCTTAAAGAGAAAGGTAAGACTCTGCAGGATCTCCGGACTCTGCTCCCGGAAGGCGGGGTGCCCCCGATGACTCCCTATACGGGGATGGCCCATGAACAGTACAAGCGGCTCCGTACCTTCTCCGGGGCCCTCCCGGATTTCCACTCCTGGAGCAGCCAGGCCACCCAGATGATCCTGATTTGGGGGTGTTGTGTGGAGAAGTGCAAACGAGTCGTGGAGAGCCTCCGGGATATAACGCTGAATGTAATCCAGTCCCTGCGGGCCAGCCAGCCCCACTGTGCTCCCCAGGACTACTTGGACATCCTGCAGAGTACATTTGGCATGGTCAAGAAGAGGGAGGCAGTGCTGGGCCAGCTGTGGGAAACCAAGCAGCAGGCAGGTGAGAAACTATCCCAGTATATCACCCGAGTGGAGATGGTGGTGCGTAAACTGGTGGAAGCTGGACACAATCCACCATCAGCAGTTGCGCAGATGCAGCTGGGGCATATAATGCGGGGAGGGCTGTGCACTCCAGGCTGACCTTGGTCATCCTTAGGCTGCAGGCCTGGAAAGATGATCCCCCCTCTTTCAAGCAGTTGTTGGACCAGGTCAAGAAGGAAGAAATACAACAGGAGGTGGGAGCCCCGCCGCTAGTGTGCATCACCACTAGTGCTGCCCTGCAGCCCAAAGGGCTGGTCCGGCCCCAACCAGCCGGGGCCCCGGACCAGGCAGCGGTCCTGCAGGAGGTCCAGGGTATAAAGGACATGATACAGACCATGCAGTTGGCCATGGATTCCCTCTCTTTCCCAGTCCAGGCAGCTCCTGACACTCAGCGGCCACCCTCAAACTATGTGGCCCCTCGGCCTAGCCTGCGACTTTTCTTGGGGCCCCAGGATGTATGGATCTGCTTCAGATGTGGGCAGGAGGACCATACGCGGCAGGGTTGCCACAGGGAGATGAACCTGCAGCTGGCAGCTGGGAAGCACAGGGAGCAGGAAGACTCCAACGGGGACCGGTAACGGAGCAACCCACACCCCTGGAATGGCCTTGCTCCACCTTGTGGACCGACCCTCAAGTACCTCCAAATCAGGGTCTGCCGATGGGCCTTATCGGCCCTCAAGCAGACACTGAGGTCTTGGTGGAGGGGGTGACCTGTTCCGCTTTGCTGGATAGTGGATCCCAGGTCACCATCATCCACTGGCGGTTTTATGACCAACACTTAACCCACCTACCTCTCCTACCCCTGTCTGGGTTGTCATTGTGGGGTACAGGTAGCACAGATTACCCATATGATGGATATTGTGTGGTCTGCATTACCTTCCTGAAAAAAAGGGGCAGGAGACCCCACCCACCATAGAGGCCCTCACGTTGCTCTGCCCTGAGACAAGCAGCATGTCAGACACCCCGGTGCTAATTGGGACCAAGGCTAATATGTTCGAGTGGTTGGCCCAGATGTGCTCCAACTGGGGTGAGATGGACAAGCTTGCCAGACCCTTCATTAAAACTATGGTGAAACAGGTGGGGCTGGAGCTGCGGAGTGACCCCAGTGAGGGAGACGGGGTCGGGACAGTCCACTGGGTTGATGAGGGGAAGTTAACCCTTCCCCTGGGTGTTGAATGTCACATGGTGGGTCTTGCCCAGTTTGACCAATCTCCTCAAGGGGCTGCATTCATTCTTGACACCCCACCTCTGGGTAGCCTGTCACATGGGTTATTGGTCCAGAGAGAAGTGCTGCCCTCCCCAGACAGAGTACCCAGAGTGGAGGATGCACTGTACAGCTTGTCAGGGAGTAAGTGGTTCTTCATACTGGATCTTTGGATCAGGTACTACCAGATACCCATGGCTGAGGAGGACAAGGAGAAGACCACTTTTATCTGCCCACTGGGGTTGTGCCAGTTCGAGCGTGTACACCATTGCATATCTGGAGCCTCGGCCACCTTCCAGCACCTGATGGAAAGGGCTGTGGGAGACATGAACCTGCTCGAGGTCATAGTCTATCTGGATGACCTCATCATCTTTGGGCGAACCTTAGAGGAACACGAGGCCCTGCTGATGAAGGTCCTGGACTGGCTGGAGGAGTCCGGCCTAAAGGTCTCCATTGACAAATGCCAGTTCTGTCAGCTGGTGGTTAAGTATGTTGGGTACATCGTCTTGGCCGAGGGGGTGCAGACAGACCCAGCTAAAGTGGTGGCCCTCAAGTCATGGCCACAGCCCACCCACTTGCACACCTTACAGTCTTTCTTGGGGTTCTGTGGGTACTATCGTCATTTTGTGAAGGATTACTCCTTGGTGGTATGTCCTCTGAATGACCTAATGAAAGGTTACCCTCCAGCAAACCAGAAGAAGGGACAAGCCCCTCGTAAGGGGTACCTGCACATTGGGGAACCTTTTGGGGAATGACGGATGCAGGAGTGTGAGGATGCCTTCAGGGAGATCATCCACAGGCTGGGAGAGGCCCTGGTCCTTGCATTTGCGGACTCCCTTAAGCCCTATGTTCTGCACACAGACACCAGTTTGACTGGGCTGGATGCTGTCCCATATCAGGAGTATCCTGAGGGGTTCTGCCCTGTGGCTTTTGCTAGCTGTGGCCTGACCTACTCTGAAAAGAACTACCCGGTTCATAAACTGGAGTTCTTAGCATTGAGTTGGGCGGTGATGGAAAAGTTCCATGAGTACCTGTATGGGGTCCCATTTACTGTATGCACAGACAACAACCCACTGATGTGCGTCACCACCACAGTGAAGTTGGATGCTGTGGGATACCGATGGCTGTCAGCCCTCTCCACCTACAATTTCAGTCTGGAGGATTGGAGTGGGTGTGCCAACGTGGAAGCGGATGCCCTGTCCCAGCGCCTTCACGGAGACACCCGAGACACCCCAGTCCTGGTTGGATTGGCCCTGGTGCAGGTGCTCTGCACCCAGGTAGGGCCCCCTCCTGATCCTGTCGCTTGTACCATAGAAGTACTGGGAGCCCCTCCCGAAGCTATACCCCCTGCTTATCTAAATGGCACAGGCCTGGATCTCTCGTCCCTGCCTAAGCCTAGTAAGGCTGACCTGCAACGAGAGCAGGAGTCGGACCCTGGCATACGAGACCTGCTTCAGGCTCTCATGGAGGGGAAATCCCCCCAGCAGTTATGGGGCAACCACCCTGATGCCCATCAAATGCTAAGGGAATGGGACAGGCTGGTCCTGTGGGATGGATTGCTGATACGAGCGGTGCAGGACAGGGACCATTCGGGTCAATCTAAACAGCAGTTGGTGTTGCCCGGGGTATACCGGGGGGTTGTCCTCAAGTCCCCACATGATTATATGGGGCACCTGGGCTATGACTGCACCTTAGACGCATGTTGGGTCAAATTCTATTGGCCCAGGATGAAAGCGGACATGGACAGCCACTGCAAGTGCTGTCTGCGATGCATCCAGAGAAAGACCTTGGCCCGACAGGCTGCACCCTTGATCAACATCAGCACCAGTGGGCCCCTGGAGCTGGTGTGCATGGATTTTCTGTCCTTGGAGCCTGACAGAAAGAACACGGCTAACATACTAGTCATCATGGCGCACTATACCTGGTATGTGCAGGCTTTCCCCACCAAGGATCAGAAGGCAGGCACCATGGTCAAGATCCTGCAGCATTATGTACAGCATTAAGGCCTCCCCAAGAGAATCCATTCTGACCAGGACCGGGACTTTTAGAGCTGCTTGGTGAGGGAGTTTCTGTCAGCCTATGGCATACAGAAATTTCACACCACCCCTTATCACCCAGGGGATCCACAGCGAGCAGCTTCAACCAGGCGGCTGCTGAACATGTTGGGCACCCTGGATCCACAACAAGGGTGAACTGGAGTAAAAGGTGGAGCAGTTGGTACACGCACGTGCAACTGTCATGATAATGACCCAGCGCTCCCCTTTTACCTCATGTTTGGCCGTGAGGCCTGGCTGCCAGTGGACCTTTGCTTCGGGGTATCCGCTGATGGGACCTCCCATCAGTCGTACCGCGAACATACCGGCAGGTTGAGGGAAGAGCTCTGGGCAGCATATGAGCTCACCTCTGAGGCAGTGACTCATAGCTGTCAGGGGAACAAAAGGAGGTACAACGCCCATGTCCACAGTCGGGAGTTGGGAGTGGGGGACCGGGTCTTGCTACGAAATTTGGGACTCTAGGGGAAGCACAAGATCCAGGACCAGTGGGGCCCAGACATTTACCTTGTGGTGGAAAAACTGCCTGGCCTGCCTTTGTACCGTATAAAGTAGGAACATGGTCATGGGCTCCAGAAAATGGTGCACCAAAACTATTTGCTCCCCATAGGATAGATGGTGCTAATGATCCGCTGGTAGCAAGACGGTCTGTAACCCGGGGTAAGCGTAAGCAGTGGGGGCCAGCATTTTCTCCCCCTCTGGGCCCCTCCTCTGGAGGCACTGACGCTGACCCCCTGCAGCCCTAGGAGGAGCAGGGGAGCCAATCCAGCAATGAGAGTGAGGAAGGGGACTCCACCGGCTCCCAGTGGGGGATGGATCTGGACAGTCCCCCCACCCAGTGGGAGTGGTACTGCCAAAACTCTGCTCCTTCCACAAGCACCAGCCACCCAGATTCTGCATCCTACTTGAACCCAGAGGCCTGACCCTTTATTCCCGAGGCCCAACCCACGGTTCCCGTGTCGGGTCCCAACCTAGGTAGTGACTTGGGTGGTCCAGGGGGCCACCTGGCCTGCACTCCTCCATGGTACAGTGAGTTACTTGCAGCTACAGCTCCCACCCCTGTCCCTGATCTAACCCTCAATAGTGTAGAGGTACCAGGGTTGCCCTGGGGGGATAGCAGACTATGACCCTATAGGACAAACCACCCCCACTGACTCGGTCCCCATACCTGACAACGCCTTGCCTTGAAGATCAGGCCGGCCTCCCCAGCCCACTGTAAAGCTCACGTATGATACCCTAGGAGAGTCCACAAACCTGCCAATCGATGCCCTCCTCAGGTCCATGGTGTCTGTTCTCTATCCCCCGTGGTGTTGTCCTAGGGAGGCAATATGAGAATGTAGGTGCCCACCCCCTGTTACCTGGGTATAGTCCATTACTGTGGTGGGACTTGATACAAGCCAATCTGGGAATACGACTGTTGCTGGTGCTAGTCAGGAACTGGGTGTCTAGCTAGAAAAGTGCATGGTGCTTGTTATGGGTTTCCCAGAAGGGCTTGTCGGGGTGCCAGGTTTTCTGCCGGGGAGTATGTAAGCCCCCCAGTAAGGGCTTACCTGTTGTGGGGCTCCTTGCAAATTGCTCCTGGTCCATGAGTGCTGGCGGGAGTCATGCCTGGTGACCTCCCGGGCTGGCGATGCTGCTCCTGTCCCAGATGCCCCGACCCCATTGGGGCTACAGCAAGGCAGGGGTGGGTTGTCCCACCACAGGGAGGAGAGTCGCATGGTCCTGGGTCCAGTGAGGAGCTGGATCAGGGACTTGGACCCATGCAAACAATGAAAACAAAATGCAAGGATTAGGGGAAGAAGATGGCGTTCCTGTGAGTGCTGCATGTGTGCGAGGACCGCCAAATAGTTTTAAAGGAGCCCGGCTCCTTCCTCCCCTGGCCATGTGGCCGGACAAAACAGAGAGTTTCCCTGGCCCCCAAGTGAGCAGAGGGGTCAGGAAGGGGCACCTGGCGACCGGACGAGCTCCGGTCACGGGATAGAGACCTTTTAGCCCGGTCAGCAGGCTAAATAACTCAGGAGGCCCCCAGATCCTCCAGGCTGGAGACAGTAAACAAAGATGGCAGCCCCCATGTATCCTATTTGACCTCAGCTGCTGGGAAATTTCCCACAGGCGGCATGGAGGTCACATGGAGGCCGACGGCCAATGGTAAAGGGACTGGGGCTAGGGGTTTAAGAGAGAGAGTGGCACAAATTTTAGGGGAGAATAGGAAGGAGAGCAAGCTGGAAGGAGGGAGAGAGAGCCAGGAGATGAGAAACCATGAGCTCCACCCGAGAAACCCCAACTACTAAGGCTGCCTGCCAGGTGGGGACTCTCTGGCCGCACCTCTCCCCCCCCCCAGCAATAGAACTAAGGGAAGGAGAAGGAGGAAGGCTGCAGTTGCTGCAGTGCAGGAAAGGCTGAAGGTTTTTTTCCCTGAGGGCACTGGGGCTGACTGCTTGGACTGGCAGGCCCACCGATCTTCAGCCTTGGGCCTCAGGGACCCTGCCTAACAGGGGTCAGAGTTTTCTGCTGGAGAGAATCTTGGGGAGCAGGGCTAGGGCAGCAAAGGCCCTCCCTGAGGGGGATTGAACTACTGTTCCCCCCCCCCCAGTGTTGAGACCCATGCAGAGGGAAGAAGGACGAACATTCCTGCCTGGTGAAATCCATATACGAAGGCCTTCAGGTGAAGCTGGAAAGGCCAGGCAGGTGAAGAACAGTGCCTCACTCTTGTGGACTGCAGTACCATGGACAGCGAGTGTCTTCATCCTCTAATGTCACTGTGAGTAGCCCGAGCTGCAGCTCTGGGGAGACTATTGTTGCATCTGCCAGGAGGGTCAAGGGAGAGTTTTCCCCCCACACCAGACTTATCTCTTTTGAACTTGTCTTGTGCAAAGGTCCCAATGAGAGGTGGCAGGCCTGGAGACTAGGAGTGGTGAGATACCCAAATCTGGGAGTGTCCTGGGTGCACCCAGGGAAGGGGGAGAGATCCGACAGGGTGTGTGTGCTTTAGTTTTATGGAGGATCAATGGGATAGCCCTCATCTCCTCTGTATTATAAGTGTATTAAATAAAGGGGGATTATTATGGGTCACCTACCCCTATGTAGATACATAGATACATAGACAGTGTCGGCAGATAAGGGCCTATGGCCCACCCAGCCTGCCCATTTGAGCTTGTAAGTTCAGTTTATGTTTTCCTAGAAGTCTATTGCCCCTTACCCCTGACCTCCAGAATTCCTTTATGTCTATCCCATGCATTCTTAAATTCCGTGATTGTTTCAGCCCCCACCACTTCCTCTGGCAGGATGTTCCACTTGTCCACCACCCTTTCTGTGAAGAAATTCTTCCTCATGTTTCCTCTGAATCTTCCTCCCTCCAACTTCATCCCATGCCCTCTAGTCCTAGAACATCTTTTTCACTTAAAAATAGTGTATTCCTGCACCCTGTTCCTACCTGTAAGATACTTGTATGTCTGTATCATGTCACCTCTCTCCCTCCTCTCCTCCAGGGAGTACATATTCAATTCCTTCAACCTGTCCTCATAGCACTTGTGATGCAATCCATGTACCATCTTTGTTGCTCTCCTCTGAACCTTCTCTACCCTGTCTATGTCCTTACATAGGTAAGGTCTCCAGAACTGTACACTGTACTCCAAGTGAGGCCTCACTAGAGTCTTGTATAGTGGAATTATGACCTCCCTTTTCCTGCTGGTGATCCCCCTGCCTATGCATCCCAGCATCCTATTTGCTTTACCTGCTGCCTTGTCACACTGTTTCCCTACCTTGAGGTCATCAGAGATGATAACCCCAAGATCCCTTTCCTGCTTGGTGCATGCTATATCCTCACCCCAACTGATATATTGTGCCAGGGTTTTTGTGCCCCATATGCATTATCTTGCACTTCTTTGCATTGAATTTCAACTGCCAAACCCCTGACCATTCTTCAAGTTTCTGCAGGTCCCTTCTCATTCTGTCTACACCCTCTGGTGTGTCTACTCTGTTACAGAGCTTTGTGTCATCAACGAACAGTGAAGTTCTGCCTTCTAGGTCCTGCGCAATGTCACTGATGAAGATGTTGAATAGGACTGATCCCTGCGGTACCCCACTGGTCACTCTTCCCTCTGTGCAGTGACAGCCATTTACCACCACCCTCTGTGTCTTGCCGCCCAGCCAGTTAGCTACCCACCACACTACTGTCCTGCCCACACCCATATTCCCCAGTTTGTGTAATAGTCTTCTGTGTAGCACAGTGTCAAAGGCCTTGCTGAAGTCCAGATAGGCCATGCCCACTGCCCTCCCCTGATCCACCTCCCTAGTCACCTAGTCAAAAAATTCAATGAGGTTGGTCTGACATGACCTCCTCCTGGTGAAACCATGCTGCCTTGGGTCCTGTAGTCCATTGACAACCAGATGTTCCACCAAGCTATCCTTCAGTAGTGCTTTTATTACTGTTATTGTGGGGAGGAAGTGTGGATATAACTGGGCCAGAGGGGGCAGTCATCAGGGGTCTCTATTATTGTTCCTGGGGGGTGTTTACCTGTTTCTCCTACAGGAGGCAGCACTGTGGCCCTGGGTGGAGGAACTAAGGCACCGTAGGAGATCCGGTCAGGACTCAGGCCCGGCCTCTAAGGGGGAGGTACGAAAGGGACCCCTGAGGACGCTAGGGCAGTCCAGGTGAGTGTGAGTAATAAGAGGGCTGCTACACTGTATATAGTTATGTTGTGAAAATGATTGCAGAAAGCTATTTAAAATGCAAGGGGTTAACCTCGAGATGATTAGCTCAATAGTTTGATCAGCAGTGAGGGAAAGTAAAAACAAAGTAATGCATGACTAGAAAACAATAAAGTTAAAACAATTGGTGTAAATCTAGTGTTTTTAGCTTCCCATTATGATGGAGAGTAGCTCTTTAATGTAGGAAACTCCCCAAAGCATAATCTATTCAGAAGGTATTTTGTTTAAGGGAAACATATAACCAGGAATGAAAAAAATGGAGCATTAGTTTATTGGATTTTGGCTATATTGCCGAATTTTAGCACTTGGTGGCGGTATGTTGGGACAGCAGATTTTAAAATTCCCCACATACGAGAGCTGGGTTAAATGGCATTTTTTAGGAGAGTGGGCAAAATGGCACCCCAGTACTTTGTATATAGTCTTTGCCTGCTTTAAATTGGCATTTGCACTAGCTGATGCCTTTTTCTCTGCAGCACAAGAGCAGTACCTGGGACTCTTTGAATTTTAAAATGATGTATGGAATAAGAATAGTTTTATTGTATGAATGTGAAGTATTGGTTAAAAGGTTTTTGTGAACTTTATTGAAAAGGGTTAATTTCTACAACTGAAGCAACTGACAGAGCTCCACATCTCGGTTTTTTTTACTTGGGATTGTTTCTCTGTTTTTTCTTTTCATATTATGGATTTTTTTTTTGTTTCATTGTATTGACTGAGTTTTTTTACCCATTTAAAATTCCTCTACTCTTCTTTCGAGAAGTGCAATGAGATCTTTAACGTCTACCTGAACACCCACCAGAACAGGCAGACGAGACTAGTTTAATGTCTCTTCTGAAAGATGGCATCTCAAGAGAGAGCAGCTCCCCCCCCCCCATGCTGAACTACAGTGTCAGTACTGGGTTTTACCCCAAATTCCTGGTGTGAGGCCAGAACTCACAGCCTTCTGATCATTTGACCTCAGAGGTGAGTGTGGAATCTGCTGAACCACTGGCATTGCTCATTATAAAAATATCAATGTCCTTTTCATTCATGAGTTAACAAATAACATGAACAGAGGTGAAATATAAAGTTATTAGCATAATACTTATTGCCTAACACGTGAACGCTGTAAGATCTGAGCAAGACAAATGCATGCAGTGAAACATCATAGCATTGACGAATGCTTGTTTTAATTTGGTTTAAGTAATAATATCTGCCTATAATGATGCAGAGTACAATGAGAAATCCAGTGACCCTGCAGGCTTATGACCTTTCTTTGATGTTAAGCTACATCTATTCCAACATAAAATGTATTTATAACACAGCAAAATGAAAACTTGAGTGTGGCTGACTACCCTAATTCATTCTGAGTACAAAATAATAGATGCAGGAGAACTGCCTGCCTGTATGTTTGTACCTCACTGCTTTGGTTCTGCCCCCTTTCTGTACAGACACTCAACCCTCTTTAAAATCTTGGATCTGACACTGGTGATGTCATCATTTCAGCTACTGCTTCTGTTTCCCATCCCCCTCCTGCACACTCACACATATACAGGCAGAACACATGGTAAGCAGCCAGAAGGCCTGATGATCAGCTGACTGGTGTAACTGAAATTGATTCTAACATTTGATCAGAGGCAGAAAGATAGCTTCCTAGCTATAAACAGCAGAGCCAGGACAGAAGAGAAGGAGAGGCTGTGTACCATACAGCTGAAATCATGTCATGGAAGCAAGAACACCAGCTTTGTAGCGTCTGCATGATGTAACCATTCAGCAGTTCCCGACTGTCTGGAGTGCTCAGGGTTTAATTGTAAGTACAGTATATCTCTCGTTTGTTTCTGCCTCTCTGCTTGGGTTTTTGCTGTACACTGGGAAATGATGATGATACACATCTAAATGCATATCCCAGACCAGACAGTCTGAGCTCCTGCTGTAATGGAGGAAAGCAAATTGCTACTTTAACTCTTGCTTGACTAGACAACAGCTGCTGATTTAGTTTCCAACTACACCCCTTTTATGGTCCCCCCTCCCCTTCCTGTCCTTAGGGAATGTCTCCCTACCCCATACCATTGCACAGTTGTCAGACATTATTTATTTATTTGAAAATATTTTACTAGGTAGGCAGTACAGAGAAAACAAATCCATTGTTTTTACAGATGTGCTGAGAGGGGGTAGTATAAAATGTGAGTTCCAGCAGCCTGGGGTGCTCTGTGTATTTCTACACATATGGTCTGCACTGTGACCAGATTCAGTTTCCATTATTCTCTAGTGCCTGTAGTATGCAAATTTCAACATGAGGTCTGCTTGCATCTATGTTCCACTCGCCCCATATCCTGGTTGGGAAGGTATTAAGCAGGGATGGGAGATCTACAAAAGGTTCTGGGGTTGTAATGGGTTCTTATAAGCCATAAAAGGTTCTGATAGTTATCTGAATCTTTTCAGTACATTATAATTTAAAGAGCAAAAGCTGCTTTAACCATTGCTTTCCACCCAAAAACTACTTACTGTCAGTGAAGAGAAAGCAATGTAAATCAACCTGGAGTGGTACTACAGTAACTCCAGCTCCCTTTTGGGTCTTTCTGACACCACCACCAGGTTTCTTACTAGAAAAGGGCCTGCAGGGGGACCATATTAAGCTACAAAATCAATGTGTTAAGAATCATCAGAACCCTTTTAGAAGCTCAAAAAAGGTTCTGATTAGGTTCTGTTACAGAAAATGGCAGAGGTTCTGGGTGGTTCTGAACTTACCCATGTCAGTTTTCCCTTTCCTATTACTGTGGTGTAGTGGTTAGAACTCCATGAGACACAAATCCCTCTGGCACTATTGCCTCACTGTGTCACCTTGAGCAAGTCAGTTAACCTCTGCTATACTTCAATCCACAGTCCTGTGAAATTGGTTTTAAACAGGATCCCACTGGAAGCAATGCTGCCCGATACTGTACTGAGCATGGAGCTTTCTTAAAGTAACTGAAGAGGATGACCTCTGCATTATATAGACATGAGTATTCTGTATGTTTGAGTAAAAAGTGGCACTCAGTTTAAATAGTAATTCTGTTTATCTTTCAACGTCTGAGAAAGATTGCTAATGTAGGTATTAATTAGTATTTGTGAATCAGAAAAACATTCCATCATATACTTTTAGTAAAGAATGTTTTTTTACTAACATTTCAATGTACTCATTTTTAATTTATTTAATTGCTGAACTGAGATACATGCTTTGAAGTTTTTAAAAGTTCCTTTTCTGTGTGCTGCCATCATCCAGTTACAGGACATGCACACTATAACTGTTTCAAAGTGCAGCTGAAAATAACCTCCAGGGACGAGGTGGTTAGAAACTGATAATGGTGGCCATGCTTATCGACTTGAGTCATTTATTGCTAAACTAGTAATAAAAACAGCTCAGAGGGGAATACATTGATGACAAGTCTAAGAATGTCACAAATACATGATTGTTAAAAAAATTTACGTGATGAAAATTTTGTCTAACAAATACTTCTGCCTTAAAGAGCTAATGTACTGCCCAAAACTAATATTAGTTTTTATAAGCAGGCAACCATTATCTTTTATATGTGAAGTACTTTTTCTTTTCCCTTTTTATGTTTGCTTGCACGCATGTGCAAGAAACCTAGTGCCATCATACGAGTTTTCCAGAGGTGTGTCAGCCTCTTCCAATTCAGTCAGTGTATTGGCAGGCACGGTCGCAGAGCACCAATCACTGCTCCAGCTGTCTATGACAGCTGAAAAATGCAGTGGCATACAGTTGAAATGGAGAGCTCCGCTTGAGTGAGCAGAGCTCTCCCCCCCCACACATGCACGCACGCACGCACACTGCGTCCTCATGCGCCTTCCTCCTCTCCCTCCACACTGTACAGCCGACAGGGTTGCCCAATCCCCCGTCGGCTCCACGCCCCCCCAAAGCATCCAGGTGCCACACTGGGAGCCCACCCCAGCATGGCAAAATGATGTAATGGCCGACAGGGGTGCCCAATCCCCCGTTGGCTCGACTGTCTCTCCCCCCCCCATGCTGTCGCCGATGGGGGTGCCCAATCCCCGTCGGCTTCACTGTCTCCCCGAGTACACGGTGCCAGCACTGGAGCCCCCCAGCGTGGCAACAGATGCCATGGCCGACGGGGTGCCCAATCCCCTAGGCTCCACGGCCTCCTCAGTTGTCTCTCACACGCTGGGAGCCCACCCCAGCATGGCAAATGTCCCGCCATCTTTTAAAAAAAAAAAAAAGACCTGTAAAGAAAAACGGTTCCTCGCAGTCTCCTGCCCTCCACAACCCACACCCACCCACTGCGCACTCCTGCCTCCCACACCCCCACCCCATACTTACCTCCAGAGTCCGGGCGCGACGATCTTCGGTGGACCGGGAACACATCTGCACTCTTCAAAGCCGACCGCGAACTGAGGAAATGCTGGTAAGTTGTATAATGGGATAGATAGGGGTTTTCAACTTTGTTGCATATCTCAGGCATTTTTTGGAATGTTTGCACCAAATCTTCAACATGGGGTTTTTGGGACCCCTCCTCATGGATTCTTGCACTGTCGTGGCGTTACTCAGGCCCGAAGGGTGATTTTGCAGCCACTGTGCGAAATCACCTTTCCGGAATGATTAACAAACGACACTGCCAGTGTTCATAAGGTGGGCTCTCAAAAAGCCTATTTTGAAAATTTGGTGGAAAAATTCCTAAAAATGACTGTTTTACGAGCTATGCTGGCAGTTCCTACGCAGGCTCATAAGTTCGCAAATTTTCAATATTTTCACTCCAGATTTTCAACATTACCATTTTACTACACCTTCTTATGAGCAGTACAGCTGTCATTTTTCACATCTCACCCAAAATGTGTTTCCGCCCATGTAGCGCACAATGGCGCAGTTGGCGAAATCAATGTACGGTACACATTAAGAAAATCACAGTGACACTGTTCATGAGCAGAGGTCTTAAAATGGCTATGTTGAAAATTTGGTGAACAAATTCCTAAAAATGACTGTTTTACGAGCGTGCGTTGTGCAGTTCCTACACAGGCTCATAAGTTCGCAAATTTTCACTCCAGATTTTCAACATTGCCATTTTACCACACCTCCTTATGAGCAGTACAACTGTCATTTTTCACATCTCACCCAAAACGTGTTTTCGCCAATGTAGTGCACAATGGCACAGTCGGTGTGCGAAATCAATGTATGGGGCACATTAAGAAAATCACAGTGATACTGTTCATGAGCAGAGGTCTTAAAATGGCTATTTTGAAAATTAGGTTAAAAAATTCATAAAAATAACTGTTTTATGAGCGTGCGTTGCAGAGTTCGTATGCATGCTCGTAAGTTGGCAAATTTTCAATATTTTCACTCCATATTTTCAATATTGCCATTTTACCACACCTCCTTATGAGCAGTACAGTTGTAATTTTTCACATCTCACCCACAACATGTTTCTGCCCATGTAGCGCACAATGGCACAGTCGGTGTGTGAAATCAATGTATGGGACACGTTAAGAAAATCACAGTGACACTGGTCATGAGCAGAGGTATTAAAATGGCTATGTTGAAAATTTGGTGAAAAAATTCTCAAAAATGACTGTTTTAGGCGCGACGACGCTACGCAGTTCCTCATGCGCGCTGGCAAGTTGGCGAATTTGTAATATTGTACACCAGATTTTCAACAGTGCCATTTACCACACTTCCTTATGAGCAGTGCAGCTACCATCTTTCACATTCTGCCAAAAATGTGTTTCCACACATGTAGCGCACAATGGTACAGTCGGTTTGCAAAAACAATGTTTAGGACAGATTAAGAAAATCACAGTGACACTGATCATGAGCAGAGGTCTTAAAATGGCTATGTTGAAAATTTGGTGACAAAACTCCATAAAATGACTGTGTTACGAGTGAGCATTGCGCAGTTTCCACGCACCCTAGTAGGTTCATGAATTTGTAATATTTTCAGTCCAGATTTTCACCAGTGGCATTTTTCCACACCTCCTTATGAACAGTACAGCTGTCATTTTCCACAACATGGCCAAAATGTGTTTTCACACTTTCAGTACAGAGATGCGTGGTCGCTGTGGGAAATCATTGTTCGGGGCAGATAAAGAAAATCACACTGACACTGTTCATGATCGGAGGTCCCAAAATGCCTGTGTTAACAATCTACTGTAAAAAATCTCCAAACTAGTTACATTATGGGTGTGCATTGCACAGTTTCTATGCATGCTTGTGACTTCACCAGTTTTTTTAAGATTTTCACAACAGATTTTCAGCATTGCCATTTTTTACACCTCCCCATGAACAGTACTGCTGTCATTTTTCACATCCTGTTCGGAATGTGTTTTTGTTTCTGTGGTGCCAAATGCCATAGTTGCTGTGCAAAAGCAGTTTTCGGCTAACAAACTGATATTGCCACTGTTCATGAGGTGGGGGTCACAGAAAAACCATGTTGAAAATTTGGAGTGAAAATACCAATGAATGTCTGAGGTGTTAGGGTTTCCGACCATAACGCCCCACCCTGTAGAGTATGACAGGCATCAAGGTGTGACTTGGGATTCTTGCCTGTCATGCTCATACCATTCCACCCCCACCCACACCCTGCAGTTAGTGAGAGGCATCAAGGTGTGCCTTGGACTCTTCGGGCCCAAACTTCACCCCATTCTCCTACATCGCACCCATTTCACTGTATTTCCTGATGGAATGGGGTGCTCATAAGGGCCAAAGACCCCAAGGCACACCGTGACACTTGTCAGTGTCTGCAGGGTAGGGTGTGGTGAAATGGCGTGGTCGTTATGCCTGATGACCCAAAGGCACACCCCAATGCCTGCCACTCTCTGCAGGGTGGTGGTGGGGTTGGCTTCAGTTCAATACTTCGCTGCCATTCTTATTATGCAGCTCTGTAACTTCTACACTACCAATACCAGTGCCAACAAGCAAACATTCGGCATTGACAAATGCTTGTTTATTTAGAAGTTTGTTTACGTGATGTTTGTAGGTGTGCTGTGTGGGACAGTACTGTGCTGGGCAGCTGACATATCTATCCCCCCCCCCCCCACATACACACACACTGCATCATCATCATTGTGACCTCACTGACTGTGACATCACTGCTGCTTAAGAATAGTCACTCAGTGGCTGCCAGCAGGTCAGTCACCTGTGATGTCATTGTCAGTGAGCTCACATGTAGGAGGGATGACAGAGATACATATGTCAGCTGCCAGGCTAAGAGCTGTTCCACAGATACAGCACAATATTATCACATAAGATACTTTCCAATGAGCAAAGGGGAAAAAGAAATATACTTCAGAAATAAAAAGTTACAACTGACTGCTTCTTAAAATTTGCATTAACTTCCTGTCTTCCTGTTTTGGCTCCACTAACTCTTTAAAATCTAACATTGTGTCTGATCATACTATGATGTATTTATAACTTTACCACACCTAAGGTTGGACTAACAAGAGTTGTTGTGATACCAGAAATATTTTCAATAGAAACTCTGCTCTCGGCATGATAAAAAAAAAAAAAGAAACACTTTGCTTCTGTTTTACAAGCTCGTAATGGATTCAGCTTTATGTGTTATCAGGTTGTGCTGACTTTTATTAAATGATCTATGCAAGGTTCTTTGCAACTTTATCCAGGGAGGGGCCAGAAGCTTAGAGATTAGTGTTATCTGCATATGTATTATATTTACAACTAGCTATGCTCTGGAGCAATGACGTTACTGTACTTTTTAAATGATAAGAGGCAGTGTAGTCCTGAGGTTAGGGCACTGACTTGGCAACCAGGAGATCACAGGTACGAATTCCACTTGGATCCAATGCTCACTGTATGACCTTGGGCAAATCATTTAACTTCCTAGTACTGCAGTCCTCACAGATGTGGAAATGGGCAGAGCAGGACCACACTGAAAATGAGATGTGGCATTTTGGATGGGCTAGCAAGGATAAATATATAAATCTATAAATTGAATAAGGACCCCCCAAAAATCCACAACCCTGATACCCTGATTTTCTATGCTGTGACTCACCTTCCATTTTGCTCAGCCTCACAGATGCAATCCTGTGGAAGCAACTTTCTGTTCCACTCATCTGTTTATTGATCACTTCATTTGTTAGATTAGAGGTCATACATCATAGATTTAGGGAATTAGGCAGGACCCTTAAGAGTAGCACCTTCAAAGCACAGTAGTATTCTTTGAGACACTCACGTTATTATGCTTAGAGCCAGGGAGGCTGCAGGGGATTAGGAAGCAGAATGCTTGGCTAAAGGTTTGCTGCAGTGAGCAAAGGTTTAAGCTTCTTGTGCAAAGACATTCTAGTCAGGGGAAGCTCAGATGCTGCGGACAGGCTTCACCCAAGCTCAGAAGGGATGGAAGTGCTAGCACACAGAACAGATAGAGTTGTGAGGGTGGTTTTAAACTAGGACAGAGGATGGTGTAAGAGAACGTTTATGCCCCAGTCAGGTATGGGGGGAGGGAGTAAAATGGTCAGCTATAAGTTGCCCAAAGCAGCGTGGGGGTGAAATACATTTTTTTGCAGCATGATGGTTATTGTGAGGAGTGTGGCTAACAACCTAGATGAGCAGGAAAGTGAGCTGCTTGAGGGGAGCTACAGTGCAATAACCCACGACAGGGTATGGGCTTATTGGGGGATTAATCAACACCCCGGGTGCCATGAGGACACTCAGCTTGCTGCCTTGTGCCTCACAGTGCACCTATGGTGTTGATTAATCCCCAATAACTCCATACCCTGTCATGGGTTATTGCTTACATGACTCATGGAGAACTGATGGAATGAAGGGCACAAGGGTAGAGGGGTACAATTTCTCCAGGAGTCATACGGAGGGCTGGATGGGTGCAGTCATTTAAATGTGAACAGAGGAATTGATGAAAGTGAAAAAGAAGGAATGGGGTGTAAAGATATGTGAAATGTGGAAATCCACTGGTAGTGTTCCTGTGGAATTGTAATTCCACTTTCCAAATACTTTACAGAATTTCCTGTCTAAATCCATGGAATTCTAAAAGCATTTGTTTGCAAACCCTGAAATAATTCCCCAGTCCATAGAAAATATACCTGTAATTTACATAAACTGCTGAATTCTAGTCTGTGGTGTGTCATGGATTACTAAGCCACCGTTTAAAAAACAATCCCCCTTTCAAAATTTTGGAATTAGCTGAGTGCCTCAAATTCCATTGACTTCTGAAGTAAGCGGAATTGGAAAATTCTGTATACCTGTAGTGAGGAGGGATGGGAGGTCTACAAAAAGCTTGTGACTGGAATCACTGTAGGTACCATGAGAGGTGAGTAACACAATTCTGGGAGAATGCTAGACTGCCAGATAATATAACAGAGCATTCATTGAAATCTGCCAACAAAACTAACAGGTCAATATTTGTGGGGCCTTTAATTCTTATGGGGATTTTAGCCTACCTGATAATGATTGGGAGGGGACATGCCTGAGGGAAGGCAAGAAGGGGTTTCTGGTAAGTCATCCTTGCTAAATTGACCTATACGCCATTAACTGGGGGTGCTAATGCCAAGTGGGGACCTTGAAGTAGCATATATTAGGGAGGCAGTGACTAGATGCACCCTTGTGGGCAACAAGATCAAGATGATTAACTGAGATCTCTGTGGTTCTGGAAGGCACTCCACATGAAGTTAAGGGAGACAAGCATTTGTCAATGCCGAACGTTCACTTGCAGGTATTTGCAGTGGTGTTTGGCATGTATGGTGCTTTACCCTAATGCCCTGTGCGATTGCTGGTATTTGCACAATAAATTGTCAGCATGACTTTTTTGTTACCCCCATTGCGCGCTACATAGGCGGAAACACGTTTTGGGCAGGATGTGAAAAATGACAGCTATACTGCTCATAAGGAAGTGTGGTAAAATGCCAATGTTGAAAATCTGGAGTGAAAATATTGAAAATTCACAAACTTACGAGCATGCGTAGGAACTGCGCAACGCAGACTCATAAAACAGTCATTTTTAGGAATTTTTTCACCAAATTTTCAGCACAGCCATTTTAAGACCTCTGCTCATGATCAGTGTCACTGTGATTTTCTTAATGTGTCCCATACATTGAGTTCGCACACCAACTACGCCATAGTGCGCTACATGGGCGGAAACACATTTTGGGTGATATGTGAAAAATGACAGTTGTACAGCTCATAAGAAGGTGTGATAAAATGGCAATGTTGAAAATCTGGAGTGAAAATATTGAAAATTTGCGAACTTACAAGCCTGCGTAGGAACTGCGCAACACACGCTAGTAAAACAGTCATTTTTTTGAATTTTTGCATCAAATTTTCAATATGGGGTTTTTGGGACCCCTTCTCATGAATGATTCAGTGTCATGGCATTATTCAAGGCCGAAGGGTGATTTCGTGCAGTGACTATGCAGTGCCTGCGAAATCACCCTTTGGACCCGAATAACGCCATGACAGTGAGATCATTCATGAGAAGGGGTCCCAAAAACCCCATGTTGAAAATTTGGTGCAAAAATTCCAAAAATGACTGAGATATGCAATAAGTTGAAACCCCTCTCTAGCCCATTATACAGCTTACCGCATTTCCTCAGTTCAGGTTGGCTTTGAAGAGTGCAGACCTATTCCGGTCCACCGAAGATCGTCGCGAGTCTGGAGGTAAGTATGGGGTGGGGGTGTGGGGAGGCTGGGTGTGCGTGGGTGCAGGTTGTGGGAGGGGGAGACTTGCAGTGGGACCGCTTTTATTTTACAGGTTTAAAAAAAAAAAGACGACGTGGATATTTGCCACGCTGGGAGGGCTCCCAGCATGGCAGAAGATGTGGGGGCGAGGAGCCGGCGGGGATTGGGCACCCCGTGGCAAAACAAGCGAATGTTTGCCACGCTGGGTGGGCTCCCAGCATGGCAGCAGGATGGCTTCGGGGCCGTGGAGCTGACGAGGGATTGAGCACCCCAGCCGGCAAACAACGTTGCCATGCTGGGTTGGGCTCCCAGCGTGGATGAAAGTTTTGGGGGGGTGGCGTGACGCATGGAGGGGAGCGCGTGACGCAAGGGGGGGACCGCGGCGCTCAGTGTGGCAGCGGTGCTTTCCTTTGAAGCAGAGGAACACCGCTGTCATACTGAGCTCCTACACCCATTGGTGCAGGACCGCCATGCCTGCTCAAGAGAGCAGTGCATTGGATGGGAGAGGCACACCTCCAAGTGTACTACTCTCCCAAAACGTTCCATGTGCATGTGCGCAAGCGAATGTAAAAATGAGGGTGATAAGAGGGAGGATTTGAAGGACAAAGTGGGGAAACTACAAAGTAGGGCATCACAGAAGGAATGCAGGGCCAATTGTACAAGCCTAGACAGGCCTGGAAAATGGGACTGTGCAGGGTATCAAAGGGAATAATAAACTCTTTATTCAATGCCGAGGAAGCAAAAGGAGAATCAAGGATAAACGTGGGCCTCTGGTCAGGAAAGGGGGCATTGAGTGAGGCAAGCAGAACAGCAGAGGCACTCAATAACTACTCTGCATCAGTATTCAATCAGGAAGTCGGGGGTGTGGTCAGCAGGGGTGGGGTAAAAGTTCTGGGAGAGATTCTGGCTATGTAAGAAGAAGTGCTAATCATGCCAGAAGCAGAAGAAGGTATGAAACCAAGAAAATGCCAGGATCCAGGTGACAGCCACCTTAGAGTAACAGTGAAGTTAGAAGAGTGTCTGGCTAACTCCCATAGTTAACATCATTGAGAACTCAAAAACAGTTAACAGGGACCAGAAATCTATGCTGTCCAGCAGCAGTTAGTAATGTTTTATTTACAGCAATAAAATTCAAACCTCCAAATGATTCACTTTTAACTGCGCCTAAATAAACACTGGTGTGAAAAATTGGGCTGTCAGTTGGTTTCTTTTTAGGGATAACATGCTGTACAGTTCTTTTCATGGAACCGGTAGTTTGGGGTTTTTACTATGCCGTGGTTTGGGAACAGAATGCTAAACATAATCTGTTGTCCTATCAGAACCTTGCTTAAGGTTCTATGCACAAACCATGACATAGTTAAAACTTCAGATCACATGTTCCATGGACACAACAGTAATAGGATGCTGCCATTCAACACAAAACAATGCCAAATATGTTTTTTCATATCACGTTTTATTCAGGTACAGTTAAATTTGGATAATTTAGAGAAATTAATATGATTTCTAAAATAAGAACTGTATAAACAGTTGCCTATTATAATTTTTCAGTGCCTTCATTAGTGACATAGCACAAAAACTGGAATGGAAGGTCTGCCTCTTTCAGATGACACCAAGATCTGCAACACAGTGGACACTCCCGAGGGGGGTGTACAAAGGACGAAGAAAGATTTAAAAATGAGTGGAGGAGTGGTCAAAAGCTTGGCAGCTAAGGTTTAATGCATAAAATTGCAAAATAATGCACTTGGGTCACAGAAACCCGGGGTGCAGTACAAAATGGTGGGAGAGATACTAGCAATGACCAAGCAGGAAGGGACCTGGAAGTAATCATATTTGATGACCTGATGTTGGCCAGACAATGCAACAAAGAGATCGGAAGAGCTAGTGTGATGCTGGGGTGTATATGTAGGTGTATTATCAGCAAGAAGAGGGAAGTGGTGTTGCCACTATATAGGTCTTTGGTAAGATTCCACCTGTCCCTCTTTTCTGTCCCCCTTTAATGAAGCAGAGTTCCAGTTATATGAAGTGGAGTGCCAGGCATGGGCGTACAAATTAAAATCGATTTGTAGGCTTCTTTTTTTAGAAATTTTGTACCACAATCACCATTATATGTAGGTGATACCATGTACTTGTGAATCCAATACAAAATCTGTTTTGTGGGTTAACCCTCAAATAACAATTTGGGATGACGCCTATGTGTTTGTGAGGTGGGGTAGCAACTTGGGCTCCCTGAAAATCTGGGTTCAGAAATGGCCAAGTTATAATTTACAGAAAGAAAAGCAAAAAAATTGCTTAAGGCTAAGTACACAAGAGCTCTGCACCTGGTGGATACCCAGGTTTGTGGTATGCAGAGGTCCTACTCCACATATCTCAGGACCACTATGCATCCACAGCCCTGGACTCTGGCCCTCTGTCAAATCCTGGGCCAAGAATGTCATTAGTTGGGCAGTTCAGGTGGGCCCAGGGGCATGCATGCACTCCATTCCCGGAACATGATATGCAGTGCACAGGTCCAGTGGAGGGACTGGAGTCTATGCTGCAGGTCCCACATGAAATGAGATGTTGCAACTCAGCTGAGCTGTCAAGAAAATAAACTGGAAAAAATCCAGCATTGCTGGCAGTTTCTATCTTTTTAGGATTTACACCATTCATATGTAGGCAGTGTGTTCTAATGATTATACCACCATTAGAAGCTAGGAGTTCACAGATTCAAACCATGCTAGACCCAAATACATACTGTGTGATTCTGAGCAAGTAAGCTTCTCAGTGCTCAAGTTCATGCAGCAAGGGAAACATAGAAACATAGAATTTGATGACAGATAAGGACCGCTTGGCCCACCTAGTCTGCCCATTTCCCTACCTAACGGATAAGCTGCAGATCCCAGTTAACCAACAACCTACTTCCACCTACCTCCCACTAGAATTGCCTTATGTCTGTCCTATACATTCTTGAATTCCCCTACGACCTCCTTAGGAAGGCCTTTCCATGCATCTACAACCCTCTCTGTGAAGAAATACTTCCTCACATTACCTCTGTGCCGTCCCCCCTCTGTCTTCAAATTGTGCCCCCTTGTTCGTGCACATTGGACTTTGTTGATTCCCTTGAGGTATTTGAAAGTTTCTATCATGTCTCCCCCTCCTCTTTTCCTCGAGGCTATACATCTTAAGCTCCTTTAGTCTTTCTTCATATGTCTTCTGGTGCAGACCCTGCACCATTTGAATTCTCTCCTTATGACAGCCTCCACCGTGTCTATGTCTTTGTGGAGATGGGGTCTCCAGAACTGTACACAGTATTCCAGATGTGGTCTTACCAACTGTCTGTACAGAGGGTCAAAACTTCCTGTTTTCTACTGGTGATGCCTCTCCTATGCATCCCAGTATCCCCAGCCCTCCTCACTGCCTTCTCACATTGCTGGCCCACCTTTAGATCATCTGATATGACTACCCCAGGTCCCTTTCCATTTTGTTGTTGTCAGTATCTCACCCCCCATTGTGTACTCTTCCCCTGGGCTTTTGTTTCCCAGGTGCATTACTTTGCACTTCTTTGCATTGAATCTAAGCTGCCACACATTTGACCATTCCTCCAACCTTGCCAAGTCCCTTTTCATTCTTTCCACCCCACCTTGTGTATCAATTCTGTTGCAGATCTTTGTGTCATCTGCAAAGAGACATACTTTCCCTTCCCGTCCCTCTGCAATGTCACTTATAAAGACATTAAAAAGGACCAGCCCAGTACTGAACCCAGCGGTACCCCACTAATAACTCCCTTTCTTCACTGTGGACTCCATTTACTATTACTCACTGTGTCCTGTTGTCCATCCAGTGTTTTACCCAGGCTACCACCCTGGGACCCACTCCCAGGCTGGCTAATTTGTTTATTAATCTTTTGTGTGGTACTGTGTAAAATGCCTTGCTAAAGTCTAGGTAGGCCATGTCCACAACCCCTCCCTGGTCTACTACTTTGGTCACCCAGTCAAAGAAATTAATTAGATTTGTCTGACATGACCTTCTTGCTGTGAATCCATGCTGCCTTGGGTCCTGTGCCCCACTGGACTCTAGGTACTCAACAATTCTTTCCTTCAGAAGTGATTCCATCATTTTCTCTACCACTGAGGTCAAACTGACAGGTCTATAGTTTCCTGCCTTTGTCTTGCTCTCACTTTTGTGAAGCGAAATCACATCCACCCTTCTCCAGTCCTCAGGTACCACACCATCCTCCCATGATTTATTAAAAAGGGTAGTCAGTGGTTTTACTAGTTCTTCCCTTAGTTCTTTTAGAATTCTTGGGTGAATCCTATCAGGCCTCATTGCTTTATCCACCTTCTGTTTTAAGAGTTCTTTCAGAACCCTTTCTTCTGTGAAAGGCCTAATATCAACCCCCCTATCCAGAGTGCTTCTATTGACTGGATTAGGTATCTCTCCCTGCTTTTCCATTGTGAATACTGAGGAGAAGTATTCATTCAGTATCCCTGCTTTTTCACTGTCACTCTCTGCCCAATCACCTTCCTCTTTATTCAGCCTCAGTATCCCTGCCTTAGTCTTTCTTTGCTCCCTAATGTACCTATAAAAGGTTTTATCCCCCATTTTAACTGAGTTGGCTATCTTTCCCTCAGTTTGAGCCTTTGCTATTCTGACTGACTTCCCCGCTTCCTTCTGCTTTAACTGGTACAGTTCTCTGTCCTGCTCCTTCTGTATTTCCTTATACTTCCCGAATGCTATCTTTTTCTCCCTTACCTTCCCTGCCACTTCTTTTGAGAACCATAGTGTTGTTTTCTTTCATTTTGTTTTGTTTGTTTGCTTCACACAAAGGCTTGTTGTCTCTGTGATGGCGGTGTTGATGTTTCCCCATTGTTGCTCCATCCCCCCTTCTGGCCTGTTTGCTAGTGCTTTTCTGAGGCACTCTCCCATTTTGACAAAATCAGCCCTCCTGAAGTCCCGTACCTTCACTTTTGTGTGGCTTGACTCTACAGCTAAGTTTATCGTGAAACACACTGTTTGGTGGTCACTTGTTCCCAGATGGCTACCCACTTCAAGATCAGAGATCCTGTCTCCGTCCCCATTTGAGAGTATCAGGTCTAAGATTGCTCCCTCCTGAGTGGGTTCCAAAACTAGTTGTTTGAGGCATGCCCCCTGTAGGACATCGAGACTGGCCCTGCTCTTGGACGTGGCTGCAGCAAAGGTGCTCCAGTTAACATCTGGCATATCCAGGTCCCCCATAAGCAATATCTCTCCTTTCTCTGCCATCTCAAGGATGCCTTCTGTCATTTCCTTGTCCGTTTCCTCCCCCTGAGATGAGGGTCTGTATACAACTGCTGTGCGGATTGTGGAGCCATTTCCAGTCTCCAGGGTGACCCACAGTGCCTCCTCTTCTCCCTGTTTACCCTTTAGTTCTGTTGCTTTTGATCCCTTCCCTTACATAGAGAGCCACTCCTCCTCCTCCTCTTCTTCCCTCCCTGTCCCTCCTGTAGATTGTGTACCCCGGTGTGTTAACATCCCAGTCATGGTTCTCTGTCTACCAGGTTTCTGTGACTGCCACGATATCCAGGCATCCCTCTTCCATCAAGGCCACCATTTCGGGGAGCTTTTTACCTAGGCTACAGGCATTGGTACTCATTACCCTCCATTTTTTATGGCTTTATTTCTTTTTGCCCCATCCCTGTCCTTATTGTCTTTGTCTTTTTCTCCATTTACCCCTACACTTCTCCCTATTGACTGCTCAACTGGCTTGGGGGTGGGGTAAAAAATCTGAAACAGGATTTTGCTGGAAATTAGATGTTAGCTAGGTTATCCTGAGTAAATAAATTGTAAAGAAAAAAAAAAGAGAAACAAAATTGCCAGCATTTGTCAGATTTTCTCACCCACCCACCAAGCCAGTTGAGGCAGTGAGATCTAGTGGTTAGAGTACTGTTGTGAATGAGGAAACTGCAAGTTCAAATCTTGTTGGAGCCAAATAGTCACCATATGACCCTGAGCCAGTCACATAACCTCCTATTGCTCCAGTCCACTCATATGTGTCTCAGCTGGGCTACCCTTGGTAAATAAATTGTGCAAACAAATATTACTGGCAGTCGGTGGCCTTTTACAACACCTGCAATCCTGCAGACAAAGAATGCTGGGTGTTCTAGTGGTTAGAGCACTGTTGGAAACTGGCATTTCAGCAAGACTAACCTAAACACTTTGCAAAAATAGGTAAAAGCAGGACCCCAGTGGAAACAAGATGCTGCATCATAACTGGGCTATCATGGGTAAATAAATTGTAAGCAACAAAAAAGTATTGCTGGTAGCTGTCTGCCTACCTTGGTCCCCCAAAAGGCAGTGGGGACTAGTGGTTACAGCACCACTGGAACCTGGAGATCACAGGTACAAACCCTGCTAGAGTCAAATACTCACTGCGTGACACTGTGTTGATGCTCCTTCAGTAATGCTTTCCTCAGCTGCTCTTTTGGCCTTTCCCCTTGGGAAGGAGAGGGATCCTTATGTGAGCTTTGGCATGGCTTGTTTTAAATTGTTACCCTGTGTGCCTCTGGGGAGGGAAAGCACTGACTAGGACCTTAGCAGCTGAGTGCTGCACTTCAAGATTTCCAAAGGACAGGCCCCTGATCTAAACATCTGCCTTGGTGTGTGGTTCTGTGGGGGCTCCTAAGGAGTTGGAGCCCTGATCCCAACTTCTGCTACTGGATGTGGCTTTACGGGAGCTCCTGAGAAGCAGGAGCCACTATCCAAATTTTTGCCACTTGGTGTATCTCTACGTGGGCTCCCGCAGAGTAGGAGCCCCAAACTGAACCTCTGTTGCTTGTCATGGCTCTACTTTACCAACTCAAACATTTGCCACTGGGTTTGAATCCAGTCTGTTACTGTGTGTGGCTCTATCCCAGATCACACAGATTCAATGCCCAGATCACACAGATTCAATGCTGCCTAAACACTTGTCAAGTTGTCATTGCATCTATCTCACCCTTATTCACATTACATTTGCATTATAAAAACATGCAAGCAAATATCATTGGCATTGATCAGTCTTTTTATAGACTGAGGTGATGTCTTTACTGGAAGAATATCTGAAATATATTGGGAAACTGAAATTAGTGCACGTGAATTGGAAGATTGGAAACTCTGTGTTTGATGTGATCGTGGTACTAATACGCATATAGATTATATTACGTTACCTTCCACCATTCCTGTGCCAGGATCAGCAAGTGGACTGTCTATGATACTTAGAGGAACAAAAGGAGATGAGGGCCCCCCAAGGGCTTAGGAACAGATTGGCAGGGTCGGATCAAGTATGTGTTGAACAGAGAAAAAAAAACATGGAGGATTTGAAAAATTTGTTGGGGATCATGGATGCTTCTGAGGCCACTATGCAGGGTGCTTTGGGCCAGCTGATGGGGAAATTGCTATGCCCCTCTTCTGAGTGCCATAAACTGCAAACTTTCTTAGGGACAGAAACACCCCGGTGGGTGAAGAGGATTTTGACACATAGAGGTGCAGCATGTGTTGATGTTGCAGGAGTAGGAGGGGTCTCTCCTTGACAAGTGCCCTCATTTAATTGGCAGTCTCTAAGGACCCACACTGGCCGCCATCTTGGTCTTGCTTTCATCCAGTTGCAATGCTGGGGATTGTTTGGACACACTAGAACAAAATGTATGGCAGCGTGGAAAAACCTGGGACAATTCTAATGAAGTTAGTTTTGATGCAGCAGGTGGTAAAGCTAACTGAGATTCATTGCGCAGATGGAAAAGGTTATTCAGAGAGCCCACCAAAAAGGGAGTTTGACAGCCAGGAATATAAATTGCAATCTAGTGGAGAAATTGATTGAAGGAGCTGTGTACGAGGATCGGATTCTCACAAAGTTGTGGTTATGAGACCAAATTGCCAAGCCTCTTCACTGTGGTGACCAGATAGGAGAAGTAAGGGAGCAAGAAGAAAAGCCGGTGGGGGTGATGTGGTACCAAGAGCTCCACGATCAAATGATTGTGAGTAACACCCTGTGGCTGCCCCAATGCTGTGCAATGACTGACATCTTGGAGAGGTTGGAGAAACTGACACAAGTGGTTTGTAACCACCTTGACTGCTTCCTGAGGAAGAAGAAGAAGTTGTCATAATCTGGCACTGAGACAAAAAGAGACTGGTACTGCTCACTAGTACTGAGTGCGGTATCAACAGAGTCATTCATCTGAGGAGGGACAACACCAATAAAATACTGATGGTAGATGATCCCAAATGAGCCTAGGGGTTAATAGTGAATCCTGTAGTCCTGCCAGCAAGAACTCATGTCACCATGAGATGAATCAGTACACAAATCAGGAATGTGATGGACTGTCCAATCACTATACAGAGGAGAAAAACTTTGATCAATATGTAGCGTGCTGATACAGCTGTTCAACTCAAAATAGGGGGCCCTGGACTTGCAAACCAAATTGACGTGGCTAGTTTTGACTTTGGAGTTTTCCCCTTGCCAGATAAATGGTGTCTGTGAATAAGCCAGAGATTCATTGACAGAACTCAATTCTTTTTCATCCAGGAGTGGGAAGTGGGTTGTGCATTCAGAGAGCAACACTGGCTCCAGTTACAGGACCACTGGCTTTTTCGTGAATGATCTCGTCTTCTGGCATCAATGGACACCATTGACATCCAGCATCATCTTCATAAATTGGTAGTGGCCAGGGGTTTTACCATGCTGCAGCAATAGCAGCTCCAGAGACATCCCCGACAGCAACAGCTGCCTTGCTGACTGTCGGCAATGCAGCGTCAGGGATGCCTCCTGTTTTCATGGGGGGCTGCACCCCCCAAACCCCCATGTGTGGGGCTCTGCCTTCACACACCCTGGTCTCTAGGATTCCAACTCCAAGTCAGAGTTGGACCGGGAGGGGGGCAAAACACCCTGTGAGGCATTCCCCTGGCTGTGCAGAAACCATCACAGTGACAGACGGATTTTGGCCGATTCCTGTCACTGTGGTGGCCTTCGCCATGGGGGAGTTGCTGTAGCGTCGGTATACAGTGGCCAGGACCATCCAAGTGTCAAGAAACCTGTATTCATCCCCTATTGTGGTGGTACAAAAGAAAAATGGTACAGTATGAGTATGTGTGTATTGTCAGACTCCCAAGCAACACACTATACCCGCTCACCGAACCATGCTCTGGATCTAAGATGCTGTGAATTGCCTTCCTGATAGCGGTTGGTTCTCCTTGTTGGGTCTGTGCTGCAGCTATTATCAATGACAAACTCTGATAGAGAAAAAACTGTCTTTATTTGTCCTCTTGGATTCTAGGAGTTTTTGCACATGACCCTAGGTATTTCTGAAGCCCCTGTCACATTTCAGTGCCTCATGGAAACAACAGTCGGTGACATAAATCTGCTTGAATTTCTGGTATACCTGGATGATATAATTGTGGTCAGCAAGAATAGGAGAAACACGAGGCTCGGTTGATTAAAGTACTGGACTGCCTTGAGGAGTTTGGGCTCAAGCTATTATTGTACAAATGACAATTTTTTTAGATGTTAGTAAAGTATGCGGGTCATATTATGCATGCAAATGAAAACCAAACTTACCCTAGTAACATGTAAGTATTGACCTCCTCTTCCCTTCCTAAGAACTTAAAGAACTCCAAAGTTTTTTGGTTTTTGTGGGTATTAATGGTGGTTCTTGAAAAACTACACCTCGGTAGTGCAGCCACTCTTGAATCTAACTCAGTGGTATCCACCTACAAACACCACTAGTTCATGGAATGGCAAGAAAAGAAACTATACTCCTTCCTACTTCAGATTCAGTGAACCTTTCAGGCCATAGTGGGATTCTGCTTGTGATGAGGCTTTCCAATAAATTATTCACCATCTAACTATCTAACTACGTCTCCTGCCTTGGCTTGTGCTGACCCACTAAAACCCTACATACTACATATGGCTGCTAGCTTACATGGTCTGGAGCCTGTATTAAATCAAGATTCAGAGGAAAGATTGAGGCCAGTGGCTTTTGCTAGTTGAAACTTAGCTTCCTGTGAATGGAATGATCCGGTGCACAAACTAGAATTCATTGCTCTCAAGTGGGCCACAGTAGACCAGTATCATGATTACCTGTATGTGACAAAGATAAAAGATGTAACTGATAACAATCCACTTATGTACATGCACACTTCTGCCAAACTGGATGTAAAAGAGCATCATTTGCTTTGTCCACCTATGACTATTCTGTGGAGCACTGCCCAGGACTGACTCATGTGGCTGCTGGTACAGTATCAAGTCATCTTTGTCTTTTGGACTGTGATTCCAGTGAAGCTGAATGGGTGACTATCACTGACTCAGCCCTCAGAGCTCTGTGCAAGAGATCTGACAATGCTGAACAGCCCCCCCCCCCCCATGTTAATACTCAACAAAATGTGGAGAATCTGGGGCATCTAGTGGTTGCCTGCCCTTGCCTACTGTGGGTTTACTTTATTTCAAAAGGTCCACCATGCCCCATATGAATTGACTTGATCTGCTTTGGGAACAATGGCAAGATCCGAGAATCATAGACATTTTAGGAGCCATGGAAAAAAGCCATCCCACAGACTTTTTTGTAGCACTGAAGCTAAATTTATGTTTGCAGAAATGAGTCCATCTGAACATGCATGACCAACTGTTGTACTGAGAGATCCATCACCCTCATGGTCATCAAAGATTTCAACTGCTCCTGCTCCAAGAGCTGTAGATATGGCACAGTCTGCGGGAATAGTGTAGGTAGGGAGAAATGGTCAGACTGGATGTGCCAAGCAGTCTTTATCTGCAGTCAAATTTGGCATTTCTACGTTTCTCAAATTTTGGTCTTTGGTGATTTGGACTTTGTATGATGAAGTAGAATACCTGGGAGATGAACAAACTCTGGACCTAGCTGCTGAAGCCCAATTCTACTGGCCCACATTGAGTCATGAAATAGAGAACTGTTGTGCTATCTGTGCCCGCTGTCTGCAGCAAAAGACAGTACCCAGTTGGTCTGCCCTGCTAATGAACATTGAAACCAGTGCACCTATGGACCTTATACTTTTTGAGTATGGAGCCTGATTTGAAGAACATGTCCTTTTTTATGTTGATTGCACGCATGCACAAGAAACATATTGCATCAGCTTTCTTCGCAAGCAGGTTGTGGAGGTACGGCACTGTTGTGCCCAATGCCCCCACAGCCTTTAAAGGCTCGTCCAGCATCTCCCAATGTTGTGGCATGCTGCTGCTGACACTAGTTCAGCCAGGGTGCCACCAACTTGTAAAAAATCAGCCACTGCAGTCAGGGGCTGCCTTGTCTTTGCAGCATAAGCTATTTGCTGCAATGAGGGAGCGACCTCTCATTGCAGGGTGGGATCTTGAAGCCCTGATATTGTTTGTGAACATGGTGGTGGCTTTGTCGCCTTGTTCACAGACAATGTTAACCCCCCCATGTTTATTTGCCGGCGAGGCCCCAATCCCATCGGTATCAATTGCTAATGTTTATTTTGCCAACAGGGAGCCCACTCCTCATCGGCAGTATTTGACCCCCGCTTTTATTGTCTGCTGACGGGTGCCCAATCCCCATTGGCATAGTGTAATACCCCCCACCCCCCTTTGTTGTGTGCCGACTGGGGTGCCCAAGCCCCCATTGTGGCTACAGCTACCCCCCAAAGACAGACTTGGTGGCACACTGGGTGCCCACCCCAGTGTGCCACATGCCCCTGTAAAATAAAAAACAGTCCTGTGATGTCTTTTTTTTGTACCTGTAAAGAAACTGTCCTCAGTGGTCTCCCCCCCCCCACAACCCGCACCCACCCACTGCACACCCTGCCTCCCCACATCCCCACTCACCCCATACTTACCTCCAGAGCTTGGCGCGATGATCTTCCATGGACCGGGAACATGTCTGCACTCTTCAAAGCCGACTGCGAACTGAGGAAATGCCGGTAAGCTGTATAATGGAATACTTTTTTTTCCAACTTTAATGCATGTCTCAGTCATTTTTTGGAATTTTGGCACCCATGTAACTTCACAGATTTGTAATATTGTCACGCCAGATTTTCAACAGTTGCATTTTTTCACACCTCCTTATGAGCAGTACAGCTGTCATTTTTCACATCCTGACTGAAATGTGTTTTCACAGTTCCAGCACAGAATAACATGATCGCTGTGGGAAATCAGTGTTTGGGACAGATTAAGAAAATGACAGTGGCACTGATCATGAGCAGAAGTCCTAAAATCCCTATATTGAAAATTTGGAGATGAAACTCCATAACATGACTGTGTTACATACATACTAATTGCCAGCAGATTAGGCCTTATGGTCTATTGAGTCTGCTCGAACCTCAGATCCCTAGTTGGGTGCCGAGGCCCTCCCCACCTTGTGTTCCAGAAACCCCTATCATCCATCCCAACCCCCCTGGGCCAGACCATCATCTGATGCTTCCACTTTCTGTGTCTGTCCCACCCTCTCTTAAAGCCCTCCACTGTGGATCTCTGAACTAGCTTGCCAGGCAGTGCATTCCAAGGGTCCACCACCCTCTCAGTGAAAAACCTCCTCCTCTTTCCCCCCTCACCCTTCCACCTTCCAACTTCAAACCATGCCCTCTGGTGATACCTCATTGCTTTAGTCTAAAGATACCCTCCATGTTTACCCTATTTATTCCCTTGAGGTACTTGAAGACCTCAATCATGTCTCCCCCTGTCTCTCCTCTCCTCCAATGAAAACAGGTAGAGCTCCTCAAGTCTGTCCTCATACATCAAATCCTCTAGACCTCATATCATCTTAGTTGCCCTTCTCTGTACCCTCTCCAGGAGCTGTATGTCCCTCTTCAAGTGTGGTCTCCAGTACTGTACACAGTACTCAAGGTGTGGTCTAACGTGTTACAAGCGTGTGTTGAACTGTTTCCATGCACCCATGTAACTTCGCAAATTTGTAATATTTTCATGCCACATTTTCAACAGTGGCATTTTTTCAAACCTCCTTATGAACAGTACAGCTGTCACTTTTCACGTCCTGGCTAAAATATGTTTTTGCACTCCTGCCGGAGAATAGCACAGTCACTGTGGGAAATCAGTGTTTGGGACAGATTAAGATCAAGCAAGTGAGAGGGGGAAGTGACCGAGCTCAATTGAGCTCTGTCAGGACTGCTGTGGATTTGTTTGTGGGTGGAAAAAGGCCCCAACGCAAGAGCCCAGTACAAAAGGCCAGCCTGCAGCACTGGGAGAAACAGAACGAGAGAACGAGTGAGGGAGGGGAAGTGAGCGAACTCACCAGAGCGCTGTCAGGACTGCTGCAGACTTCTTTGTGGGCAGAAAAAGGCATCAATGCAGGCAGGGGCCCAGTACAGAAGGCCAGCCTGCAGTGGTGGGAGAAACAGTGTGAGCGAGTGAGACAGGGGGACTGAGTGAGCTCAACAGAGCTCTATCAGGTCTGCTGTGGATTTCTTTGTGGGCAGAAAAAGGCGCCAATGCAGGCAGGAGCCCCGTACAAAAGGGCAGCTTGCAGCGCCAGGACAAACAGAATGAGTGCAAGAGAGAGACTGAGTGACCTCAATGGAGCTCTGTCGGGACAGCTGCAGATTTCTTTGTGGACAGGCAAAGGTGCCAATGTAGCCAGGAGCCCCATACAAAAGCGCAGCCTGCACAGCCAAGAGAAACAGAACAAGTGAGTGACAGAGCGGTAGTGAGCAAGCTCAACGGAGCTCTATTGTGACTGCTGCGGATTTCTTTGTGGGCAGAAAAAGGCAGCAACGCAGGCAGGAGCCCAGTACAAAAGGCCAGTTTGCAGCTCCGACAGAAAAGGAATGAGTGAGTGAGAGAGGGGGAGTGAGTGAGCTCAATGGAGCTGTGCTGGGACTGCTTCAGATTTCTTTGTGGCCAGAGAAAGCTGCCAATGCAGGCAGGAGCCAGTACAAAAGGGCAGCCTGCAGCAGTGGGAGACACAGAATGAGTGAGTCAGGGAGGGGGAGTGAGTAAGCTCAATGGTGCTCTGTTGGGACTGCTGCAGATCTGTTTGTGGGCAGAAAAGGGCAGCAATGCATGCAGGGCCCCAGTACAAAAGGGCAGCCTGTAGTGGCAGGAAAACCAGAATGAGTGAGTGAGAAAGAGGGGGAGTGAGTGAGCTCAACAGAGCTGTATTGTAACTGCTGCAAATTTCTTTGTGGGCAGAAGAAGGTGTCAATGAAGGCAGGAGCCCAATAGAAAAGGGCAGCCTGCAGCGCTGGCAGAAACGGAATGAGCGAGTGAGAGATGGGGAGTGAGTGAGCTCAACGGAACTTTGTTGGTACTGCTGCAGATTTCTTTGTGGGCAGAAAAAGGCACCAACAGAGGCAGGAGCCCAGTACAAAAGAGCAGTCTGCAGCACCAGGAGAAACAGAATGAGTGAGTGAGATGGGGGGTGAGCGACCTCAACGGAGCTCTGTCGAGTCGGTTGTGGATTTCTTTGTGGGCAGAAAAAGGTGCCAACACAGGCAGGAGCCCAGTACAAAAGGGAAGCCTGCAGGACCAGGAGAAACAGAATCAGCAAGTGAGACGGGGAGTGAGCCAGCTCAACGGAGCTCTATCGTGACTGCTGTGGATTTCTTTGTTGGCAGAAAAAGGCGGCAACACAGGCAGGAGCCCACTACAAAAGGCCAGCCTGCAGCGCTGGTAGAAACGGAATGAGTGAGTGAGAGAGAGGGAGTGAGCAGGCTCAACAGACCTGTGTTGGGACTGCTGCAGATTTCTTTGTGGGCAGAAAAAGCCACCAACAGAGGCAGGAGTCCAGTACAAAAGGGCATCCTGCAGCACCAGGAGAAACAGAATGAGTGAGTGAGATGGGGGGTGAGCGACCTCAACGAAGCTCTGTTGGGTCGGCTGTGGATTTCTTTGTGGGCAGAAAAAGGTGCCAACACAGGCAGGAGCCCAGTACAAAAGGGAAGCCTGCAGTACCAGGAGAAACAGAATCAGCAAGTGAGACGGGGAGTGAGCGAGCTCAACGGAGCTCTATCGTGACTGCTGTGGATTTCTTTGTTGGCAGAAAAAGGCGGCAATGCAGGCAGGAGCCCACTACAAAAGGCCAGCCTGCAGCGCTGGTAGAAATGGAATGAGTGAGTGAGAGAGAGGGAGTGAGCAGGCTCAACAGACCTGTGTTGGGACTGCTGCAGATTTCTTTGTGGGCAGAAAAAACCACCAACAGAGGCAGAAGCCCAGTACAAAAGGGCATCCTGCAACGCCAGGAGAAACAGAATGAGCAAGTGAGAGAGGGGGGAAGTGAACCATCTCAATGGAGCTCTGTCGGGACAGCTGCGGATTTCTTAGTGGGCAGAAAAAGCTGCTAACACAGGCAGGAGCCCAGTACAAAAGAGCAGCCTGCAGCACCAGGAGAAACAGGCTGAGCGAGTGACAGAGGGGCAGTGAGCGAGCTCAACAGACCAACACAATCAACATTCGGCATTGACAAATGCTTGTTTTGTATAAGTCAATGCTTTATTGGAGAGATTTTTCAGTTATAACAAAGGACAGATGTGAAGTAAGTAGACTATTTACAGAGGTTATCAGCAATGGCAAATACAATATAACAAGGAAACCGTTGTCATAAATTGCACTCTTGACAATGTAGCAGTCTAGTTCATTTAGTCCTGGTGGGGTAATCTCACAAGTATCTCATTTGTGGGGCAAATGATAGATCAGTCTCCAGTTTATGTCTGCTCCATTTTCCCCAAGTCTCCTCAAAAACTGAAGGTTTGTTCATAAGATGAAAAGTCAATTTTTCCAGTTTGTAAATGTGGTCCACCAGTGCATACCACAATTGTCTAGCAGGTCATTTTGGTGTCAGCCATAACCTGATTACCTCTTTCTTTGTACAGGTAAGATGAATTAATAGTAGTTTAAACACCCCTCCCTTTATTGTACAATCAGGTGGAGGTACCTGTATATAGCACTTCCAAGAGAACTGGGAGGCAGTATAGCACAGTGGTCTAAGGCTCTGAGCTGCAAATCTGGTGACATCTAGCAGACCAGACCTGGGTTTGAACCCCACAGCTTCCACTTGCATTCTGTGTGACCCTGAGCAAGTCACTTAACCTCCTTGTGCTCCCAGGTCACTCCTGTAAAAAAGCTTTCAGCTTAGTGTGCTATACCTGGTTAAACAACTAAATTAAAAAAAAAGAACTCCCTCAGGTAAGGGGCCATAGTAAGCTTACATGCTGACAAGGCAAACTTTAGACAGATTTCCTCTACATTGGTAGTATGACATTTTTCATTCAATTTACTTAAAGTTGCACAAAAGGAATCTGGTAACAGTTTTAGTAGCCCCCTGAGAGCACCCATCAAATGGTGATGAAGCTGCACCCCTTATGGTATACTATAAGCAGAGCATGTAACCCTTCTAGTTTGTTGGGGAGCTGTGTTACTGTTAATCCCAATGTCCCAATGAAGGAATGGACCTGTAAGTACCTATCATAATCAATCTGGGGTGTTTGGAATTGTTGCTGTAAATTCTAAAAAGTACATATCCCAGTTATATCCAGGAACTGATATAAGTATATGAGTCCCAGCCTTCTCCAAGTTTTAGGAAGGGACCAGTTCTATTTAGGGGACAGCCGGAGTCTAGGGAAAGGGCCCTAGTCCACAGTAACAGGCGCTGTGCACCTTCCTTTTTAGAAAAGCGATGCCTCACTAAGAGGGGCACTGCTGTGTATGAGGAGAAACATGAGAGAGGAAGATACCCTTTGGGAGTAGCGTAGAAGATTTTATTAATTACGTACAGATCATTTAGTGCAAATTCTATGGCTTTCAAGTGTGCATAGAATTTGTTGGCTGAAGAGAGACAGATTAGTCTTAAGTAAGTCTGTATGTATAACCGGAAGTGTGACAGATTAATTCCCCTTCCCATGGCAATTTAGAAGAGATAAATGCACTCTAGATCAGTGTCCTCCCCCCAAAACTCTTGATATAAGTTTATTCCAAGAGTGGAAATGCATGCTATCTGGGAAAAGTGGGAGCGTTTTGCAGGAAATGTAGTACCCAAGGCAATATGATATGGTATACAAACTCAGTGCAGACATCTGAAGTTCAAAAGTGACCACCATTTCAAATCTTCTGTAAACTTCTGTATTAGAAGTTCATAACTGAATAATTCCAGGTGAGAAAAGTTACTAATTATTGTGACCCCGAGATTTTTCAGTGAGCCCCTATTCCAGCGAAAAGGAAATTTTGTTTTTAATACTGGAGTGGGTGGGGGGGGATTAATTGAAGAACATTTCCAACAGTCTTGTAGTTACTGACCATTTTTCTCATTGTGCTTAAGAGTACCCCACAAAGGATCAAAACCTACTACAGTGTACCATATTGTATTGGCAAATCATAATGCACTGTGGGGCGCTAACTGCATCCTTTCTGACCAGGGCCAAACTTTGAGAGTTGATTGACCAAATAAATGCTACTTTTGTGGGGTATTCAGAAATCAAGGACAACTCCTTATCACCCTTAAGTAGTGGTGTGTGAAGCTGGAAAAATTTGCTTCATTAATTCGCAAATTCACTGCAATTTACAGAGTTAATCTGCCTTGTGAAGTGGCAATTCGCAGTATAGGGATAACTGCACAAATTGGGAAGTCGGTAACTTCACTAGCAAGGTGAAGCCCACAGGCTAAGTCCACAGTGTATGGTGGGATTGCAGGTCACATTGTACTAAAATGAGCTGTTTGCCATGCGAAGGCTGTGTTGAGTGCGGTCTTCTGAAGAGAGAGTTAAAGAGAGGACTGTCCCTACTTGTCTGGCAAAAAAAATCCTTTAAAATCCTTCTAGAAACAGAGCCTTTTGAAACTGAACCACTCACAAATAGTTCTAAAGGGCTTTGTGCTGCTAGATTTATGTTGTTTGTTTCTGTTTTTAGCTGATTATTTAGTTTAAAATATAGTAGTGGCTTTGTTTTGTCCCTAGTGAAGTACTGTTGTGGAGGAGGGGAGCTGTTTCAGTTACCAAGGCAGCCCCAGAAAGATCGGAACTTGAAGCCTTTCTTACTGTGAGCACTTGTCTGTGTGCAGCAGATTTCTCATGTTTTTCTTTAGTGTTCTTGTTTTTTTGTTTTTTATATATGTTTTTATCCTCTTGGACATGACAGGGGAGGCTCCCTTCAGCCAACCTCACTGCTTCTGTCCACCATCCATAACCTCCCTGGGACTTTATTCTTGTGGCTTGGGCCCCCACAGACTGCCCCCATGGCAGGGTCTGGAGGGAGAGAGCCATCCCCCCCCAATTCCTGAAACCCAGTATGTCCCTGCTGGCCAACCCGGTGGCTAGGCAGGTGGGGGTGTGGTGGGTGGGTGTCATATGCCCCCAGTCATGCTTGTCATTTTCCTCCTGGATTTTCTGCCCTCACATCCCTAGCTGCAGCATCCTCAAGGAGCACATGGATGTGGAGGAGTGCATGGGTTCCAAGATTGTGACTCCCTCTCCTTCCCCCGACTAATGTCTGCGTCCTGATGCTCCACTAGGCTTACCAGCAGGCCTCTGCCTGCTGGCAGCCAAGAGCCAGTGTGGCCAACCTCACCAATGTGGGAGAGGAGAGCTGCCTGGTGGCCACTAAATCATCTCCCAGCCCTCCCCAGCTGACCCCCAGCAGTCCGGGTTTGTTCCCAAACCTGGGTTGCTGGTGTGGCAAGACATAAGGTGCTCAGCATCTCAGCCCTCCATGCCACTGAGCTGTCTAGTCTTTCTCATTGATTATTTTTCTGTGTCATCTGTGATTTCTCATTTTATTTTCTGTAGCTCAGTTTGGTGTGGTTAAGTGAAGCATTTTGTCAGTCTCTTTCTATATTACTTTTAATTATTTATTTTAGTTCTTAAAGTAATGGTGTGTTGTTTCTTATGCTAATTTGTTAATTATCCCTGTCGTGGTTTTACTATTAGCTCTGTACACTTTTTTTTCAGATCAAACTGCTAATGCCTCGGGGAAGGTGCAGTCTACTGCTGCTGCTGCTAGTTAGTTGTACTGCAGGGTATCTTTAAATGTTTTTCTTCACAATATTTTAAATTTAAATATGTAAAATGACTGGGAAGAGACACTCTACTAAAGGATGAGGTGCCGGAGATGCGCCAAAAAAGTGTGGAAGTTTTGTGGGCCAAAAGGGTGTTGCAGCCAAGAAAATTACTGTATGTGCTGCAGCATCTTCCATGAGCTTCAGGGCTGGTAGTAGTAGTAATAGTAAAGAAGTAGTTGGCAGTGTTGTTGGGCATAGTCGGGAGTACAACTTTTATGTATAATGTGCTTTTTGCACAGTTTCCACTGAAGTGCATTACAAGACTTGTGGTGAGGGGACTGACACATAGAGTAGAACCATACATCAGCCTGACATATTTATTCTGGTAGCTGAAAAAAATTCTGGGAGTACAGAATTTATGTACTGTATATTGTGCTTTTCACACAATTTCCACTGAAGTGCATTACAAGGACTATGGCAAGGGGACTGACAAACAGTGTGGCACCATGTAGCAGTATGATACATTTATTCAGGTAGTTGAGAAAAATTCTGGGAGTACAGAATACAGAATTTATATTTCTGTGCTTTAACACTGTACTTTGCAACAAAAAACTGTAGTGACAGAAGAAGACAGTCCCCCTCTGTGACCTGTGCACTGCAAGATGACCCACATCGTCTCTTTCTGTGCAGCACGGAAGGAACACTAGGGATGCCACCTCCTCCACCCTTCTCAGCTGTCTTGGTCCATCTCCTCACATGCTCCTTCCATGCCTGGCAGTGCCTCACCTTATGGTGGGTGTGCTGCTCAACTGTGCCCAAATGAATGTCCCATTTTCTGTGCTGAACAATGGTGTGACACAAGGTGCATGTTGACACTGTAGTTGACAGGGTCAGTCGCAAAGAAGCCCCAAACTAGGGCCTTATGCTGCTATCAAGGGGGTGAAGCCAGATGGTCTCAGGCAGGTCTCATTCTCCTCATGGGGCTCAGGTGGTGGCACAACCACAGAGGGAGGCCATTGGGGCAGGTGTTGCAGGCGAAGGATGCACCGGGAACAGTGACAGCTGGTGGAGGTGCCACTGCATGCTGCAGTTTGTGCTGTGCTGTGTGCTCTTGGTGCAAAACCGATCTCTTCAGATGGATGGGATGGCATGTCCCATCCATGGACTGCACCACCCTCTCCTTGCAGTGACTGCATCCAGTCCCAGTTCTCCCAGTCTCCTTCTTGCTGATCCTCTAAAGATCAGTTTGCATGTACATAGAGCAGAATCATGTGACCATCAGGAGCTGTTTGCATGTGACTTATAGGCACATATTTATCAGCAGCCTTGATACAAGAAAACTTTTTGCCTAAATATACCTCATAGGCAGGGCCCCTGGTGTTCTGCGGCAGAATTTTCTGATTCTGTGGCAGGGCTCCTTGACTTCTGCGGCAGCATTTTCTGATTTCTTCGGCATGATTTATTCTTTTCTCTGGCAGAATGCAGTCCTGTCGTTGGCTAAATATGATGTGATGTCATCAAAGACATCATATGCTGAGCATAGAGGAGGGTCTTCAGGATAAACGAGGTGGGAAAGAAAGCCTGACACTATGGAAAAACAGTGTATTTATATGAAAATTCACCAAAAACAATGAATTCTGCGGCACTATATATATTCTGCGGCATGATGCAAATTCTGCTGCAAATTCCGCAACCACAGAACCGCAGAATTCCAGGGGCCTTGCTCATAGGTGAAGTTACTAAAGGTGCATTTCCTAGTAAATAATAAGCATTTACAAACTGATCTACTAAGGTGAAGTTGGTGATGTCACTGGAACTTCACAAGCAAATTCAAACTTTGAAACTTCTCTACCCTGAAAGTGATCCCAAGCCTGAACAATTTTATTTGTTGAACATCGTAAGCATTTTAGTAAGACAAAATGAAGTCAGCAGGTCAACACACTGGAACATGCTTACATTTTCACAATGATGCCACTGAATTCTCCCCATAGTACTTGATGCTCAGGTTCCCCACTGATCTATGTTTTGGGGTCTCAGCAGAGGAGGTGCAGTTTGAAACTTAGATGCAGTACGTACGACAACTCAAGGAGCAATTAGATTTTGCCTGCCATTTAGCAACAGAGATGACTGGTAAGAGGAATGCAGCTAAAAAACTCACTATAACTGAAAGGTCAAGGTGAATGACCTGCAACCGATAGACTGTGTATTAGTTAGGAATCTAGCCCTCCTTGACAAGCTTTAAGCTTGCTGATTGCTGGAGCAATACACCCTTTGTGATCCAGGAACAGCTCTCTGATATATCACTATATCGCATACACCCAGAAGCGCCAGAGAAAGTGAAAATTATGCACTGAAATCATCTCCTGTGCCGGGTTAGCTATAATGTCTTACGCTATTAAGCGTGCAACATTATGACCCGGTAGGCTTAGTTAGGGGAGATGCCCCAATAGTTTCTGAACACATATGGATGACAGGAACCCTCTACAAGCCTTAGGATGGAAGCTTTTGCCTCACCCAGTCCCATTTCACCAGGTGATTTTTCCTTGTCTGTCAACCCTGCTCCTGATCCTCTTTAGCAGATGATTGTAAGGGCCTGCTCACTGATGAAGAAGAAGCGGGGAAAGGAGTTTGATCATGACAAATGGACAATTGTCTCCCTGCAATGGTGTACCAACTGCCTGCATTAAAAATCAGTTATGGAGCCCCCCCATGGCCCCTGTTGTCATTCCTCTATATGCTGTACACAAGGGCACTTATGTTATGTCCTGCTTCCCCCCCCCAAATAAGGATCATTGGGGCCCCAAATTCTGAGCATATTGATTAGGATGATGTGGACCGATGGGCTAATCTAGATGCATTTGTCTAAGAAGTTCTGTTATCCTCTGCTTTAGACCAGGCATCAGATGCCTAGATTAGCCAGAGTATTGTGATTGTGTTATTTTTACAGAGAAATGGACTGTTTTTCTTCCTGCCAATGACTGGGGGTGGCCATTTTTACAAGTCAGGGGAAGGTGAAACCCTCGTTTTGTTCCCTTCTCAGATGTTATTTGAAATATGCCCTCTACCCCCTACCCAGGACTCCTGGTGTGTGTGTGTGTTTAACATAATGGTTATGGGGCTTTACAGCTTGAACTGCATGATGGGCTGCCATTCTGCACTTAATATGAAGATTGCTATAATAATAGATTTTAGTGCTGGATATTTGATCCACTATAGTTGGTTAGCATACTTATTTATAACGTGTTCGATTTACAACAGAAAACTTACACATTTTCTTTTCTTTCAAATCCATATCAGTAGATGTTTCTTTATTTTTTATTAAATATATGTTTGCACTGTTGTTGATTGTGGGTAAAAGCTAGCACTTTTGAGTTCGACTCCATCTAGGATCCTTGGTATGCTGAGCACTTTCTGAATGGCACCACAGTTTGAGTTGCCTGAATAATTAGTTGCACATTTTTGATTGCTCAAGCATGGTTGTTGGGGCTACTTAACGAGTCAGCCCACCCCAGAGGCCTACCCCTGATGAAGCTCTTGGTGAGCAAAGAGCTGGAGCTTCTGACTGTGGACTAAAGTGTTCACTGATGATTTTGCGCTCACTGTTCGTGAAACCGAAATAAATAAATTCAATATTTTGCAGCATTAAGGAGTGCACTAGTGTTTAATGGCTAATCAGTTGTGCATTGACGGTAAGAGTGCAGTCCACATCCTGGTTACTTGGTTGCCATTCTGTGACCTATAACATTGAAGACAGCCAATCTCTAATCTTCTCAGGCTCAATAACAGTTTCTTATGCTAGATCAGGTGGGACATTGTATTTGGTGCTAACTGAATTCCTGTTGGGTGTTGGAGGGGCCTAGTGCCAAGTATGGGAACCTTGGATCATAGACCTACATAAAGATGATGACCCAGGGAATGTAGAATTGTTTGGGATCTTGCAGCAAGAAGACAGTGTGTGTATTCGCAGTCTAATTGTTGCATCATTCCCAGGCCTTGTGTCTGCATGAACGGTGTATGAGTGGCATATGCGGAAGTGATTTTGTGTACACAACAACTAAAGATAAGTGCGTAGCCCTGGGTAGAAGAGTACATAATTAGACATCCCATGCACTTCAGTTGCTAATGTTCAGGATGCTAAACTTACCTGAAAAGGAACAGTGTGTCCCAACTTAGTCTTAATAGAGCCTGGTGGAAAGTGTTGACCTGGAGGGCTGTCCTTGGTAACCGTGAGTACAAGTGGAGGTGTTCTTCCTCATACAACCTATGTTTTGGATTTATAGTTGGGTTTTGAGTTTGGATTACAATTACCTCATGGTTTAGAAGTCAGATTGCATGGCCTGTGGCATTTGTAGAAAATACAACTATTGTGTTTAATGTTTAACGCTAGCCAACCCCCAGCCAAGGGTGTAGCAAGAAATTTTAAAATTGTACTCGAGAGTTGACAGAACTGTTGCACCCCCATATATACAAACCAAAAGATGTTGTTCCCTACCACACAAACATTGTCCCACCTCCATTTTAGTTAACAATATTTAGTAAGCCAATGATCATAATAGATTCACAACATTTTATGTTATCTAACACACACACACACTGCCAGTCAGACAGAAGTCGGCTGGCTTTTTGTCACAATGTTGTGCTAAGCCTCAGTACCACATGAAGGTAGCTACCCTTACAGAAGGCCATTTACAGCATATCAACAGTCATACATACATAATCAGTCGGGTTACTCATACTATCATGGCCTCTAAGTTTAGCACCCACACTTCCTGCAAAGATCATTTACAGGCTCATACTAAAGCATCCGAGGAAAGAAAAAAGTTCTTCATGTACATCAGGTTCTATTTGTGTTTATTGCCCAGGCCTGAGGCTTATGTTTCCCCTGGATTTTCCAGATTTTTCTGTACTCAGCAAAGTACACTATGTATGCCTGCCGACATCCATGCCCCCGGCAACATCTATACCTCCAGTGATTCAACACTGGCTACACAGGGCCTGCCATACAGGAGCTCCCATTGCATTTAATAGCAACATCCTGGCACCAGGTGGGAGTGGTTCATGGCCTCTAGTACAGGAGATTGGACAGGATGGGGATCGAACACTGAAAGAGTTGGTAAAGTAGGGAGCTGCCCCTCACTGGGTATTAGTTAACAGCAGAAAGGTATTCGGTCTCTCTGCTTACCAACATAAAAACATAGAAACATACATTTTATTGGCAGGAAAGGATCACTTAGACCACCCAATCTGCCCAGATGTTCCCTGTCTAATCTGTCTTTACAGAGCTTAAATGGTCTCTGGCAACCCTCCCTACCCCATCTATCTTCTAATATACCCTTCCAATATATCCCTATGTTTATCCCATGTATGCTTGAAGTCCCCCACTGCTTTTGCCTCCGCCACTTCTGCTAACAATCTGTTCCAGACATCTACCACCCTTTCAATAAACAAATATTTCCTCACCCCTCTCATAAACTTCCCCCTCCAGCTTCATTGCATGCCCCTGGTGTTGGTGCTTTTTCTCATTTCAGAGAGACTCCCCCTTGTACCATGTTTGACCCTATGGTGTACTTTTAGTTCTTCTTCATGGCACCTCTCACCCTCCTCTCTTCCAATGTATACATGTTGAGATCCCTCAATCTCTCATCATTGGGCTTCCTGTGCAACCCTTGCACCATTTAAGTTTTTATTTATTTATTTTTCTTTATTGGTAAAGTAAGCACACTACACAAATATATGGCTATTTTTAGGTATGACCTGTGAGATTACAAAGAATATACAATCAGTGCAAAATTTCATAGTGAGGGGCAACCTAATAAAAGGTAACAATGAATAATGAATATAGCAGGTTTAAACAGTAAGAGCATAGGTTATAAGCAAGGCCCCTAGAATTCTGCGGCCACAGAATTTTGCGCAGAACTTGCAATCTACCGCAGAACTTCTGCAGTGCCGCAGAATTCACTCTTCTTGGTGATTTTTTATTAATATTTCTGTTTATCCATAGAATCTGGCTCCCTTCCCCTCTTTTTATATCCAAAACCCCCCTATATGCTCAGAATGTGATGTTATCATTGCTATAACATCATACATTAGATAATGAAATGGTTGTCACTTATCTACTACAGCTCCCACTGCCAGAGACGGTGGCACAGCACATCATGCATGGTGATATTTGCTCAACCTGCACTACAGGCTAATACAATTTTCAGTCTTACATTATTGCACTAGAGCCAACTTAAACAAAATCTTGTCAATAGCACAGACTTGTCAAGTCCATACCTCACTTTGAACAAACCTATTTGAGCCTTAAAGGTATAGAGATGCCATCTGAAATGAATAACTGGTAAAATGAATTTAACTGTCATTTTTAAAGAAAAATAAAGTAATTATGTCCAGAAAAGTGGAATATAATAATGTGTAGACCTGTTGAAAGAATAGACCTGTTAAATAAATAATTGCACTGTAAGCATTTTTGCCAGGGTTATTGATTACATATTGTCACTGGTTGATAGAATCACCTAAAAGTTATGGAGAAATGTTGTTTGCAGGGACAGCTGTTGGGCCAGAGGGTAGCATGCTGTGTTTCCATGCCAGCAACTCAGGTTCAGAGATTAGCTCTAGTAGCTGGCTGGGCAGCACAAGGATTGGTGGAACACATCACTGCTCAGAGCCTGGGAAGGTATGGTGCAGTGTTCTGTCACATGGTGGACACATTGTGGTGGGCTGGAGAGCTCTATCTCACAATCGGTTCATAAGCATGTCATGGCCTGAAGGTGTTACGCAGTGTGTCAGGGTAAGCAGGTTGACATGAAAAATGAGTTTTGCAATAACTCCTCTATTCCATTTCCAATGGGACCTGTATAATGAGGATGCAAGTTCATGGAAATTAAAAAAAATATATATATATATATATATATATATATATATATATATACATACATACACACACACACACACATATACATACAGTATCTCTGTCTCTCTCACCACACACACACACACACACACACACACTTTTAGGCATGTTACAGATTGCATATACATATATAAGTGATACACAGTGAGAACCTCATGAGTGTTGTAGAGAGCACATACAAATATATAAGTGGTAGACAGTGGAAACGTCATTAGTGGGATAGACAGCATGCATATAGAAATACCTTATTTATCACATAAGATCCCCTCTGCATATGTCATTTATGAAACAGGCTACGACCTTAAGGGAGAGACATTTGTTTTGCCTTTATGGGCATAAAATAATTTTTATGTCTGTTATTTTTTGAACTAGTGTTACTGTGCTTTTCACCATTTTGATTGCTATAACCACTGCCATGAAAGTGAAGTCAGGATGACAAGCTGACACTGTGATGTGGTAGTTTGTTAGTGCCGCAGAACTTCCGCAGAAATTACAAACCACCGCTGCAGAAGTTCTGCGGCAAATGGTAGTCTTGCCGCAGAACTTGGTCCCACTGTGCCTCAGAAAAGTAGGGGCCCTGGTTATAAGTTTACATAAGCATGGTTCTAAAGAGAGCTAGACTAAGCAGTAAAGTACAGCATACCATTCATTAGGGGAAAGCATACCAAAAATTAAGTGCAGTTACAGAGAGTTAGATTTCAATTAATCCCATAGGGACTTTCTTAAACTATAATGGGAGGTGACACAACGAGTATGCACTGGTGGAGACAGAAGCTGCCCTTCTCTGCACTTTCTTCCCCCATCTATGTCCTTTCTGAGGTGTGGGCCTCACTTCAGGTGGGGTCTCACTTCAATACTTCAGGTGGGGTCTCACTAGCAAGCAGTACAGTAGCAATACCACTTGCCTCATGCTAGAGATACCCCTGCTTATGTACCCAGCATCCCACTTACCCTACCCACAGTTTTGTCACACTGCCCTGCCACTTTGAGGTCAGGTCATCAGATATGATATTTCAAGATGCCTTTCCTGATTAGTGTCTGTCAGTCCACCCCTTCATCGTATACACAACTCATGGGTTCCTATGCCCTAGTTGCATGATTGTACGGATTTTGATACTGAACCCCAACTTCCATGCTCTTGACCACTTCGCAAGTTTCCCCAAATCTCTGCACATTCTATCCACACCCTTTTGAGTGCCCACCCTATTACATATTTTGGTATTGTCTGTATAAAGGCATGCCTTCCCTTCTAGTTCTTCTGCAATATCATTTATGAAGATATTGAAGGGGACTGGTCCCAGCACTGAGCCTTGTGGCATCCCGCTGATCATGCTGCCGTCAGAAAAGAGAGGGACATTTACCATCACCCTCTGTCTCCTATCTGTTAACCAGTTTCTAACCCAGTTCATCACATTGGCATTGGCACATACCTTTTTGCTGCTCAGTTTCTTTGTCAGCCTCCTGTGTGTCACAGTGTTGAAGAACTTGCTGAAGTTCAGATAAGCCACATCCACTGCTCTCTCCTGATTTACTGTCCTGGTCAGTGAGTCCAGAAGATCATGTCAGACTTATTAGACATGATCTCCTACCTTGAATCCATGCTGCCTGTGTTCCTGTGGCCCACTGAATTCAAGATACTCTAAGAGTCTTTCTTTAGCAGAGTTTCCATTAATTTCCCCACCATTAATGTAAAACTGACTGGACTATAGTTGCTAGTCTCCTTCCAGCTGCCACTCTTTTGACGAGAGACCGTGTCAGCCCTTCTCCAGTCCTCTAGAACCACTGCTGTTTCCTGTAAGCTGATGAATAAGGCTCTCAGTGGGGCAACTATCACCTCCTTAAGTTCTTTTAGAACTCCTGGGTGTATCCCATCTGATCCAATAGCTTTGTCCACCTTCAGAGTTGAAAGTCCCTTCTGGATGCTTTCCTCTGAAAATGGGCTTGTGTCCCTCTCCGCTAAACTTGCTTCTCCCTGTTGGGCCATCTTGTGAAGGCTAAGCAGAAGTGCCTGTTTAGGATATCAGCTTTTTCTGGATCTTCTGCACAATCTCCCCCTTCCTCCTTTCTAATCCTCACTATCCCTCCCTTTCACAGACTGGCTCTCTCTCCTAGAGCTCAGTCTGCACTGTTACCAGTTTTTGTAACCCTTCAGACACCTGAACAGGTTATCTTGGTATGCCACCACCAGTTACCAGCAACCTCACTTGGGTTTCTCGAGGTCCGAATCCCATCTGAGCCACTGTTCACACAGTACAGTGCTCCTTACCAAAAAGCAACCAACCAACCCCTTTTGTCATAGCTGAGACACTTTGCTTTAGATATGGTAACTTTCTAGTCTGCCTCTTCGGAGACGGATCATAGACTTGACTATTTACGCATGGTAATCTTTTCCTAAAATAACTCGGTAACAAAAATCATGAACTATTGTATATAACAATAGCATTTAATATTCCATGACATTTACATATGTTACATGATAATGCACACCACAGACTATGGGGAATACAGTATTTCTACAGCGATAAAAAGAAACATAGGCCTTGTTCACACTATGCCTCTGTAACGTTACAGAGGGCCCAAACCGTTAACACAATGTTTTGCGTTTACACCTGTAATGTTACAGAAGGCGTTTTCCTAACCATTGTTGAAACCACATATGAGGTGGTTTCAACAATGGTTATATAAACTAGATCACGCCTCGATAACGTCACCGGCTGTAGTGGGGATGCGTGGCAACAGTCCCCTAGCGCTGTGCAAGCTGCATTGTGGGATCGGGTGCCGCCATAACAGTTGCCCGGCTCCCGCAGTGTGGACTGGTGGTATTGGTCTTGTAACAGACACCGCTGTAGTGTGGACGCACTATGCCGCTCCCCAGCTGTAACGGTTTGCATCTGTTACCGGGCCTGAGTGGTGAAGCGTGTACAGGGCCATAGAGATCACACAGGAAACACCAAACTCAAAACTATGTAGAATCTAAGTAGAGTAGAAGAAGCTTACCTACAACTGGAAACTTGGTGAGTTATGTCAGACTCAAACCCATGTTGTTGCTCATTCAAATTCCAAAAATGTAAATGAATGCAAAGAGTAAACAAACACAGAGGTATCCTCAGGTGACAGGACAACTACACACGCAGTATACATGCCCCTCTGACATCACATACTGGACCATTTTTTTAATCTCTGAAGGCCACCCTTTTTGAGAATTTGTCCAAACTGGTTTTGAGAATTGAAGCCTGAGCCCTTTTGTTTTCCCAGCTTGCTCAATCAGTGAGGTTCCAGCTCGCTCTGCCTTATTGGCCTTGTTTACACTAAACACATGTCTTTTTGTTATGAAAGGAATTTAGCCTTTTGAAGTATTAACCAAAACAAAAAGCCTTTTAGATAAAAAGGAGGCTCAGCCCTTAATGTTTAAGTAAAACAAAAGAGCCATTGTAAGACAGGAACAGTTGCTGTCTAGACCCAACTTTAGTGAGAAAGAACTGCTCACACAACTAAAATATTTTACAGGAAATTTAACTAGCAAGATTAAAAAAATAAAGCATTTACTGGGTGTTATATCTGTTACACTCCCCTTACTTTCCTCTTCTTACTTATGTATCTGAAGAAGGTCTTGCGCCTCTTTAGTGAGCCTACTTTCCTCTTCTTGCTCAGGTATCTAAAGAAAATCTTATACAGTACCTCTTAGTAATCCCTTTGGTGATCCTTTACTCTCCCCGTGCCTTTGCTTCCCTTATTGCCTTACCTTCTTCCCTCTACTTTATTAGGAGAACCTACCTATCCTCCTCTTTCTGTGTTTCTTTACATCACCTGAAAGCCACCATTTTTTTCCTTTACCACCCCTCTCACTTCCTTAAAGGACTATAATGGTCTTTTTTTCTTCTGCTTATACTCACTTCCTTTACACAGATGTTGGTTGTATTAATTATACTAACATACTATTTGCCAGCAGATTAGGCCTTACGGTCTATCGAGTCTGTTCAAACCTAGATCCTTAGTTGGGTGCCGAGACCCTCCCATCCCTTGTGCTCCAGAAACCCCTATCATCCATCCCAACCCCCCCGGGACAGGCCATCATCTGATACATCCACTTTCTGTGTCTGTTCCACCCTCTCTTGAAGCCCTCCACTGTGGATCTCTGAACCAGCTCACCAGGCAGTGCATTCCAAGGGTCCACCACCCTCTCAGTGAAAAACCTCCTCCTCTTTTCCCCCCTCACCCTTCCACCTTCCAACTTCAAACCATGTCCTCTGGTGATACCTCCTGCTTTAGTCTAAAGATCCCCTCCATGTTTACCCTATTTATTCCCTTGAGGTACTTGAAGACCTCAATCATGTCCCCCCTGTCTCTCCTCTCCTCCAATGAAAACAGGCAGAGCTCCTCAAGTCTGTCCTCATAAGTCAAATCCCCTAGCCCTCGTATCATCTTTGTTGCCCTCCTTTGTACCCTCTCCAGGAGCTGTATGTCCCTCTTCAAGTGTGGTCTCCAGTACTGTACACAGTACTCAAGGTGTGGTCTAACCAGTCCATTGTACAGCGGCAGAATCACTTCCTTGCTCTTAGAGGTGACCTCCCTTACGATGCATCCCAACATCCTGTTTGCCTTGCTAGCTGCTCTCCTGCACTGCTCAGAGTTATTCATACATGTATCCACCATGACCCCTAGGTCTTTTTCCCCTAGTGAGGCCTCCAGCGCCTCCCCTCCCAGGGTGTTCCTGTGTTTAGGGTTTCCCTGGACCAAGATGCAACACCTTGCACTTGGTGATATTGAAATTTAATTTCCATGTGTAGGCCCAGCTTCCAGGGTGTCCAGGTCCCTTGCAGGGCCAACCTCCCTCTTCTCCCTCAACTACTGCTCCCATCTTGGAGTCATCCACTAACAGACTCATTTGCACCCTATACCCTCCTGATGTCGATATGTATGCATTAAACAGGATCGGACCCAGGACCGAGCCCTAGTGGTACCCCACTACCAACCTCTCTAGGGTTCGAGAGCTCCCCACAGACCACTACTCTCTGAGTGCATCCAGCTAGCCAGTTTTCAATCCATCTGACCATCAAAGGGCCTAGTCCTAACCCCATCAGTTTCTTTACCAGACCATTGTGGAGGACAGAGTCAAACGCCTTGCTGAAGTCCAAGAATAATACATCCACAGGCTTACCCCTGTCCAGTTCTGATGTTACCCATTCATAGAACTCCACAAGGTTGGTTTGACATGATCTACCTGGCACAAACCCATGTTGCCGACTATCCAGACCTCCCACCTCCTCCAAGTACACCCTCAATCGTTCCTTTAGTATACTCTCCATTAATTTTCCCACCACGAGGTCAAACTGATGGGTCTATAGTTACCTGGTACTTCCTCGGCCCCCTTTATGGATTGGTACACATGTGCCTCTCGCCCAATCCTAGGTACCCTCCCTGTCTCAAGTGACCTGCTGAAAAGCTCCGCCAGGTGCAGCAGTATGTCCGCCAATTCCATAGTACTCTGGATGAATGCCATCCGCCCAGGAGATTTGTCTTTCTTTAGGGCCTTGAGGGCTAACCACACCCTTTGGTGGAGATAGCATCATCCGTCCCTCCACCTTACTGGTCTTTTATCCTTATCCAGATGTGACACCCCTGGGGTACCTTTTCCTCCCTCTTGCTCCATTTCTGTTGCTCCTGATCCCACTCACTGCTGCTTCTATCCCCTTCGTGCCTTGCTTTGTAGATATCCCATCCCCCTCCCTAGTGAACACAGAGGCAAAGTACTCGTTAAATACCTCTGCCTGGTCCCTCGCCTCTTCCACCCACCCTCCTTCTGATCTCAATCTGCTGGGATGGCCCTTAGTTTTTCTCCGCTCCCCAGTGTCCTCCATTATTTCCCTACTGTGCTTATACCCCCCCCAGCCAGCTGACCCTCAAGTCAGTTTTTGAGGCATACCCACTTCTTCAAAATAAGCCCTCCTAAACTCCAGGATGCTTGTACTTGTGTGGTTGGCCTTTGTTCCTGTCTTTACATTAAACCACACTATGTGGTGATCAGTAGTAACCAGGGCACTGCCCACTGTAATGTCTACAATGATGTCCCTGTTTCTAAACACCAGGTGTGGCAGTGCCCCATCCCTAGAGGATTTTTTGATTAACTGAGAAAAGCCCTTTGTAGGGATTGGTGCTCTGCACATTGGTGCACATGGCTATCCACACTTGCCTTCCCCCACCTGTTACCCAGCTTCTGCTTCCCATTCCTGCCTGTGTTTTGCCCTAAAGCTCCATCTTATTCTCCTTTTCCCTTTTTTACCTTCCCTATCCCTTGTTTCCTTCAATCCTCTGCTTACTTGCTTGACTTTTACCCTTTTATTTTGCCTTAACCCCATTCCTCTCATTCTATGCCCCTACCCTAGGGAAATTTTCTCCTCATGCATCCTCCCTCCCTGCTACTCTATCATCCAGGGAGTCAATTGTTTCCCTCAGTTTTACTACCTTGCCCCCTTGGCTAGTTTAAATGCCATTATCCAAGTAGCATTTAAACCTCCCACCAAGCACTGCAGTCCCCTTGCCTGATGGATGCAAGACACTTCTCTTATAGAGGTCCATATTGTTCCAGCCTGACACCCAGTCCCCATTGAGGCCAAAGCCCTCTACCACCCATCATGCCTTCAACCATCATTAAATGCCCTAGTGCAGAGTACCCTTGCATCTCCCTAGCCATACATAGGAAACACCTTAGAAAAAGATAGCATGCATCTCAGCTACTTCTGCTGCTATACTAATCCTCTGGATGCATTCTCCATCCATATATGCCAAAGTACCATTCAGGTCATCCCCCTATCCTTCCTTCCCTCCCCCCACTCCAAAATCTATCCCACTAACAACAGAGTCCCCTAACAGCAGCTGCTTCCTCCTTTGGCTGGGGACCTCTCCCTCCCTCCCTCCTTGGAGCTTCCATTTTTCAGGACCCCCACCTCCTCCCTTCCCACTGCAGTGGGTGCCTCATCTCAGCTGCCTGTCCTGCCAGTATGGGAAGGGAGTTCTGCAGTGGCATAGGCAAAAAAGCGTGCCCCTTCCCACCACCCCCACCCTCCCTAAACCCACCAATGTCAATCCACTTTGTCTCTGCCTAGGAATCCTCCATAGGAGCAGTGGTAGGCTTGGTGGCCCCTGGTTGATGCAGAAGGTCTTCTGAACCATTTCCAGTTCAGCATAGAGTCCAGCAGTCTTTGCTTGCAACCCAGATAGGGGAGTACATATGGTGCAGCACCTCAGTCTCCAGAAGGTGTCCTGAAAGACTGAAGCACCTTAGCTATTGAACAGCACAAGAATTAAAACTTCTTTTTACGTTCGCTTGTGCGCATGCACAAGGAACATTTTGGGATAGTGACACACTTTGGAGGTGTGCCTCTCCCATTCAATCTAGTGCTCCGTTGAGCAGGCGTGGCGGTCCTGCACCAATGGGTGCGGGGAGCAGAGTATGACAGCAGTGGTCTTCGCTTCAAAGAAAACCACCGCTGCCATACCCAGCACCACATCACGCCGCCCCCCCTCACGTCACGCGCTCCCCTCTCCCGCGTCACGCGGCCGCCCTCAAAGCTTTGGTGCCGCTGGGAGCCACACCCAGCATGGAAGCGTTGTTTGCCGGCGGGGTGCCCAATCCCTATCGGCACCACGGCCCCCCAAGCCATCCTGCTGCCATGCAGGGGCCCCCCCCAGCATGGCAAATGTCCCAGTTTTGCCGGCGGGGTGCCCCAATCCCGTGGCTCCTTGGCCCCCGCATAGTTTGCCCTGTGGGTGCCCAATCCCCTGTCAGCTCCTCGGCCCCCCCAGCCATCTTCTGCCATGCTGGGAGCCCACCCCAGCGTGGTAAGTGTCTCATGTAGTCCATTTTTTGGTTTTTTACACCTGTAAAGAAAAAACGGTCCCACGTAGTCTCCCACTCCCCGCACCCACCCACTGCACACCCAGCCTCCCTGCACTCCCCCTCACCCCATACTTACCTCCGGAGCTCGGCACGATGATCTTCGGTGGACCGGGAACATGTCTGCACTCTTCAAAGCCGGCCGCGAACTGAGGAAATGCCGTGTAAGCTGTATAATGGGCTAGATGGGGGTTCAACTTTATGCATATCTCAGGCATTTTTGAATTTTGCACTAAATTTCACTATGGTTTGGGAGCCTTCATGATGATGTCACTGTCATGGCAGATGCCTTCGGCGGGTGATTTTGCAGTCACTGCAAATCACCCTTCGGCCTGGAACAATACCATGACAGGACATCATTCATGAGAAGGGTCCCAAAACCCAATGTTGAAAATTGGTGCAAAAATTCCAAAAATGACTGTTTTATGAGCGCATGCTGAGCAGTTCCTACACAGGCTCGTAAGTTTGTGAATTTTCAATATTTTCACTCCAGATTTTCAACATTGCCATTTTACCACACTCTCCTATGAGGAGGTACAGCTGTCATTTTTCACATCCTGTCCAAACGCAGCTTTCATGTATACCACAATGGCGTGTCGGTGTGAAATCAATGTATGGGACACATTAAGAAAATCACAGTGACACTGTTCATTAGCAGAGGTCTTAAATGGCTATGTTGAAAATTTGGTGAAAAAATTCCTAGAAATGACTGTTTTACGAGTGTGCATTGCGCAGTTCCTACGCACGCTGGTAGGTTTGTGAATTTTCAATATTTCTACTCCAGATTTTCAACATTGCCATTTTACCGCAGCTTCTTATGAGTAGTACAGCTGTCATTTTTCACATCTCACCCAAAATGTGTTTCCTCCATGTGGTAGCACAATGGCTAGTCGGTGTGAAAATCAATGTATGGTACACATTAAAAAATCACAGTGACACTGTTCATGAGAAGAGGTCTTAAAATGGCTATATTTGAAAATTTGGTGAAAAAATTCCTAAAATGACTGTTTTAATGAAGCGCGCTATGCAGTTCCCATGCATGCTCGTAAGTTTGCGACTTTTCAATATTTTCACTCCATTTCAACATTGCCATATTTTACCACACCTCCTTATGAGCAGTGCAGCTGTCATTTTCACATCTTGCCCAAAACTTGTTTCCACCCATGTAGCGCACAATGGCACAGTCGGTGTGCGAACTCAGTGTATGGGACACATTAAGAAAATCACAGTGTCACTGTTCATGAGCAGAGATCTTAAAATGGCTCTGTTGAAATTTTCGTGAAAAAATTCCTACAAATAACTGTTTTACGAGCGTGCATTGTGCAGTTCCTATGCACGCTCGTAAGTTTGCGAATTTCCAATGTTTTCACTCCAGATTTTCAAACATTGCCATTTTACTCACACCTCCTTATGAGTAGTACAGCTGTCATTTTTCACATCCTGCTCAAAGTGTTTCCGCCCATGTAGTGCACAATGGCACAGTCAGTGTGAAATCAATGCATGGGACACAGTAAGAAAATCACAGTGACACTGTTCATTAGCAGAGGTTTTAAAATGGCTATGTTGAAAATTTGGTGAAAAAATTCCAAGAAATGACTGTTTTACAAGCGTACGTTGCACAGTTCCTACACAGGCTCGTAAGTTCGTGAATTTTCAATATTTCTACTCCAGATTTTCAATATTGCCATTTTACCACAGCTTCTTATGAGTAGTACAGCTGTCATTTTTCACATCTCACCCAAAATGTGTTTCCGCCCATGTAGTGCACAATGGCGCAGTCGGTGTGCAAAATCAATGTATGGTACACATTAAGAAAATCACAGTGACACTGTTCATGAGAAGAGGTCTTAAAATGGCTATGTTGAAAATTTGGTGAAAAAATTCCTAAAAATGACTGTTTTACGAGCGTTCGTTGCACAGTTCCTATGCATTCTCGTAAGTTTGCAAATTTTCAATATTTTCACTCCACATTTTCAACATTGCCATTTTACCACACCTCCTTATGAGCAGTGCAGCTGTCATTTTTCACATCTTGCCCAAAATGTGTTTCCACCCATGTAGCGCACAATGGCACAGTCGGTGTGTGAACTCAGTGTATGGGACACATTAAGAAAATCACAGTGTCACTGTTCATGAGCAGAGATCTTAAAATGGCTATGTTGAAAATTTGGTGAAAAAATTCCTACAAATAACTGTTTTACGAGCGTGCATTGTGCAGTTCTTACGCAGCTCGTAAGTTTCTAATTTCAATGTTTTCACTCCAGATTTTCAACATTGCCATTTTACCACACCTCCTTATGAGCAGTACAGCTGTCATGTTTCACATCCTGCTCAAAATGTGTTTCCGCCCATGTAGTGCACAATGGCACAGTCAGTGTGCGAAATCAATGTATGGGACACAGTAAGAAAATCACAGTGACACTGTTCATGAGCAGAGGTCTTAAAATGGCTATGTTGAAAATTTGGTGAAAAAATTCCTAAAAATGACTGTTTTACGAGCATGCATTGTGCAGTTCCTACGCACGCTCGTACATTTGCAAATTTTCAATATTTGCACTCCAGATTTTCAACATTGCCATTTTACCACACCTCCTCATGAGCAGTACAGCTGTCATTTTTCACATCCTGCCCAAAACATGTTTCCGTCCATGTAGCGCACAATGGTGCAGTCAGTGTGTGAACTCAATGTATGGGACACATTAAGAAAATCACAGTGACACTGTTCATAAGCAGAGGTCTTAAAATGGCTATGTTGAAAATTTGGTGAAAAAATTACTAAAAATGACTGTTTTACAAGTGTTCATTGTGCAACTCCTATGCATGCTCGTAAGTTTGCGAATTTTCAATATTTTCACTCCACATTTTCAACATTGCCATTTTACCACACCTCCTTATGAGCAGTGCAGCTGTCATTTTTCACATCTTTCCCAAAACGTGTTTCCGCCCATGTAGCACACAATGGCACAGTCGGTGTGTGAACTCAGTGTGTGGGACACATTAAGAAAATCACAGTGTCACTGTTCATGAGCAGAGATCTTAAAATGGCTATGTTGAAAATTTTGTGAAAAAATTCCTACAAATAACTGTTTTACGAGCGTGCATTATGCAGTTCCTATGCATGCTCGTAAGTTTGTGAATTTCCAATGTTTTCACTCCAGATTTTCAACATTGCCATTTTACCACACCTCCTTATGAGCAGTACTGCTGTCATTTTTCACATCCTGCCCAAAATGTGTTTCTGCCCATGTAGTACAATGGCACAGTCGGTGTGCAAAATCAATGTATGGGACACAGTAAGAAAATCACAGTGACACTGTTCATTAGCAGAGGTTTTAAAATGGCAATGTTGAACATTTGGTGAAAAATTCCTAAAAATGACTGTTTTACGGGCGTGCGTTGCACACAGTTCCGCGCCGCCGCTCATAAGTTTGCGAATTTTCAATATTTTCCTCCAGATTTTCAACATTGCCATTTACCACACCTCCTCATGAGCAGTACAGCTGTCATTTCACATCCTGGCCCAAAAACGTGTTTCACATATGTAGCGACAATGGCGCAGTCGGTGTGCAAAATCAATGTATGGCACACAGGAAGACAATCACAGTGACACTGTTCATTAGCAGAGGTTTTAAAATGCCAATGTTGACAATTTGGTGAAAAAATTCCTAACAATGACTGTTTTATGAGCGTGCATTGCACACTTCCCATGCACGCTCATAGGTTTGCGAATTTTCTATATTTCCACTCCAGATTTTCAACATTGCTATTTTACCACACTTCCTTATGAGCAGTACAGCTGTCATTTTTCACATCCTGCCCAAAACGTGTTTACGCCTATGTAGCGCACAATGGGAGTAACAAAGAGGTCATGCTGAAAATGTATTGTGCAAATACCAGCAATCGCACAGGGCATTAGGGTAAAGCACCATACATGCCAAACACCACTGCAAATACCTGCAAGCGAATGTTCGGCATTGACAAATGCTTGTTTAATAACAAGGCAGTATGTGTTTTTTCCTGGAATCATACCTCTGACACTTTGCTTGTAATACCAAGACACATCCAGGGCATCACTTTACCCACTAGATGTGGTCTAGCTAAACAGCAACATTACCATTTAAATTGGTTCTATGTGACAATCACAACTCAGGAACAGCGAGTCTGGAATCGTGAAGCAAGGTCGATAATGAAAGAAATGGCAACTTTTTTTTTGTTTTTTCAGCGGATTTTGCCTCCCACATCCTCTTACCTAAATAACTAACTCAGAAGTCACAGCACCTCGGGGAGGAGGCAAAACTGATGTTCCCATTCTAGAGTTGCCATAATTCCCTCACTGACATGTGGAGTCGCCGCTCCAGAGTCATGGGCATTACATGCTACCTTTAATTTTCTTGCCTACATTGGGCACCTAACTGGAGTTGTTCAGCTGCAGGTATTGAAAATCTAACAGAATTTCTATAGCAGGGGTTTGGAGCTGTAATAACTCTTGTGTTTTCTGCTAAATTGGCATCATTATTGTCTAACATAATTCTGTATTGCATTGTGAGTGATGACCCCTCTAAAGGGGAGATAGGTAGGTGTGGCTTCCCAGAGCATTGTATCAAACTACCAGTTAACCCACTAAGCTAAATTCTGTGGATGGAGGTACCACACATAGAAAGGTTACAAACCCCTAAGACCAGGGGCTGTCAAAGCTCAGCAACTGTCTGGTGGTAGAGTAAAGTGGGACCGTATCCACCAAACCCAGATATATATATATATATATATATATATATATATATACATACATATATATCAGAGGATTTAGCACATTTGATACTGCTTTGCCCTCATTATAATACAATGTAAAGTAAATGGTTGAGGAATGTACTGTACTAGAAAATTTATACTTGGACAAAAGTGAACATTTGAGCGATCTATTCAACTCACATTGGACTGACTGCTTGTTGGAATAGGGTTACTTTTTAAAGTCTGTCCTTAGACATGACAGAGCTGGGGTATTCAATGAAAGAATGACTATACAGCTGATCCAAATACCTTGTACTCCTATCGGTGGATGACTTTTTTTTTATAAATAGCAATATTATATTTGACTAAGTCCTAAGAAAGCATTTAAAAATGACATGTCTGCAGTATGTATATGTATTTCTGTTTATATATGACATCATATTTATATGTACTTTATTATGTCTGTTGACAATAAAGTAAATTATTCTGAATATCACACAAAGTTTACCCTAACAATGCATGGGCTGGGGTGCTCACCACTAAACACTACAGAGGAAAAAATCATTTACAGACAAAAGCAACAAAAGAGAAATTGCTTCTGGAGTCAAAAGGAGGCAAATACTACTGCTGTGCTACAAACTGAAGAGTATTTTATTTATCAACATGCCAGACAGTGTAAAGATGATGCAAAATACTTGCTGAGCCAAACACACAAATCTCAGGTACGACATCAGACAGGTGTCATTACATTTGATGGTTTACTCAGATGTTGCTGAGCTTCATGAGACAGAAGGTAATGTTGCAAAATGACTCTCTTTACATTGCCCTCTTAAAGCTGTACACACATATAATTATACAAAGTACTGTGGAAAAATATCATGAATTAATCAGTGGATAGTACTGATTGAAAACCAACTTGGCAAAAATAACCAGGTACAGACTTAAAGTTACTATTGGACTAGAAAATGATAAAGGGAATTCATAGTAGCATTGTATGATATAAACTGATCAATTATATTCACTACAGCACACATTCAGAGATTCGAAGCAGCATTTCTTCTAAATGTTTCTGTAACTGTAGAAAGACATTTTATGATTAATAACAGTTGTATAGAAAATATCTATCTTTGCTATGCACTTATATTTAAAGCAAAATACCCTAATTGCATATTGCTCTATATAATTTGAATAAAACACAGTAAGAAATCAATGCCTGCATCTCTGTATTGGTATTATTTGAGAAAGGCTGCACGGTCTGTACTTTCATTAAGTACTTTGCTCTCCTGTGCCCCCATTCTGAAAATCCATAAAGTTTTATGATGCCCTATCTGTCTATCTCAATCACCACTTCTGGGACATAGTGTTATTCTTTCAATAGCTATAAATATAACATTATATGCCCCCCTTCCCCGACTGAATTCAGATGCTGTACCGTTGCATAAGAGCTGTTTGGGTTTTGTACAGAATGAATGTACTCACCCACATGAACTTTAAACTGTCTTATAATTCGTCCAATATAGAACACACCACAAATGCATTCCAACAAGTACACCACACCAGTACTGTCACAGTTCATGAAATTCTTGATGCTGTGTTGCTCATGGGTCTTAGGATTCACAGAAGTATGAGTGGCTTTTACGTGTTGGCATTATTTACGTCTGCCACAAAGAGATGAATCAGCAGGTAAGAGAGGGAGCAATGGAATTAATATTTTCTCTAACTACTGATAGGTAACTGAAGACTACCCTATCTCTCACATTCCTGTGACATCTAAAACAACTCTGGGACCATCTCTAATATATTCCAAAAGGCTGTCATCTGTACTTAGGATGTTCCAGATCTGTTGCAGAATAATCCTAACCTCATTTGACCTACTGCTGTATGTTGTAATAAAGGTACACTGATTTTCTAATCCACCTGGTGGCCTTTGTTTTGGAATTAAAGCACTGTTCCTGGACATTGTTAACATGTTCACTTGATGATAATACAGTCCTAGGGCCATGCCCCCTTTTCTCTGAAGCAATTCACTTCTTCCTTACACTTTTCTTGGACATTTATCTCCTTACTACAGTTTCTTAAGATCCTTATTAACTGATCTTTTGGGATATTATGTGTCACACGGGAGGGGAGTCAACTACTTGATAAATGGAGGCTATTTTGACAGGTGCCCTTTTTGTACAGACTGATGCCCACATTTCTGTCTGGAAATCTAGTAAAGATTAGGTCCAAAAACCTGATTCTTTTCACTGTGCTCTGTAGCTTTAAATCTTAAATCATATTCCATGCGTTCAAGCCAGTTGACAGAATCAAAAGTTAGACTGTGTGCCTTTCCATGCAATCAATATTTCTATATGGTGATTGCACAAATCCAGATGGGAAACAAATGGATTTGTGAAGTTGCTATACAGATGTTTGGACTCCCAGAGCCCCATGTGGAGGTTGGCAAAGCTTGATGTCTTTTTCTTGATGATAGTATTTTCCCAGAAAAAAGGAACATATTCAGTTGCAACACCAACCTTGCTAAATCCATTAAAAATTACTTGGGCATCCTGGGGTCCTCCCTGGTATCCAGGATGTGAGCAAGTGCACCCAAGCCACACCGGTGTGGAATGTTGGTGTATAATGGTTCCACATCCAAGGTGGCAATGATCCGGTCCTCTTCCATGGACACATTTTTCAACATTGATCACCTCCCTAGAATCCCTTGTGTAGGAGGGAAGTAACAAAACCAGTAGCTGTAATAAACCATTTACAAAATCCAAGATAGTTCCATAAGCCACCTGATGCCAAAAATAATAGGCCTCCTGATGGGTCAATGAGATCCTTATGGATTTGGAATAAAACATGGATGGTAGGGGCAGTTAGATGTTTTACCTTAAGTGCTTTGCATTCTTTGTCAGAAGTGAAATTTTCTCTGAAACCCCTTTGGAAGGTCACATCCACCTTCTCATTGTACATTTTTATACAAGTTGTAGTCAGTCATTCATAGAACGCCATCATCCCCGGACTGATGTTAAATTTTTACCACATACTGGGGTGTGTCCATCACCACCATGCCCCCCACTTATCCATAGGCTTTGTTTGTTTATTTGTTTATTAAGGTAAAAGCCATTGAGTATACAACTCATTTGCAATGGTAACCTTTCCAGAAAAATACAAAACATATACATCACTCAATATTCTAAATACAATCAAACTTCAATCATCACTACATAAACATATAACATTTCACTAACAGTTACAAGGTTCCTATAAGGAGATCAGATATTTCCTTAGGTGGGATATTGATGAGGGCTTCCCAGTCTTTTGTCTATATTCATGGGGGGAAGACCATTCCAACATATCGGGATATAATTACTAAATAAATATTGGGAATGCTTTGATTTTACAAGAGGGACAGCCATATCTGTAACAGCTGAGTTTCTCAAAATTAGATCAACATTTCTAAAGGAAATTTTATTCTTTAAATATAAAGGAACGAAGCCCAACCCACATGGCAAATAACTATTTATGTATCATTCTTCTCCTACTTAATGATAACCACCCTAGTCTCTCATATAATTCACAATGATGTGTACATTTGGTAAAATTAAGAATCAGTCCAGCAAGACGATTGATTAATACATCCAATTTTGATACATGGTCCCTAGCGGCTCCATCATATAAAACATCCCCCATAATCAATTAAAAGGAAAATCTGCATCTTTACAATCAAGTCCAGTGTCACAGAATCATACCTCTCAACTGTCCCTGATTTTCAGGGATGTCTCTGATTTTGCCTCAAAATTTTACTCTGTCCCTCCTAAAAATTGTGTTTCCATGACCAAACTGTGGGAGTTATAAGCACAAAATAATGTCAAACAGTAAAGTTACAGACTTGTTCTTCTTTAGAAAATGCATTTTACACTAAGCCCTTTATTCTACCAGCTTCCTGAGTGGATATCTCCAATTTTGAATAAGTGTCCCTGATTTTGGTCCTTTGTCCCTGATTTTTAAAAGCCTTGTCCCTGATTTATGAGGCAGGAGGTTGAGAGGTATGCACAGAATCTAGACAATTTTTATTCCTAAACAGGAATCCCACACACTTATTAACTTGGGAGATCAAGTTATCTACATGCAGGTTACCTGACCCATAGTTATCTAACCAAAATCCCAAGTATTTATATTGGTTAACTAACTCCAGCTCCTCCCCTTTACTATCAGCTATTTCCAGGATTAAATCATCTTTTCATTTTATAGGTGACCCAAACAACATGCATTTAGTTTTAGAGGAATTAAGTTTTAACTTGGCTCTAACAAAATACTTTTCCATATTTTCAAAACTTTTCTGCAATGCATATTGTATTGTTAAAATTGATTCTCCTGAACAATATAAAATGGTGTCATCAGCATACAGGTGGTAGCGGGAGGCCCCCACATGACACCCAAGATCTTTTAGGTATACTAAAAATAGAAGAGGACCCATAACAGATCCTTGGGGTATACCTCTCCACACCACCTGCATAGCCGACACAACACCATTTACAACTGTTACCTGCTGTCTATCAGAAAGATAAGAGATGAGCAAGTCCAAAACTGAATGACTCATCCCTACTTCAGACAGTCTCATAAGCAACTGCTGATGATCCACTGTGTCAAAAGCCCTGGAGAGATCCACCAAGATTGCACCAGTATAACATTGGGCATCAATTGACTTCCCGATCTCATCCAGGACTTCCGACACAGTCATCACAGTGCCTTGAGACCTCCAGAAACCTGACTGATATGGATCCAATAGTTTTTCTCTTTCCAAGTACTCCATAATTTGTCTTGTCAGCAATTTCTCCAACACCTTGCTAATCAAAGGTAATATAGATATTGGTCTATAGTTGGACAGCCGGACCGAATCTCCCCCCTTAAAAATGAGGACGATCCTGACCGACTTCCAACCTTCTGGAATACAACCCTCTTCTATCGATCAAGTGAACAAATAGGTCAAAGGATCTGAAATATGGGTTGCAGCATACTTTAATGGGATATACTATGTCATCCCTAAACTCAGTATGCCGATGCTCCACATATCGAGTTAATTGGCCCAAAATCCACAGCCCCAAACAGATCGTATACCTGACACAACAATTTCGGGCATTATGACAGAAACTAAGTGCCCCCCCAACACCCCATAACTAAAATAACTAACTCTGAGGGGGAAACGAACCCCAGAATAAACAAATATTAGTTACTGGGGGGGGGGAGTTCCTTAAAAGGATGTGACACAGACCAGAACCCAAATCTGAGGGATTGTGCTGGCAGAGCTGCTGGTGGTCTAGTCCTGTACACCACCGGAGCAGCTCAGTCAGCTCCTCGAAACAACTGTCCCTTGACGCGCACCAGCAGGGTTACGGTAGCAACCCGTCACATCCGCTACCTTACCCCAGTCAAAATCCATCAGCTATTTTATTGTCAGGATGCTTACTATTGGGACACTACACCTGTCGGGCAATAGTGCCGGGAAGGTGTGTGTCGGGATAGTGAGCCATGGGAAGTCATAAGAATACCCTTTAATGGCGGTGGAAAAATCCTCAGGCAAACTTTAAAAATGCTGTACATTCTGCATTTGTGCAGTTTTTATATACCCTTGGTGACTGACTGGACTGTTTTTCTCTCATACGAAGCTCAGCAGCAGCAATAGTGCCACCATAGTTAGGGTTGAGTAGCCTGTTTAATGTTAAACCTAAAATTCTGAACATTAATATCTTTGGCTCCCTTTGACTAAATGAGCTGAAATGTTCTATGTGTGGTCTAGGAGGCAATGTCTTGATGTGTGCAACATTTTGTGATGGCAGCTTGTGCAGTTCCTGAGATACAACTGTGTCATTTCTAGAAAAAAATAAATAAATGTTTTCCTGTACTTAACATTGGTTTGTTTGCTCCCATCTACAGCCTATATGGAAAATAATTTTTGTCCCAAACTTGCAGGGAACATGTGTCATGTCCCAAGGTATTGCCTTTGACAGGTCCAATGAAAAAATATGAAGGGGTTCCAGAGTTATAAAGCTTTAAATTTTAGTGTTTTCATAACTTTTTTCTGCTTCACCCTTTCTTTGCTATCATGGCAATAAAAAAGGTATCATGGCATCATTTAGGGTTTCATGGTAGAATAAATAATGCTGTTCCACTAAATGAATTTACACTACTTTTCCAGCTATTTCTGTTTGTGTGTCACTAATTGATTGCAAACAAATGGTTTGTACTTATGGGCTGAAATTTTCAGGGTACAAAGGGCTTGCCCCACAGATGTGCCTTTTGTTGATTTGCTGAGAACATTTTCATTGGTTGCACAGGTTCTACCCCAGGGTCAATGGCCACTGCACTCCTTGTTCAGTCCCAGATACCACATCTTGCTCACAGAAATGTGTCAGTTGTCCTGCTTGCACTTGCTGTAAACGTGACTGTATTGATTTTTGTACCTTGACTACTTTGTCCTGTCATATTCACTACATCTTACTCACTGAAATGTGTTGAATGACCCAGTTGCACTTGCTGAAAATTTGATTGTATCCTGCACCATTTTGCTTCCTACTAGCTGTAAATCTCTTCCCTGTCCCATTATGTAGACACTCTGTCATAATGTACATTGTACTTATTGTCTTTGTCATATCTTGTTGTACTCTCCCAGGTCATTCCTGAAAATAGGCATAATACTTGTCTAGTGTACTTACCCAGTTAACAAAAGTTAAATAAATAAATAAGATTTTGAAGTTATGTGATTTCCCATAGGATAACATTGCAATGATTGGGGTACCTTTCAGAAGCCTTATCTTGAAAACACTTTGAAATACGGACTTGCTGCTATGAGCAGCATAGCGCACCTTTTGGTGTACTATGCTGTTATGCAGGTTTCCAGGCCTTGTTTACGGGTTTACAGGTGTGGGGGAAATTTTTATGAAGGGGCCTACAATGACTGTGATAGTGAGCCATGTATTCACAATGTGACATCTGTATTGGTTTGCCTACATGAAAATGAGGGCCGTTTATGATATGCATGTATGGGAGTACATGGACATATACCATTATGAACTGATGGCACCGCAGGGGCCCCAAGGGCCCTGTGGTCCCACGGGGAAATGAATGTTCTTTATAATCTCTCTAAACTTATGGATAGATGGGAATGCAGGGCCCATAAGGCCCTGCGTTCCCACACAAAAATGAGGGACAATTACAATATGCATGCATAGGAGCACAGGGCCCAGTGCTGTCACGTGTACATATGGATACCATTATGGACTTGTGGGAGTACACAGTAAAATAAACATACTATTATACTATCTTAAAAAGTAAGGAAATAAATAGCAAAACCCTGTGTTCCTGCTCTAATTAGGGTCAAAGCCACAAAAGTACAGAAATATGCTATTAGGGTTTTCAAGACTAATACCCCACACCCACCCTGCACACACCAACAGGCATTGGGGGGTGCCTTCAGTCATCGGCCCTAATGCTCACCCTAGTCTCCTATACGGTACCCATTTCAGCTTATTTACTTATGGAATGGGGTGAGCGTTAGGGCCGATGACCCCAAGGCACCCACCCCTGACGCCTGTTGGTGTGTGCATGGTGGGTGTGGGGTATTAGCTTTGAAAACCCTAACACCACCTTTACCTACTTTTGTGGCTTTGACCCTGACTAGAGCATTAACGCAGTTTTTTGCAATATCTTTATCTATATATAGTTATATATCTATATCTATATATAGCTATACACACACATACACACACATGTATATATGTGTGTATATATATATATATATATATATATAACACACACACACACATATATGTGTGTATATATATATGTGTATATATATATATATATATATACACACACACACACATATATATGTGTGTGTGTATATACACACACACACACACACACACGTGTATGTATGTATATGTATATATATATATATATATATATATATATATATATACACATATATATCTGTGTGTATATATATATATATATATATATATATACACATACATATACAGTATATATATATATATATATATATATATATATATATATATATATATATATATATTAGGGTTGTGCATGGGGCTGATTTTTGAAATTTGTATTTATTGATGTAAAATTTTTGTAACCAGGAAAGGCACACTGGGCTGGGGCTTGTTTCCAGGTGCGACCCGGGGTAGGGGAGGAAGGAGAATGATACCATGTCAGTGAGTACAAGAACCATTCATTAAATAAACCGTGTGGTTGAAGAACAATACATAATAAGGTGCTTGTAATAATGGTGTATAAATAACAAATAGAATTTTGGGATTATATACAATATTTTATACAAAAATACTCCTGGGAGAAGGAAGCAGAGTGTCAGGAGGCTTAAGAGGGATAGGGAAGGCATTAGAAACAGAGAAAGAGGGCTGGCACAGTGCCTGTAGGGATCTTCAGAATTCCGGGGATGCAGGGTGTCAAGTATGAAGAGGAGGGAGCAAGAGCATGGGGAGATAGGAAGTAGTTTAAGATGCTTTTGGGGGGATTCTGCAGTGGGTAAGAGTTGTTTCTCTGGTATTTGTACATGTATTAGTTTACATATCAGTGTTTTGCAAAATCTTTTATTTTACATTTCAGTCTTGTTTCTGTTTTTTTTTTCTATTTTCTGGGCCCTGCCTACTGCTGACTTGTTTCTGTTTTTGATGATGACACAAGACCAATGGTTTGAGAGGTTTCAGTAAAATATTATCAAGACAACATGCATTTGACATCAGCCTAAACCAAGGTCTAACACTACTTTATGTGGATTAACACAAGTACAAATATTTAAATGATATTTGTAGTTGTAGTTGTATTTGCAGTATTTCTGTGTTTTTCCAAAGTCACATGACATTCTCAAATTTTCAGCTATTGCCCACTTCAAAAGAAAGAACTGAGCAATATCTCATTAGCACTGTTCAATATTTTTTTTTAACTCTTGCCATCTGAGCCTATCAATCATTGAGACCATGCCCCCATCACCACTTTTAAAGGGGAAAAAAACATGGGGTTGGTTTCCCTGAGTCTTCCATTCTCCCTGGTGCTAGTGATCCCCCCCACTTCTAAATCTAACACATTCCCTCGTGCCAGTGCCATCCCATCCTGTTCTCATTTAGTTGTACAAAAAAAGAAATGCCACTTAAATCTTTACACAGCAAGAGAATCAGCACCTTTAGCAGTATTGAAATAGTGGAGTGTGAGCGAAGGTTGCCATAGCAACGCTTGCGCTCCACTGTTTTAATCAATCAATCAAAACTTTATTTAACCAGGCGATTACATCATTGAGTGAGCTCATTTGCAAGATGGTCTTGGACACACAGAACAAATTCCAGTTACAGTTTATGGCAGCATATCGGAACATAATATGCAAGAAAAACAATATAAATAAAAATAAAAATACCGGGTAGGTGTTATTGAGAACACCACTCAGATAGCAAAGATTATGTGCATATATAATTACTGCATAATAGAGTGTTTGAGGACAGTAGGTGAGCAAGGCATGAGATGGTGGTGGTGACACATGGATACAGTGGGAAGGGGGATAAAAAACACATAAGGGGAGGAGGGGTAGCAAAGCTACACTAGAATCCCCAAGGGGGTCACCACAGTGAGGGAAGCAGGGAAGACGCTATGGGAGGTGTAGTTGCTCTAGAGGCTGTCTTACGGGGGAATAGGTAGGCCAGAAGAACCCATGAGCTAAGGATAAGTTCAATTTGTTTCAGTGCAAAATGGCTTCTGTCTCTTCTTATGAAAATAAATTATTTTGTGTATTTATTTATTTATCCATGAAATCTCTCTGGGGTTTTATTTTCCTGTTTTCATTCTCCCTACTCTCTCATCCATCTTGGTAGTCCAGGAGAGAATCAGCAACATGGGAGACAGAGATCTAAAGTGAATAAATCAATCTTTTCAACATAGCCTTTTTGGGACCCCACCTCATGAACACTAGCACTGTCATTTCATTACTCAGTTCTGAAAGGTGATTCTGCAGTCACTGCTTGGAATCACCTTTCCGGACCGATTAAAGAAATGACAGTGCCAGTGTTCATGAGGGCAGGTCCCATAAAGCCCATGTTGAAAATTTGGTGAAAAAAATCTTTAAAATGACAGCATTACGAGTGTCCATTACACAGTTTCTATGCATGCTCGTAACTTTGACAATTTTTAATATTTTCACTCCAGATTTTCCACATTGCCATTTTTTCACACCTCCTCATGAACAGTACAGCTGTCATTTTTCACATGTTGCCTGAAATGTGTTTTCACACCTGTGGCACAAAATGGCACAGTTGCTGTGCGAAATCAACTTTTGGGATGTAGTAATGAAATCACAGTGCCACTGTTCATGAGGTAAGGTCCCAAAAGGCCATATTGAAAATTTGGTTCAAAAATACCCACAAACTCCTGAGTTGCGTGTGGTCATTACAATTTCACTATGCTTGCATGTAACTTTGTCAAAGTTTTATATTTTCACTCCAAATATTCAAAATTGCCAGTTTATCACACCACCTCATGAACAGTATAGCTGTCATTTTTTCCATCCTGCCCAAAATGTGTTTTCGCACATGTGGTGCCGAATGGCACAGTCACTGCTTGAAATCACCTTTCAGATTTCAGAAACAAAATAATATACCACTGTTCATGAGGTGGGGTCCCAAAAAAGACCACGTTGAAAATTTGGAGTTTAAATACCAACAGACAGCCAGGGCGTTAGGGTTTCCATCCATAATGCCCCACCCCCCACCCTGTAGAGATTGATGGGCATTAGGGGTGTACATTGGGGTCATCTGCTATAATGCTCATGCCATTCCACACTCCCACCCTGCAGCTAGTGACAGGCATTGGGGTGTGCCTGAGGTCTTTGGCCATACCGTTCACCCTATTCTCCTATACTGCACCCATCTCAGCTTATTTCCTTTTGGAATGGGGTTGACATTAGGGCTGAAGACCTCAAGGCACACTGCAACACCTGTCAGTGTCTGCAGGGTGAGGATGGAATGGTGGGAGAGTTACAGCCCATCACCCAAAAGCTCACCCCCAGTTCCTGTCAGTCTCTGCAGGGTGGGGGTGGGGCGTTAGGGTTGGAAACCCTGATGCCTCATTAGGGGAAGCAAATTTGGGAATGATTGTTGACATCACCTACCTTGATTTTAGCAAAGTCTTCAACAATGTCCAACACAGAAGGCTGATTAACAAGATGGGTAGTGTAGCCATGGGGCACAAACTGATAAACTGGGCTAGAAACTGACTGATGGACAGGAAGCAGAGGGTGGTGGTCATGGGACCCTTTACAGTACAACTTCCACCTGCTGCTCTCACTGCTGCCTTCTCTCTCTACTCTGAGGCCAGAACCAGTACCACTACCAAACACTACTGAAGATACCTGCAAGTGAATGTTCTGCATTGATGAATGCTTGTTCTTGTTTAGTTCCACAAAGCCATATAGGAGAGTCTAGAGTTTCCCATTTATGTGACTATTCCATAGACTCTGGACACATAAAAAGCTTTATTTTTTAATACATCTAGGTACCTTTATGTAGTTCATGGGTGATGTCTACAGCCACTTTGTTTTTTTGGGGGGATCTTGGTTACTTCTACAACTTTTTTGGCAGGGGCATTAAAGCGTAAGTTTTTATAAAACAGATACTGATATACAAATATTGACTGGAGGTCAGGGCTATAGTGTGAAAATCTTTACCCCGAGGGATGAACGATTGTCTGACAATTGTTATATTGCCTGAAGCTGAAGGGCAATATGACTATTAGAAGACAATAGTTCATCCTGAGGGGTTCAAGGTTTTCACTCTATAGCCCAAAATCACTCTGGTCAGTATCTACTTTATAAAAACTTACGCTTTAATGCCTCCCTCCAAAAAAACAATGGTGTATATATATCTACACATATATATAAACTATTTTTACCCATAGATGCTGTAAGCCCAGTATCCCCACTGTACCTTACATATTGTCCTTCCTGTGTCCCTTAAGTCCATACCGTAAACTGTCTACATTTGATTCAGCTTTGCATTCACTAAGTTGTTGCAATGACATCTGAGTCATTCCTTTTTTTTTTTTTTATTAAGTCTAGGATTACAAATACCTTTGAGCCAAGGCTCTTTTACAAAGGTTCCACGTCAGAGAAATACAAATTATGGGGAACATCAAGACAGATATTACAGCAATGTGGACATTGCAAGCAGATTAAAGATTAATACAATTCAAGGGTAGCATTGTAAGTAAAGCAGCCAGTGGCATTGTCAGAGAAAACAGACAAGAAATAGCTACTTATCCTCCTGTAAAAGCAACCCTTCTTCCAGTGAACATACCCAGTGAATAGATGTATAAATACATAAATAAAGGAAACATAATTGCAGAAATTGCATATACTTTAATGCTGTCCAAAACTCCCACACATCACTTTCACCCATGTTCATAAAATGCAGAAATATCTGCATGGAATTGCTGCAGTTTAGAAGTATTTTTCAGCACCAGAAAGTTTTTCAGAGGGAGCAGAATGCTGGAAAAAGTGTCTAATGCAGAGCATCTGCACAATGATTTGTCCAGATTTCATAGACAGTAAATAAACACCACAGAACGTGGGAAAAAATCAAATGGTGGGAGTCCCCCTTTGCATTCAAACAGCTTAACATACAAGCAAAAGCAAATATTTTCAGAAAGGTTTTAACAAATCTTTGCAGAACTTCTGCAGTGCAGATAAGAAGATAAAACTTTTACAGATTTCCCATGAGAGAAAATTCACACAACTCTAATAATTGCATATATCACAAAGTCCATCAAGTCCCACAGCCTCATTTCATTAGCAGGAACCAACAGGTAAGCTGTGTAAACATGTACCTATGTATAACGATTTTCTACCCATGCTACTACACAGGGTACCCTTCCCTTTGTGGCAGAAATTTGTTCTAGCTAACACTGAAGACCTGTAATTCCTTCATATCCACTGTCTTCACTGGTACTCTTTAGGCTGTTCCATGTGTTTAGTCCTCTCTGGGAGAAGAACTGCCTGATGATTTTACTCATGAATTTAAGACCTTTGAGCTGCAGGGCATGTCCTAGTTGATTACACTATATCAACCATTTCAATCCTTGTCAATATCCTTCAGTATGTAGAATGCTGAGATCATGTCCCCATCAGAGTCCTTTTCTTTATGGTGATATTTTACTTGTTTATTGAAAGAGTTTTACCAGGAAGGCTTACTGAGCCGTAATAGCTCGTTTCCAGAGGTGGCAAGTCCCCTAGTCTCTCCTCATAGCTTTGTTCCTCCTTAATCCAGATCAGTTGGGCACTTGCTGATACAGAATTGTATTTGACACATAAATGTTATGGTTGAATTTCTTTTATGTATATAAATGTGTAACTCTGTGAGTCAATGCTGCTGCTGCTTACTGTATGCCCCAGACAAGATGTACTTGGAAATGAGACTGCTGTATACCCTTTGTCTCAGTGTACCTTTCCTGTGTGTAAATATTTAAAGAAAAATGACAAAAAATATATATATATATATACACAATAAAGTGCTCAAAGACTAGCAAGCACACACTCATGCTGTTACTTTTCTTTGCAGGTATCAGAAAGAGGGGAAGGAAAGGTAATTTAACAGTGCTCTTTCTTGGTTTGGAAAATGGTACTTGATTCAGGGCCTCAGCCTTTTGAGAGGACTCAAAAAGGCAGACGGCTAAGTGCAGATGGACCAACTGTGGTAAAGAGAGAGCCAGAGAGAAAACCACCTGAAAGAAATGGACTGCGCCCCCGTTCCTACCTGGCCTGTACCATACCAAAGACTGTCACACCGTCAGCATCAAAGTGTACACCAACAGCTACCTCAAGGTCAGAGGACAGGAGCTCACTAGGGAATGGTGCTAGATGTTGCATTGGCCCACTCCTGAATGGACAATGCAGCTGGATGCGTCGCAGTGAGAGCACCTGCAGTGTCAATAGTAGGGGCAGCTGCACCAGGAATCGTATCCGCAATGCGACTTCCCTACCTCACATTGCTAAGTACAGCAGTCGAGAAACGGCCACTGTAACTAAAAGCCCCTGCCTGCTGGTGGCCCTAAGACCTTCCAATGTTGAACAGGAGCGGGAGAGATTCTTCTCATCAGGCTACACATACAGTCCTCAGTTTGAGTACTCTGAACCACCCTCTGATGCTGTGCTGGCCAAGTACAGTGAGGCTTCTGACTGCTTCCTCAGTCAGGTGAGTTCTGCAGGGGGATTTTGCAGGAGGCGATGCAGAGAGTGGGAGATGGGGCAGCAATAGCTAGATAAGATTCCCAATGGTGAAAATCTGACAGATTATAGTAAGTCTTTAAACTACAGTGTTCTTCCTGACTCTCAGGTGCCTTTCTTGTGCATCAGCCATCCTGGACATAGACAGAATAGGGAGGATAGAGGTGAGGAGGAGATGGGGTGCTGGTACACTTGGGTACCAATGAGCTGTAGAGACAGTGAAATGGACCTTTCAGAGACTTGGTGACAGATTGCAGCCACACTTGAACCCCTCCCTGGTATTTTCCAAGGCCCTTCCTGTGGGGAGAAGGGTAGGTGGTTGGGATTGATACAGTATGGAAGGGAGATATCAAGGTGTTTAATTGGTGGTTATAGGGATGGTGTTACGAGAAGGGGGTACCACTTTGTGGGGGACTGAAGGACTTCTAGGACAGGAGGCTCTTTAGTTGTGACTGCCTTCACCTGACAAGAGAGGTGACCAGTGCACTAGGGCAGAGGTTTGTTGTCTACATTGAACAATTAAACTGACTGCAGGGGAGACTGGGAAACATGGTGAATGAAGTGAGGGAGGTGAACCTAACTAGGATTCCCCCTAAGGGACAGGTAGCGGTAAGATGGATAAAAATGAGGTTGAGGTTCAAACAGGAGTTGTTGAATATGCAAAGGGGAAGAAAAAACAAGAAGTTAAGGAAAATAAGAAAGAGTATAGGAGAAGGATAAATAAACAGCAAAAAGGGATCTACAGAATGTTGGAAGGGAGTCTTCCTTAATGCCAGGAGTATGGGAAATAAAAATAAGTGAGTTCCAGGCATTGGTGGCAGATACTGAGATGGACCTCATAGCCATCACTGGAACTTGGGCCAAGAGAATTATGACTGGGACTGGGCAGTCCAGGTTACTCAATGTTTATGTAGGATAGAGGGAAAGGTAAAGGGCAAGGTACAGCCCTATATGTCAGGAAGAGCATCACGACTATGGAGGATGGATACATCAGGGAAAGTAAAGGGAAATAGGGTCACTGTTGGTTCAGCTCAGAATGACTTCAGGCAAGAAACTACAGGTTGGATGATATATAGACCACCAGAACAAAGGAAAGAGAAGTACAGGGAGCTTGGAGAGGAGCTGGAAAGCAGAGTGGCAAAAGTGGAAGTGGTGGTGGTGGGTGATCTGAACCTGCCAGATAGTGACTGGGACATTCCATTGACCTGAAGCTCTAGAAGTCAGGCCCTGCTAGATACATTACCAGGCTGTCTGCTCACCAATTCAGAGATGGTTGATGGAGTGAGGGTAGGGGAACCATAGGGGTCTAGTGACCATAACTCTGTTTTGTTCAAGCTGAGCCTTGGAACAAGAGTGCTCCCATCAAAAACTGAAGTCCGAAATTTCAGAAGAGCAAACTTTAAATGCATGAGAGAGCTGGTCCAAAGCAAATCGGCAGGGGAGGGGAGCATCAGGGGTGTAGAGGAAAGATGGGAGGCAATCAAGGAGACCATTCTCGAGGCAACCAAATAATGTATGAGAACGGTTATAAAAATGAATAGGTACAAGAAACCAATATGTTTCTTGGAAAGGGTCAGGGAAGCAGTGTGTGCCCAGAAAAAGGCCTTCACCAAGTGCAAAGAAAAGCTTGTGAGGAATAATGGAGAAGAGTACCAAGTGAGAACTAAGGAGGCAAAGAGGACATCCAGGGAGGCAAAGACAGACACAGAGCTGCATATTGCAGAAGGGGTTAAGAGTGGGGGGAAACTGTTCTATAGCTATATTGAGGAAATAGGGAAGCAGGGAGGGCATATTGTTATTCTATCAGAGGTAAGGTAATAGAGAAAGATGAGGAAAAAGCAATCATCCTTAATGATTACTTCTGCTCTGTTTTCACAAGGAATGGCAGTGGACCACTGCCTGACAGTGGTATTAAGGTGGCGGTCAGGGGATCCCAGAGATAAGACAGTCAGTGTTTACCAGGGAAAGGGTCCAAAACAATCAGACAGGAAAGCAAGCACCAGCACCACACCACTGACATTCAAGGCTTTATTCAATTAAAAAAATACACACTAACCATCCACTGACTGGCTCACTGCAAGATCCCTAACCAATTTTGCATTCACTACATCATCAGGGTGATGTGGAAAAGGAGACACATCAGTGTTTTTAAAGTAAGTTACTTAAAGTGATGGTACATAGTCCTCTACCTATAATACATTTAAGTAACCATAAAACCATCTCAAAAGTGTTACATATTTAAACAAAATCTGGTCAGAGCCAACATGGCTGCATAGAGACATTGGGTGACCCTCGATCTGGAGCCAGAGGACACGGCACAGAAGTGCTCCACATGCAATATGGCCACCATGCTGTGCACATGTGTACTGCTTCACATATGCACACTAAGGCACAGCGACCATCTTTGGTAAGGCAGCATGTTTCCTAGAGTAGCAACGGAAATCCCTGCAAACAGCATCACTTAATAAATTCTGTTTTTTTATATTTTGACCCCAAATTTTGAACATAGTCTTATTATGACCCCACCTCATAAACTGTGTAGGTGAAAATGTTGAAATCCATGCTGAAACACTATTCTGTGCCACTTGTGTGAAAACACATTTTGGACAAGACGTGAAACATGACAGCTGTACTGTTCATGAGGTGGTGTGAAAAAATGGCTATGTTAAAAATTTGGAGTGAAAATATTGAAAATTACCAAAATTATGCACGTGCCTAAGAAAATTTCAATGAACGCGCATAACTCGGCCATTTGTAGGACTTTTTTTACCAGATGTTCACCATGGCTTTTTTGGGACCCCACCTCATGAACGCTGGTGGTGAAATTTCGCTATTTGGTCTCAAAAGGTGATTTTGTGCAGTGACCACGAAATCACCTTCTAGGCCTGATTAATGAAATGGCAGTTGCAGTGTTCATAAGGTGGGTCCCAAAAAGGCTATGTTTGAAATGTGGTGGGAAAAGTTGAAAAAAATGGCCATTGAAATACATTATACGTCACTTACTTGTATTCCTCAGTTCACGGTTTGACTTTGAAGAGTACAGACGTGTTTCAGTCCACAGAAGATGACTGCATATGACCTCTAGAGTTAAGTAGAGGGTAAAGGAGGGGGTGTGAGGTGTTGGGCGCTCAGTGGAGGGTCGATATGGAGGGAGGGATGACGGGGACAACAAGGGACTGTTTTCTTTGTCTCAGGAAAAAAAGACATCGGGGGCCAGTTTACTTTTTTTCTGGATATGTTTTAAAACTATTTCATGATAATAGAGGTGGGCCCCCCCAGTGTCCTACACTGCTGGGGGTGGGGACTTATGACTGCTGACAAGGGGCTCGGGCCGCCTGACATTGACACCTGAAACAACAGGCTAGGGGAGTACATTAAACACTTGGGGGAGGGCATCCCAGTGTTGTATTATTGAAAAATTAATTGTTAAACTATTAAGGACACTGGGAGTGGGTTCCCCAGTGTCCCACGCAGCTGGGGGTAGGGAATGTAAATGCTGACATGGGGATTGGGCCCTCTGATGTCAGCACTAGTAAGGAGTTGGAACACATGGCACAGAAGCGGGCAGTGTCCAACATGGCCATCGTGCTCCGTGCATGCGTGCTGTTTCGCACATGCGCACTAAGGCACAGCGACCATGTTGGGCATGGCAAGTGTTTATGAAAGTTACTCTTTGCAGATGTGCAGAACTGTGTATGTGCATACTTTAATGCATAAGTACGAGTCAAAATGTTGGCCCCCGTTTTTAAACTTACCAGCTGTTGCTAATTCCCCACTCTAGGAGATTATGGAATTTTCCTCTGATCCTGCTACCTCCTACTTTTCACACAACAGACAAATGTTTGTTATAGGCAACTCACTGATCACACATATTGACAGAGACGTAAGTAATCCTGGTAAGGCCAACCAGACTTGTTCTACGTTCCAAAAGGCAACTATAGCAGACCTTACATCTAGGTTAGAAAAAACTTTATATGAAAAAGGGTCCAATCCACTTGTTGTTATACACACTGGCACTAACAATGTTATGCATGACCCATCTAACATTAAAATGGATTTTGTTGCTTTATCCAATAAACTGGTAGATCTAGGGTGTCAAATAGTGTTCTCAGAAATATTACCCATACCCAGAGCATCAAACATGTTGAACCACAAAATTAAACTCCTTAGTGACTGGCTACATAGGTGGTGCCTCAAGCAAGACTTCACATGCATTACCCACAGGGAGGAATTTTCTGACAAGGAAGCACTATTCTGTGGTGATGGACTACACTTAAATAGATGGGGTAGCTCTCTCCTAGGCAAACAAACACTATCTACTTTAAACAAATGTTTAAACTAGATACACTGGGGAGAGACAGGGCATATCTAACTCTCTTAACAATCCTGAAACTCATAAGACCAAATGTGCTAACTATAAAATAAACTTGCTTTATTTTAATGCCAGAAGTCTGAATAACAAATTAGATGAGTTAAAAATAAAGACATATCAGGGGCACATAGATATAATAGCCATCACTGAGACATGGAGTGATGCTAAAGCCTCTTGGGACCCCATACTGCCTCGATATACACTGCATACACTTAATAGGAGTACATGCAAAGGAGATGGGGTAGCTTTATTTGTTAAAAACAACTTAAAAACCAGCAATATATCTAATGAAATAAAATAGACTGATATCCCTACAGAATCCATTTGCATCAAATTTTTGTTAAATAACTCTGATAATATATTAGGTACATGTTACCATCCACCTCAGAATATTCCAATGCTATTTTTAAAGAAATTGAGTTGGCTAGTGAGCATGACATTATTATTTTCATAAGGGACTTCAACATGGGGGATATTTCTTGGAGTGATCTCACAGCATCATCTAGCCATGGCAAAAAAACTTTTGGCCACATGTGAACAGTATAGCTGAAATCAATGTGTACTAAATCCAACCAGTGGTGATCAACTTTTAGACCTGGTACTGCACAGTGACCCTTTAGAGATAAAAAATGTTTCAATTCAAAGCGCAATTGGAAACAGTGACCAAGACTCTGTTTATTTTTCTTTAGTATCTAATCAAACTTACAGCTATAGCACTACTAAAACATATCTGAACAATGCTGCTGATTCAGACCTATGGAACTCTATACTGGGCCCTGTCACAACCTCACTCAACAGGTCAGGCCCTCTGCTCTCAGAGTGCCAACCTCCGAGCGCAGTATTGTGAACAGGTAACAGAACAGGGTAATCCTCCTGTCTGTTTGTGGGTCCGAATCACCTTTAGTCTCAAGTTCTGGGGGGATTCAAACTGTGAACCTTATGCTAGCATACCCAAATGTACAGGCTCAGATAATTCTGCTCTTCAGGGAATGATAGATATCTTTCGCCTAAGGACACCTAACCAAGTATCCAAAATGAACCCTTAAAACTCTATGAAAAGACCTTAGGTATTCTTACCTTTTTCTAGTTCAGTAACACCATTAAGCTTATGAACGGTTGTCAACTTTAACCATCTGTACTTCACATGCAAAAGAAAGAACTTTGAAGGCACACCAGGCAGTCTCTTAAAAATAAGAGGTTTACTTAGAAAATGGATAAAAATATGTAAAATGTAAACACAGAACAATATATCACAAAGCATACAATCACTTAAAGGAAAACAAGGAAAAAGTACAAACATAAACTCCTACCACAATACAATTAGACTTTCCTATCTAATGTATATCCTTCTTACAGTGCTTATAGTAGATGTTGCTTCTAAGAGCCCTCCAAGAAAAGTGTTGTGTAAATGATTAGACACAGAATAGTTTAAACTGACTCTCAAATACACCTCTTCCATGATGTCACCCAGCTCCTCCCTGTTAAATACAAAAAACAATACACACAGGATGTCCTATCTGGAGGAAAATTAGATAAGGTGACATCAGCAAAAACTAATTTCCCAATATGACTCTTTGATCTACTTTCCCTCTTTGATCTCTGAGCAATTCCTGTTCCCAGCCCATATGCAAAGACCTTTACAGCTCTGCAGTTTTCTTACCTAGATGTCATATAGCTTCTTAACACCAGTTGATATTAACTGTTCTTCCTCTAAGACATCATAAAATGTATATTTTAAGTTCCCAGGTTCAAAGAAACACAGCTCATCAACAAGGCCATAAAATGCAACTTCTAGGAAGTTAATCACATTACAGAGCTCTGCTGTTTAATGTATATCCTGTTATTTTAACTGAAACCTGGGGGGGGGGGGGGGGGTCATCTCAGGGGCACAGGATATCTCCTGTGAGACAGGTCACATACCAAATGTTATATTATAAATTGTAGAGCGATCATAACCAGCTGGTCAAGCATCACAGGCCCCATAAACTGGGACAAAATGTTTTCAACTAAAACGATAGAGGAGGCATAGGAGTTTCTACATTACACTATTATTTCACTAAGGGATAAATACATTCCTTTTAGACTTAAAAACAGTAGTTAAGAACACAGCCCCAGATAGCTTAATAAATCCATAGACAGATTCCTTAAACTAAAAAAGAAAAAATACTCTAAATATTTAAAAACCCACACACCAGAAAAATGGATCTCATATGTCAAATAAAAAAAATGTAAAACAAAGATTAAAAAGGCAAAAGCTGAATGCGAACTAAATCTTGCAAAAACAGCTAATAAAGCTAACAGCAAGCAAGTTTACTGATGTATTAACTCACAAAAAAATCTATATGCCAGATTGGTCCACTGTTAATAACAAATTGATATACAAACCAAATGAAATGGCCAACATTTTTAATACCAAATTCTGCAAAATATATGATTCTCCTAAGTCTACTGATCTTGGGGTAACAAAAAATAAGGATGTACAGACAAACCTCTCCGATGTATCTATACATAAAAAACTATTATCACTTAAAGGTGAGATGTGCCCCGGACCAGATGACATTGTAAAACATCTCCTATATTTACTTGCAGAGGGCCTCACTCGTCCTCTTAAACTATTATTTGAAAGTTGTCTCAACAACAGTTTTGTTCACGTGGCTTGGAAATCAGCACATGTAATACCTATACACAAAAAGGGGCCTAAAAATAATGGATAATTATAGACCTATTAGCCTCACCTTATCTATTTGTAAACTGCTCGAAAGTTTAATTAAGGATTACGTTACTCAAGATCAAGATACACTTGATCTTGAACAACACTGGTTTAAAAAAGGAAGGAGCTGCCTTACTAACCTCATGTGTTTTTATGGAGAGGTCAGTTCCAAACTAGATAGTCGTATACCCTATGACATTATGTTCATCGACTATAGCAAAGCTTTTGATGTTATGCCGCATAAAGCCTTAGTATTCAAACTACACAAAACAAATATAAATAAAAGCATCAGAAACTAGATTGAAAACTGTTACAGCAATTGAACACAGAGAGTTTTAATAACAGGAAAATTATCTGAAGTGGGTAAGGTTAGTAGTGGCATCCCCCAGGGCTCTGTACTGGGCCCCTGTTTATTTCAAGTGTTCATGTCAGATTTAACTTATAATTGTCTCTCACATACAACAAAATATGCTGATGATGTAAAATTAGGATATCCCTGCAGTACCATTGAACATATACAAGTTATCCAAAATGACCTTAATAATATTTCCAAATGGATAATACAGTGGGGCATGAAAATAAACATTAGCAAGTGTAAAGTTATGCACCTTGGTTCTCAGAACCCCATGACAGAATACTCCATCAGTGATTACAATTTATTCTTAACCACTGATGAAAAAGATTTGGGAGTATACCTCTCTGAAGATTTTGGACAATCAAAACAGGTACATGCAGCCATTAATAAAGCCAGCCGTGTAATCTGGTCCATAAAAAGAAACATCAGATCTAGGGACAACAAGCATTTGTCAATGCTGAATGTTTGCCTGCTGATATTAGCATTGGATGTGCAGGAGTTAGACAGATGCAGAATAGGAATGGCAGTGAAGTATTGAACCCCACGTCCACCTTACAGAGATGGTCAGGCATTAGGGTGTGCCTTTGTGTCTTAGCTCATAACACTCATGACATTTCACCTCACCCTATCCTGCAGACACCGACAAGTGTTGTGGTGTGTCTTGGGGTGTTCGGCTTTACAGTCATCCCATTTCATAAGGACATACGCTGAAATGGGTGCAGTATAGGAGAATGGGGTGAACTCTGGGGCTGAAGAGTCCAAGGAACACCTTGATGCCTGTCACTGGCTTCAGGGTGGGGGTGTGGGTGGAATGGTGTGAGCATTACAGCCGGCAATCCAAAGGCACACCTCTGACGCCTGTCTGTCTGTACAGGGTGGGACGTTATGGTTAGAAACCTAATGCGCTGGGCATTTGTTAGTATTTGCACTGCAAATTTTCAACATGGTCTTTTTGTAACCCCCCACCTTTTGAAAGCATTTGGGACCTCTGCTCATGAACAGTGGCACTGTGATTTTGTTACTCTGTGTTGAATGTTGACTTCCCACCATGACCATGCCATTCTGTGCCAGATGTGCGAAAACACAGTTCAGGCAGGATGTGAAAAATGACAGCAGTACCATTCATAGGGAGGTGTGAAGAGATGGCAATGTTGAAAATCTGGAGTGAAAATATTAAAAATGCTCAAACTTATGAGCGTACGTGGAAACAGCGCAACACACACTCCTAATACAGTCATTTAGTGGAATTATTTCACCAAATTTTCAACATAGGCATTTTGTGACCTCTGCTCATGAACAGTGTCACTATGATTTTCTTAATTTGTCCCAAACGTTGATTTCCCACAGCGACTGCGCCATTGTGAGCTAGATGTGCGAAAACACATTTTGGGCAAGATGTGAAAAATGACAGCTATAGTGTTCATAAGGAGGTGTGCAAAATTGACAATGCCGAAAATCCTGAGGGAAAATATTGCAAAATCTTAAAGTTATGAGTGTACGTGGAAACTGTGCAACATACACTCGTAACATACTAATTTTATGGACTTTTGTCACCAAATTTTCAACATAGGCATTTTGGGACCTCTGCTCATGAACTGTGTCACTGTAATTTTCTTAATCTCTCCCGAATACTGATTTCCCACAGTGACTGCACTATTGTGCACCGTAAGTACGAAAACACATTTCAGCCAGGATGTGAAAAATGACAGCTGTACTGTTCATAAGGAGGTGTGAAAAAATGCCAGTGTTGAAAATCTGGAGTGAAAATACTACAAATTCACGAAGTTACGAGCATGCTTGTAACACAGTGATTTTTTTTGGAATTTTTTCACCAAATTAGCAACATAGACTTCTTGGGAGCCCACCTAATGAACAGTGACACTATTGTTTCATTAACCGGTCCCAAAAGGTGATTCTGTGCAGTGACAGAGAAATTACCTTTCAGGACCGAATAACCAGATGACAGTCACTGAATTCATGAGATGAGGTCCCAAGAACCCCATGTTGAAATTTTGGTTCCAAAATTCACAAAAATGGCTGAGATATCCACCTAAGTTGAACCCCCCCCCCCATTTATGCCATTATACAACTTAGTGGCATTTCTTCAGTTTGCGGTCAGCTCTGAAGAGTGCAGACGTGTTCCCACTCCACCAAAGATTGTCGCGCCAGACTCCAGAGGTAAGTATAGGGTGAGGGGGATGTGGGGTGGTTGGGTGCATAGAGGGTGGGTGCAGGTTGGGGAAGGGGGCACCAGAGACAACGAGGGATGGTTTTCTATTTTTACAGGGGTTTTTTTTGTTAAAAAAGACCTTGCGGGATGGTTTTTCTATTATAGGGACAATGGGTACACTGAGGTGGGCTCCCAGTATGCCACCTGGATGTTTGTGTGGGGGTGCTGTAGCCGATGGGGATTGGGCACCCCATTGGCACATACAGAGTGTTTGGGGGGGTGCATGAGCTGAGGGGGATTGGGCACCCCCCTTGACACAAAGCAAATGGGGGGAGGATGTTATGCAGATGGGGATTGGGCTACCCCATTGGCAAATGAACTGGGGAGAGGGCATGCTGACAGGGGGATTGGGCAGCCCCATCGGCTTTCATGGGGACTGTGAGAGGCAGCTGGTGACAGCAGCCACCATGTTTATTGAAATGGGACACTAGACAAGGCAAGCTGCGATTTGCTGCTGGAATCAGGGACCTCCCCAGCAGTAAAAACAGCTGATTGTTAAATGACAGGACACTCCCTGATTACAGCGGCGAGTTTCTTTCAAGTTAGTGGCATGCTACAATACTGCTGTCATTGATGACGTGCTCCTCTATTGGCACCACAGAGACCAGCCCCAAAATGGACTGCTGGCATTGGCCACAACAGTGCTGCACCTCCACAACTTGCTACTACAGCAAGCTGCCACAATATGTTTCTTGCGCATGTGCACAAGCAAACATAACAATTTGATGTTGCCATTATATAGAGCTTATTTAAGACCACACCTAGAATACGCCTCCCAGTTGTAGTCTCCATATAAAAAAACTGAAATATCACTACTGGAAAAAGTTCAAAGGAAATATACTAAACACATATATGGATTGTATAATGTGCCCTACAAAAATGGACATCTACTTAATCTAATGCCACTGGAAACTCAGAGAAGGTCTTATTTTTATGTTTGATCTTACTCAGGACCCATACTTAATATCCGAATTAGGTTTTGAATTTAAAAATATCCCTCACCATACGAGAGGCCACCCATTACAGTTTAGTAGGAAATGGTTTAATTTTGTATCTCATAAAAACTTTTTTTACTCCAAGAATCCTAAACCCTTGGAATACACTCCCCCATTGAGATAATTGTGAGTAAAACAAAAGCAGAATTTAAAGGATGTCTAGATAATCTTATACTTTCCGGGTTCAATTTTTACTACTATAAGTAAATAATAGCTTATAGGTACAAATATGGGCTTACAGTCTCCTAGCACCTTTTCCTTCCTTAGTATGATCCTTAGTATAAGTACCACATTAAAGTAGTACAGGAGGGAGTGATCATGCCACAGAAGGGAGCTCCATCTGTGGAGGGCAGGGGAAGAACAGACATCACACACCACCAACGACCACAGTGGTGGGGACAGCAGCCACATCACTGCAGGAGAAGACAGGGACCATTTCCACTCCGGGTCCCTTCTCTCCCTCCTGGAGTGATGTGACCCCAAAACACCTGCAGGGCTCCTCCCATGCAGCCATAAAAAAAAGGATAGCCTTGCTGAAATCAAGGTAGGCAACATCTACCACTCCCCCCGATTCACCTCCTTCATTACCCAGTCAAAAAAAATCTATCAGATTAGTTTGATATGACCTTCCCACTGTAAAATCATGCTGTCTTGGATCCTGTGCCCTGTTGGATTCCAAGTGTTCCATAAGCGTTTCCTTAGGCAGTGCCTCCATCATCTTACCCACTAACGATGTTAGCCCGATTGACTATAGTTTCCAGCCTCCTTCCTGCTTACACTCTTGTGAAGAGGGACTAACTGTGCCCTCCTCCAATCCTCTGGAACCTTTACTAAGCAACTCCTTGAACAGGGTTGCCAGTGGTGTTGCTAACTCCTTCATTAACTCCTTTAATATCCTGGGGTGCATGCCATCTGGGCCCATTGCCTTGTCCACTCTTAGTTTTGTGAGCTCCTCTATGACTCTGTCATCTGTAAATAGACAACTGTTTACCTCCCTACCCCGTCTTTGTATCTGATGCCTAGTTGTGGTCCTTGTCCCTAATTTTCTCCCTTGAAAACTGAACAGAAGTATTTGTTCAGTACTGATGCATTTTCCAAGTCTCCCTCCTCACCCTCCTTCATCCCCTCTGAGCCTTACAATCCCACCCCGTTCTTTCTTTTTTCACTGATGTAACTATAGAATGTCTTAGCCCCATTCTTCTCTCTCTGTGCAGGTCTCACCTCTGTTTGCGTCTTTGCACTCCCGACATCTTTCCTGCTTCCCTGAGACTATTTAGGTAAACCATCCTGTCTTCCTCCTTCTGTGTCTCCTTATATTTTCTAAAAGCCAACTTTTTGGCCCTTACTTTCTCTGTTACTTCTTTTGAGAACCACAGTTGTCTCTTCCCTCTGTTGCCTTTGCTTCTCAACATAATGGGTTTGCCACTTCCACTATGGCTTCATTAAGGTGTGCCCACTGGTCCTCTACCCCCCTCCTGCCTCCTTTGGCGGGGCTTCTCTGATACATATCCCCATCCTAGCAACGTTTACCCTCCTAAAATCCAAGACCTGTGCTTTTGTGTGACTCGACAGTGACCCTGTTCCAATGTTGAATCACACTGTTTGGTGGTCACTGGACTCCAGTTGCCCTTCCACATGGACTTCTGTGATTCTGTCTCCATTAGTCAGTACTAGGTCCAGAATTACCTTGTCCCTAATGGGTTCAATCACTAACTGCCTGAGACCTTCCCCACGAATGGAGTCTAGGATGTCTTGGCTCCTGGCTGAGGCAGCTGCTGGGATGGTGCAGTCCACGTCTGACAAATTAAAATCCCCCAGCAGTAGTACCTCCCCTTTTGTTGCCATCTCATGTATTTTTTCCTCTAGCCTCTTATTCGCCTCTTCCCCCTGGGCTTGAGGCCTGTAGATCACCCCTGTGTGAACTGCTGTGCCATTGCCTGGCTCAAGGGTGACCCACAGTACCTCAACCTCCCCCTGCCTACCCTTGTACTGCAGTACCTTTTATTCCTTCCCTGATATACAGGCCCCCTCCCCTTTTTACCCTTCCTGTCCCTTCTGAACAGAGCATAACCTGGTATATTTACCTCCCAGAAGTGGTTCACAGTCTACCATGCCTTTGTTATTGCCACTATGTCCAGGTCAGCCTCTGCCATCAAGGCCTCCAGATCTGGGATTTTATTTCCCAGACTGCGGGCATTTGTATACATGACCCTCCACGTAGTATTGCCTGACCTCCTTTTATTCTTGTTTCTGTCTTCTTTTTTCCCCACCTCCCAACCCCGATTACTTTCCTTCATTGCCCCCTACCTCTGTTACACCCCTTATAAATGGGTTCAGGTGTACCTGTCAAGAAGTTGATTTCCTGATCTTCCTTACTGACTCCTCTAACGTGTGTTGGGGGGGGTTCTTGGGTTTTCCTGCTCCAATCCATCCTACCCCTTGGTTAGTTTAGATGCTCATTGAGAAAGCATTTATAATTTTCATTTAGGAATAACATCTCCTTCCTGGATGGATGAAGGCCATGGCCATTGTATGGGCTTGCATCACTCCAGATGAGTCTCCAGTCCCAAAAGAAGCAGAACCCCATCTCCCTGCACCAGCCCTCCAACCAAGTGTTGAAGCTGTTGATGCAGAGATTCCTCTGCATCACCAGGAGGAGATACAGAATTTATGTGTGACTTAGTTTTACTTGTATGGGTGGGGGGAAAGTTTTGGCATAAACAGGATCGGAGCTTTGGCAGGGGACATGAGTGTTGAGGTGGTAGTGCTAAGATGGGTGGGGGAGGATTTTATAGTACGGTACATGGGATCTGGGCTATTATGAGCTGGCATACCTCTTAACCTTTTGTCACTTAAATGAGGGACATAGGCCTCAAAGTGAAGGACACATCCTTAAATATGAAGATAAATGCTCAGAACACTTTGGAAACCATTGCAGGTACTTGAATAATTTTTTTTTTCTTATTCAGCATCTTTGAATAGTATGACATTTTACATTAAAGCCAGAATCTGTGTAGACAGTACATTTTCTGTGAGGGAAGGGTGAAGGACAAATAATTTTTTAAGGGGTGAAGTGAGGGACATCCCTCATAATGAGGAACAGTTGAGAGGTATGCCACCTGGTGCCTCATTTGGTGAGGTACTTGAAAGCAGTCTGCATGTCCATGAAAGATAAGTACAGGTAAGAGAGTGAGTGAGTGAGTGAGTGAGTGAGTGAGTGATTGAGTATGGCCCTGTCCACACTACACCGGAAAACACCCTCTGTAATGTTACAGAGTGCCTATAACTGTACTGTAATGGCTAGCATTTACACTAGTAATGTTACAGAAGGCGTTTTCATAACCGTTGTTGAAACCTGTTGGTAGGTGGGCTGGCAGTATAGCCTAGAGGTTAGAGGAATGAGGTGTGAACAAGCTTGGTACATCTAGCAGACCAGACCTGCGTTTGATTCTCACAACCTCAGCTTGCATACTGTGTGACTCCGAGCAAGTCACTTAACCGCCCAGTGCTCCCAGGTCACCCCTGAAAACAGGCACTTGTGCCTAGTGGGCATTACCCGGTTACCAAAGACTAAAATAAAAAAAATAAAAATAAACAACTGTCTCCATAACATTTGCAGTGCTGTAACATTACACAGCGCCATGTAAATGGACAACCGTGTAGCCCCTGGTCACCTCCTATCCACCAGTATACTGTAATGCCTTGCAGTGGCTCCATGATGCCAGCACCCAGCATGGGAGGCAAATACAGAAGGGAGCATGGCAATCCACTCCCGACAATGCACGCCCATGGCATTACACTCCTCAGACAATCTGCTTCCTGTCAACACACCCAGTGAAGTAGTCCCTGAACATGTAACTGCTGCAGCCCCAATGACAAATATATATAAAATATAACATCCATGCCACATAGGAAAGACAGCCATCTGCTGCTCCCTAACACCTTTCGCTCTCCCAGGCTGTAATGTCCTTCATTCATCGCAGTATGCCGGTCTGTGTCAACTGGTAGTGGCACTCATAACATCCATGTATACAAACGACAACATGATGCCCCCATGACCCCACAGATGAGGAGCTGTGACTATCCGCCACCATACATATGTCCCTTACAGGTGAAGTTCAATACTGTGACACAGCTGCTGATCTTGGGGGATCGGTAAATGAGGATAACTGCACAGTTACGATCCGCACCCCTGTGTCACTGCTCTCACTCCAGTAGGCAACTGTATGCGGTCGCACACAGGACATACTGAGCATACATGCTCATTTCCAGCAACCATGGCCTGGGATGGATGATACAGTTGGAAGGAAGGGGAGCAGGCAGGGTATGCAGCAGCTGTGGCAAAGGACAGGGTGGGTTGGGGGCAGAGTGAGGGTAGGCAGGACCGGGGGGGGGGTGGAATGGGAACTGGACACACAGCCCACATGGTGATCCCCTGGATGCCAAGCCCAATATGATCTGTTTGTCTCTGCACCACATATTCTGCAGGAGCATATTGACCAGCATGTACAGTACTGGAGTGAGGTAGCGCTGGAGCAAATTGCTGAGTGTGGGTTCTTGGAGAGTGCCTAGACATACTGTATGTGAAGTGTCATGGACCCAATACTGCCATGGGACATCTTGCAGATAAGTTTGTATTTGTAGGTGCGGGCAATACACAGTCTAGTGCCCTTATGTAGTGTGGGGCACTTCTGCATGTTTCTGCTGCTGCTCCACTGCCACAGGCTCATGGACGTGTGGAGTAGTGTGGAGCATGACTAGTGTCAGGGCCTGTGGCACAGGAGCCACAGCAGAAACATGTGGATTTGCCCCACACCACATAAGGGCACCGTACTATTTATTGCCTGCACGTATAGATAGCAGCCTATCTGGAAGATGTCCAGTGGCAGCATGTAGTGATGCCTGACATGGGGGAGCAGTGCCCCAAGCAGTCCACTGAACCGACATGCTGGTCATTCTGCTACCAGGGCATTTCACTGCAGCTGCTGCACTGAATACCTCAGCATGACACTGTGGCATTCACATGTTTGCATCTCAGTAGTGGCGTTTTGCTGGGGAGGACATACTGGGGATGGGAATGGTACTCTGCACAGTGCTGCATCATGGGATGAGCCTAGCTCTACATACGTTGGAAATGGTTTCAGATCCAGTAGCAGTGTGGACAGGCTGTAATGTTTTGGTAATGTTTTCACATATAGTGTGGCCTCACTATAATGTTTTCAGACCATTATGGACTTATCAGGTGTAGTGTGGATGGGGTCTGAGTGAGAGTGAGTGAGTGAGTTAGAGTATATGTGTGTGTGGGGGGTGGTTACTGAAACAAATGAAGCAAAGACCAAACTAATGTCAATAATGGATTTTATTCAGGTTAAAATATTTTTTTTTTTACAAATTGTATGTATATACAATTCAGTATTTCTAATTTTGCTAGTCAAATTGAGGAAGTGCTACACATTTGTACAATTCATTAGCACTTCGATGTGCAAAACTGCAAATTGGTTTTTGTAGCTTATTTAAAGAGCAGCCGATGCCTCCAGGAGAACTTTGAAAACTATAATATTTAGATACAATTCTCTTTATATTTGACATTAGCTCTGCAGTTCTCCCATCAGTTATTTATTACTGAGGTTATATGCAGGAAAACAGGATCTTTGTTCCTTGGGAGCACATCAGCTCCAGTGGCTTATTCCCTACCAGATAGCATAATGCTCTGTGTGTGGCATCACAATTACTCCCTTGACAACAGACTGTGATGTCACAACAGAGGATTGGGACCTCAACTTGGGAATAAATTATAGGGGCAAACAAAGTCTCAGGGATGAAGGTCCTGTTTTTATGAAAAGTTTCCTCAGTAAATAAGAGGTATGAAAAATACATAAAAGATATATAACATGCAAGCTGAATTGTGTCTAAATAGGAGGTTTTCTAAAGTTTTACCAGATGTGTCATTGGCTCTTAAATACTCTGCAGTAGTAGAAAAAAATAAAACTATAAACATAAAGGCAGTGAAAAGTGTTATTAGTTTTAGACATACTCAGCTGCTTGAAAACACACACACACAGTTACAACAGTTGTGCACACATAGAGTGCGAGTGTGAATAGCAGGATTGGACAGCTAAGCTGCAATATTTCCCTTTCAATAGGGTCCAGCCTTACATATTTTTACAGTGTACAGTAGTTAGTAGACTTAGCACAGCTGAAATGCAATATCTCATTTTTACTGGGGTCCTGCTTTTATAGATTTTTTTTCAGTGTAGTTACCCAGGATAGGTCAGTTAATATGCAGTATCTCATTTTCACTGAGTGAGGAGAGGAATTTAAAATACTCTATTAAAACAAATTGTCTTTATGTGTCTGATCTGAACAGAGAGATGCAGCAAAGAACTGATAACATATAGCATACTACTAGGATATTCAAGGGTTAAAACTTCTCTCCAATTCAGTAAAGAGACCAGCAGGGGTCATGGGAGCAATGAATCAAAGCCATGCACTGAGACAGACAGAAAGCAAAGTGAACCAACTGAACAGCAGCTATAGAATTTCAACAGCAGAAAAGAAGGAATGACTAGAAACTAATATTCGTAGTATCTAACTGAAACTGACAGTCTATTAAAAAAAATATTTATATCATGGAAATCAGTCAGGCACAGTTATTGAAGGGGCTCTAAAAATGGCTTACATGGAACTGATAGTTGAAGTATCTAACTGAAACTCACAGTCCATTAATTAAATAGTGCAATCTAGTGCTGGCAAGGGGTGAAGACAGACACAAACACAGCTCTGCAGTAAATCTGGAGAACGCTGAGAGTTGTAAGTAATGTCCAGTCCCAAGCATCCAGGGGAAGAACACAGTCATCTTATCCTGTCAATCCCCTTTCTCTCTCTCCTAGTGATTCCAAAACATCTTTAAGGCTCTGCCCATGCAGCTGTAAAAATGGCTATCAAAGACATTACTAGGTAACCATTATTGCAGCAATAAGAAAATATTTGTAAACAAGCATCAAGGTATAACATCATGCTTGAATTCTTGTCCAGAAAAAAATCAGTACAGATGTAGAGTTCAAGGGGTACTCCTTAATAAAAAATCTTCTGTTGTCAGAGTGCCTGATAGACCATGGTTCTGGGTAGGGAAATTGCTAATCAGAAAGGAGGACTCTAGAGGCCCATTTCTAAGGTTAGTTATTCTTCTCTCCTCTGCACTCTAAAAGAAAGAAACACACACACACACAAAGGAGAAGAGCATTAGTACACCATTCATAGCAAAGTAATACTCAGCATTATTGTTTTATACATGGAATTAAGTCTGTCCTGTTATTGAGACCAGGGAACCTTCAATGCCCCCAAAGTAAAAATCCAGTATGACTCACACCTAATAATTTTGTGATCTAGGCTACCACCCCAGGGACCCAACCCCACTTTCTCCACCCAACAGGATTCAAAAACATGCTTATCCCTGGAGTGTTTCTTAACTTTGCAGTGGTTGGCCAGAGTGTTGTTGGTGTCCTCATTTAAAATACTTCTTATGTGTTCCCCAATATGTACCTTAAAAGCACTAGTAGTTTTCCCACATAAAAAAGGACCACATCTGCACATAGCCATGTACACTAAATTTGTAGTGCTACAGCTGAAGAAAGAATGTGGGGTTGGCAACCTACTGTAGATCACAAACTTATTAGGTGTGAGTCATATTGGATTTTTACTTTGGGGGCATTGAGGTTCCCTGGTCTCAATGATAGGATAGACTGAATTCCATGTATTAAACAATACTAATGTTTTTCTCCTTTGTGTGTCTTTTTTTTCTTCTTTTAGAGTGTGGAGAAGAGAAGAATTACTAACCACTGTCACCAAAGAGTTTTTATTAAGGAGTACCCTTTGAATTCTATGCCTGTACTGCATTTTTTCAGGGCAAGAATTCAGGCATATTATACCTTGATGCTTGTTTATAAATATTTTCTTATTGCTTGGAAATACTGCAATAACAGTTACTAGTAATGTCTTTGATAGCCATTTTTTTAATATATAACTCTTTTGAGATGGTCTTATGGTTATTTAAATGTATTACTGTATATGTAGAGGTCTATGTACTGTCATTTTAAGTAACTTGCTTTAGAAACACTTTTGTGTCTCCTTTTCCTCATCCTGCTGATGGCACAGTAAATCTTGTAGCAAGCCAGTCTGTGGATGGTTAGTGTGTGTGTTTTTTTTACATTAACAAAGCCTTGAAAGTCAGTAGAGTGGTGCCAGTGTTTACTTGCCTGTCTGCTTAAGGAACTGAAAGGGGAATTGGCTGAAATCCTGGTAGGGCTACTCATTAGATCAATTCAGATGGGGATAGTCCTGAAAGACTGGATGGTAGCATACATAATCCCATTCTACAAGGTGGGGACAAGGAGCAACTAGGGAATTACAGGTCTGCCAGCCTTACCTCCGTTGTGGGTAACCTGATGGAGACACTGGTCAAAGAGGATATTGTGAACTTCCTAGAGAGCAATAGTCTACAGAATAGTAAGCAGCATGGGTTGGTGGTAGGGAGATCTTGTCAGATCAGCATGATGGTTTTCTTTGACTGGGTGATGAGGGTAGCCGATAAGGGCTATGCCATAGATTTACTGTAATTTGATTTCAGCCAAGTTTTTGACTTGGTGTCTCACAGAAGACTACTGAAGAAGCTAGAGGATCTAGGCATGGTTTGGGACATACTTAGATGAGTCAGAAGCTGATTGAAGCAGAAGTAGCACAGGGTGGTGGTAAATGGGGTCAAATCAGAAGACAGGGTGGTCATGAGTGGGATGCCACAGGGATCTGTCCTGTGTCCTGTCCTCTTCAATGTTTTCATCAGCAACATTGGAAAGGGCATCTAGAGCAAGCTGTGTCTCTTCACAGATAACACGAAGCTCTGTGGTAGGGTAGATAGTGACAAAGGGATCAGGAAGATGCAAATGGAGCTACAAAGGCTGGGGGGTCTAAGATTTGGCAATTGAAATTAAATCTAAATGTATGTTAAACTAGCAGACTTGATTTTCATATAAATTAAAAAAGTTTATTCAACATCAGTAGCTATTATTAACTGGCCACTTGTTAAGATTCCCAAACATTTTCTCCTATGTCCCTAGAATTTTTTCAAGGGAAAAGTGTTCCTAGTATTTAAACAAATATATATTTACTAGGTAAGGTCAAAGTGTAACACATTTAAAAAGAAACAGTTTTCTAATACATTTTGCACCGTAAAATGTTTTTTTTTAGAAAATTTCTTACCACCTTCCATGAATAATATAAATGTTCTGACAAACGTCTATGCAGGTGTTTCTGTTCACCCCTGCTTAGCTGGTGCAGTTCTGGCTGGGTAGTGAAACTGTTAAGTTTTATGGATCACTAGTTGAATGATGTTCCAAGCAAGACACTCCCTCTTCTTGCAAAACGTCAGTAGCACCACTAGTGGTGCTGAGTAAGTAGGTAGCTTGTTAATGAAAATGAGTCTACAACTTCCCAGTCAAAGCTAATAAAGTGCTCTAAGGTTTTCACTATTTCAAATAATTTCAAAACTTACAACACATGTACATGGCATTTGCTAATGCTATACTACAGAACTAGTTATTTTCTCATAAAGTAAATTTAGCAGAAACACAAATGCAACTATAATTGCATAAATTTATTTTAGCGCTGTGTCACAATCACCACATTCACTATAATGGAAAAAATACTGAAAGAGCTAGTTGGCGTAAATTCATTTTCATGCAAATTGGTGCTTCAGTGAAAATAGTGAAAAATATTTGACAGTGAAAATTTCAAGCTCTGCATTATTCACCAAAAGTGTTCATATGCCCTAAACTTAACTGCTAAACCTGTACTTATACCTTGCTTGCTGGGAAATCAGATTCCATAGCTTACATAGATGCATACATTTTGTTGGCAGATAAGAACTGCCTGGCCTGTCTAGTCTGCCCATTTGTCCTACTTTAACTTATGCTATTGATTTAGCCGATTTGTGGCTTACCCCCTCCATGTTTCAAATATCCTCATGTGCCTGTCCCACACATTTTTGAATCCCTCCACCATTTTTGCCCCCACCACCTCTGCGGGGAGGGTGTTCTATTCATCCACCACCCTCTCTGTAAAGAAGTACTTCCTCACATTGCCCCTGACTCTACCCCCTTCCAACTTCAGATCATGTCCCCTAGTTCTAGTGCATCCCCTTTTCTGAAATATGCTCTCCCTCTGTACCTTATTTATCCCTTTGAGGTACTTGAATGTCTCTATCATGACCCCCTCCATCTTCTCATTTCCAGAGAATACATAATGAGGTGTTTTATTCTTTCTTCATATGACTTCTGGTGCAGCTCCTGTACCATTTTTGTAGCCCTTCTCAGTACTGTCTCCACCATGTCTATGACCTTCCTGAGATGTGGCCTCCAAAACTGGACATTGTACTCCAGGGGCAGAATTCACAAAGCTTTGCCTGGGTGCAAACCTGGTTTGCCTGGGGCAAACTGGGCTTTGTAACTAGCTGGTATTCACAAAGCCCAGTTCACCCCTACAAACTGGGTTTGTGCCTAGGCAAAATTGTGAGGGGGGCCACAATTCAAATTAAGAGATGGAGACCTGCATAGTCCCACAATCCCATTTACAAAAGATTTGCTCCATGCAAGGGCCTTTGTCCTCCTCCCTTTGTGTTGTATTTTCTGAATGCTCATTTTTCTCTTGCCTTTACTGTCACTTCTGTGGAGAACCAGAGTGGTTTCCTTTTCATCTTTTCTTTACTCACTAGTCTGACACATAGGCTTGTGGCTTCCGGAATGCACCCTTAAGATGCACCCATTGTGCTTCTACATCCCCTTCTCCCACTTCACCCCCTAGGGCTTTCTTCAGACATGCCTCAAGTTTTGCAAAATCTGCCCTTCTGAAATCCAAGACCCTTGCCCTTGTGCAGCTGGATTCCTCTACTGTCCTCACGCTAAACCATAGAGTATGGCTATCGCCCCTCATGGGTGTGTTCTACCATTTATTGTTTGAGCCCTGCCCCTTGAAGGGCTTCCAGGATGTTTCTGCTCTTTGCTGTGGCCACAGAATGGGCACTCCAGTTGATATCAGTCACATTGAAGTTCCCCATCAGCAGTATTTACCCTTCTTTGCTGCCATTTCATGGATGATTTCCACTGGCTCACTATCCAAATCCTCCCCATGTGTCAGTGGTCTATAGATCACACCTGCTCAAATGGCCATACCATTTCCCATTTCCAGTGTGACCCACAGTGCCCTTACTTCCTCCCTTATGCCCTGAACTTCTATAGCTTTTATTTCCTCCCTAACCTATATAACCACTCCTCCAACCTTTTTGCCCACCCTGTCTCTATGGAATAGAGCATATTCTGGCACCATTATGCCCCAGTCATGGTTCCCTGTGACAGTGACAATGTCCAGGTCTGCTTCCGATATCAAGACCATTAGGTCTGAAATTTTGTTTGTCAGACTGTGAGCATTTGTGCTCATGGTTTTCCATGTCCTGCCACCCTTTTTTAAGTACCTCCCCCCATGACCCTGCATTTGTCTTCTAGCCCCATCTTAGCAGGCATGCTACTGTGATCCACTTTTGTCTGAATCCATTAACCCCTCCTTGCATTCTTTCTGGTCCCTCTTTGTGATCTGTGATTAATTTCCTTTTCGGGGGGAGTTACATCTAAGTGCCTATGTTTGATAGGGTCCTTTGCCACCTGCTGTCCCTTAAATGCTCGATGCTCATGTCAAATTTCTGGCCCAATGCACTCACTCCTTCCTTCATGAGATGCAGTCCATCATACCTGAAGAACTTCCTCTCTCAGAAGTCACCCCATGTTCCAATGAAGTGGTGACCTCTTTCTTGATATCAGCTCCTTAACCATTCATTGAAATCCTTGATTTCCTTGCTTCTGATTTTTGCTTCACTGTTGTTTTTGCCCCACACAGGATGGACCTTGGAGAAGGCTAGGGAGGTCATTTGAGTGGCCAGTTGGTCACCTAGTTTGACTAGGTTTCTCTTGGCTTCCTCTACCAACAGCACTGCCAAGTCATTTGTCCCTAGGTGCACCAAGATCCTCATGTCATCCCCCTCCTTCCTTGCTATCCTTTCAATGTGCTTGGAGTCGTGCTTCGCTGAGACTCCCAGGAAGCAATTATCACCCTTGATCATGCCCTGTCAGTTAGGTGGGTCTCCTCTTATCATGGAATCTCCCACAATGAGAACTTTATTTCTTTTTGAATTCTTATCTCTGTTTGCTCCCACATGGTCTTATCCTTCTTCCTTGACTGGCTTTTTGTTTTTTCCCTCATTGCTACAATCTTTTCCCTTGGTGAGAAATGAAAAGCGGTTTGTGATGAGGATAGATTTCCCTTCGACTGGTTGTATCTCACCTTTTCTGCCTGTCCTATGTCTTTTCCTCTCTACCACCTTCCATTCCTTGGGTCTGGTTTGCCTCTGTGGAAGGGGACTTTTATCCATGATCTGAAGCATGGAATTAGGTGGTGCGATGTCCTGATCTGGTACTGCAGCTCTGTTGTTTTGTCCCATGCTGTGTTCAGCTGTGCTCTAAGATTGCTGTGGGTCCTGCATGTAGAGCAGTGCCCAAGTTGCTAGAGAATTCCTCTGCAGAATAGTGCCCCACACCCATGACATCCAATAATATCCATATCCCTTTGTATGGTTATTATTTCTTTATTGATGTATACTTCTGGATCCTTCTGTAGCTGTGTAACAGGTCCCTGCCGAGTAACCCTACAAATCAATGAAATAAAGAGATAGAAATAGTTTTGTTTGTTTTTGTTTTCACTTTCTCTTCTCCTTCCTGTAGGTGGGATTTGTCTTCTTATCACATCCTGTTTCTACAGGAAGTCTACACTCTTAGGCTGCTTTAATCCTTGATAAATAGGGCAACCCCCAGGTGCGCAGGAGAGTGCGGCTGGGAGGGAAGTACTATAAGCCAGGTATGCTGCATGCCCTGTGACAACACTCCTTAAGGCACCGCTGTGCTCAGTCCCCTAATACTGTACCTAGCAGCATAGAAAGCAATGCTAAATCAATCGGTGGATGTTTGCTGACACCACAGGAGTTTCTATCTGCATGAATGGAATTGGAGGATCGGGGCCATGGGCTTAAGGTCATGATCTGTAAAACTAAAGACTGAAAACCCCTAAACATCAGTTAATTCATTTATCAACTTAATAAGTACATAGTATGAATGCCCATATGATGATCTGTGTGCTCCTTAATGCCAGACAGCTTACAACACTGTGTCAAAAGGAATTTTCCCTTGAAACTGTTACAATGAAACTTTTCATTTATATCAAGGGTGGGTCAGATGTCTCAGACGGTGGCAAGCATATTTTTCTTCCAGTATTACATAAAAGGGATCCAATTGATCTCTTTATTCATGCCAATCCTGTTATTCAACACCTCCAACCTGTCAATCCAATATGTTCCCTTTCTAGCAGTGTTTTGTCTAAATCTCCTCCCCTGTCAGATTTTTTAACTGGAATCTGATGGTTTTCCACCATGAAATGTCTTTCTGGGTTAGATGAGTCTGATCATAGACTTATGTTCTGAACTTTTCAAGTGAAGTTCCTTCATGGTCTGTTATACATATTACTTATCATGTGGATACTTGACAGCATAAATCACATACATACTTTTACAGGTGATAACATGGACAATACTGGATGGGCAACTTGCACAACCAGTGTGTTCTGCCACAGAGGGTTCTGATTCCCTGTGACCTCAAGAGTGAAGCTTGAGAGGTCTCTGTGAATCAGAACCCTAAGATGTCAGAACACACTGGTTGGGCATAGAGTTGCCAATCCAGTATTTTATTATAGTGTATGGTGTCCCTAAAATAATTTAAAAATACAGTTTAATTTGTTTCTTAAGAGAAAAATAAATTCTTGTTGCTGCATTTTAGTCTGGGATTTAAGACTGGTTACTAGGGTTAGTGTTGTGGTTGTTAGGGACCAGTAATCCGTATGTCTATAACATGGTCTGCCATTGGTTGTCAGTTGCATTTGTGAGGGATTTCCAGAAAAGAAAACATGGTAGCCGTATCTCTCACTAAGCAAGAAGACTGTGACTGAGAGGAATCGCTTTTGTTAATGTGAGTATTTTAAATATCTGGTTGATCCTGCAGTTTTATTTATTGTTATAGTTAAAAACATCTGGTTAATCCTGCTTTTTTTCTTTGTTGTATTCTGTTGGAGTCACAGGTTCGGGTGATCATGCCGCCACTGTCCCGAGTGTGTATCTGGTTGATCCTACCATTTCTGTGTCTTGTGTGCTTTTAAAAACAGCTGAACACATGTAACCTCTAGAGGTTTAAGAAATGTTGTTCTACCACAGTAGGGTACAGTCATGTTGCATGTCCTTTTGAACTGTGGTACAACAACATTTTGAAAGCCACCAATTTCCATACACAAGCCCTCACCGTAAACTATATCCTTGATTTTAATTTTCTGATTATTTGATGGATTAGAAAATTCTTTCATTTTCTGGGTGTTGTTACACTGTACACAGTTCCCACAAGGATAATTACCTGGGAGAATTGGACTGAAACTAAAACCAGTTTTTTTCTCCTTGTGATCAACAAAATTTGAGTGCACTAGTCTGTCTTTTAAAGTCTGGGCTTTTCTTGTAACCACTAGAGGTGAAGCTGTGATAACACTGGCATCAGGCTGTGAATGCCATCACTGATATCACGTTCATTCCCCCCAGTTTCCTGATAATTTCTATGTTATTAAGCCAGCAACTGGTGCTAATACTGCTGCTTGTATCCCTCATGCAAGGACACTATTCCTCTTGACTGGCAGTGGGTGCACGCAATCCCACCAATGGTATCACGTTACTGACACCGATGTGCCCCCCCGGTGACAGTTCAAATGTCCTTCTCCACCTAAATTACTTGTGGCACCAGGGTGCTCCCCCTGGTACCACTGCTTATTATCCCAACACTTGGATGCAAAATCTTCAGTGTCACTGTCTGCTCCACCCTCACCCTGATTTGTGCCAATTCCCCTGTGATTAAAGCAGCAGTACTACATAATCAGGAAGTGATTATCAAAATTCTGTTTTTTTTAGCTGGAAACATGTAGCCATAGTTCAGGTTTCTATGTCTGTAAATACTTTTTTCTAGCGATCTTTCATTTTTCAGATATTTAAAATTTATTTCCATTGTTGTGGATTCACAGTAAATATGGCTGCTGCCTTTCTTGCTAATTTGCAGTCAAACTCCCCCTCCCTCATGTCGCAGCATGTCTTTTGTTTACTTCTGTGGGACCCTGTGCTGCATGTTCCTGCTGTCCCTGTGTAGTGCCGTGAGTCATGCACATGTGCGGTTGGCAGCAGAGGGTTCCAGTTCAACATGGCTGGTGGGAGAAATGTAAACAAAAACAAAGAAAAATGGAGCAAATTAAATGGTGATAGTACAGTGAAAACAAGAAAGATTACCAGGTAAGTGTTCAACAGAGCACTGGAAATGAACTGTTGAAAAAGATCTGATTTTTTTATCTAGTACTTCTGCTTTAATGTCTGGCACCTGGGTGCCCACTCCCAGTGAGCACACTGACACTTGAGTGCTCAATTTCCAGTGTAGGCACCTGCAAAGAACAATCCCTCATAGTTTTTCTTTTAAATCACATGTAACAAAGAAAATCATCCAAGTATGTGTTTTTGCCATCGGCCCCCCCAACTCCATCCACCCCCTCAGTATCCACCACCTCACACCCTCACTCACCTAAAATGGCTCACTGAAGCAAATTTTGTGTCAATTGCTGAATGTCTTGTTACTCTGAAGCCCAACCATGAATTGGCAGAATACAAGGTAAGTGCTACTAACGGGTTTTCAATATGCTTTGAACTTTTACTCATAATTCAGTCACTTTTTAATATAAATTTTTCAACACTGATTCATAAGTTTGCTATTTTCCAATATTTTTATCCCAAATTTTCAATATAGCTATTTTTATACCCCACCTGATGGATGTTATAAGTGCGGTTTTTCAAATCCTGCCCAAAATATGTTTTTGTGAGTGCGGCACAAAATTAAGTTTTGGCCAATATTTTATAAATGATGCTTGTCATGTTTATAAGGGGAGTCATAAAATGGCTATAGTTTGAAAATGTGGGGTCAAAATGTCAAAAAAAAGGTGTGAAGAAAAATTCAGCGGATAGTGCCTTGTGATCCCATGCCAGTGAACTGCATTCAGAAGTGACTTCAGTTATACAACTGGATAGGTCGAGACTAGGAGGATGGCACTGCCATGCTGCACTGCCTCCATCCAGGGAAAGGACAGTGCAGTGTTGGCTGCCTGAGCAACAAGTAACCATACAGTGAAGAGAAGGCTTCTCTTGGTATCAGGCCCAGATATCCCTGCACCTGTGCACATAGAGCTGCACAGATGGGCACTGTGCATCTGTAGCAACATGGATGGGCATGCCCAGAGAGCTCTGCACTTCTACAGCTCCCCAGATAGCCCCGTGAATTCTTTGCATTTGTAGCCAAATGGAAGTACAGGGCATGGAGGGCCCTACACTTCTGCAGACACCCCATTTGGCACAGGGCCCAGAGGACTCTGTGCATCTGCATCTATTCATGAGTGAAAGTGAGGGTACGATTCCACTAACTCAATAAGAAAGGAGATACATTGCAAAAACTGCATTAATTCACCAGTTAGGGTTTAAATTAACCCCACAAAAGTAGGAAAATGTGGTGTTAAGGTTTTCTACCCTAACCCCCACCTCCCCAAGCATCAAAAGAACAAGACCACACAAGCAACTACAGAAAGCCATCATCAGGTAGGAAAAACAACCTACAACTGTTTTCAAATTACCCAAATGCAGTAGCACTGAAACATAGAAATTGTCAGCAGATAAGGGTTGCCAGGCCCATCCAGTCTGCCTGTAAGCCCTATACTTGTGCTACCTTTATGGATTTATAAAACTGTTTCCAGATTACACAAATGCAGTAGCACTGATGTGCTGCCTTTATGGATTTGTCTCAGCAGTTGCAGAAGCCCAGGCTCCATGGGGACATGAACTTCTGTGGCCAGAAGTTGCCATGAATGTCTTATACTGTGTATGTGTACTTGTGGCTGTAGAAACGCTGACCCCACATGGGACTGTGCTTCTGCAGACAGAAATGCTGTTGTAATTTCAGAATCATAGATTTCCACCACAGAGGTGTAGGCCCCACATGGGCTTGTGCTTCTGCAGCCAGAGGTGGATGTGTATGTCTTACACCATAAAAGTATATCCTTGTCTACAGAACTGCAGACTCTGCAGGAGCCTGTGCTTCTGCAACCAGAAGTCAGGGTGTATGGTTTAAACTGTGTATGTGTATCTGTGGCTGCAGAAGACACAAGAACAGTTGTAATTAGAGTATTTTGGATTTATATCTGTGGCTGCCAGGACTTCTGCTTCTGCAGAAAGAAGTAGTGTTCTGCTTTCAGTATCATGGATTTCTGTCTGCAGCCACACCAGTGAGTATACAGTATATGACTTGCAGTGTGCATGCTGCAGATAAAAATCTTTGAAGTTAGCACATCAGTGCTATTGCATTTGTGTCATCTGGAAACAGTTGTAGGTTGTTTTGCTTACCTGATGATGGTTGTCTGTGGTTTCTTGTGTGGTCTTGTCGTTTGGCTGCTGGGAGGGTCAAGAGGTAGAGTTAGAAAGCCTAATGTCACATTTTCCTACTTTTGTGGGGTTAGGTTGAACCCTAACTGGTGCAGTTTTTTGCAATATATATCTACATATATTTATTTTTTCTGCAAAAAAGTATGTTAATGCCCCATTAGGGTTAATGTGATAAAAGTAGGGAAATTATACTTTCTCAAAAAGTAAGGAAATGCTCTGGAAAAAAACTACGTTAATGTGTCATAAAGCATCAAAAGTAAGGAAATGTGATCTTAGGGTTCCCAAGCCTAAGAACCCCACCACCCTGCATGCAGGAACAGGCATGAGGGGTGTGTCTTGCTGTTGTGAACCCTAATGCTCACCCCATTCTCCTATACTGTACCAGTCTTACCTTACTTACTCATGGAATGTGGTGAGCATTAGGGTTCACAACCCTAAGACACACCCCTCATGCCTGTTTCTGCATGCAGGGTAAGGGTGGGGTCTTAGGATTGGGAACCCTAAGGTCACATTTCCCTACTTTTGATGCTTTATCCCTAATGGTGCATTAACATAGATTTTTGCAGAGAATTTCCTTACCTTTTGAGAAAGTATAATTTCCCTTATTTTACTGTATTAACCCCAATGGTGCATTAAAATAGTTTTTTTGCTGAGAATTTCCTTACTTTTCAAAAAGTATAATTGTAGGCTTATTGCCTTGTGGGAGTGCAGGGCCCTCTGGGCTCTGCTGTCCCAACCATCCATAATTTTTTACAGATTGCAATTGTATCTTTATTTTCCTGTGTGAGTGCAGGGCCCTTTGGACCCTGTGCTACCATCACTCCATAATCCTCAATGTAGTTGCATAAAGGAGTGCATGGCCTCCCATAAGTCCTTAATACCCATATCTGCATGTGGGAGTGCAGGGCCCAGAACATTCATGCATAATTTTTGAGAAAGTGTACTGCTAAAGTTGTTTCTCCCATCCTGTAGTGTGCACAGCCAAAGAAACACCTGACATTTACATATCATCCAATTCAAAACACAGGGAAATGTAAAACCTGTGTAACTCAACACTAAATTAATATATTTTCACGAAACCAGCAAAAGGCACATCAGTGGGTGAAGCTGTTTGTACCCTGAACATTTCAGAAAAAAATTGCAAGCCATTTCTTCACAGTGGAGTAGAAACAAAGAAACATAGACTTTGACATTAGATAAGGGTCGCTTGGGCCACCTAGTCTGCCCATTTCCCTACCTATTGGATAAGCTGTAGATCCTAATTAACAAACAGCCTACTTCTTCCTACCCCCCCACAAGAATTGCCTTATGTCAGTCCCATGCTTTCTTGAATCCCCAAATGTTTTTGACCCCACAACTTACTCAGGAAGGCCATTCCATGCTTCCTCCACACTCTCTGTGAAAAAATACTTCCTCATATTGCCCCTGAGCTGTCCCCCCATTATTTTCTAATTGTGTCCCTTGTTCTTGCACATCTCTTTTTCTGAAAAAATGCTACCCTCTTGGACTTTGTTGATTTTCTTGAGGTATTTGAAAGTTTCTATCATGTCCACCCTCTCTCTCCTTTCCTCGAGGGTATACATATTCTACTCCTTTAGTCTATTTTCATATGGCTTCTGTTGCATACCCTGCACCATTTTAGTTGCCCTCCTCTGAACTGCCTCCATCCTGTCTCTGTCTTTGCAGAGATGGGGGTCTCCAGAACTGCACACAGTACTTCAGATGGGGTTTCACTAACTGTACGGAGAGATAACTACTTCCTGTTTTCCACTGGTGATGCCTCTTCCTATACATCCCAGTATCCCCCCAGCCCTCCGTACTACCTTCTCACATTGCTTGCTTACCTTTAGGTCATCTGATGTGACTACTCCCAGGTTCCTTTCCATTTTTGTTGATGTTAATACTGCCCCCCCCATTATGTACTCTTCCCTTGGGTTTTTGTTTCCCAGGTAAATTGTTTTGCACTTCTTTGCATTGAATCTAAGCTGACATATTTTTGACCTTGCCTCCAATCTTTCCAAGTCCCTTCTCATCCTTTCCACCCCCTCTTGTGTATCAATCCTGTTGCAGATATTTGTGTTGTCTGCAAAGAGGCATGCTTTTCTTTCCAGTCCCCCTGCAATGTCACTTATAAAGATATTAAAAAGGATTGGACCCAGTATTGAACCCTGCGGTACCCCACTAATAACCCCCCTTTCTTCAGAGTGGACCCCTTTTACTATTACCCTCTGTGTTCTGTTGTCCAGTCAATTTTTTACCCAGGCTACCACCCTAGGACCCACTCCCAGGCTGGCTAATTTGTTTATTAATCTTTTGTGTGGGACTGTGTCAAATGCCTTGCTGAAGTCTAGTGACAAAGAAATGACTGTGTAAACCTTCCATTACAATGTTATGCGATGGGAAACAAAGCAAAATTTAACCCCACAGAAGTCCACAGCCATGTAATACAGTTCCACCAAAACACACATCTGTAGGGAATGCCCTGTGTGCCCTGAAAATTTCAGCCCAAAATTCCAAACAATTTATTTGGTATGAAGTGACAAAGAAACCGCTACAGTATAAACTGTAAAAAAAAATATTTTTTGCAAATTGTGAAAAAGAATCCTTTACTGAGCTTCCTTTTTCACAATTTGCTATAAAAGAAGCATCCTTTTTCACAAATTGGATCCTGTTTCTTTGTAAAAGAGAATCCTTCTTTGTAAATTGCAAAAAAGGATCTGTTTTGGTAAAAGATTTCTGTGATTTGTGGTAAAAGATTTTCCGCTGATAAACAGTTTTCTGAACATTCTTTTGAAAAACTGACCCCAGAATTTAATTCCTTGTGTCCCAATCAGGTAAACACAACCATTTGTGTTTACAAAATCCCTCTATTATTCTTAAAATGTAACTTTATTTGCCTTGCTAAGCAAAAACAAAATGGTGGCAGCATGGCAAAAGATTCTGCATTTGCAGTAAAGGATTATGTGTTTGCAGCAAAGAATTCCACATTTGTGGCATAGGATTCTGCATTTTTGACAAAGAATCCTTTTTTAGGTGAACATCTGTCTTTTCCCATAGGAAATAATGGAAAACTTTAAAAGTTAATAACTTTGGAAGGATTCATATTTTTTCACCAAACCTTCAAAAGGGCACCACTGTGACCCAAAACCTATATACCTTAAACATTTCTTAACAAAATTCCATACAGTGACAGCGGTGACAAAGAATTTGGCAAAAAGTGGTAATTTACATGTTTATTGCCACTTCGTATCTCCATATCCATAAATCCGACCAGAACAAAACCTGGCCAGTCAAAAGAGCCTTGTTCCCTGATGGGGCTTGCAAAATGTTATGTGAATTGGTTGAACACTTGTGAAGTTATTAAAGTCACACATTTTCAGTTTAACATAGAAGTGAAGATTTAACCTTAATATTGGGGTGCAACCAATATATATTATAGTGGTGCGGTAGCACTAATATAGTTAGAGTTGAGTAGGCAGTTTAATGTTAAATCTCAAATGTTGCACTTTAATAACTTTGCAACCATTTAATGGATTTGCACACAATTTGGTATGCGCTGTCCTGAGGGGTAGATTTCTTGATGTACCATGTTTTGTTTCAATCAGACGTACAGATTTTGTGATGCAAATAGTGAAAAAATGCTAAAATGTGCCTTTTTTGGCTTTTTTTCCTCATCATACTGCAGCCACACAGTTTGGAAATTTGGTCTGCAGTTTTCAGGGTAGACAGATCTTGTTCCAAAGATCAAGCTGGCATTAGTTCGATGAAAACATATTAATCCATTTCAAAGTTATTCATTCTTCAATATTTCAGGTTCTGAGCATGCACAGTTCAGTCTTTTGGATAACTGTACAGTGCGTAAAGAGATTTAGGCCTCACAAAAAGGGATTTTGACAACTTGCAAAAAGGAATCCTTAGAATCCCTTTTCATGAGGAAAAATTCCCTTTTCATCAGCTGCCATCTTGTTTTTTTTTCTGTCCAAACAAAACATTATAACTTTGCCCAGAGATGTCTTCTGGAGACATCCAAGTGTGTATTTTGTTCATGTGGATGTCCCTTACTGTTCTGTGCCTTTGCCTTACCTTTTTGTGGCCTTAGAATGGTTATATTTGATTTTAAAAATCCTTTTTCTTGACTCGCTTCTGATCCCTTTTCATGATACAAAAAGGGACTTTGACACCTCATGAAAAGGGAATTTCATCTCATGAAAAGGGATTAAAGGCTGGGCCATCTGGTCTGACCCCTCCACTCTCTTGTCGTAAGCTGTCAAAACTCATCTTCGTGAGCCAATTCCCTTTACATGAGGTGTCAAAATCCCTTTCTGCATCACGAAAAAGGATTAGGAGTTGTGGGACCAGATAGCTGACAAGACGTCAAACTTCTGCCCCAATGCACTGACTCCCTCCTTAGTCAGATGCAGTCCATCAAATTTAAAGAACTTTTGCTCCCAGAACTGTTGCCAGTTCCCTACAAATTTGTGTCCTTTTTCCTGGCACCAGCCCTTGAGCCACATGTTTAGCTCCCCTAACTCCCATTCTCTGACCTTCTGTCCATCTGATCCCCTCTCCCAGACTGGCAGGGTCTCAGAGAAGGAGATGCCGGATGAAATGGATGATAGTTTGTCACCCAGCTGGGTCAGGTGTTCCTTGTGACATTGTGAAAAAGGATTTTGACATCTCATGAAAAGATTTTTAAAGTTTATGGTTTCTTTCTCACTTCACTGCAAAGAAGCAGTTAGGACTTTCGGGATGACATTTGCAGGGTACAAAGGGCTTGACCCACAAATGTGATGTTTGCTTGTTTGATGATAAAATTGACATTGCTTCCATAGCTATAACATTCCGAAGTTTAGAATTTTCCCATAGAATAACATTGTGGCACCCGCTGTACCTTTCGGTGCCAATATCTCAAAAACGTTGGAGATACAGATTTTTTGCCAGATGCAGTTTAGTACACCTTTAGGTGTACAAAGCATGCATGCAGGTTGCCAGGCCATGATTACAACTGCAGTGGAATTTTTTCCAGTGTTACTATGGTATTAAGATACTGCACCATTTGTAGCATAAGGGTTACTTGGAATGTCCGTAGCCCTGTTCTCTGTCTCTACAGTTATGGCTAGATGGCAGTGCAGGACCCAGAGGGCCCTACGCTTCCACATATGGACACCATTATGCAGTAATGGGAGTGCAGGGGCCCTGCGCTCACACAGGGAGATGAGGGTTACTTACAATGTCTCTACAGTTATGGATACCTTATGCACTGATGGGATCACTAGGCCCAGAGTGCCCTGCTCTCCCACAGGGAGGTGAGAGTTAATTAGAATGTCTCTACACTTATGGTTAGGTAGGAACGCAGAGCCTGGAGGGCTCTGTACTCCCACATGAAAATCAGGAACAATTACAATATGCATGCATAGTAACACAGGACCCGGAGGGCTCTGTGCATCCACAACACACTATAAACTGATGGTAGTAGGCCCTGCATGCCAACAACCATGAAGAGCAAGACTACACTTTCTCAAAAAGTAAGGAAATTCATTGCAAAAAACTTCATTAATGCATCAATTAGGGTTAAAACAACAAAAGTAGTAAAATGAGTCTTTAGCGTTTCCAACCCTAACACCCTCCCAAACCCTGCCACCCTACCCCAACCCTGCACACACCAACATGTGTCAGGGTGTGACTTGTGGTCATCAGGCCTAACTCTCACCCCATTCTCCAATACTGGACCATCTCATCTTCCTTACACATGGAATGTGGTGAGAGTTAGGGCTGAGAACCCCAAGGCACACCCCATACCTGTTGATGTGGGAGTGTGGGGTGGTAGAGTTTGGGGGATGTTAGGGTTGGAAACCAGAACACCTGATTTCCCTACTTTTGTTGCTTTAACCCCAACCGATGCATTAACAAATGTTTTTGCAATGAATATATATAAATATATGGCAGAATTTAAAAGCAGCTTAGATAATCATTTAGTAACATCTGGAATTGTGGGTTATAATTAAATTTGGGCAAGCTGTTATGGACCCATAAGTCTTATTAGCTATGAAACCACTGATGACATATATATATATATGTATATTACATTACATGATGGGCAGGAGTGTGATATGGAAAATATTCTCTCTCCTGCAGAGTGAGCTCTGGATACTCACGAGTGCATGAGTGAGAGTATCCAGAGCTCACTCTGCAGGAATCTGCACATCATGTGTGCTATTTATACAATGGGGGTGGGAGCTTCAGAAGTATTGTTATGTTTTCCTGTGTTCTCTTCCTGTTTCTGTGTGCTGTCTGCTCTTTTGTGTGTGGTCTGAGTGTGTGTGTGTGAGTTTTTCTGATTGTTCTGGAAGTCTCAGAAACACTATGGGAAACACATAAATGTCTTTTGCAATAATAATTGAGTTAGTAACAGGTAACAGTGAGAAACAGAAACAGTTTTGTGAAGCTGTGCCATTTAGAATGCAGGCTGTAGTGAAGCATAGTAATGGGTTGGGAGTCTCAGAAACACAATGGGACACAGGTGAGTGTCTTTTGCAATGCTAATTGAGTTAGTTGCAAGTAGTATTAAAAAAACAAACTGTTTTGTGAAGCAGTTCCATTTAGAATGCAGGCTATAGGAAAGATGACATCAGCAGAGTGTGATAAACAGCATTTATTTTAACTTCGGTGATGTCATCGCCATTCATCACACTGTAGTGAAAATAGCTGAGGTTATAACACTGATATTGCGCCCACTCTCATTGTGTGTGTATATGTGTGTTTATATATATATATATATATATATATATATATATATACACACACACACACACATATGGAATATTAGGTAGATAAATGGATGGATGGAATATTACATGGGCTGACTTAAGATATTGTTTTTATCTTCATGAGAGGTTATTGGTCTGTTGATATCTTGTGAGTGCCAAAGCCACAAGTGAGATAGCAATTAACTAATACCCTCAAATGAATATAAGAATGATACTTTTAAGTCAGATCATGTCATATTCATTTTACACAACAGATGTTTAGGACATTTTGTGATAGAAATTGTAAAAAAGTACAAAGGAAAATAATACAAAATGCAAACTGGGGCCACCAGATTAATTGCTATTACTGTAATGCTAGTGGATCAAAAAATAAATGGCCTCTCACATTATGTATTTGAAAAGTTTCACTGGAAAGGCACACTGAGCTGCAATAGCTCATTTCCAGATGCGTCCTGGGGAAAGGAAAGTGGGGGTAACAACATTAAGTACAGAAATAGTAATTAACAAAAGAAGATGTTAAGAACAAGGTGGAATACACAGAAAACACGTTAGATCAGTTACATACCATTTCAAATTTACATACAGTACATCACTCATGTGAAGGTTAGGTAATACTAAACAACAGACATACACATACGATAATCATAAATTTACAATTTATGTACAAACCTATTTACAGACAATATAAGAGCTAAGGTGCAAGATTAAATATACTCATAGGAGAGTCAAGCAAAAGTGGAAAGGAGATTGGGGACTAATGGGCCTAATAATCACTTTCAGGATGCATGAACCCCACAAAGGAGAAGGCTGGTAGGTAGTTAGGGAAACAAAAAAAGGGGAATTGAGTAAAGGAACAGTAGGGGATATTGAGATGGGAAGGGTAGGGAAAATTAGAGTTGTGAGGAGGAGACAATATAGTATAGGAGAACAGGTAGTATAAGGAGGGCAAGGATGAGTGTAAAGGAAGAGTTAATGAGTCAAAAGAGAGAGTAGGGAGGGTCAGCTTCAGTTGCAGGAGGTGGCTGTGTAATGACAAAGTAGGCAGGATAGTGAACTGGAAGACAATGACACAGCTGAGTGAATATCTAAAGGAAGGGAAATCCAGGTACTGGGAAAGTGATAGGAGAAAGCAGATCTTCCAGGAGTGGAAGACTTGGAGGGGAGGGCAAAGGTCCTATGGGTGGAGTTGCGGAAAGCATAGTGGGTAATAGGAAGGAGTGACAGGAGAGAAGGGAGGTAGGGTGGCAGAGAGCCAAGCCAGAATTTACCAATCAGAGAAGCACTGTGGGCAAGGCATCTGGCACTAAGAGAAGGGAAGGAGAGAGAGAGAGAGAGAGGAGTAAAGGTCACAGTGGTGTGTACAGAGTGGACAGTCAAGGGCAAAGTGGCAGAAGAAGTTGAAGAAAGTATCCAGTCTGGTAAGGTTGCAGTTTGGGATGGTACTGTAGACTATAGGCAGGAGTCACAAATGTGGGGGAAGGTCCCGCAGCTGCGGGAAAACCTCGGCACTAGTGAGTTTCCACTTGTGAAGCCACAGGTTGCCCGCAGCTGTGAGTATTCACAAAGGTGGAGCCAGAGTATGACCGGTTCCATGGAATATGGCAGCTTGTGGGTGCTGTTGCAGGGACAGCACCACAGCTGTGTGAGGCTGCTATGGGCGGTGGGACCTGCCGTAGCACCTCCACAACTGCTGCGGCTGAGGATCGGCTGCTCCACAGCTGCGCCAATTTCAGCATGCAACTGGGGTTGTGGAGTGAGTCTTAGGGCAGGATTCATAAAGCAAAATGGGACTATGTTTCCAAAATCAAAGTTAGGGAGGATCATCTTTTGGACAGTCTCCTAATGGGCAGGAAGGGGAAAGCAGCTGCAGTGTCTATACAGAGCACCAAGTTTGGGGGGTAGCTTTGTGTGGATGGCGTCCACATGCACATCAAAGTTTCTTGTGTAGACATAGGCTTAGGAATTTGAAGGAAGAGATGTCTTCAAGAGCAACAAAAGTAGGGAAATGTGGTTTTAGGGTTCCCAATCCTAAGACTCCACCCCACCCTCAGTTTCCAACCCTAACAACCCAGCCCAACCCTGCATGCAAGAACAGGTGTGGGGGTAATGTCTTGGGGTTGTGAACCCTAATGCTCACCCCATTATCCTATACAGCACCCTTCTCAGCTTACTTGCTCATGACATGGGGTGATCATTAGGGTCCACAACCCCAAGGCACACCCCCACATATGTTCCTGAGTGCAGGGTGAGGTTGGGGTGTTAGGGTTGGAAAGCAATGGTGGTGGTGGGGTCTTAGGGTTGGAAACCTTAAGACCACATTTCCCTACTTTTGTCACAGTAACCATAATGGTGCATTAATGAAGTTTTTTTTACAGAGAATTTCCTTACTTCTTGAGAAAGTATGATCATAGGCTTATTCGGTTATGGGAGCATGTCCCTACCATCCATCATTTTGGAGAGATTCTAATTGTATCCTTCTTTCGTTGTGGGAGCACAGGGCTCTTTGGGCCTTACACTCCCATCACTCTATAATCCTCTGCATATTTGCATGTGGAAATGCAGGCCTGCACTCCCATCATTCCATAATGGCATTTATATTTGGATGTGGTAGCACACAGTGCCCTCCATCCATAATGTTTGAGATATTATAATTGTATCCCTGTTTCCCTGTGGGAGCACTGGGCCCTGCACTCCCATCAGTTCTTAATGGTATCCATATTTGCATGTGGGCCTAAGCTCCCATCCATGCCTCATTTTTGAGATAGTGTAATGCTAACCTTCTTTGCCTGTTGGACCAAAGGGCCCTCTGGGCCATATGTTCCCCCCTGTAGAGTGCAGACCTTAAGAAAACACCTGACATTGCAATGTAATAGAAAACACAGGAAAATTGAAACCTGTGTAACTCAACAAAAAATTAATTTATTTTCACGAAACCAGCAAAAGGTACATCAGTGGGGCAAGCTCTTTGTACCCTGAACATTTCAAAACAAAATTGCAAACCATTTCTTCACAGCAGAGTGACAAGGAAATGACTGAGTAAACCTCCCATTACAATGTTATCCTACGGGAAACTAACCAGAAGTTAACCCAGCAGAACTCCACGCCAAATAATATATTTTCACCAAACCAGCAAAAGGCACATCTCTGGGGCAAGGCCTTTCTACCCTGAAAATTTCAGACAAAATAACAAACTGTTTTGGAAATGTGCAGTGACAAAGAAATAGCTATCTTAAAAATCCTTTTTTGCAAATTGCGAAAAAAGAATAATTTTCCACAGTTGCCTTTTCACAATCTGCAGTAAAAGAAAATCCTTTGCTGCAAATAGTTAAAAAGATTCCTTTTTGCAATTTTTTTTTTTTGCAGTTTGCAGGAAAAGAAAATACTTTTTCACAAACTGCAGAAAAATATCTTGTGATTTGTGAAAAAAGATTTACATGGCTAAAAAAAAGGCACATTTCTAACTATTTAAAAAAACAAACCCCAGAATCTGATTCTACGGGCCCTGAAAAGGTAAATACAACTGTTGGTGTTCCCTAAAGCCACCTAGTTTGCTAGTAATTTAATTTTGTTGCCACCGCTAACTGAAAACAAAATGGTGGCAGCACAAACAAGGATTCACCATTTGTGACACAGGACTACCCATCTGTAAAACAGGAATACCTGTTTGCAACACAGAATTCTGATTTGAGGCCCACATCTAAATTTTCTCATAGGAAATAATGGGAAACTTTGAAATTGAATAACTTTGGAATAGATTTTTTTCACCAGACCTTCAAAAGACACCACTGTGTCCTAGGACCTATATATCCTAAAATTTGTAGACCAAAATTCTGAGCCGTTTTTGCATAGCAGCATGACAAAAAAGCTGACAAAAAGTGGTAATTTACACTTTTTTGATACACTGTATCTCCACACGCACACATCTGACTGGAACAAAACTGGCCACTTCAATAGATCTTTGGTCCCTGATGGTGCATGCAAAACTGCCTGCAAATCACTTGAACAGCTGTGAAGTTATTAAAGTCCCAAATTTTCAGTTAAACATAGAAATGAAGATTTAACCCATATATAAATATATATATTTATATATAGCTGTGTGGACAGTATTCGAGAAACAAAGTGTGACATTTATACACTCAAAGTTTTGGAATTAGGCATGACTCAACCTTAATTTTAATGTGTATATGTTGTAGTTGCATAATACAAAATATAAAGATAGTTCTGTATTTTTAAGTTTGGAAAAATGGCACAGTTATTTATGAGATGTAAACTACTTTCGTGGGTAACTCGGTGTCCATTAAGCATTATTTCCCATTTATAGTAATAAATAAAATTTTCAAATGCAGTGTCTCTGTCTTCTATTTAAGTGTATTCGTTTGCAACATCTAATGATTTGATGTTCTTTCATACGTATGTGTTGCTATCTGTCCTGCAATGTAGACAACACTAAAAATACAAACAGGAGGTTACCAAAGTTTCATTACTTCATGTGTATACTGTTTATGCCCAGTCTACATGCCTTTTACACTTAAGCTGGACATTAAGTAGAAAGATAAACATGAACAAATCACTTTTGTTGTACTTGATTTATTATGTGACTAGCTCAGTTGCATAAAACTGCTGTGGGTAACACGGACACCACAGTAGCAATGCAACATGTGAAATACATGGTACAACTTTATATTAATGGCTTATAATCAATCAAACAGCCAATATGCATTGATAAGTACCATGCCACATCAGGGGTCATTTTGACATCACTGTAGCTCTGCAGAGCCAGACTGAGGAGAGGCCCAACCACAGTTAACAACCAGAAAGCATCCAGACAAGCTGTTTGATACTGATAACTATACACGAGGGTGCCACATGATGCTCCCTGGCAACCTTGTGCCAGCCTTTGAGGAGAAAATGATGCCAAACTATCACACAGGCCCACCCTAAGCTCACCACCACATGCATCACAGGGATGCCGCTGCAGAAGGGTTCTTGTTCTGCATGTGAAATGCCACATCCAAACTACTCTACAAGTCAAAACAATACACCAAAGTTCACCATGAGCAAGCAAAGGCAAGGCAAGATACAGCTGGATGTTACACAGCGGGCCTGAGCCACATCAGGGGTCATTCTGACATCACTGTGCCTCCACAGAGTCAGGGAGGTCAGTTAGGGAAGCCAAAGCTCAGACAGAAGAACACATCGCAAAATCAGTGGGTAGAGGGGACAAAACCTTTTACAGGTACATAAATGAAAAAAGAAAGGCAAAAGGAGGGATAGTGAGACTGAAGGGGGAGGATGGGGGCAGCATGGAGGATGACAACAGTAAAGCTGACATATTGAACAGGTATTTCTGCTCAGTCTTTACTGAGGAAGAGGAGGGTAATGGGTCTAAAGGAGTACAAGGGTGAGAATGGTGCAGAAATGGACACAAGTCCCTTTACGAGAAAGGTCCTGAAGGAACTGGAAGTAATAAGAGTTGATAAAGCAATGGGGCCAGATGGGATGCACCCCGGGTCCTTAAAGAACTAAGAGAGGTGGTGGCTGAACCTCTGGCTATCCTGTTTAGCCGATCACTGGAAACAGGGGAGATACCCAAAGACTGGAGGATAGCAGATGTGGTCCCCTTATAAAAAAGTGGAAACAAAGAGGAAGCGGGGAACTGCAGACCAGCCAGCTTCACCTCGGTAGTGGGGAAGATCATGGAAGCACTACTGAAGGAGAGATTGGTGGAACATCTGGTTGTCAATGGACTAGAGGACCCACGCCACCATGGTTTCAACAGGGGGTGGTCATGTCAGACCAACCTCATTGAATTTTTTGACTGGGTGACTAGGGAGGTGGATCAGGGGAGGGCAGTGGACATGGCCTATCTGGACTTCAGCAAGGCCTTTGACAATGTGCCACGTAGAAGACTATTACACAAACTGGGGAATATGGGTGTGGGCAGGACAGTAGTGTGGTGTGTAGGTAACTGGCTGGGCGGCAGGACACAGAGGGTGGTGTTAAATGGCTGTCACTCCACAGAGGGAAGAGTGACCAGTGGGGTGTCACAGGGATCAGTGCTGGGACCAGTCCTATTCAACATCTTCATCAGTGACATTGCGCAGGACCTAGAAGGCAGAATTTCACTGTTCACTGATGACACAGAGCTCTGTAACAGAGTAGACACACTAGAGGATGTAGACAGAATGAGAAGGGACCTGCAGAAACTTGAAGAGTGGTCAGGGGTTTGGCAGCTGAAATCCAATGCAAAGAAGTGCAAGATAATGCATATGGGGCACAAAACCCTGGCACAATATATCAGTTGGGGGGTGAGGATATAGCATGCACCAAGCAGGAAAGGGATCTTGGGGTTATCATCTCAGATGACCTCAAGGTAGCGAAACAGTGTGACAAGGCAGCAGGTAAAGCAAATAGGATACTGGGATGCATAGGCAGGGGCATCACCAGCAGGAAAAGGGAGGTCATAATTCCACTATACAAGACACTAGTTAGGCCCCACCTGGAGTATAGTGTACAGTTGTGGAGACCTTACCTATGTAAGGACATAGACAGGGTAGAGACGGTTCAGAGGAGGGCAACAAAGATGGTGCATGGATTGCATCACAAGTCCTATGAGGACAGGTTGAAGGAACTGAACATGTACTCCCTGAAGGAGAGGAGGGAGAGAGGGGATATGATAGAGACATACAAGTATCTTACAGGGAGGAACAGGGTGCAGGAATACACTATTTTTAAGCAAAAAAGATGTTCCAGGACTAGAGGGCATGGGATGAAGTTGGAGGGAGGACGATTCAGAGGAAACGTGAGGAAGAATTTCTTCACAGAACGGGTGGTGGACAAGTGGAACACCCTGCCAGAGGAAGTGGTGGGGGCTGAAACAATCTCAGGATTTAAGAATGTATGGGATAGACATAAAGGAATTCTGGAGGTCAGGGGTAAGGGGCAACCGACTTCTAGGAAAACATAAACTGAACTTACAAGCTCAAATGGGCAGACTGGGTGGGCCATAGGCCCTTATCTGCTGACACTGTCTATGTATCTATGTATCTATGAGTCAAACTGAGGGCAGGCCCAACCACAGTTACCAACCAGAAAGCACCCAGGCAATCTGTTTGGTGCTGATAACTGTAGATGCAGGCACTGCATAGTGTCCCCTGGCAACCCAATGCCAGCCATTATGGGGAAAATGATGCCAAAATATCACACAGGCCTACCCTGTGCTCACAACCATGTGCATTACAGGGACACCGCTGCTGCAGGGTTCTTGTACTGCACATGGAATGCCACATCCAAACTGCTTGAGTCTGGCCCAGGTGATATATTTTTTTTATTTTCAAACAGTTCCAAGATATTATGCCAACACATGACATTTATTTATAGGCAGTCTCATTATAAATAAATCTGCTAAATGTTTTTGCCAGATGAATCCAAACCACTGATATTGCCCAACAGGCACTGGTACACCCAGGTAATGACCAGATTCCAGTACTACACATGGTATCCCTCCCATACCCCTGAATGTACTAAGCAATGCCATGAGCAGCCTTTCTGAGGTACGCCCAAGTGCTGTATTTTTAATTTTTAAACAGTTCCAACATATTGTGCCATCACTTGACATCTAATTTAGAAACAGTCTTATTATAAATGAATCAGGAAAATGTTTTTGCCAGATGAATCCAAAACAATGATGTTGCCCTACAGGCACTAGTACACCCAAGTAATGACCTAGTTATTACACATGGCACCCCCCCATGCCATGAGCAGCCATTTGAGGTAGGCCCAAGTGCTGTACTCTTTTATTTTTAAACAGTTCCAACATATTATGTCACCACTTGATGTCTAGTTTAGAAGTAGTCTCGTTCCTACACGTGGTAACCCCCATTGACCTCGAATGAACTGACCAATGCCATAAGTAGCATTTTTGAGGTAGACCACATTGCTGTAGTTTTTTTATTTCAAACAGTTCCAATATATTATGCCACCACCCACACCTGATCCCCTAATTCAGTATGCCAATACAATGATGCTCCTTTATAATCTTACATCAAGAAAGGCAACTTTATCATTTTAAAATAACACCCTCACCACCACACACACACACACACACACACACACACACACACACACACACACACCCTACGTTAACCGGAGCCAGCATCACCCCTTCTTCCCAAACATTACTAGCATCTCTCACAAATTGCATTTATTTTTATTTAAAATATTTTAAGAGTGTAACTTTTATATTAATTCCACATACACACTTCTGAAATAGGGCCATCATCACAGCAACAGATGCAGCATTCATTTGACAAATACACATTCACAGAATTTACCAGTAGGAACCCCACAGGTGTAGTTTTTTCCCCATTTAAACATGATTAAAGTAATCAGCAGGGGAAAGTTCACCGATATTAGCAATATTTTGAAAAAATCTAATTATACAGTGAAAACCCACTGGATGGATTATAAATAAAGAACTATAAATCTCAAACAAAACTCTATTTGATTAGACTGGTCACATATATACATAGCCCCATTTTGAAGAGGGGCCCTTCACAAGCAGCATGGCCATGAGAGAACAAACAAATTTAACTTTTCTGCCCCAAAGATGATAGAACACAACTGCTTCACTATAGCCAGATAGTGTTTAATATGCTCTATTCAAACAGTGCCAACATCAGAGGAAAGTTCAGTTGATATACTTCCCAAACAAAACGTTAAACTATACTATTTAATATGCCCCATTTAAACACTAACCACACCAGAAGAAAGTTCTGCTGATATACAGTACTTCCCATACACAACTTTAAACTATACTATTTAATATGCTCCATTTACACAGTGCTAGAACCAGAGGAAAATTCTGCTGCTATACTTCCCAAACAAAACTTTAAAATATACTCATTATGCTGCACAGCCCACTAATCCAATCATCCTCTGTTTGAAGAGGGTCCCTTCACAAAGAGCAGGACCATGAAGTCTTCAGGTGAATACTTTACTTCTTCTGTCCCCAAAATGACACAGAATAACTGCTGCACTTTAGCCAGTCATTATTTAATATGCCTCTCAAAATTTTAACTTGCTGTTTTGCAGCAGAATGCTGAGGATCATGTTTTCTAGTGACTGGAGACCTCTGAGATCTGTCCAATCTCCTGTGCAGCACACCAGATTTAAAATGGACGACGCTTCATTCTACCTGTTTTTAAGAATGGTAAATGGGAGAAGCAGTGGGAAGAGAACAGTTTTGCTTAGAAAACAAAGAACCTCTGTGCGTAAACACTGAGGCAAGGGTTACCCCAAAGGGCATTTGGCTGGGAAGCCAAGTTTCAAGAAAATACAAAATCACACATGCCCCCACAATGCAAAGCATCATGGGCTGCATATGCAAATCACCGAATGGAGTCCTGGTAGGACGAAACATGCGTCTATGTCTTCTGTTAGCACCCTTTGCAAACTGTGTGAGAGGCCTTTCGGCACCATGCAATTCTGCTTAAAGTTGGACCAGCATAACATTCTGTGGTGATTTGCATATGCAGCCCATGATGCTTTGCATTGTGGGGGCATGTGTGATTTTATAGTTTTGCTTAGAGCCAGATTACCAAAACTGAATGCCTGATGTCACCTTCGGGTCCCGGCTATTTGTACCAATAGCAGCATCATCATCATCCACGTGGGTAACATGGACACAGCAGCAAGAGCCACAGCTTTTGATGCTGCTGCTCCTAGCAGGCTCTACGTACCACTGCATTAAGGTCACAGATTTGTGTGGGGGAAACACATTAAGCAATGTGAACTGACACTGAAAAAAACTCAAAGCATAAAGGCAGAATACACAAAAGAAATTATGCAGCTATATAAGACACCATAGTAATGTATGAAAATAATAAATTACGTGTGGTATCATGTAAATGTAATTACATCTGCATAAAATCAATAATCACTGGGGGACAGTTACACATCCACTCTGTCCACTAAAAAAGAAAAATTTAGAATTCTGCTTTAAATACAGTAAATTTAATGATCACCAAGATGTGTAGCACAGTCATGTCACAAAATGGCTGCCTTTTTCTAGTCTATTTTCATTATTAAAATGCTGCCACAATAAAATAAAAATACATATACACTTTTTTATGCACACTATCTTTTGACCATATTGGCAACAGTACAGAGCACAAATTCTGTATTTTTAATAAATTATGAGTAAAATACAGACCTTATTTTAAGTGCACACCCAAGTCTCTCGAATAATGTCCACACACACATATATATATATACATATATATATATATATATATAAGCACTGTCACACCTGTATATTAGGATTGAGTAATCACTTTATTTTTAAACCCCAATTCCCCCATTCAACTAATTTACTTGAAATGTGGAAAGCACAGGCCTGGTGTCATGCTCTCTGTATCCTGAAAATGTTGTAGCAATCAGTTCACTGGAGAGAAAAGTTATAGAGAGGCAACCCCCCCCCAAAAAAAAAACATATGAATTAAGACCTTTTTTGCTCGACTATAACTAAAAATGTAGGAGGTTTTGAAACCTGAAATTTGCAGGTTTGATAGAGATTTGCCCCATGGTGTGTGTTTCTGTACTTCTTATTTCTCAGAAAATATGTAGTTTTTGAAATATTTAAGAGAATCAGTTCAGCTTCTGAACATTGAGCATTGAGAAAAATGTGCATTCTATGAATGACTGAATTTTTGTGAACGTGTCTTTATTTGAGTTCATATCAAAAACCATGAATTCGATTCTCAAAGGTTGGCACAGGTCTGTGACAAGCCCCGTGTCAAACCCAGTGCTACATCAAACACATTGACACACCTTGCACCCGATTCTCAAAGGTCGAGTGCATTTGCAACACTTTACCCATTTTATATTGGCTTGTGCCAAATACTTGGCATAAACTCCGTAAAAAGGTCCTGTCTTTGATGCAAATCAGACCAGCAAAAAGCTGGTTTAACTTGTAGCATGTGGTTCACGGGATCAAGAATCCCGATTGCCAGTCAGGGAATGACGTAAGCCCCAAGCGCCATCTGTTTGGTGCACCTGTGGCTTGCGGCATTCTGAAATCTTTGAGAATTACACCCCATGTATTTGTATTACAAAAGTGATGCATTATACCACTAAGCAATGCAAACACAGGAAAAGCAGTCAAACAATTGTTCATTGAAAAAATACTAAATATATAAAATTGCTGTTCCTGATAGCATGAGCCTGCCTTTAAAAGTTTTAAGTAGTTTACTTTTGAGCACTTTTTACAGATTTGTTAGTTTTATTTAGAGAAATCAGAAAGTGTTGACATTCACCTAATACAAATACATAACTGTTAAAGCCATATGTAAGTAAGTAAGTAAGTAAAAATGTATTTATACCAGGCACCCTACCAAAGCTCAGGGCACCTTTACAAAAATTCACATACAAATTTAAAATCCATAACAATTTAAAACACAGTTTGCACTTCTGAAAATGCTTGCTTAAATAAAAAGGTCTTAAGAACTTTTTTAAATCCTTCTATAGTCAGGCTATTGCATATCTGGCAAGGTAGAGAATTCCACAGGGTAGGTGCCATAAAGGCAAAAGCTCTTCCACCAGATGTTTTCATGGTTACTCTGGGAATCTCTAGCAATCCCTCGCCAGAGGATCAGAGGGAGCGGGAGGGGCAGTAAGGAACCTGGAGCTCTTTCAGGTAGTGGGGTCCCATACCATGTAGGGCCTTATAGGTCATCAATATGACCTTAAAAGTGATCCACTACTGTACAGGCAGCCAGTGCAATTTGCGCAACACCGGTGTTATATGGCTGGTTCTCGGGCTTCCAGTCAACAACCTAGCTGCTGCATTTTGCACCAGCTGCAAGCGGTGGATGTCCACTCCTGGCAGCCCTAGATAAAGGGCATTGCAGTAATCAAGACGACTGGCAATTAAGGCGTGGGTCAGGGTAGGAAGATCCTCTGATGGAACCGTTTCACCCGTGCTATGTTCCTTAGATGGAATAAGGAAGATTTGACTATGGACGACACCTGTGTCCTCAGGGTCAGGCCCTCATCAAACACAACACCAAGGTTACGCACCTGGCCAGATGCTATAAGCGGGTTCCCCCCTAGACATAAACCTGAGGGTTTTCCCACCCATGAACTTGACAACCTTACCCCCGGCTCCACGACTAATACCTCTGTTTTTCCTGGGGTCAACCTCAGCCAGTTGGTACTCATCCAGTTCTGTATCTCCTGGAGGCAGTTGTTAAACTCTGCATTTGAATCGGACTCTTGCTTGAGACAAAAGACATGTAGAGTTGTGAGTCATCAGCATAGCAATGAAAACTCAACCCATACTGCCTTATAATGTCCCCCCAATGGGAGCATATACACCCAAATAACATGGGGGACAACACCGAACCCTGTGGCACCCCACAGTGCAGGCTGTGAGAGGCCGAGGAATAAATCCCCGACACTACTCTCTGAGTCCTACCCTGCAGGAAAGATTGGAACCAACTGTGGACCACCCCCCTTAGTCCACAGAGAAACCACAGGCATTCAAGTAGTATCCCATGATCTACGGTGTCAAATGCTGCTGAGAGATCAAGGAGAACCAAGATGGAATGGGCTCTCTAATCTCTCGCCATCAGGAGTTCATTCATTACCCGTTCAAGAGCCGTCTCTGTGCTATGCCACTTCCTGAAGCCAGACTGAAGAGGGTCATAGATATTATGGCTGGTTAAATGATCCTCCAGCTGCAAAGCAACCACCTTCCCCAAAAAGGGAAGGTTTGAGACTGGTCTGTAGTTTTCCGGACATTCGGGATCAAGGAAGGGCTTTTTCAAAAGAGAGTGCACCACTGCCTCCTTAAAGGGATCTGGAAAGATCCCACTCTCCAATGATGTCACCACTATCCCAGTAAGGATTGGGCCGATAACCTCTACACAACCCACCAGTAGGTGAGTAGGGCCTGAATCCAGACTACAGTAGGTTGGACACAAAGTCTGGATGATCCTCACAATATCCATGACTGCTGGCTGACTAAAGGTGAACCAAGTAAATTGGGTATTAGTGCCAATCAGTTGATCAGTGCAAGACCCAATGGGGAAGCGTTGGCTGATCTCATCCGTGATGGTGGACACTTTATCAGCGAAGAACATCGTAAACTCCTCACACTGTAACAGTGACAAAGCCTGACCGACTTGAAGACAGGCTGGATTGCACAGCCTGTCCACAGTCCGAGAGAGCCAGGCTGGTCTATTCCTTGCTGTAGCAATTTCCCTGTACAGGAACTCTGCCTTCTTATGGGAAATTGCTAACTGATAGATCTTATAATGATCCATCAGTCTAAGCTTGTCCATCTCCAGGCGAGTTTTCCACCAGCGTCTCTCCAATCTTCGACCCTGTCTCTTCAACCCACGGATCTCCCCAGTAAACCATGGAGCCCCAGGATGAAGGGTACAGGGATGAACACAGGATAGAGCAGTGACATCCAGGGCCCCCTCAATTGCCCTATTATAGACTAGCACTAGGGGCTCTGGGTCAGTGCTATCCATTGGCAATCCCAAGAAGTCCAGCTCCATCATTAGGCCTTCTGAGGTAACTCCTCTTAAAGGATGGAACTGTACTATCTCCTTTGGAGCAGGCCTCTTTCAGGAGGCTGTGAAACCAAACCTTAGGGCGTGATGGTCAGACCAACCGATAGGCTCCACCTTCCCATCGGAGACTTCCATCCCCAGGTGGAATATCAAGTCCAATGAGTGTCCCCCCTCGTGAGTTGCAGAGGTAAAAACCCATGTCAGGCTCAATGAATCCATCAGTTGGAGAAGGTTTTGTCAAAAGTGCATGAGTTCATCGTTGACCCAGGCATTGAAGTCCACCAGAATTAACCATCGGGGGGGGGGACTCCAATACCCTCTCAGTGATGAAATCTGCAACCTCCCTCAGGAATTCCCTCCCATCACCTGGTGGACGATAAATGAGAAGGATCCCGAAACCTGCACCTACAATACACTCAAAGGAATTGGTACATCCAACTGGCACCTCCCCAAGGTCAAGTTCCTGTCTAAAACAGACTGCCATTCCCCCACCCCTACGGTCCACTCTCGGGTGGTGAATTACAGAGAACCCAGCCAGAATCATGGATCCCAAAATAGGGCCCGCATTTTCATCTAGCCAGGTCTCGGTGATACAAGTCAGGTCCACAGATGCAACAAGATCCGCCACCACTGCGGTTTTGTTTCTAATGGACCTAGCATTGCTTAACACCACCCGAAAGGGACGAAATTCCAAGGATGACTCCACCTTCTGCCTGACCAAGTCAGTGCCTTTGGGTATGGGTACAAGGCAAGGCGAACCTCACTCCTGTATCCATTTCACCTCAGGGCATCTCTTAGCTCTAACTGTCCCTATCCGCTCATTCCTTTCCCATCCTCCACAAGAGTTCCAGGATCTCCTATTCCTCACACTCCTTTGTCTTACAATGCCGAAAACTCAGCAATTTTTATAAACTTCCAAAGAAAGTGCAGGACATTCAAAAAGATGGAGATCCTTTAGTCTTGAGGGGGAGTACTGCCTGACTGAGCTCTTACCACCCCAGCACATATTTCAAGCTCTAAAATATTACTGTCAATTTAAAACCCACAAAGCCAACACTTCATTCACCCCAGTACACCCACCCTCCCAATAAATCGCCCACTCTCACTACACTCAGATTATAAAAGGGATTGTCTCTTCTTAGATGTCCAAAAACAATTAATCAGTCCCCAAACTCTCTTATTATAAGAGAAACTCACACAGTACAGCACTCTCACTGCCTTCTCAAAGTATGTAAACAAATATGTCTAAAAGTGGCTAATCAGCCCCCAAACCCTCTCACTGTAAGGGAGACTGAATCAGCACGGCACTCTCACTGCATTCACGGAAATTATAGTCAAATGGAAATAAATAGAGAAATTCAGAGACGAAATGTCACTTCCACTGCAGTGCTCAAAATCTATGAGGCACTTTCCAGATGTTCAAAGCCTTCAGTAATCAGTAAAATGTCCCAAATAATCCAAGTAAGAGAAATAAATCCTCCAGGGGGGCACGTCTCACTCAGGCCTAGGATCTGCAATGCCAGCTGTTTGTGAGCAGTTGGAGACAAACAGGGTTCTTCCGGGAGGCAACAGAGCTCCCACCTCCTGCCTCACCAGTTGCCTCCACCGTTCAACCACTGCCCAACAACGCAGATCCCCTAAGCCCTCCTGAGGCAACCACCAACAATGATAAGCAGTTCCATCAATACCAAGATTAAATCCACAAGATTGACAGAAGGACCAAGTAAAGCTATTAATAATAAAAATACAAAATCAATCCACATCCAGTATGCACACACCACATTGCTGGCTTTGTCTGATAGTCTGAAGATCCCTAATTCAGCACAGGGCTAGAATTATACAAAACAGGAACCTAGGTGGCCCTCCTCCAGGTTTAATCACCCACAGGCCCTGCCAGCTGACCTTCAATGACTTCCCAGCTACAACCTCCCAGGGGACAGGCCACGTAACCCAACACACAGGAAGCCTAGGAAAACCCAACCAACTCTCGGCTCCCTGGAGAATCATCAGGCAATTCCTGCTGGGTAATAGAGGGCAACTAGCCAAATAATCCCCAACACAGTAGAGGAGCCCCCCCCCACCTGGCACAATTCCAGACCCTCCGCTGCACCAGGCTCGGTCCTTGGGGGAATCCAGGAAATACCTGTCACACTACAGCCAACACTTCAGAGGCAGATGAATAATAATTTAGACAGCAACTTCCTTGCTTGTTCAGCCTGTGTTCTTACAGCAAACTCTGCACAGCAGGTAATGAAAATGACTCCAGAGTCAGTAGAGGTATGGTCCCAATCTTGTAATTTACTCCCGTCCTTATTGTGAATCCATGGGCCAAGGTGCATTCACAAGGTCAATCCCCTTTGAGGTTGAGTGTGTCTGTTTGTGTGCATTGGGTGGGGATGTAGGGTAGTAGGATTTATTTTATGTTTGTCTATTTTTATTCTCTTTATTTAATTTGGGCAGGTCTCTTTGGGACCTAGGTGAATGAGGATATGATTCCACTAACAGAAAAAGAAGAGAAATTAATTGCAAAAAAACTAAGTTAATGTAGACACTAGGGTTGAAGAATGCAAAGCGAACAAAGTGAGGAAATAAAAACCATCAGCATTTTGGGTCTCCGGACTATTGACAAATCAGTGGTGGGGACTTCTTTGGGGTTGTCAACCATACTGCCCTTCCAGCCTGTAGCCTCCTGTATAAAGTGAAAGGTGCTTTTCCCAGCCAGTGTCTCACAGTGATACACTCTTCAAAGGTAGAGCGATATGGCTCACTACATTTGACCAACATAATCTGTCCTAGCTTTCTTCATGCAGGTAGGTCCTGCAGGAAGAAAAGAGATCCTGTCTGAGCTTGTTTGCTCAAGGAAGGGGGTGGTCAATAGGGTTGACAACCCAATGAAGATCCTACCTTCACCAAAGGAAGACTCAATCCACTTACTAAAGTGGATTTACATGGATTTTGTGGGGCTGTGCATCTGCAGCCAGAGGTCAGTGTGTTTGTCTCACAGCTATGGCTGCAGAAGTGCAGGCCCCTCAGAGTCTTGATCTTCTGCCACTAATAGCAAGTGTATGTCTTACAGTGTGAATGAGTACCTGTGGCTACAGAATCACAGGCCCAATAGGATCCTGTGTTTCTGCAGACAAAAGATTGGATTATTATTTGCAGCCAAAAGTCAGTGTGTATGCATGTGTACTGTGCGCATGCCACAGATACAAGTCTATGGCGAAGCTGCCCCCCTTCTCCTCAAGGCCCTCAGCAAATCACATTTCAGCAGTGACACACTAGATCTTAAACTATTTAGGCTCACCTTTAACAAAGTTCTCCCCCCACTCACCATGCTTCTGAACCGCTCCCTATCACTAGGCCAGTTTCCTTCTAAATGGAAATCAGCCCTCATCACACCCATCCTTAAAAGCAGTGACCGCACTCTGCCTGGGAAGTACTGCCCCATCTCAATCCTGCCTCCCCTCTCCAAAACCTTGGAGAAGATTGTGGCTACCCAGCTTATGGACTACCTTTCCAAATATAGGCCCCTGTGTCCTGAGCAGCATGGCTTCTGACACAACCACAGTACCACCACAGCCCTCTTGGAGTTTACTAACACCCTCCACACATCTCTTGACAAAGGCCACATTGCTAGTGCTGTTTTTAGAGACTTTTCCAAGGTGTTTGATATGGTGCACCACACACTACTCCTGGATTCCCTCACACAAATAGGCCTGTATCCTGAGACCACTGGCTGGTTTGCCAGCTGTCAGAGAGAACTCAGACAGTCAGTTTACCCAAACCCTGTCCTCCCCCCTCCAAGTCAGTTCAGGGATCCTGCAGGGCTCTATTCTCGGCCTCCTACTTTTCTCCCTGTTTCTCAACTCCTTGCCCAAGGATTGCTCTGGGAAACTACTCCTGTATCTGGACGATGCCGCCCTCTACAGCTCCCACACTGATCCCACAGCTCTCCATTTTGCACTCCAAAAATCATTCACAGAAGCTGAATCTTGGTTCATTTGAGATAGGCTAGTCTTAAATTACAAAAAAAAACAAATCTACGGTGTTTGCCCACTCCCAAAACAAGAACATAGGGCAACCCCTGTTCATATAGAACACTCTAAATGACCCCTTGAGCAGGTTACCTCATTCAGATACCTAGGTATCACCCTAGACTATGGGCTTACCTACCACGACCACATCTGAAAACTGAGCATCGCTGTCAATGTACGTATTCGCTTACTTCACTGGTACAAGCACTGCCTCCTACCAGAAGCACTCCACCTAGCTGTCTCAGCATCAATACTATCGCTCATAGATTATAGAATCATTACCTATGGGGCAGCCAAAGACACTCACCTATTTAGGTTGGTCCTTAATAAGGCCTGTAGACTAGCCACCATTTGCGCCAGACTCACACGTACCTGCACCCTTTATGCCTCTACCAACTAGCTAAACTTTGACAGAAGGTTCAAATATCAGACCTGCCTCTTTGCTAAAAAAATGACAGCAGGGCTACTCCCACCTGCCCTCACCTCCCCTACTCCAGGCACTCCTGTTTATCCACCTCACTCGGCGGTCGACGACAACCCACTTCCGGGTATCTTGCTGCAAGACCTCCTCGGGTCAAAGAACTTTTAGGTACCAGGCCCCTAGTTGGCTTAATTCCATCCCAAACTCCCTCCTCACAGAACCCAAACTTGGATAGTTCAAATCCCAGCAAAGAGATATAATCTCTCATGGCTCAGTCTGTGACTGTCCTTGATTTCTAGCCCTAACCACTCCCCCCCCTCGTAGACTATGGACTTAACTCTGATCCTGCCACCCCAGGGCATGCCTATATTTGACAATGGACACCCCAGTCCAGCCTAGGCTTGCAGATAACCACCAGGGCATGGCTGGCACCACTGTCCTGCAGTGTATGTATTCTGTTACATGTTACCATCTGTACCTATGCTTGGCAACTCTCTGTATCTTTGCATCACCAGCTACTATACTGTGTTACCTGTAACCATTTTTGTAACTATTCTGTCTAATTGTTGCTATTTTACTTGATGTATCTGTTCTCAATGATGTGGAACCTTCATAAAGGAGTCTCTGATTCAAAGGTTTGTTATCCGATATCTTCAATAAATAAATAAATAAATAAATGAAGGTAGTGCATTAGTGCTACTGCATTTGTGTCATCTGGAAATAGCAGTATGTTGTTTAACTTACCTGATGACAGCTCTCTGTGGTTACTTGTGTGGTCTTGTTCTTCTGCTTCTTGGGGGGGGGTATTAGGTTGGAAACCTTAATGCCACATACCCCTACTTTTGTGGCATTAAGTTGAACCCTAACTGGTGCATTAAAGCCATTTTTTTGCAATTAATATAAGGAGGATTCTGTATGAGCAACCATATACAATAAGGCTGTGTTTAAATCTCTTGTTACCATGGAGACTTTTAGATTTACCTTAAGATTCAAACACAACCTTGTATATGTATGGCTGCTCATGCACAATCTTTTATAATGTATGGGCAACCATATAATTAAAAAATTAAAAAAATTTACTGAGCTGCTGCCATCGCTCTTTCTCTCATTAGTGCTATCTAAAAAATGACAGTTCTGTTTGACAGCGTCAATGACAGCAGCCTCAGCTTGGGAAACTGAACTGCATGAAAGTGTTCTAATCTGTTGTGCTGCAGTAGTGACACTGTTAGTGCAGAACAACACCGTGAAGCCAGTACTGCAGCAAACAAGGGTAATCTTGATAATAAAGGAACATAGGCTGTGGAATATTTTATATTTTAAATCAGAATCACAACAATTATTGGTGACAAAAAGAAGGTAAACTAGGTACCATATACTAGGAGTAAGAGCATAGGAAACTCAGCAGGCACATTTTAGGGCAGTTTACCGGCTCAGAGAGCTTCTGAGGGCAGAGATTACAGGTCTTGAGTGACCTAGGAACAGAGTTTCTAGAGGGGTAGGTAGTAAGTGTCAATGTGGTACTGAGCTTTCTGATGCACCACTATCACTGGCAAAGTCTGTCAAACCTTAGCACATAGCATTATCCTGGTTGTTTGAAAAATAGGCTGACACAGGGGTGGTTATGGACATTACTACACTACATCATCAGATTGGTTAATTCTTCATGCCAGCCCTGGAGTAGTTGAAGGCAGGTAGCCGTATTTGTTTGTTGCATAATTGGAGGAGTTTTCTACCCTGCACAGATCAAAGGAGATAGGCAGTGTTAAGGGCAGTGTGTTTTTTTATCAATTTATTTATCCGTGATAGCCCTGCTGAAATGCAAGGTCTTGTTGCCTGTGGGGTCCTGCTTCTGCCCATTTCTACAGCTGGGTGAAGTGGAGCACTGTGAAGTTAAATGACTTCCCCAAGGTAACACGGTTAGTATTTGGCTGTAGCAGGGTTTGAACCTACAATCTCCTACTTCCCAAGCTGGTGCTCTAACTATTAGAACAGTAAGTCCTGTTATGAATTTACCTTTCAACTGTATTCTCCTTCTGTACCACTTGTTATGATATCTACTCTACCTACATGTAACCAATTCCAGGCTGTCTCTGAAAAAGGGACCTCTCGTTCTAGTGGGCCTACCTAGTTACCAAAATGAAATAAATAAATTAGCTAGTGAGTGTATCACCCCAGTATTTGTATGCAGAAGTACAAGACTGTTAAAGCTGCTGTCCCTCCATTGATGGCCAGCTCGAGCGCTTATATTGGTGGTTTTCTTTGTATGCGGAAGTATAAGACTGGTAAAGCTGCTGTCCCTCCATTGATGGCCAGCTCAAGTGTTCATATTGACAGTTTTCCTCCTGTCTAGCACCTCAGTCCTTCCTATTGACTGCTGCTACTTTCCTCTTGTACGCTACCTTCCTGCCCTTCCCCCCAGTAGTTCACCATTGCCGGTGGTTGCTGCCATTCTTGCTACTTTCACTAAGATGAGGGCCCCTTTGACTGCACAGATTGACTCCACTGCATCTCAGGGTCACTGTCCTAGTAGCAGGATAAGAGTGGAAGTCTGTACTTCCCAGCTTCAGATTCTGCACATCTAATTGGACTTCAAATTCCAGGCAACTGTGCAATCCTCCTCAGGTTTAGCTAGTTTTCTTTTGTCTGATCTGCACCTATTCATACAGGACATGTAGATACCAGAGGGATGGTGACCTGAAGCTTTACTTCCCCAGAGGTTTTCTCCTCCGTAGATATTTTCTCTCCTCCATGGCAAAATTCATAATACTAATATAGCATGTTGATTTCCACTTTGAGTTTGGAGAGTGACTCCATTCCTGGCACAGTTAATCTAGCCTAGAGCCATTTTCTCTCTCCTTCCAGCAATCTTGTGTCTTGACAGTTCTGTTTTTGCATTCAACTACAGATGTTTAGCATAAGGGAACTTCATCCCTGGTGCACCTCTAGTAGTAGAAATCATCCTTAAGAGGATGCATATGCCTTCTGTACTCTGAAAGGATGGAAGTCCCTATAATGGAGACAGAGGGTGTGAACAGTCAAACCTATTCTGTATACACATTATAATGACATACAATCCAAGCTCAACTATCAGCAGTACTCTACGAAGGATTTTATCCAAGCCAAACTGCAGCTCTAAGCTTTTACTTGCCAATTATTCATTTATGTTGCACAAACACCCCATACATACAGTAGTTATTGGCAGAACCAGTTAATTTCTGGGCTATAATCTGTGGTTTGTGGGGGTTGGGGGCTATGGGGTACCCTCACCACACCCATTCCCAGCACTACTTAAGAGTGCATAACCCATTTGTCCTGTGGATGCTTATTTTCTTTACTTCCACCATTCTCCCTTCTCATCTGGCAGTGCACTTATTTCATTAGGGGTACAGGATCTTCCCTGTGATAACTTTAGCCTAAAGAAACTTTGTTCCTGGGGCACCTCTCCTCTAGTGGTGGACTTTTTAGATGGTTACTGTGCTGTTTGTACTCTGAAAAAGTGGTAGCCCCTGTCATAGATACAGTGAGTGTGAACGTTCACACCTGCTACATTGCATAAGCGTTATAACTACGTACAGTCCAAGCTCATTTATCAACGGTACTAAGCAGCGTTTCATATATCTCGTTCACACGGTGAGAGATTTACTCCAGCACCATGTAATTCATTGTGGACATGCATGCTGAAATGCAGTGGAGCAGCGTTCAGGCCGCATGGCTTTGGAAAACTCATGGGATGCCCTCTGAAGTTCTGGTGATGGGAGGAGGGTTCCGGTGGGGAAGAAGCAGTCGAGTTGGGGTAACGGTGCCACAGCAATCTTGGATAGGTCTTCTGACCTGAGTTCAGCTAAAGATTGTTTCTAGTAGCCTAAATATAGCTGAACTCAGGGAAGTGATTCTTTTAGAAAACCAATGGCTAAAATATGAAAAAAAACCACAGTCTTGGAGTCGAGCCGTGACACTAGGCATGCACTTATGCATATGTATAAGCACATTCCCAGTGTCACAGCTCAACTCCGAGATCGTGTTTTTTTTTCTACATTTGTAGCCCTCAGTTTTCTAAAAGAATCACTTCAGTTCAGATATGTTAAACTACTAAATAATGGATAACTGAACTCAAGTAGTAAACATTAGTCGACTTCAAGTAAATGACACAGAAGTGCAGGCTGGGAAAGCCTGTCATGGCAGCTGTGTGTGTGCAGGCTGTTCACGTGGCCAAATAAAATGGCGCAAAATGCCCGCTCCACAACCCAATCCCAGGAAAACAGGGATTGTGGAAAGAATGAAACGCAAACTCCAAACAGCAAAACTGTGGCGTTCAGACTTGCACAGCAGCAGCGTCTTGCTGCTGTGCACCAGCAACAATGCTGCAGATTTGTCCATGTGAACGGAGCTATAAACTAAACTGCAACTCTAAGCTCGTACTTAAAAATTCTTGATTCATGTTGCACAAACACCTCATACAGTGCATAGCTGCCCACAGAACCACTAATTCACCTGTGAGATGATGCAGAACAGCAACAGGAAAACAACACCGCAGAGGTTTTAACAGCTGGCTACTGGCTATACCCATGTTTACCAAAAGCAATAACATAGTTTGGCTAAAGTGCCTCTGTACACAGGACAGCTACAGTAGAGAATCTGTGGAAACAGCATGGGGGAGAATTGTCAGAGTACACTGAAGAACTACACTGATTAATCTTACCTAAAGGGGCAATTAAATTGTGAATATTTTTCTTGAGTAATCACTCTTGTACATCTTTGCCAGATTATCATCATTGTAGATACTTGTTGCTTTGTACATCCCTGCTGTGTTACCATAATTGTACATACATTACTTGTTACTTTATACATCTTTGCTTTGTTGTTATTGTGTAGCCCAGCTACTGTCTCATTGCTAGTGTAGGTACTTATTTCATGTTTGGGACGCCCCTGTAAATGGGCTCCTTCACAGTGGGACTCCTTGGTTAACAAAGACTTAAATAAATAAACGAATAAAGACTAGGCTGTCCAGCCTATTTCTTTGGATTACCTCACCACTGGATCAAGTGTTTTTTTATGTTTCACTCTTATTTTCCTGAACTTTGTTCTAGGATCCCTGTGCTCAGAAGAGGCAGCATAGCAAGACTTTTCTTCTTACAGGGTGGCTGGAGTGGGTCTATATTTTACTAGCCTTTAACCTCTGCTGGCCAAGAAACTGAGTGCGAGTAGTCCTGTCACTAGGAGATTGAGTGCAAGTAGTCCTGTTACTAACTGTCCTAATCAGAGCCACAGTTCAAAGCACCACATCAGGCACCACAGGGCCAACCTGTCTTATTTGGAGTGAAACGTCAGTGTCCAGGCCACATATTCTGTTTGAATGATGACTGTGCTGATTTTATTTACTAATCACGGGTTATGGACATTTACATCCTGGGGTACTCAGGATAGATTCAGAAGGGTGTCTAGCCATAACAGCAAATATGCGTGGTCAAAAAACGCACGGTCATAACAGCACCATGCGGTTTTGGAGTTAGTATATCTAATCTAGCGGGATTTTGGACCACGTGGTTTTATACTTGCCACATGGCGTGATTATTGACCACATTGTTTTTGACTGCATGGTCTTGACATAACACCATTCAGAAGCAGGACTCTTTGCCATACTTTGGCTGTCCTCTCAGCCTGGGTCATTCCAGTCCAGAAGACTAAGATCATAGGACAATTCACTTGATTTTCTGAACTTCATATCATTTGCACCCACATGCCCCTAGTGCCTCACAATTCCTGTCTTACCTGTGTACCACTGGCTTCTTGCCTGGGGCACTTCATAGTCCCCTGAGATACTCCTCCATATACTCCAGTTCACGCATAGCCAAAGGTCTCTTATTTATCCAGACATAAGGGGTCCCATACTTCCCTCAGTATAGGGGACTAACTATTGATGTGCTTGCATAGTACTCATCATTCCTCTCTGGATGGAAGCACTCAGTCACGATTGGTATTTTCTGGTTGTGGCCAATTGACCTGGACTCTGGTGTGCCCCAGGGGATCAGTCCTGTCACCAGTGATGGTTTTCATCTATGCAGTATGCTTCAGCAGAGGGAGATCATTAGGAAGAGTACAGTGTTGATTTCATTGTTACACCAATGACGCATAGCTGTATTTCTTAATGCTGATGCTTCAGCACTGCCTGTCATAGATCAATAACTGAATGACCACTAAATGACTCGCACACATGCTAGGAAAAATTGAACTGTTGCTGGTGGGAATAGGCAGGCAGGTCACTACGTTTAGGTCCAGCCTCAGGCTCTGCATCCTTGATGGGATTCAGCTTGAAGCAGTAAAGATGATTCACAGTCTGGGACTAGCCCTTAAAGACTTGCACTGGAATCCCATGTGTCAACTGTAGTTAAGGTCTAATTCTATCATCTAAAAAATATTGTCAGACTGCACTTTTTTCTGGAACCTGCCGATCTGAGGATCGTAAGCCAGGGTTTCATCACAACCCACTTGAATTATTGCAATGCTCTCTGTAAGGGCTTACCTTTGAATTATTACAGCACACTCTATAAGGGCTTACCTTGTAGAAAGATTCATAGTTTGCAGCATGTGCATACTACAACAGCACGGATCCTGACTTCCATTTGGAAGACAGATCGTATCACTCCATTACTATGGGTTCTGCACTGGCTGCCAGTCAGTCACTGGACTGACTAAAAGGTGCTTTTTTATGTTGGTTCGCGCTTGCACAGACAACATCTTGCACTAGTAGCAGATCAGGAGGTGCGGTCACTGTGGGTGAGTGCAGGGTACACATCAGTAGGTGCATCCCTCATTCCCCAATAAGCCAGCAGCAGGCGCTGACATCATGTGGCCACCGGATCTAAGAAAAGGTCCGCTGCAGTGAGAGCAAAGCTGTCATACAGCGGGACCACAACACGCCTCCCGATGTGCATGCAACATGGCGGCACTAACTGTTGCCACCTGTTACAATGCTGCCGGGGAAGTTCACCCCCTGTCGGTATAATAACCCCCCTCCCATTTAAAATGTATGCCAAGGTGTGCCCAATCCCCCTCGGCATCATGCGCACCTCCCAACAGTCTTTCTTTGCTAATGGGGCCCCAATCCCCGAGCTTTAATCCCTCTTCCCCTTTTTTTTGCTGATGGGGCCCTCCCATCAGCATAATGTTCCCCGCTTTTGATGTATGCGGGGGATGCCCAATCCCCTCGACTCTTGTCCCCCCTTCAGTAAGTGCCGATGGGGTGCCCAATCCCTCTCGCCAAAGCATCCCCCAAAAAACATTTAGGTGGCATGCTGGGAGCCTACCCCAGTGTGCCAAATCACCTAAAAAGGAAAAACCATCCCGTGATGTGTTTTTTTTTTTAAACCCTATAAAAAAGAAATTGGTCCCTCGCTGTCTCCCTGCCCTGTCTCGCAACCCGCTCCCACCCTCTATGCACCCTGCCTCCTCACACCCCACCCCCACTCCATACTTTCCTCCAGAGTTTGGTGTGACGATCTTCGGTGGACCGGGAACACGTCTGCACTCTTCAAAGCCAACCATGAACTGAAGAAATGCTGGTAAGCTGTATAATAATGGCATAAATAGGGTTTTTTTCAACTTTGTTACATATCTCAGCCATTTTTGGGAATTTTGGCACCAAATTTTCAACATGGGGTTTTAGGGACCCCTCCTCATGAATTCAGGCACTGTCATGGCGTTATTCAGTCCTGAAAGGTGATTTCACTGTCACTGCGTGGAATCACCTTTGAGATGATTAATGAAATGACAGTGCCACTGTTCATGAGGTCTCTCAGAACCTATGTTGCAAATTTGGTCTGCTTCTCAAAAAATTATTGTTTCTGGCGTGCATTGCACAGTTTCCACATACGCTCATAACTCTGTAAATTTGCAATATTTTCCTCCAGATTTTCAAACTTGACATTTTTATGCACCTCCTCATGAACAGTACAGTTGTCATTTTACATATCCTGGCCAAAATGTGTTTTCGCACATCCAGCATGCATAAGCGTGATCACTGTGCGAAAGCAGTTTTGGGGACAGTTTGAGGACATGACGGTGACGCTGTTCATGAGCAAAGGTCCTAAAATGCCCATGTTGAAAATTTGGTGATGAAATTTCCATGCACCCTTGTAATTTCATAAGTTTGTAATATTTTCATGCCAGATTTTCAACACTGGCATCTTTTCACACCTCCCAGTACAGCTGTCATTTTTCACATCCTGCCCAAAATGTGCTTTTGCACCTGTACCACATAAAATCACAGTGCCACTGTTCATGAGGGGAGGTCCCAAAATGCCTATGTTAAAAATGTGGTAAAAAAAATCCCCAAAATAATTGGGTTACGAACGTGTGTTGCACAGTTTCTATACATGCTCATGACTTCACCAATATTTCATATTTTCACTCCAGATTTTCAACGTTGCCATTTTTTTATATATGTCCTCATGAGCAATACAGTTGTCATTTTCCACATACTGCTGAAAATGTGTTTTTGTCCCTGTGTTGCCAAATGGCATAGCTGCTGTGCAAAACTATCTTTCAGCTAACAAACTGATAGTGCCGCTCTTCATGAGGTGGGCTCACAAAAAGTCCATGTTGAAAATTTGGAGCAAAAATACCAACACACACCTATGGTGTTAGGGATTCCAACTATAGCATCCCACCCTGTAGAAACTGACAGGCGTCAGGAGTGTGACTTGGGATCATTGGCTGTAATGCTCATGCCATTCCACCCCAACCCCCACAGCCAGTGATGGGCATTGTGGTGTGCCTTGCAATGTTCAGCCACAAAGTTCACCCCATTCTCCTATACTGCACCCACCTCAGCATATTTCCTTATGGCATGGGGTACGTATAATGCCAAAAGACCCCAAAGCACACCACGACACTTGTCAGTGTCTACAGGGTGGGGTGAGGTAAAATGGCATGAGCGTTATAGCTGACAACCCAAAGGCACACCCCAATGCCTGTTGGTCTCTGCAGGGTGGGGGTGGGGTTGGCGTCACTTCAATACTTCACTGCCATTCCTATTATGCATCTCTAACTCCTGCACTACCAATGGAAATGCCAGCAAGACAACATTCGGCATTGACAAATACTTGTTTAAATTTATACACCTGACTGTTCTGGACCCCCTTTACATCTGCGAGCTCCTGACCCTCTTATGAGACAGGAAAAGTAATTTGTACCAGGGGCTTCTATTTGCTAGATCTTTCAGAAAAAAAGTCAACAGGCAATCACATTTTTGCAGCCACAACAACTGTCCTCTGGAATGCTTACCAATAGAAATCCTACCGACCAAGTTACTATGATTAAAAAAACTGTTGAACAGATATTTATTAAATCAAGCTGTGATGAATTTCCCCCCTCAGATGTACTATACATGAAATAATTTTTCTTTGTGGATTTCAAAAATATTTGTGCATGTTTAATTGCTTATCTCTGTTACTCAGTCTACGTATTTTATATATTGTGTAGCTCTGTATATTAAAGAAAGTCAGCTGCCTGTAATGGGAAGCCAGCAAGGTAATCTGGGCTAGACAATGAGTGGCTCTGACTTAAAGGAGGCTGAATAGCCACAAGCAGTGAGTCAATCATTTAATCAGGGCTACTTGAATACTAATGTACAGCAGTATTGTATTGTAAATGCTGGTCTTAGCTCAAAAGCTCAGATGACTTTTAGGACCTTGGCCAGATCAAATTTCCCTGAAAAACTAGTTGTTGCCTACAGCGACTGCATGTACCAGCCCTGCCGGACCATGTGAGCTCAAGGTAATTTTATGTGCAAAGTTCAGCCTCTTGGATTAGTCAGGCCTGGTAACTGGACAGTGCTGTGCTGGCTCTGATCAATACTGCAACCAAAAGAGGCCCACCTCAGTTCCCTGTGTGGGAGAGTGAAGCCTTGTGAAAAGATTTGTTCCAAGATCGAAGTGCTAAGAACTTGGAATTTAGTTCAGTTAAGATTTTTTTCTGATTTTACATTTCCTGTCATTTACAAACCTGCTTGTTTTGATTTTCCTAGTGTAATTATATTTCCCAATTTGTTGCCTCTATATCTTGGACATTTTATAAATATTACATTTTCTATATTAAATTTATCTGTGACTGTGTGGTATTTTTAAAAGGTAAAAGTAATTTACTTTACTGGTAAACTTTGTGCTGTCAACGTGACACAAGTCTTTTTTCTCCCAGTTGCAGTGTTGCCCATTATACTGTATATATTGTTCTATGGCTGTACATTTCCAATCTTCAGTCATGCCTATGCAATTTTCTATGGCACTGTGAGTCCTGTAACGGTGTCTTTAATTAAAAAAACTACCTACTGTACTATCAGAGGGACACAGGAAGTTTGGCTTGGCTGTGGCTGAGGTGGGGAGGCAGCAGTGGCTCAATGGCAGAGTGGTGATGGTGGGGGGAGATCTGTTGGCTATCATCTGATGCACCATGCTGTGGTTGTAATGCCAGCCACCAGAGGAACCAATGTAAGAGCAACAATCTTTGCTTCTTTTCCTTGGAGTTCAAATGCACAGCAGAGACTCCATTTACCTGTAATCAAATTTCTGATGGACAGAGCATGAAGTTGCCAGGCAGTAGCCTGCAAGCCAGGGCCTTCAGCTGGTTGCAAAACATTTGCCCAAATCAGCATTAACTCCTTAAGTCACAAATCCCACTATCAACCACCGACTATGCTTTTGCCTTCAGTTTCCCATAAAGTCCTCAATTCTTTGAATGAGGCAGAGATAATGTTATGCTGCTGATCTTAGAGGAAAATGGCTACTGTACATGCAGTAGCAGAAGGAACAGTAAGGTTTGAATTGCCATGGCCAGTCCCTGGGTAGAACTTTGTGATGTTATTTTGCTGTAACTTGGGGGGTGGGCTGGGTCATTTGTGATATAAAGAATGCTAATAGAGCTAAACTGACAATGTGTTGATGTGTGCAGTGGTGAACCTGAGGACTTCAAACTCTGAGGCATGAACTGGTGTGTTGAGAGCTAATGGCAGAGCTGAGACCTAATTCCTCTCCACCTTTAAGGACTGCTTCCTAGGGCAGCATGTCCAACTAGGTACAAGGTTTGATGCCACCTTTGACCTTGTTCTCAATAGTAGGACATATTCAGTGTAGGTCAAGGAACCAGTGGGAGGTAGTGACAACAACTACTGTAGGTAACTTTCTCCCTGGTAGTAGGAAAAACCAGCTGGACCCTTAGCCACCAGGACCAGAAACTTTAGAAAGGCAGACTTTGCCGTGATGTAAGGCCTGGTGTTCAAGGGCTCAGAGTGACTGCATGTGGCTGGTAATGCAGAGCATATGTGGTGCTTGTTGGGGAAGGTAATTGAAGCAACTGCAGAGGTCTGCATTCCTGTAAGCAGTAAGGGAAAAAGAGCCAAACAGTGGCCCTCTGTCTCAGCAAAGACCCATGGCAACTGGTTTTGAACTAAGAGATGGTCTATGACTGCTGGAAATTAAGTTTCCTTCCAGGCCAGTGAGGAGTACAGAGCAGAACTGAGGGACTGCAAAACTAGAATTAAGACAACCACAGAAGGACTGGCAGCCAGGATAGCAGCAGGCACTGCAGACAACCAAAAGCCTTCATCCAGTACATAAATGTAAGGAGGAAGGTGAAGGAAGGGATTGGGCCTTTGAAAAGAGTGGTAGGGGAGGAACCTGTGAGACAGCCAGAGGAAATGACTAAGCATATTTCACTTCAGTGTTCACCAAAGATCCCTGGTGGGTGAGAGGACTCATTAGGAGGGCATATAACATCAGGGGTAGCCACAGTGCAGCTATTGGACATCATGCCTGCCATGGTAGCTAACTGCCTGGCAAAGATCAAGCCAGGTAAGTCGAACGGGGTGGGCAGTTTACACTTGTGCATCATAGAATAATGGAGCACTTGGGTGAGGACAAGGTTTTTGACCCTCTAAGGATGACTGTATGAGGGGCAGAACATGCTAAATCAACCTAATCGCCTTCTTCAAGGTGGTGACCAGGGAGATGAGCAGGGGCTGGGCTGTAGATGTAGTCTGGGCAAAATAATTGAGAGGGGTATATATGAGAACTACAAATGGTGGACTGCTAACTGGCACACAGGCAAGAAGCAGAGAGTGCTTGCAGAGGGGCACTAGCTTCATGTGGAGAAGAGTCCTCAGTCACATCCCTCAGTGTTCAATTCCTCTTGTGATATCTGAGAGCAAGATGTGGTCTCTCATTCCTATTGTGCTCCTTCAATATGCTGGCCATGGTTTTGTTAGCACTCAAATCTTGCCAGGAGTATGAGAGGGCAGCCAGTAGGAGAAAGGCTGTTGAGGGAGGTGCCTTGAACCTAGCGACTGACACTAATCTGAACTCCGCATGGAAACAAGTGATTTATGGTCAGCAGGCAATGGACAATGACCAGAGGAAAAAAACGGAGTTCTGTTTCTGAACTGGGTCTTATTCCTCATCTGGTGCTGTGCAAGGAAGTGCTGCTGTAGATGGGGCTGAAAGTCCCTTGTTCTTGATTATTTTTTGCCCTTGCAACCATGCCTCCTTGAGTACATACTGTTATGGCTTTCACAGCATGGCAGCAAGAACACTGGGAAGTAAACAAACTTGCCTATGCCTGTTGCAGAGGTATGTGCATTCTAGGGGAATTGTAACCACTACTGATTGGAAGCAGGGTGCTGCAGGAGGGCCCAGCTCTGTCAGCATATAAGGAGTGCGATGATCGTTGTGGCCACTGCCTGTTTGAGAACTGAACACTGCAGGAAGGTCCAGTTCTTCAGGCTGCTCCTAGGTGGAGATGCTACAGGAGGGTCCCAACTAGAACAGACATTCATAGGCACAGACACTACAGGAGGGTCTGGCTTGCTTTCCTGCAGTGGCACCTGTAAGACAGAGCATTGCTGCTTAATGGGTGAGGACTGGGAGCTACAGGAGGGTCCAGTTCTTCAATTAGCTCCTGTGTGTGGATGCTGCAGGAGGGTCCCAGCCAGGACAAACAGCTGCAAGCTTGGACACTACTGGAGGGTCTGGCTTGTAATGTGGTGAGATGTGGCCACTGCCTGAATGGGAAGTGAACACTGCAGGAGGGTCCAGTTCTCAGGTAGTTGTTTAGGTGGGGATGCTGCAGGATGGTCCCAACCAGACCAGGGGCATGCAAGCTTGGATGCTGCTGGAGGGGTCCAGTTTGTCTAAGGCAATATAGTGTGGCTACTTAACCCCTGTGGAGAATGCTACTCATTGAAAGTTTTTGTTTTGTTTTGCCATGCATGAATAGGCACAAGCATATAGAAAATTGTTAAAGGAAGCACTGAGGTTAACGAACATATGAACATATGAAATTTGCCAGCAGATAAAGGCCTAGAGGTCTATCAAGTCTGCTTGAATGTGCAGCTAACACCCCTTATTCTGCAGCTACCCCTCCCTTCCACCCTTCCCCTTCATTGACCCTCCCCCCTTGTCCTGTCCCATCCCCTTTTGAAGCAGTCCACTGTTCTACTGGATACCACTTCTGCAGGTAACGCATTCCACCCAGCCACCACCCTCTCTGTAAAAAAAAGTGTCTCCTCATCTCCCTCCTGAACCTTCCTCCCTCCAGTCTCATATCATGGCCCCTGGTGTCCCTCCCCTCCCTTACTTTGAACAGCCCCTCTGTACCTGTCTTGTTTATTCCTTTCATGTACTTAAAGGTTTCAATCATGTCCCCCCATCCCTCCTCTCCTCCAGTGAGTACATGTTCAACTCCCTCAGCCTCCTCTCGTATGGTAAGTCCCCCAGCCCCTTGATCATCTTTGTCACCCTGCGCTGCACCCCCTCCAGTAACTTAATGTCCCTCTTCAGATACGGGCACCAGTACTGCACGCAGTACTCCAGGTGTGTTCTAACTAATGATCTATACGTGGCAGAATCACCTCCTCCCTCCTCGAGGATATATCCCTTGCAATACAACCCAGCATTTTGTTGGCCTTAACCTCATGCTTAAATATCGACGTGGTGCTACATGAGTCAGAAAGAAAGGTGAAAAGTAAAATTAGTTGGTATAAATACCTGAAGGTTTGGAAGCGATCAGGGGTCATGGCTAGCCTTTAAAGGTGCACGAAGTAAACTGGACACTGCAGTCCTGACTAGGGGATTGGCCTCTAGCAGTCCAAAATTTACGATCATGCATCAACCAATAGGATGGATAGAGGATAACCCATTGGTGAGGACTTTCTGAGCACTAGAAAGGTTGCAGGGGATAACCACATATTATTCAGTGAGAGCAGTAATTATAAAATTAAGCTCAAGGACTTAACAGCCAGTAAACAGTGGATGTGGGATTTAATCCTGGATCTCCAGGTTCACAGCTCTGCACTCTAACCACTAGGACAAACTAGACCTCTGAAATGAATAACATCTTTTAGGCATGAGAACTGCCATTCCTGTTCTTGATTACAAAACATTAATTTGGCAACATGGATGTTGGTTTGTTGCTGGGAAGTTCCATCTAAAAGAAAAATCACCAGAGATATAGAAGCAAGAGTGAAAGAATGGAAGAGTTGGCTGCACCAACCAGAGCTGGATCAGCACCGCTAGACTTTTGGTATGATTGTAGACAAAAACCATACTATGAATAGAGTTAAAATAAATACCAAGCATGAAGAGTCATACACACACACACTCCCATACACCATACTTCCCAAGTGTCTCTAATTATTATCAGTGAAACATAGAAACAGAATTTGACGGCAGATAAGGACCGCTTGGCCCACCCAGTCTGCCCATTTCCCTACCTAATGGATAAGCTACAGATCCTAGTTAACCAGCAGCCTACTTCTTCCTACCCTCACCCCCTTGAATGGCCTTATGACTGTCCCATGCATGCTTGAATTCCACCACTGTTTTTGACTCCACAACCTCTTCCAGAAGGCCGTTCCATGCATCCACAACCCTCTCTGTGAAAAAATACTTCCTTAAATTACCTCTGAGCTGCTCCCCTCTATCTTCAAATTGTTCCCCCTTGTTCTTGCACACCTCTTTTTTTGAAAGATGCTACCCTCTTGGACTTTGTTGATTCCCTTGAGGTACTTGAAAGTTTCTATCATGTCCCCCCTCTCCCTCCTTTCCTTGAAGTTATACATATTAAACTCCTTTAGTCTCTCTTCATATGTCTTCCGGTGCAGACCCTGTACCATTTTAGTTGCCCTCCTCTGGACAGCTTCCATCCTGTCTATGTCTTTGCAGAGATTCGGTCTCCAGAACTGCATGCAGTATTCCAGATGGGGTCTGACCAGCTGTCTGTACAGAGGGATAATAACTTCCTGTTTTCTACTGGTGATGCCTCTCCTATGCATCCCAGTATCTCCCAACCTCCTTGCTGCCCTCTCACATTGCTTGCCCACCTTTAGGTCATCTGATATGACTACCCCAGGTCCCTTTCCATTTTGTTGTTGTTAGTATCTCACCCCCATTGTGTACTCTTCCCTGGGTTTTTGTTTCCCAGGTGCATTACCTTAACAAGTCCTTCTCATCCTTTCCACCCCACCTTGTGCATCAACTCTGTTGCAGATCTTGTGTCATCTGCAAAGAGACATACTTTTCCTCCAGTCCCTCTGCAATGTCGCTTATAAAGACATTGATGAGGACCAGTCCTAATACTGAACCCTGCGGTACCCCACTAGTAACCTCCCTTTCTTCAGAGTGGACTCCATTTACTATTACTTTCTGTGTCCTATTCTCCAGCCTATTCTTAACCCAGGCTGTCATCTTGGGACCCACTCCCAGGCTGGCTAACCTGTATATTAATCTTTTGTGTGGGACTGTGTCAAATGCCTTGCTAAAGTCTAGGTAGGCAATGTCCACAGCCCCTCCCTGATCTACTACTTTGGTCACCCAGTCAAAGAAAGCTATCAGATTTGTCTGGCATGACCTTCCCGCTCTGAATCCATGCTGCCTTGGGTCCTGTGCCCTCTGGCCTCTAGATACCGACAATTCTTTCCTTCGAGTAATTCCATCATTTTCCTATCACTGAGGTTAAACTAACAGGTCTGTAGTTTCCTGCTTCTGCCTTGCTCCCACTTTTGTGAAGGGGAATCACATCTGCCCTCCTCCAGTCCTCAGGTACCACCCCATCCTCCCATGATTTGTTAAAGATGGTAGTCAGTGGTGTCACTAGTTCTACCCTTAGTTCTTTTAGAATTCTGGGATGAATCCCATCAGGCCCCATTGCTTTGTCCACCTTCAGTTTTAAGAGTTCTTTCATAACCCTTTCTTCTGTAAATGAGCTGGTATCAACTTCTGTATCCAGTGTTTCTACTGTTTGTTTTAGGTACCTCCCCCTCTTCATTTGTAAATACTGAGCAAAAACATTTGTTTAGTATCTCTGCTTTTTCACAGTCTCTGTCTGCCCACTGTCCCTCCCCTTTATTAAGCCTCACTATCCTCCCTTGGTCTTCCTTCATTCCCTGATGTACCTATAAAGGTTTTATCCCCTTCTTAACTGAGTTTGCTATCTTTTCCTCGGTTTGGGCCTTTGCTGTTCTGGCTGCCTTCCACTGCTTTTTGCTTTAACTGATACAGTTCTCTGTCCTGCTCCTTATGTGATTCCTTGTACTTCCTGAATGCTTTCTTTTTCTCTTGAACCTTCACTGCCACTTCCTTTGAGAATCATAGTGGTTTCTTACATAATTTTGTTTTATTTGCTACACACAAAGGCTTGTTACCTCTGTGATGGCAGTTTTTATTATTCCTCATTGTTCTTCCACCCCACCTTCCTGCCCATTTGCTAGTGCATTCCTTAGGCACTCACCCATTTTGGCAAAGTCAGCCCTCCTAAAGTCCAGTACTTTTGCCTTTGTATGGCTTGACTCTACAGCTGTGTTTATTGTGAACCATACTGTTCGATGGTCGCTAGTTCCCAGGTGGCTACCCACTTCTACATCTGTGATCCTCTCTCCATCTCCATTTGAGAGAACCAGGTCTAAGATTGCTCCCTCTCAAGTGGGCTCCAATACTAGTTGTCTAAGGCATGTCTTCTGGTGCAGACCCTGCACCATCTTAGTTGCCCTCCTCTGGACAGCTTCCATCCTGTCTATGTCTTTGTGGAGACTGCGTCTCCAGAACTGCATGCAGTACTCCAGATGGGGTCTCACCAGCTGTCTGTATAGAGGGATAACAACTTCTTGTTTTCTACTGGTGATGCCTCTCCTGTGCATCCCAGTATCCCCACAGCCCTCCTTACTGCCCTCTCACATTGCTTGCCCACCTTTAGGTCATCTAATATGACTACCCCGAGGTCCCTTTCCATTTTTGTTGTTGTTAGTATCTCACCCCCCATTGTGTACTCTTACCCTGGGTTTTTATTTCCCAGGTGCATTACATTGCAGTTCTTAGCATTGAATCTAAGCTGCCATACATTTGACCATTCCTCTAACCTTGCCAAGTCCCTTCTCATCCTTTCCACCCCACCTTGTGCATAAACTCTGTTGCAGATCTTTGTGTCATCTGCAAAGAGACATACTTTTCCTTCCAGTCCCTCTGCAATGTAGCTTATAAAGACATTGAAGAGGACCGGTTCTAATACTGAACCCTGTGGTACCCCACTAGCAACCCTCCTTTCTTCAGAGTGGAATCCATTTATTATTACTCTCTGATCATCTTGTGATTTCCTGGACATCCTGGATTTTTCTGCTGGTTAAAACAACTGTATTTGTTAAGCAGCAAATAGGTAATTACTGGTGACCCCCTTTATCACATGCTTCACAGACATCTTTCAAACATCATATTAACCCGAAAACCAGTTATTAGGGCATTTTCAAATCTCACTTTCCATAGCTGTGTCAGTCCCAGTACACGTGCCACCTCATTGGTTCATGCTCTGTATGTGAGTGGGTTTAACACTTCAGAAACATTGCAGCTTCATTTCCTCGCTACTGAGGAGCGACACTGATCATTTGCCCTTCAGTCATGGTAACTTCTACAGCATTTATACTATTTATCTAGTTGATCTTGTCTTTATATCATCACAAATATATCTTGTTGATCCTGCTGTAGTTAGACTTTGCTTGGAGCTTCTGTCCAAACTATCGTGATCTCCAGCATAACTCTGTCCGACTTTACAGTCAGGTTCAACAGTAACAATTAAAACATGCATTTGCCAATGCCAAATGTTGCCTTGCAGGCATTGACATTGGTAGTACAGGAGTTAGAGAGATGCATAATAGGAATGGCAGTGAAGTATGGAACTAACGCCAACCCCACCCCACCCTGCAGAGACTGACAGGCATTGAGGTGTATCTTTGGGTCATTGGCCATAACACTCATGCCATTTTACCTCACCCTACCCTGCAGACTCCGACAAGTGTCGTGTTGTGCCTTGGGGTCATCGGGCCTTATGCTCACCGCATTCCATAAGGAAATATGTTGAGATGGGGGAGAATAAGGTGAACTTTGGGGCCAAAGAGTACAAGGTGCACCTTGATGCTGTCACTGGCTGCAGGGTGGGGGTGGCGTGGGATTGGGTGAGCATTACAGCCAACAATCCAAAGTCACACCCCTGACACCTGTCAATCCCTACAGGGTGGGACGTTATGGTTAGAAACCCTAATGCCCTGGACATTTTTTCGTATTTGCACTCCAAATTGTCAACATGGGCTTTTTGTGCCCTCACCTCATAAAAGCATTTGGGAAGTCCGCTCATGAACAGTGGCACTGTGATTTTGTTAATCTGTCCTGAAAGTTGATTTCCCAGAGTGACCACTCCATTGTGTGCCAAAGGTGTGAAAACACATTTTGGGCAGGATGTGAAAAATGACAGCTGTACATAAGGAAGTGTGAAAAAATGGCAATGTTGAAAATCTGGAGTGAAAATATGAAAAATTCTCGAAGTTACGAGCGTGCGTGGAAACTGTGCAATGCATGCTCTTAACACAGTCATTTTTTGGAATTTTTTCCCCACATTTTCAACATAGGCATTTTGAGACCTCCGCTCATGAACAGTGTCAATGTGATTCTTTTAATGTGTCCCAACATTGATTTTCCACAGCGACCATGCCATTGTGTACCTGATGTGCGAAAACACATTTCAGGCAGGACGTGAAAAATGACAGCTGCACTGTTCATAAGGAGGTGTGAAAAAATGGCAATGTTGAAAATCTGGAGTAAAAATATTAAAAATTCTCAAAGGTATGAGCGTGCATAGAAACTGCACAATGCACACTTGTAACAGTCATTTTTTGGAATTTTTTCACCAAATTTGCAACATAGGCCTTTTGGGAGCCCACCTCATGAACAGTGACACTGTCATTTCATTAATCAGTCCAGAAAGGTGATTCCGCACAGTGACCACGTGATCACCTTTCAGGACCAAATAACAAAATGACAGTGACTGAGTTCATGAGGTGGGGTCCTAAGGACCCCATGTTGAAAATTTGGAGCCAAAACTCACAAAAATGGTTCAGAAATGGACCCGGGTAGCCGGAGAGCTGGCAGGGGAAGGGAGAATTGATCATCCCTCCAGATGCTGTCCTCCCTCAGGGGTGGGATACCCAGGATGCAGCAGTGTCCGACACTCCTGTAGAGAGCCAGTGGAAGTACCAGTCCTTGAAGGGATGGGTGGCTCTGATACTAGGGGTTGGGCGGGATGTCATACGGCGCATGAGAGGCTAGATGTATGTCAGCACATCACCTCTCGGGACTGAGTCCCAAGCGCTGGCATCCACAGGGGGATTGGACAGGGGGACAAAAACAGAAAAACAAGGAAAAATCACCTTCATGATCCTGGATGATGACCTCTCTGCTTGCCTCAGACCACTGACACCAGACTGACCTCACTGTGCAGAGAAGGGGAGGAGGCACTCTAGGGGCAGATCATGGGTCCGGGATCTGGCAGTGAACATTGAGAGGCCTGAAGGAGAGGATCAAGAGGGTAGGAAAAACCAGGTGGAAAAAAGAAAAGTATAAAAAAAATAAACTCACAAAAATGGCCGAGATATCCACCTAAGTTGAACCCCCCCATTGATGCCATTATACAACTTTTTGTGATTTTCTTCAGTTCACGGTCGGGTTTTGAAGAGTTTAGACCTGTCCCACTCCACCGAAGATCGTTGTGCCATGCTCTGGAGGTAAGTATGGGGTGAGGGGGAGGTGGGGTGCACAGAGGGTGGGTGCGGGTTGGGTGCAGGTTGGGGCGAGGTCACTGCTACTCAACGATGGACTGTTTTCTTATTTTCAGGAGTGGACATCACAGGAAGATTTTCTTTATTTACAGGTGAAATTGAACAACTGTTGGGCACACTGAGGTGGGCTCCCAGTGTGTCCCATGACTTTGAGGGGGTTTTGTTGGTCACATTGGAGTGGGCTCCCAGTGTGGCACACAATGGGGGTGGGGTCTGGCGGGCAGGAACATGCCGACGTGGTCGGCTTCAGAACACATGCAGGTACACTGGGGTGGGTTCCCAGTGTGCCACACAATCTTGAGGGGAGATTATAAACATGCCAATAGGGAGATTGGGCATCTCCCGAAGTTGGTTTGCTGGGGATTGTGAGAGGCGGATGGCGACAGCCACCACCATGTTTATTGAAATGTTTAGGGAGGCAATGTATGCCCTACAATGTTGGGACGCTCCGTCATTGCAGCAGTCAAATTCTTTCAAGTTGGTGGCATGCTTCTCAAGGGCTGTCATAGACAGCGTGCTCATTCATTGGTGCCACAGAGACCAGCCAAAAATTGCAGTTACGCCTTTGGCCACAACGTGGCTGCACCTCCACAACCTGCTGCTCCAGCAAGCTGTCACAGAATGTTGCTTGTGCTGTGCATGCAAGACAACATAAAAAGGGTTGAAAATGTTTACTTCCACTGAACTGACATGTATTGTTAACAGTAGAGTGAGGTTGAAAACAGTAAGGTTTCCAGGAAATAAAAGCTGTTATAGTATGTTATTATAAAACATTTACTGGTGGAGTTTTTTCAGGAATCATTCCTGGTACGGAAGGTGGAGGAGTTCACAGGAGAGGCAGCCATCCTTTCAAGTTACAATAGTCCTTATGAACCAGGACAGAATAGAGGAGTTCACAGTTCTGGACCAACTGGGAGCCAGTGACCACCAGACAGCATGGTTTGATATCTACCAAGAAGTGGTAAAAAAACAGTACAGTACCAGAAAAGGACCTGGATTTTAGGAAGGCTGATTTTGATAACATGAAGGTGCTGTTGAAGGATAAGGTACAGTCAAAGGGGTGGGGATAGAGGTGATGGAAGCAAAGTGGGGAGTGATACAAAATGGGATATCAGAAGTCATATCTTTGTGTTGAATTAATAGGATAGAAAAAGAGTGGTAAGAAACCCCTGTGGCTTACAAGAGAGGTGGGGGTAGCTGAGAGGTCAGTGGAAAATGTTTTTAAAAACATACACATCCAGTCAAAAGGAAGGTAGTAGGGTAGAGTTTCATAACAGTATGTATACTTACAGGTTTCTGGCACTCACACAACCCCTGAGAGGGAAGCAATGAAAAATTCCTTCACTGAGTTTGAGACAAAAAGCATACTCAATTTATTGTAGAATGCTCCGTGGAGTTAAAAACTGCCTGAAATGTTTGGGACCAGCAGGACCATGAGGAAGGCTAAGGCTGACACATACATTGAGAATAGCAGAGGGAGTGAGGAAGGGAGACAAAACCTTTTTTTGTTACATGTGAGAAAAGCTAAAATATAAGGAAGAAGTTGCTGGACTGAAGAAGAGGAATGAGTGGGAGAAGAGGATAACATGCAAACATCCTGAACAAATATTTCTTCTCAGATTTCACAGTTGAGGAAAAGGGGCCTTTGCCTAACTATTCTATCAGGATGAAAGGGGAGGGTGTAAATGAGGATCTAATCTCAGTGACAAGGGTGCTTGAGGTCTTAATGCACTGAAGGTGGATAAGTCTATGGACCCAGAAAGGCTGTCTTCCCTTTTGTGGAAGAGATGGGGCAGGCCTTAGTGAAGCAACGGATGGGACTCTTCAGCAGCTCAGTGGAGACAGGATAGTACCCAGGGACTGGAGGACAGCCAGTGTAGTTCTCCTGCAGAAGAGCAGGAGCAAGCATGAACTGGAGAACTACAGACCTGCAGTTTAACTTCTACAGTGGGTAAGCTGCTACAGATCATAATAAGGGAGAGGCTGGAAAGGGTCCTGAGAGAAAACAGTTTTCTGAACAATGGACAGCATGGTTTCACAGGGGGTGGTCATGTCAGACTAACCTGCTCAACCAGATCAATCTGTCAGTGGTATAAAAACCAAGTACCAAATTTGTCACATTTAATGGTAATATGTCCTACTCTCACTGCATTGTGGCAAAACACATTTAGATCAATTAATAACACCCTTAATACTAACTAATACTAATATAGTGAAGTAGAATTGTGTTTATTAGGTTCATCTACTTTCCAAACTCTCTCAGAAAGTCTAATCTTAAATTATTGAATATGATGCTTATAATGCACTACGGTGCATAGTCAGAATGTGGAAGAATCCTATAGCTCCTACTTGGGATCTTTGGAAGAATCTTTTAATAGAATGCACGTGACCAGAAAAGCAGCAGTACTTTACTTCCACATGCATTCAGAAATACTGGGAGATCTGGGGTACATTGCAGTGTGCCCTGGCTAGAAATGTTCTTTAATTTAAAAAACTTGATTTATCAGATCATAGTAAGTTTAACATATCCAGATATCCTTAGAAAACATTTGATATGTCCTTAGAATATTCTAATTTTTCCAAACTTGTATATAATCTCCCAAGAAAGAAAATAAGAAAGTAAATTATATATATATATATATATATATATATTTATATAGCTATATATATATATATATATATATATATATCTATAGATATAGATATATATATATATATTCTATGCAAAAAACGTTGTTAATGCATCATTTAGGGTTAAAACACAAAAAAGTAAGGAAATGAAACTTTTAGGGGAGATTTGAGGTGCATTGCAGTATGCCCTGGCTAGAAATGTTCTTTAATTTAAAAAACTTGATTTATCAGATCACAGTAAGTTTAAAACATATCCAGATATCCTTAGATAACATTTGATATGTCCTTAGAATATTCTCATTTTTCCAAACTTATATATAATCTCCCAAGTAAGAAAAAAGGAAGTAAATTATATATATATATATATTCTATGCAAAAAACATTAATGCATCACTTAGGGTTAAAACACAAAAAGTAAGGAAATGAAACTTTTATGGTTGACCCTTCCCCCCCTTGAACCTGTACATCATCAGGAGATTGACAGCTGATGGGGTGTGTCCTTGGGGTTGTGATGCCTAAATCTCACCCCATTCCATGTGTAATCATATTCACAAGCCACAGAAAAGAAGAATGGGGTGAGATTTAGGCCTCACAACCCCAAGGACACACCCTGTCACTGCGCTCCCACCAACTTATAAATTTCTGTGTAAGATAAGACTGCAAGTACTGAATATCATGTGTATTGCTGGGAGTGCATATGGCATAAGCTGAGAAATTAACTTTTTTCAACTGGCCATCTTGTCCCACATTCACGATCAAAGATTGCGATCAAAGAATCTTGCGATCAAAGAATTTGCATGTTCACGAAGATTGTTAGCGAGTCGCGATCAAAGAATAAAAATGTGTGAAACTCTATTTTTTGACCATTTTTAACAAAACCAAAGGCATGGCTTGATAGAGTGAAGCCCCTTGAGCAAAACCCATCCAAGTTTTATTTCAGGAATCATTCCTGAGTTGAGATATTTGAGTTTTTGAGTTTTACCAACCAGAACCTTGAAACAAGATGGCGGCCTTCACGATCAAAGAATTCTCAGGGTCAGAGATTCTTTGATGGCAAGCCTGCAAATTATTTGATCATGAAGAGGGACCAGGTGTCCAAAACCCCATTCTTTGTTAGCAAAACAACCATATCAATTTTCCCATTGACTTATGAGGGGAACTTAAAATTGCAATAACTTTTGAATGGATTAATATTTTTTCACGAAATGAAAAGCAGCATGTTTGTTGATTGAAGCTCTTTCAGATGAGCCCACTCACAGAGCAGCATGCCACATGACGGCTGCGCAGCAACATGGACAAAATCCCCAAAACTGCCCACATAACTGATGAAAAGTGCATTTTTCAGCATTTTGTGTGCACAAAGACCATAATTCTGATAGAAGCAAAATTTGGCAGACCAAGAGATCTACCATGCCCCACTGTGCATACCAAATTTCATGCAAATCCATTGAATGAGTCCAAAGTTATTAATGCGCAAAAGTTTGAGTTTATCATAGACGTGGCTTCATAACCATAAATATAGGGGTGCAAACGCACGCCTGTATATATTTATATATATATGTGGGATATGACATGTACTGACTTAAGATATCATTTTTACCTTTATGGGAGGGGATTGGTCTGTTGATGTCTCACAAGTGGCGAAGCCACGAGTGAGACAGCAATAGACAAATACACTCAAATGAAGATAAAAATGATATCTTAAGTCAGCCCATGTCACATTTGAGTTATACAATAGGTATTTATGTGGATTTTTGATAGAAATAGTAAAAATCTACAAAAGAAAGAAAAGCAATGTAAACTACTTAGACTGCCTTATAGTCAATCAAAAAATAAATGACATCTCATATTTTACTTTCTTATTGAAATAGTTTTGCCAGGAAAGGACTAAGAAGCCACAAAACTCATTTCCTGTGGTGTTTTGGGGAAAATAAATGAAATTGGTCACTGAGCATGAGAGAAAGTATTTTTCACAGAAAGAGTGGTGGAAAGGTGGAATAGGCTGACGGAGGAGGTGGCCTGTGCAAAAACAGTGGGGTGATTCAAATGTGTGGGGAAGATACATGGGCTTGCTAAATACTTTATCAAAATGGGAGGGGGACAAAAGGAGTGAAGAGCCACTAGGACTCTTATATTCCACATTGGATATACAAGACTGAGCAGACATGATGGGCCAAATGGCCTTTTTCTGCTGGAAAATGTTGTATTCTATGGTTTGAGGACTATGTTGTTTGGTTAGGTTGAATTTTGGAAAAAATACATAGAGCAAAAATATCATTATACAGGAGTGGTAATGCACATATGCTCATTATCACTCATATATTATTATTTGTGTCATAACATGAATGTTAATACCCATGATAAATGTATTATTACTCTTGTATTATGAGATTTGAAAGTGTTCAAAATAGGGGTTTTAAATATAGTGACCAAACTGGACTGTAAATACATCAAAGAAACAAAGATTTTAGTACCCACTACTAGCTGTAGATAACAAAATGTACAGGCCTGATTTTCAAATAGAAATCTTTGATGCAAGGTGCCTGTGCCACATGGATGTGATGCAAGTGGCACCTTGCATCAAAGTTTGTGGCAATCCTGATTTTTGAACACAGGCTGTGTCAAAATTGGGATGCCATGCATCAAAGTCACCCAGTGCCACCCTTGTAACAGAAGCGCCCATGTGCCAGGTCGCAAGGGGGCTTGTGCCACATTAGGGCTGCTAAATCTCCTTTTTTGGTATTTCAGAAGCCTCACCAAGGTCACAACAGTGGTCTTAGTTTAGACCAGCCAGGTCTTAACAACTTAACATGTTTAAAAAAAAATTGCTAGTCACACAAGTTAAAGGTTCAGCTTGTTGGTAGTGGATTTTAGCTTCTTAGTATCCAGAGGCTGTCATTATGTACTCTATGGCAGTGGAGAAAGTTAGTGTTGTCTGTCTCTTATTTTAATATTTTCAAGTCCTATTTAGCTGTAGCCTCTTATCGCCAGACACTTGTCCACTCCCCCCTCCCCCACCCGGAAACATCTGTCCTAAGCCATCTGGCTCTGCTGTTAGCCCCCTCACCAGCCAAATTACAGACACAAATTAATAACTTGATATTATGGCAGCTGCCAGCAAAATAATTTACCTGCTGACTGAGAGCTGCAGCATTGCCTTTTCTTGGCTGGCTTTGTTTCCTCGAGAAGATGCTGTGGCCGGCATGCTCCATCGTCTGCCGCTTATACAGTGAAGTGATGTGAATTCTGGGCAGTGGCCGTGATGCACTATGGCATGCTAATAACCCTACCTACTCAATGGCTTTTCACCCCCTCCTTCCCCCCACCAATGTACCCTTATGCCTTTCCCATGCATGTTTAAAACCCTCCACTGTGTTCTCCCCCCATCTCCTGTGGCAATTTATTCCATGTGCCCACCACCCTCTCTGTGAAGAAAAACAGATTGCTTTCACTGTCAAACACAGACCTTGGACTGTCCATCCCTAGGTTTTCACTGCATCATGTTAATGACAAAAAAATGTGAAACCAGTCCATCCATTCATTTTGCAGCTCATGTCCTGGCCCACCAATAAATTGCAGCAGGAGCCCTTAAACACTTCCTGTTAACAATCACAATAGGAACTAGTGTTCTGTGCTACACATGACACTAAAACTGGGTTCCCAGAAATAAGGCAACCTATGTTTGCAGGGAAATGGTCCTCTCTTATCGGAAATATCACCATACACTTAGGTTCATGGGAGATGATGCATGCATGGAAACCGGGGGAGGTGGGGTGACGATAGTGCTAACATGTGCAAGAGTCTTGGCTTCCTTTTCAAAATCAGAATAGATTATAGCAGTGCACTGTTGCATGGGGTTGGAAACTGAACCCAGGTGGTTCCCAGTATTGTGTCCTGTCCCTGATTCTTTCTCAATATTTTCCTCTATCCCTCCTAAAATCTGTGTTTCCAGGACTGCATAGTGGGGATTGTAATCACAAAAATCAGTCTTAACGTTCAGTTTGGACTGTTTCTTTCTTCAGAAAATGCTTTTTACAGAAAGTCCCTTAATCTACCAAATTCCTGAATGGTTATTATAAATGTTCCTGATTTTTGTAAGCCTTGTCCCTGATTTATGAGGGAGCGGGAGATTCAGAGGTATGCACTCCTCACTCACAACCAAGGTGACTGCCTGTAATGCTTCCTCTCTGTGGACTGGTGAGAGGTAATCTTGTTCACCAGGACCGACACCTTCCATAACTATGACAACCTCGGACTGAGAAGCAAGGAGGCAAAACACTCACTCTTGGGTCTGTAGCCTAAACAGCACCAATACCACTTTCTCAACCTGAGATGGACACTTTGGGGAAATCCAGCTCGGTGCTCCAGGTCTGTACCCTGACTGTCCATGTTGGCTGGCCATCCTCCTCTTCCTGCCTGGCTTCTCATTTTAAAAACCCCAGTACTGCTCCCATCTGCAGAGTCACACCAGAGCCCTGCTTCACAACAGCAGCACCAGCCCCTGCCAAGGGCACATAATGTGCACATTTGGACCAATATCCACCATCACCCCCAGGTGTTACTGCCCACATATACCTGAGCTGCAGCCCACATGGTCTCGCAGACTCCTGGCAGTTCCTCTGGGATCTTCTGCAGCTCTGCCATCTCCTTGATTTTCAGTTCCCTATGAAGCCATTGTCAGCCTGCTCTGCTGCCTCCCTCACAGCACAGCAGCATCACACCCTGAAGCTGACACAGAGGGGAACAGAGAGAGTGGGGCAACCATCATGAAGTGGGAGGGAACGGGAGGGTTTACTTGCACTCTGGGTGCCGGGACAGGGAATGGAGGGAGTGGGGTGGACAGCATGCAGTGGGAAGCAGCATGAGGGTTTACTTGCACTCCGGGTGCCGGGATGGGGAACAGTGGGAGCGGGGCGGACAGCACACAGGAGGGAGTGGGAGGGTTTACTTGCAGTCTGGGAGCTGGGATGGGGAATGGAGGGAGTGGGTGGACAGCAATGTTTCAGCAGGCAAGGCATGCCTGGCAATGACTGGGTTCTCTCCGATTGCAACAGCGAAATTCTTTCAAGTTGGTGGCAGGCTTTTGCAGCACTGTCATAGACAGCATACTATTTCATTGATATCACAGAGCCCAGTCCACAAAAGCAGTGGTGCCATTGGCCACAACACAACGCACCTCCAAAACCTGCTACTCCAAGCTACCACAATATGTTGTTTGTGCTTGCACGCAAGAGAACATAAAACAAGCATTTGTCAATGCCAAATGTTGTCTTGCTGGTGTTGGCATTGGTAGTGTAGGAGTTGAGAGATGCATAATAGGAATAACAGTGAAATATAGAAGTGACATCAACCCCACCCCACCCTGCAGAGAGTGACAGGCATTGGGGTGTGCGTTTCGGCCACTGGTCATAATGCTCATGCTATTTCACCTCATCTTACACTGCAGAATCTGACAAGTGTCACCTTGTGCCTTGGGGTCATCAGGCCTCATGCTCACCCCATTTCATAAGTATGTACAGATGGGTGCATCATAGGAGAATGGGTTGAACTTTGGGGCTGAAGAGTACAGGGCACACCTTGATTCCTGTCAGTGGCTGCAGGGTGGGGGTAGATGACCAGTGGCATGAGCAGTACAGCAGACAATCCAAAGACACACCCCTGATGCCTGTTAGTCTGTACAGGGTGGGACTTAATGGCTAGAAACCATACTGCTCTGGGCATGTGGTGGTATTTGCACTCCAAATTTTAAAACATGGCCTTTTTGTGACCCCACCTCATGAAAGCATTTGGGACCTCTGCTCATGAACAGTGTCCCTGTGATTTTATTAATCTGTCTTGAACATTGATTTCCCACAATGACTGTGCCATTCTGCACCACATTAAAATGTCAGCTGCACCATTGATAAGGAGGTGTGAAGAGATGACTATGTTGAAAATCTGAAGTGAAAATATTAAACATTCTCAAAGTTACGAGCATGTGTGAAAACTGCGCATTGCACGCTCATAACACTGTCATTTAGTGGAATAATTTCACCACATTTTTAACATAGCCATTTTGGGACCTCTGCTCATGAACAGTGGCACTATGATTATCTTCATCTGCCCTGAACATTGATTTCCCACAGCGACCGCGTGATTGTGTGCCACATGTGCAAAACTACATTTTGGGCAGGATGTGACAACTGACAGCTGTACTGTTCATAAGAAGGTGTGCAAAAATGACAATGTTGAAATCTGGAGTGAAAATATTACAAATTCTGGAAGTTACAACTGTGCGTGAACACTGCGCAATGCACGCTTGTAACATAGTCAATTTATGGAATTTTTTCACCAAATTTTCAACATAGGCATTTTGGGACCTCTGCTCATGAACAGTGTTACTGTGATTTTCTTACTCTGTCCTGAGCATTGTTTTCCTACAGTGACTGCACCACTGAAAGTCGGATGTGCAAAAACACAGTTCAGGTAGGATGTAGAAAATGACGGCTGTACTGTTCATAAGGAGGAGTGAAAAAATGGCAATGGTGAAAATCTGGAGTAAAAATATTAAAAATTATCGAAGTTACGAGTGTGCATGGAAACTGCACAACGCACCCTTGTAACACAGTTATTTTATCGATGTTTGTCACCTAATTTTCAACACAGGCATTTTAGAACCTCTGCTCATGAACAGAGTCACTGTGATTTTCTTAATCTGTCCCAAACACTGATTTCCCACAGCGATCACGCTATTCTGCACAGGAAGTGCGAAAACACAGTTTGGTCAGGATATGAAAAATGACAGCTGTTCTCTTCATAAGGATGTGTGAAAAATTGGCAATGTTGAAAATCTGGAGTGAAAATATTACAAATTTGCGAAGTTACGAGGGTGCGTGGAAATTGCGCAACGCACGCTCATAGCACAGTCAATTAATGGACTTTCATCACTAAATTTTCAGCATAGGCATTTTAGGACCTCTGCTCATGAACAGTGTCACTGTGATTTTCTTAATCTGTCCTGAACACAGATTTCCCACAGCAACTGCACTATTCTGCACCGGAAGTGCAAAAACACATTTCAGACAGGATGTGAAAAATGTCAGCTGTACTGTTCATAAGGAGGTGTGGAAAATGCCAGTGTTGAAAATCTGGAATGAAAATATTACAGATTTGCGAAGTTACAAGCGTGTGTGGAAACTGCACAACGCATGCTCCTAAAACAGTAATTTTTTTTATTTTTTCACCAAATTTGCAACATAGGCTTTTTGAGAGCTTACCTCATGAACAGTGGCACTGTCATTTCATTAATCAGTCCTGAAAGGGGATTTCACACAGTGACCGCAAAATCACCTTTTGAGATGGAATAATGGCGTGACAGTGACTGAATTCATGAGGAGGGGTCACAATAACCCCATGTTAAAATTTTGGTGCCAAAATTCTGAAGAATGTCTGAGATGTGCACCAAAGTTTAAAAAACCTTATTTATGCCATTATACAGCTTACCACCATTTCTTCAGTTTGTGGTTGGCTTTAAAGAGTGCAGACATGTTCCCATCCATCGAAGGTCATCACGCCAAACTCCGGAGGTAAGTATGGGGTGAGGGGTGTGTGGGGAGGTGGGGTACACAGTTGGTGGGTGTGGGTTGGGAGAGGGGGCCGCAGACATCGAGGGACTGTTTTCTACTTTATAGGGTTAAAACAAAAATAATAAACAATGTGGGAAGGTTTTTTCTTTTAACAGGTACTTTTGGCATGCTGGGATGGGCTCCAAGTGTGTCACCTGTGTGTTTTTGGGTAGGGGGGACTGGAACTGATGGGGTTGGGCACCCTGTCGGCAAATTTATTTATTTATTTAAATGTTTCATCAGGAAAGGTGCACTGAGCAACAAGGATACTCATCTCACTGTACGACCTGGGGGGGATAACAGAAGGACAGCAGAGTATACATACAGTAGTATGTCATGGACTAACTGTTACAATGTGCAACACTTGTGCACATTTTGGTTACATACATAGGGTTAAATTGACAACGGGCACAAAATACAGTGGTATACGAGATTAGACAGCAATAGTGCTCTGAGGAGACCAGTTGGAGAGAGTGACAACAGTATTTAAGTGCAAGTCAGACAAGTGCACAGGTTGGGGGTATAAGGCAGCATTCATAACAGTTGCTGCATGCCACTGGGCAGGCCATTAAGGAAAGGCAGAAACACTGTGGTAGGGGAACAGTGAGGTAATGGAGTCATTTACATAAACAATTTATCATGTAGAAGTTAGACAGGGTGGCGGATAGAGACTGGTTAGAGGATGAGTGAAAGATTTGGGCCAGAAGGTCGTTCCAGAGTTTGGGGAGGTGGTAGGAGAAAGCAGAGTGGCCCGCTGAGGCATGTTGGTGAGGAATTGACAGTAGTCTGTGGTCAGTTGACCTGAGGGCATGAGAGGGTGTAGGCAGAGCTGCTAGAGAGGAGGCAAGGTAATCTGGAAGGGAACCAAGCCAGAATTTCAACAAAAATGTAGCACTATGGAGCAATGCCAGTTGTTAGGGGAGGGGAAGGCCAGCGACCAGTAGAGCTTGCAGTGATGTGTGGCATCAAGGGTGAAGTGGCAGAAATCATTGAAGAGGGGGTCAAGTCTGTATAGTGTGGACTTGGGGGTGCCACCATAGACTATATCACAGTAGTCAAAGGCTGGTAAGATCATTTTCTGCACAATTTCACGTCTGGCAGGAAGAGGAAGGCTACTGCAGTTCCTGTAGAGAGCACTGAGCTTGGGGTGAAGTTTCATCAGGATGGCGTTGACATTGGCAGAGAAGGATAGGTGTTAATCAAGCCAGACCCCTAGATACCTAAAAGTAGTTACATCCTCAAGGACAAATAAAAGGTGTTGGGGAAGGGGGATGATGCTGAGGGGGATTGGGCACCCCGTCGGCAAATTAACTCAGGAGGGGGACATGATGATGCCGACAGGAGGATTGGGCACCCCCGACGTCAGTTTTTCTGGGGACTGTGTGAGGCAGATGGCACAGCCGCCATGTCTGATTGAAATGTTACACCAGGAAAGGCACCCCTTGAGGTGGAACTCCCTCATTGCAGCGGCTAAAACGTTTTAAATTGGTGGCACACTTTTGCACTGCTGTCATAGACAGCATGCAATCTAATTCATGCCACGGAGCCCAGCCTAAAAAAGTAGTGGCGTCACTGGCCACAACCAAACCACGTCTCCAAAACCTGCTATTCTAAAGTTACTGCAACATGTTTCTTGTGCACGCACAAGACAACATAAAAACGCAGTTCAAAAGTAGCATTTTTTAAAAGAAGAAAGAAAATGAAGAAAAAGAAAAACTGTCCTTACTGGGCAGGGAGTGACTGAGTGTGTGTGTGTGTGTGTGTGTGTGTGTGTTTGTGTGTATGACAGTATGACAGAACTGCTTAAGTAACCTTGCCATTCACTATCTGCACCAGTAATTGTAAAAAATAAAGGATAGACAAGTGTGTGTGTTTAGATTTTTTTTACACACCCTCGATGTGTCATGACTTCATAAACCTCTCGAGCTTCACTCTTGAGGTTTATGGGTCATCACACACCTCGGCTATGTAAAAAAGTCCATAACACACACTTGCCTATCCATTATTCTCTATTTAATTACTGGCATCCCTTTTTCCCATAGGGAAACCATGGCGTAGTTTGCCATAATAAAGGAATGTTATTACGGCAAACGCACATGGTTACCCTCACTCTGCACATGTGCACACCATAGTTCCTCGATTCTCAATCACTGTCTGTTTGCCTTCTCACCAAACTGCTACTCATCACTTGAACTTGGCTGTAAGTCATTAAAAAACAAAATGAACGACAACCATTTGGGAAATTTACTTTCGGCTGGCCACAAAATAAAAAAAAAAAAAACTACTTTTAAAGAAGTAAAGTCGACCACGGACCACATGCTGTAACTGGACCACAGCCACACAGCAACTTTATTTTATTTTGTGTAATTACTGTGGCAAAAAGGGGAAACCCAGCAATTATATAAAATAAAATATGGGGTGGTGTGTGTAAACTTGAAGTTTACGCACACCCTCAGTGTTAGATGCTTTAATTAAACCCCTCGAGCTTTGCTCTCAGGGTTTGTGCAGCATCTAACACCCTGGGGGTATGTAAGCTTCTTGTTACACCCACACCACTCCCACTTTATTCTATATATAATGTATGGGGAACCATACATAACAAGGCTATGTTTCCAACGAGGAGTTGAGATAACTGTCTCTGAACCTTGAAAGCAAAGCTCAAGAAATCCATGCTGTCACATTCAATCCTGAGATGGAAACACATGCCAAGTTGTGGGTGACTGTCCATATTTTACATAGTTTATGACTTTTTACATAGGAGTCAAAAGAGCATCACCTCAAGTAAACAAAAAAAAAATTGCCATTTCTTTGTTCTGTTCTACTATTTTACTTTTTCCTTTTATTTTATATTGCATTGTACGCTGAATGTGAATTCTCTGTACCATGCTCAACTTGTAAGAACTTGCTCTTTCGCCTTGTACTTGTAAAATTCCCTGCCACCTGGAAAAAACTATTTTCTCACTTGTATTGTACTTACCTTGCTGTGCCATCATGGCCTGGGTCATGCCTGAAATTGGTCCTCTGGATCAGTGCACTTACCTGGATACCAAAGACTAAATAAAAATAAAATATGACTGAAAAAAAAAGTACAGACTTTTACAAGTTAAAAGGTATAACTTTGGGCACTGGGTGGTTAGTAAGCAGCTGGGTGTGGGGTGAATGAGAAACTTAACATTTTCTGATTTTTGTGCTGAACAACTGTTCAGAATGTGCACAACAACATTTTGAATTCGCACAACAGTTTTGAGTACGAACAATAAGGATTATGAGCAGGCTAACCATGTTATGTACGCAATAAGACATGATGGGGTGTGCGTTAGACAGTACTAACGAATGGCTAGGGGGCATAGTGAGACACGAGGCTACAGGCTGAGTACATCTAACCCCCTAGTCATGTGTAAGAACTGTCTAACACACACCCCGGAGTGGCTTATTGTGCTTATAAAATTGGGCTGTGTATTTTATAAGGATTTAAAAAGTTATATTCATATGTTTTAATAGTAAAAAAAAAATCTTTGATTTTTTTTAATGTAAATTACTTCCTCAGTCTTAATGTACTTTGTTCTTGCCCTCAACAGTTTTGACCTGTAGTGGCCACCATAGCTGTGGCTGCAGCTAGTTGTCATAGCTCACCCCCACATATACATACACACAACCACTCTCTGAAGCAGCTAAACATTAAATAGGGTGCTGTTTTCTTTTTACATTAAATTAACACTTAATGAGAAGTACGCCCTGACAAGTGAATGAGTAAGCAAGTGGGTGGACAGAGGAGCACTGAGTTGAAAACTGTGAACACTTACTGGGGGATACCAGATGCTGGTAAGACACTGTGGCAAACAAAATTAAGTGTACTTTTCCCTGGTTTCACCCAGACAACCCACACTGCTTTTTTGTTTTGTCCCCTTGGCTCAGGTGAGATAGGATAAAAAGCAAGAGATTGGAAATAGAGTGCGTGGGCTGGCAGTTTGGTCAAGGATGTTTAATGCACACAGAAAGCTAGAGTAAGGGTTTTCCACAATTTGTTATGCCATACTGTGAATGCACAATTGTTTTCAAGTGTTTATATCTCTGTGTGAATCACTCTGGAAGAACCAATGCACAGTAACACTTAGGACTGTACCTGTGACAATGCTTTTGGCTCATATAGAAGAGCAGTTTGTCATTTAACAGAAAATAAGTGTTAGTGTCATAGTTTTCTACTGTGTGAGCCACAATGTAAGTGATCCATGCATAGCTGAAAACTGTTTATGTACCAGGGGGACATGGTGGTTGGTCAGGTTTCAAAGTTCTGATGTCACAAGGATTTCAAACATGTGATGTGTCCTATTTGGCAGGACTAGTTTTAGCCATGCATTAGACACTTCTAACGCACATCTAAGAACCAATCAAATTGCTGAAAATCCGTTGCCCATTTTAGAAAACATTTTATCATATAGTTTTCTTTAGTAACATTGTCTTTCTGACACCCTTAGGTTTATCATCAGTGTATTTTATATTTTTCCAGATATGTTTAAAACAGCATTTATAACTAATTTTGTAATTACTGACCTGAGTCATAGTTGGCGGCCACTGTCAATTTTTAAACATTTCTTCCCTTGAGGTTTCTAAATTTTAATTGTACATAGTCAATTCCTGCTGTGCATGTATTACTATGGTGCTACTTTTCTGACTGTAAAAAGCATCACACTATAATCTTTCTTTTCTTCACAGTGGATATGACAAGTGAGTAGGAACATTTTAAAACTAAAAGACCCCATATTCCAGTTCAGGAATAAACTAAAATGCACAAAAAATGGTATTTTGTTTATGCCAGACATGCATTATTACTAAGCGATTCCTGAAAATGTACTATATCCAGGGTTCCCTGTTCCTGTGTAAAAATTAGTAAATTTAAATGATTTGAACTATAGTATTAATTTATTATTCCACCAGCAGATTCTATAGGTGTAAGATGCTTCACAGCTGTTTCAGAGGATAAATTATAATATGATGCATAAGGTAAACTTAGTCACACTGACTGAAACAAAAAAAAAACATGACACAGCTGCTAAAGTAAATAAAAAGTGAGCATAGTAAAACAGTGTTGAGCAGCTTTTGAGACAGCTAAAAAGGAACTGCAAACATTTCATGACAGGGGCATCATTTAGTCATAAATTTTGGAGGGACAGAAAACCTAAACCTCTCTTGGGGGGGGGTCAGGGGGCATGCCCCCTCCTCGGGAAAATGTTGAAAATTTGAAGTCAAATGGTACTTTTGGTGACTTAGCAGGCCATAAAGCTGTTCCCCAACAAGCTAAATGCCATAATAATAATAAAGGCTAGAGCAATGATAAATTGTTCTCATTCTTTGTTCAGTCTGTGTAAATTACCTTTTGTATTTTAAAGAAATTTTTAAAGAACTGAACACTGTATATTTTGTGTGTCTTTTATTTTTTTTACATCTTATTTTACTCACCTGCTGCGGCGACTACTGGTGGGGGCATCCAGCCACCAGCCCTACCCGCCAGGAGAGCACCAGGCTCACTCACAAGATGAGGGATCCGGCATGGCCGTCGCCGGTCCACTGGAGGGCCTCCCCATACCCTATCCAGCCAAACTGGCCCTGGACCCTCCCAGTGAGATTCCATGTGAGTCCTTCTGGTGAGGTAGGGTGTGGCTATCAAACTGCATGGTTGCGGACAGCCATTTTTTTATTCTTTCTTCCCCATTGGGACTGCAAACATGCATTGATGTCTGCGCATATACGTGCCGCAGTCTTCCCTCCAGTAACACCATCACATGCAGTACCTCCAGGCATCCCCAGGGGTTGCCGCAGCATGGTGTGGTTCCCCAACACACCCCAGGACTTGAAGAGCTGTACCCCGACAATCAATCCTCATCCTCCCCTACCGACCCCCGATGACCTGAGCTCATTCCCTAATCTGGGTTGCCGGTGTAGCGCGAGGTGTGGCATCCAGTGCCTCAACCCTCGACACCACTGGGCCGGCTTGTGTGTCTTTTGTCATATATCGAATCAACTAACTACTGTACTTAGTCCACTCCTAGCTTATCCACTACCTGCTAAATGACAGAAATGCACCATTGAATTTTCATATAATTACAGTCATCTACTATAAACGTTATACCTGAAAAATAATGACACATGTAATCTGTTCTTGCTTCTTTTATTTATTTAAAATTTGGTAATCAGAGAAAAGCACACTGAACAGTAACCTGTTCCCAGGTTCGGCCCTGGGATGGGTATCATATGAGTATACAGTAATTCAAAACAATAAAAGGTTCACAGTATACAACTCCAGTTACAGAAAGGTAGGTCAGAATACATGATAAATAATCACAATACAGATGCAGATGGAAAACAAAAATTCAGGAGTAGGACAGACAAGTAACAAATAGGGTCGAAAGAAACTGTAATTGTTCACTGTTTAATATTTTCATTGTGTTACTTACACCAGTTAAAACAATCACTAATCAGTTTAGAGAAAAAGAGTCAGTGTGTGTATCTGCACATCGTTTATTAATTTAATGTCTTAGTAGTATGAATTTCATCTTAAAGAGGGGATCAATTTACAGCACACATAATTCTGTGCAGTAGTAGTGGAAAGCACTACCCCTTCTGACCTTGAAAAACGGATAAGGGAGAGAGCTGTTCCCCCACTGTCAGCAGCTGATCAACATAGTAACGTGACTAGTACCCCTGGTGCAAACTGGAAAACTTCGAACTGGGTCTGTAACTACCTTGTTATGTAGTCTGTTTGGCAAAACGCCTTTATATGTTTGTAACCTTTGATTGTTATTATTTATATAGTACTACTCGCAGTTCTACAGTGTAGTGTCAAATAAACCTATTGAGCAGTGGCTAGCAGAACACAACAGACCCCTCCACCCATTTAGTAAACTAACCTCCACTACTGGCACAAGTTAAAAAATGCTGGCTGCCATCACCACACTTCTGTTTTTTCTGTTTAATTTGTATGTAGCCTTTTCCCACTTCCCTCTTCACACTTCCTAACATTTGGAATGCTTACTAACAATTCCACACACTAATACAGTCAACTTCTCTGTCAACAGAATGAATTGCTAGCCTACTTAGTAGGCTAGCAATTCCTTATGTTGTAGGAGATGTTGACTGTATTAGTGTGTGGAATTGTTATTGTTAGCAATCATTTCTAAATTGTATAATGTGTGATGAGGGAACTGGAAAAGACTAAATACAAATAAAACAATTGTGGTTAGGTCAGTCAGCATTTTTAACTTGTGCCAGCAGTGGAGGTTGTCTTTTTATGACTGTGGGTGGAGTCAACTGGAGTATTGCATGTACAAAAGGATTGATGTCATGTTTTCTGTCCGTGGAACTGACTGAAGGTGTAAATAGTCTCCTCAACCTTACCCTCCTCCAAGAAATGTTTTCCACCCTCAAATAAATATGCTTTCATGTTAGTCAATGGTTGCAGGGTACTATTTTCTTTCTTAAATGGGTGGTACAAGAACTGGAACCTGAGTAGTGGGAGGCAGCATTGTTTTTTGGGGGGCAGTAAGGTCCTCCCCACGTCCACCCAAGAAGCTCCAAAAGGTCCATTCCACCTTTTTTTATTCATGTGGGAGGGGCATGAGGTGGATCTGTTATCCTGAAAGAAGACTCAGTTGTTTGGGTTGTGGACCAAGGAAGATGTCTGCGAAGTCCCTGCATTTTGTTAAGGACTAGAACAGAAGATACTTAAAATGCCTTCAAACTGACTTAAAAACTCTTGGAACAAATGATTATTAGAGTCACCTTGTGTCTCAAAAGGAAAGACTAAGAAGTGTCTAAAAACTAAGGAAAATAGACATCTTTCAGGTATTTCTTAAACATTTATATATTAAAAACAAAGTTCAGCTTTTGGGATTAACAATATTTGTTTACCATATTCTATCTATCTATATATATATATATATATATATATATATATATATATATATATATAGTTTGTCTTTTTAGTAGATTAAAATCCTTGAAAGCACTGGTGTTACTAAACAATGTTGTATATGCCGTATTGGTCCTTTTAAGAACAGATCCAGGAACAAATGATTTGATACCTTTTATTGGACCTACATGGATGTTACACAAAAGAACAAAGTGCTCTAGCTTTTGAACCTACCAGGTCCTTCTTCAGAAGCTTAATGGCAGTTATTTTGAAAATCCCATACTATTAACACCAGATAATGTTGAAAAAACAGCAATAATTCTCATTGGTTTAACATATACTTTTAAAACATAACAGAAGATTACATCAGAGAAGCTAATTAACACCAGCATGCTTTTAACTGAGAAGGCTCAGAAAGGCAAAGGTTATCAAGAATTATCAACAACTAGAGAGTCGTTCTCACATAAATTTTAAAATGTCCCAGTATGCTTCAAGAAAGCATTCTAGTGATAAAAAACCTTGGGATAGCATTCTCTCTAATACGTGTAAGATGAGCTTACAACTTACATTACAAGTGTTCTTGTCTTTTAAAGAACAGACAATGAGAGACAAAATCCTGAAACGAGGTCTAACTGCAAGTTGAAAACAAGCCCCAAATTAAACATACACACATATACATGATGCTTGATAGTATCACTCGTACGTACAAGTGCCAAATAAAAATACTTGTCAAGGACCCACAAGAAAATGAGACCATGAGCCTGACAACTGCAGATTTCAACACAGAGTCAGTGTATAACAAAAATGCACAGAATCAGTCTAAGGAATCTAAATGAAAACTTCTAAGGATGAAATCCTCCAGCCCACCCCCACTCCCCCCCCCCTTTGGGAAAGATAATTAGTAGGAATGAGATATACTGAATTTACAAGAGTCATAATGCAGCATCATTCACACAAATCTTAATATTTACCCAAAGGAATTACACCTTTTATGAACCCCCAAGTAAATGAGATATGCATCTTAATATGAGCATATTTAAAAATGTGACTTGTGTAATCCAACCACTCTTGTACATACAGTATATCTCATTCCTACTTAGACTGATTCTGTGCATTTTTGTTATACTCTGACTCTGTGTTTGTGTTGAAATCTGCACTTATCAGATTCATGGTCTTGTTTTCGTGGGGGTCCTTGACAAGTATTTATATTTATTTGATAAATGGGGATTTTGGTTTCTTTTACAAATTTGTTTTGGCTGGCCATGGATATACTAAAACAAAAATTTCTCAACAAAATGTTTTCAAATAAAGAGTTTAACTCACAGCAGCAGAAGAAGCATGTTGGCATTAAAAGCTTAGTGGCGTGGATGTAGAGGCACCAGTATTTAAGCATGACTTTGGTAGAGGATTCATTGTGATGGGGGGGTGAGGGAGGGAGTGAGTCTTGATATTTGTAGCATAATGGTTTTCTGAAACATGAACCTTCAATGGGTTAGACTCTGCAGCCATCTGTACAGTATATCACTAAGCCATATGCAGTGTGGTATGGGTAAAACTCAGATCACCAGACCAGGACCAGTGCTTTAAAATCTGCACTGGGCACAGCTTGTGCAAATATTGCTGATGCAGTTGGTCAAATAAATATGTGCAAATAAATAAATAAATACTCGGCTTTGCCTCGCGCTTCAACCCACCCCAGGAGTGACGTTATTACATGATAACACGCACCCTGTCATGCCTTATTGCTTAAATATGCCCTTTCTCAATGTACTATACTTTGATTCAGTTAGTATATGCAACGGCCTTCATGTGAACACCCTGGGCTTCTCTTTGACTCCTGATGTCTATTTGCTTAAGCTATTCTATATTGTTTGAACTGCTTTGATCTTTTCAATGTGGTGCCTGTGTGCCTAAACTATGTAATCTGTTTATCTACTGCTACCCATGTATCTCCAGTGAATGGTTGTTATAACCGTCTGCTCTCTGAGCCATTGTTTTTGGACTTGTTAACTGTGCTGTCTTTGTATTAGTTTTGACGAGGTGCCTTCGTAAATTAGTCTCTGGATCAATGGTTTGTAAATCTGATATTTTTTAAATAAATAAAAGTTTATGTTTAAGCCCATGAAACACCCTTATCTAGTTAATGCATTCACAGTTGTAGTGGCTCTGCCAGAGCTTGTTTTGTGTGGGAGGGTGGTGGTGGGGTGATAACAAGAAAGAATGCAGTAGGAGAGGAATGAGGACTGTAAACAAAGATGGTTTTGTTTTCTCATGTCATGTGGATACACCAAATATTATGACAGACAACGACATACAGTATACTAAAGAATTAGCTGTCTCAGCAAATACTACAACGTTTTAGGTCATAAAGGAAAGTCATAAAATGTTATACCTGAACAATAATGACACGTCATCTGTTCTTGCTTTTTTTTATTTATTTAACATTTGCTAATCAGAGAAAGGCACACTGAACAGTAGCCTGTTCCCAGGTTCGGCCCTGGGATGGGTATCATATGAGTATACAGTAATTCAAAACAATAAAAAGTTCACAGTATACAAATACGGTTACAGAAAGGTAAGTCAGAATACATGATAAATAATCACAATACAGATGCAGATTGAAAACAAAAATTCAGAAGTAGGACAGACAAGTAACACATAGGGTCAAAAGAAATTGTAATTGTTCACTGTTTAATATTTTCATTGTGTTACTTACATCAGTTAAAACAATCAGTAATCAGTTTAGAGAAAAAGAATCAGTGTGAGTATTACGCATCGCTTATTAATTTAACATCTTAGTAGTATGAATTTCATTATTTATTTATTTGTTTATTTTATTTATTTATTTAGCTTTTGTTGACCGGGTAAGTGCACTAGACAAATCCTGCCTATTTTCAGGCACGACCCGGGGGAGGGGGATACAGATGAATGCCAACTGACCTTGAACCAGATTAAGCTGTTGGTGGTATTTTTAGTGAATGAGGGAAATTTGGCCAGGACACCGGGGAAATTCCCCTACTCTTTTCGATAAGTGCCATGGATCTTTAACATCCACCTGAACTACCACCAATCCAGGCAGATGGGACCTCGGTTTAACATCTCATCGAAGAGCGGCACCTCAAGTGCAGCACCCCTCTCATGCTGCACTACAGTGTCAGTACTGGGATATTAACCCAAGTGCCAGATGTGGGAACTGAACCCACAGCCCTCTGATCTCCTGGCCTCAGAGGCGAGTGTGCTACCTACTGAGCCACTGACACTAAGTTATTTTATAAAGGGAATCAATTTACAGCACACATAATTCTGTGCAGTACTAGTAGACAGCACCACCCCTTCCGACCTTGAAGAAAGGATAAGGGAGAGAGCCATTCCCCCACTGTCAGCAGCTGTCAACATACTAACACGGCTAGTACCCCTGGTGCAAACTGGAAAACTTCGAACTGAGTCTGTAACTACCTTGTTATGCAGTCTGTTTGGTTAAACACCTTTCCATGTTAGCAACCTTTAATTGTTATTATTTATATAGTACTATGCACAGTTCTATGGTGTAGTGTCAAATATACCTATTGAGCAGTGGCTAGCAGAACACAGCAGACCCCCCCAACCATTTAGTAAACCAACCTCCACTACTGAATTTCTGTTTTGGGGCTGGAGAGGTTTACCTGTGTCTGACTTGGATGTCTGGATTTTTCTCTGTTTGATTAGAAGGGTATTTTCTCTGTCAAATTGTTGTGTAGGGCATCTTGCTGACAGGAAGGCACTCATCACAGCGGTGGGTGAGAGCTTTTAGCTGATTGTTATGTGAGCACACAGTTTAGGCCCAACTCCTTCCCACCCCTCACCCCACCAACCCCTGGAAATAGTTCCTATATACCTGAGGTTCTGACATCATTTCCTCAAGAGTGCAAGGTGCGTATCACTGTCAGAGCCTCTCTAGCACACTGCACTGACAATATAAGCATACACATTATATAATATATATATTTCTATATAACAAACCAATCACACACACACACACACACACACACACAAAACAAAGAAAAAGTAGATAAACATGTGAGGAGTAGTGCAATGTAATGGCTGTGGGGCAGCAGTCTTCTGGGAGTCATTCTGGAGGCTGAGATGCTGCCCTATTTGCAGACAACTCTCTGCCCTGAGGGAGGAAGTTGCCCATCTTCAGGCTGCACTGGACAGTGGTAAGGAAACCTTCCCCCAGGTCACACTGGACAGTAGGAAGGGAACCTCCCCCATCCAGGGAGCACCAGCGCCGCCACCACTACCTCAGAGGTTGTGAAGAAAGCACAGCAGTTGGACCACAGTGGGCTCAGGGAGGGTGAGAATGGTGGAACAGAGGCACACTCGGTCAATTGTCCCACTCCACAATCCATACACCATTCTGGGGGAGCATAGCTCCCCTATGGATGCACCCGCAGAGAAGACTGATGATAACTGTCACAAGGGAGGCCCACAGGAAGGAGACACAGGACACCACAGGGAAAGGAAGCAGCTCCTGGTGGGGGACTCAATTATTAGGGGGATAGAACTGGGGGGAGCTGGGAAAACTGAAGTAAGGTGCCTGCCTGGTGCCATGGTTTGAAGGGACAGGAAGCGCATCCTCAGGATCACGAGAACAGCTGCAAGGGAGTCTGAGCTGGACATAATTGTCCACCTAGGGACAAATGACTTGGCTCATCATGAGATTAGAGCAGTGCAGGAGGATATTGTAGAGTTGGGGAGGGGCCTAAGACAAGTAGCACACACAGTGTCCTTCTCAGAGGTGCTGCCTGTCAATGGCATGGGGGAGGCGAGGGTAATTAGCACCATGCAGTTTAATGAATGGTTGAAAAAATGGTGTGGAGCACAGGGGTTTGGCTTCACTGGGGACTGGGGTTCCACCTGGAGGGACACCAGCCTATACTGGCAGGATGGTCTGCATCTATCCAGGAAGGAACAAGTCTTTTGAGCAATTGGTTTGAATGCTTCATTGGCAAGCTTTTAAACTAGTCGGGGGGGGGGGCACTGATAAGCAGCAGGGAAATCCCAGCCTCTCCCTACAAAACAGGGTATTAAATGAGAAAAAGTCCGAGGTAGAAAGGTCAGTGGGGATGCTGCAGCAAAAGGTAAAGCCATCAAAAAATGGAGAGGAATGAGTACCAATGCCCGTAGTCTGGGTAACAAGCTTCCTGAATTAGTGGTCTTGATGCAGGAGGAACATCTGGATATCGTGGCAGTCACAGAAACATGGTACACACAAAACCATGACTGGGATGTAAACATACCAGGATACACTATCTACAGGAGGGACAGGGAGGGTAAAAGAGGAGGAGGAGTAACTCATTACATAAGGGAAGGGATCAAAGCAACAGAACAAAAGGGTAAACAGAGAGGAGAAGAAGCACTGTGGGTAAATTTGGAGACAGGCAATGGCACCACAATCCGCAAAGGGGTTGTATACAGACCCCTTCTCAGGGGAGGAAATGGACAAGGAAATGATAGAAAGTATACTTAGAATGGCAGAAAAAGGGGAGATATTGCTGATGGGTGATCTGAATATGCCAGATGTTAACTGGAGTGCAGTTGCAGCAGCCACTCCGAAGAGTGGGGTTATTCTAGATGCCCTACAGGGGGCATGCCTTAGACAACTACTACTGGAGCCCACTCGAGAGGTAGCAATCTTAGACCTGATTCTCTCAAATGGAGATGGAGAGAGGATCACAGATGTAGAAGTGGGTAGCCATCTGGGAACTAGCGACCATTGAACAGTATGGTTCACAATAAACACAGCAATAGAGTCAAGTCATACAAAGGCAAAGGTACTGGACTTTAGGAGGGCTGACTTTGCCAAAATGGGTGAGTGCCTAAGGAATGCACTAGCAAATGGGCAGGAAGGAGGGGTGGAAGAACAATGGGGAATAATAAAAACTGCCATCACAGAGGTAACGAGCCTTTGTGTTTAGCAAATAAACAAAACAAAAAGATGTAAGAAACCACTATGGTTCTCAAAGGAAGTGGCAGTGAAGGTTCAAGAGAAAAAGAAAGCATTCAGGAAGTACAAGGAATCGCAGAAGGAGCAGGACAGAGAACTGTATCAGTTCAAGCTAAAGGAGGCTGGGAAGGCAGTCAGAACAGCAAAGGCCCAAACCGAGGAAAAGATAGCCAACTCAGTTAAGAAGGGGGATGAAACCTTTTATAGGTACATCAGGGAGCGAAGGAAGACCAAGGGAGGGATAGTGAGGTTTAATAAAGGGAGGGAGGGTGGGCAGAGGGAGACTGTGAAAAGGCAGAGATACTAAACAAATATTTTTGCTCAGTATTTACAAATGAAGAGGGGGAGGTACCTAAAACAAACAGTAGAAACACTCTGGATACAGAAGTTGATACCAGCCCATTTACAGAAGAAAGGTTCTGAAAGAACTCTTAAAACTGAAGGTGGACAAAGCAATGGGGCCTGATGGGATTCATCCCAGAATTCTAAAAGAGCTAAGGTAGAACTAGTGACACCACTGACTAGCCTTTTAACAAATCATGGGAGGATGGGGTGGTACCTGAGGACTGGAGGAGGGCAGATGTGATTCCGCTTCACAAAAGTGGGAGCAAGGCAGAAGCAGGAAACTACAGACCTGTTAGTTTAACCTCAGTGATAGGGAAAATGATGGAATCACTTCTGAAGGAAAGAATTGTCGAGTATCTAGAGGCCAGAGGGGCACAGGACCCAAGGCAGCATGGATTCACAGTGGGAAGGTCATGCCAGACAAATCTGATAGATTTCTTTGACTGGGTGGCCAAAGTAGTAGATCAGGGAGGGGCTGTGGACATGGCCTACCTAGACTTTAGCAAGGCATTTGACACAGTCCCACACAAAAGATTAATATACAAGTTAGCCAGCCTGGGAGTGGGTCCCAAGATGACAGCCTGGGTAAATAATTGGCTGGAGAATAGGACATAGAGAGTAATAGTAAATGGAGTCCACTCAGAAGAAAGGAGGGTTACTAGTGGGGTACCGGAGGGTTCAGTATTAGGACAGTCCTCTTCAATGTCTTTTATAAGTGACATTGCAGAGGACTGGAAGAAAAGTATGTCTCTTTTGCAGATGACACAAAGATCTGCAACAGAGTTGATGCACAGGGTGGGGTGGAAAGGATGAGAAGGGACTTGGCAAGGTTAGAGGAATGGTCAAATGTATGGCAGCTTAGATTCAATGCTAAGAAGTGCAAGGTAATGCACCTGGGAAACAAAAACCCAGGGAAAGAGTACACAATGGGGGGTGAGATACTAACAACAACAAAAATGGAAAGGGACCTGGGAGTAGTCATATCAGATGACCTAAAGGTGGGCAAGCAATGTGAGAGGGCAGCAAGGAGGGCTGGGGGGATACTGGGATGCATAGGGAGAGGCATCACCAGTAGAAAACAGGAAGTTATTATCCCTCTGTACAGACAGCTGGCGAGACCCCATCTGGAGTACTGTGTGTAGTTCTGGAGACCCAATCTCCGCAAAGACATAGACAGGATGAAAGCTGTCCAGAGGAGGGCAACTAAAATGGTGCAGGGTCTGCACCAGAAGACATATGAAGAGAGAAGAAAGGAGCTTAATAAGTATAGCATCGAGGAAAGGAGGGAGAGGGGGGACATGATAGAAACGTTCAAGTACCTCAAGGGAATCAACAAAGTCCAAGAGGGTAGCATCTTTCAAAAAAAGAGGTGTGCAAGAACAAGAGGGCACAATTTGAAGATGGGGAGGAGGGTGGCTCAGAGGTAATTTAAGGAAGTATTTTTTCATAGAGAGGGTTGTGGATGCATGGAACGGCCTTCCGGAGGAGGTTGTGGAGTCAAAATCAGTGGTGGAATTCAAGCATGCATGGGACAGTCATAAGGCCATTCTAGGGGGTGGGGGTAGGAAGAAGTAGGCTGCTGGTTAACTAGGATCTGCAGCTTATCCAGTAGGTAGGGAAATGGGCAGACTGGGTGGGCCAAGCGGTCCTTATCTGCCGTCAGATTCTATGTTTCTATGTTACTGGCACAAGTTAAAAAATGCTGGCTGACATCACCACACTTCTGTTTTTTCTGTTTCATTTGAATGTAGCCTTTTTCCACTTCCCTCTTCACACTTCCTAAAATCTGGAATACTTACTAACATAATGTGTGATGAGGGAACTGGAAAAGACTAAATACAAATAAAACAAGTGTGGTTAGTTCAGCCAGCATTTTTAACTTGTGCCAGCAGTGGAGGTTGTCTTTTTTGTGTGTGTGTGTGGGGGGTGGTGGTGGTGGGTTAATGTCAAGAAAGAATGCAGTGGGAGAGGAATGAGGACTGTAAACAAAGATGGTTTTGTTTTTTTCATGTCTTGTGGATGCACCAGATATGGCAGACAACAACAGATACTAAAGAATTAGCTGTCTCAGCCGATACTACAACATTTTAGGTCATAAAGGAAAGTCATCAAATGTTTTTTAAACAACTGTGGACAATAATGGTATAAGAGGTGTTAACATGTCCCTTTAATGGCTAAACTACTGAATGATATGCATATTCCCTTTATTTCACATGATGGTTCTGTCAGTGTGTCCTCGACCTCTTGTTGCATCGTATGATGGCTAGGAAAAATACAAAAAGATAGACAACAATTAGGGGCTGATGATAGGACAGTCATGTAACCAATGCCTTTACAGAGACATATCAGTCCCTCTCATACCATAATTAACATCTGTTTAAAAAACATTTTAAGACTTTCCAGTGATGGCATGGAATGCGATCACTGACCACCACCCACCCACTGCAAACCAAGTGAAGATAATCATGATCCTCTGGTTATTTTGAGCTTTCATAGCTGCCTGGCAGTGAGAAAGCAATACTTGGTCTGTTGCAGGAGGGGCTGGTTCTGGCTGCTGCCCTCTTCCCCCGCCACAGCACCCATTGTCGGCATCCTGGCAGAACCACCCTAAAATCACACTGCTGTGTGCATTCTTTTCTCTCTCCTTATTTTCTCATTTATTATTCTGTAGTCCTTAGTACTATTATTAAATGAGTTCAACATAAATACATAAATATAAAACTCTCAGGAGGCAGGCAGTAACAGGGGGTATCAGTTGACTTCCAAGGGGTCATACTACCACGGCTGATGTTAGAGCCCTGAGGAGCTAATTTTATAATCGGGAGTGGGGGGGGGGAGGGCTATACATGGGCCAGAAAAGCCCATACATTATTCTACAGGAGGGGTGCATGTCCTGGCCCCCCCACCTCCCCACCTGCAAGCAGCACTAGCCCCATCCAGCATTCTGCAGGAGGGGTGCCTGTCCTGACTGCCCCCACCACTTTCAAGCAACAGTGACCAGCAGTGCTGTTACCATCTGGCAGACCCCCCCACCAAAGAATGTGGTGTGCTGTGGATGTGCTTCGATGAGTCAGGGCACACAATGATTCAGATTGACTTTTATTGCTTATTAGAGGATTAGACTTTACTTACTTCTTGCACATGAGTCTCCGACCCTGAGACAAGTCCTCTCTTGTCCCTCCAAGCAGTCCTGGCCTGCAGTGAGCTCAGCTCTGTCTCAGCTGCTAGTGCTGCTTTAAAATGCTTTCTGTCGCCACCCCCCCACTCCTGATCGAGACAGTCAGCTGGTGATGCTCCTCTTGCCTCTCAAAGACAGCTGAGTAATAGATCACACTGACAGACCTGTCCCCGATGTTGATGACAGCTGATCCACTGGGCCAGTGATATAGAAACAAGATGGACTGGTCCGACTCACGGTTTAGTCAGCAGAGGTACTCAATACCCTGGCACTGGGCAGACTCCATAAATTTGATGTCCAATTTTTTTTTATCTTGCTGCTACTTGGAGAGGGGCAGTTCAAGACTACCACACCACTGGCACCACAACAGGAGACAGGACAGAGCAAAGGATATCGGAGATAAAGCCATGACCTGGCTTCTTGAACAGTGAAAACGTTCCTGACAGGAATCTGACTTAGACTTGTCCAGTCTGCACACTGATAATAGCGACTATTTGCTATAGACTAATATTAGACTGTTAGCCTAGACATCTTGACCACCTGCACCAGCGCATCGGCGCAAGATGCATGGGCCACTCATAGTCATCTCACGTAAGTAACTCACAGCTGTCTAGTTCCTTCTTCCGCCAGTGTTAGCAGTGGTCAGCAGCTGACAAGGAGAACAACTACCAGCAGCAGTCAAGGGAAACACCTGAGCTGCTCAGATTCAACTGTCCTGGAGTTTGTTAGTGAGAGGCACCCTCTGCCAGCTGCACCCCAGTAATGCACCAGCAAAACATCTGTTCTGGTGGTTACCATGGGTATGAGGATGCTCCATGAGTTGGACTGTCATACCGGCTAGCCACAGTCTGCACTGACGCATAAAAGTGCTGCATAAGGGGGAAAAATGTAATGTGAAGGAGGCTTTGTTGGTACAGTTGGAGGATCTGAAATATTGGGGTGCACATATCCCCTCAGGCCCTATGGGCATGATGCCACTGTTCCATGAGGTAGTGCAAGTTCATTGCCAGTAATATTGACACCTTTTTTGTTGGTATGGATGCAGAAATATCTCAAAAAATGCCAGACTGAAAAGAATACACACATCTATAAAGTTCTGTATTCCTGTACTCTAATGGAGCCTGAGCAAGGCCCCCTAAATAATTGAAAAGGACCTACTGGGCATCATATTTGGGGTTATGACTATTTCCAGAATATTTAATGTATCAGTTCTTGTTAATTGTGAAACAAAAACACAGCAGTGCTTTGTTTTATTCAGTAAGAGAATGACTAGGCTTCCTTACTGAACTGTGCCACTGTAAGCTAAAAAGTGCTACCATCAGTGTGAAAATGTTTGGCAGCACTTAGGGAAGGGTGCACTCAGCTAAGTTACTGCTGGAGTTTGTTGTTTTATTACAGTAAAGATATCCAAGACACAACACTGTTGTGTTTTGTTTTTGGAAGAGGAAACTGAGGAGTCGAGCTTTCTTGAGACTGTGGATATTACATATAGAATAATACATGGGGGGGTCAATTTAATGAGAGTTTAATGGACACCCGAGGTGTGGGATGCTACATAAATCCTGGGGGTGAAGTCTGAGGGGTTTATCAAAGCATCCCAACACCGAGGGTGTGCATTATATTCTCATTATGCACTCTGCCACACAGGGGCGTCATTTCAGAAAAACCATAGGGGTTGCAAGGGCTGGGGGGCTCCTAGGCCCCTGTAAAAAAAAAAATTAAATTCAGTGCATTTTGGAGGTCATTTGAAACAAATTTTGCTACCGCGTTACCTCCTTCCCATGCTCAGTAATTTGCACCCTTGTCCCTCCCCAGAGTCACAACAGTCCAGAATATTACCCACACCACCCTCTCCATAGCATTTCACCAAAACCATGAGGGTTCCAAGACTAGTCAATGGCGATGCCCATTCTTACATAAAGTACTTAAGTCCCTGGATATTTCTTTTTTCCAACATTAATGCTCAGCTCACTGGACACCCCCCATTAAGTTGGGTTTACCTTTATTACTCTTAGAAATATTTGCTAGTGACACGTCTTACCTTGCTTGGGTCTTGCAAACTAGCCTGGAAGCTAAGTAGAGATACTGCCTGCAAACTGGACTGATAGCTGACTATAGACACTGCCTGCAAACTGGATTTGCAGCTGACTGAAGACACTGCCTGCAAACAGGACTGGTAGCTGACTGAAGATACTGCCTGCAAACTGGACTGAAAGCTGACTGGAGACACTGCCTGCAAACTGGACTGGGAGCTGCAAGCTGACTGGTGACACTGCTGGCAAACTGGACAAGTAGGTGACTGGAAACACTGCTGGAAAACTGGACTGATCGCTAGCAAGCTGACTGGAAACACTGCTGGAAAACTGGACAAGTAGCTGACTGGAGACACTACTGGAAAACTTGACTGGTAACTAGCCACCGGGCTGTAGACTGCTGGCAAACTGGACTGGTAGCTGATCGGAGACACTACTGGCAAGCTGACTGGAGACACTGCTAGCAAGCTTGACTGGTAGCTGACTGGAGACACTGTAGGCAAGCTGGACTGGTAGCTGGCTGGAAACATTGCTGGCAAGCTGGACTGGTAGCTGACTGAAGAAACTGCTGGCAAGCTGGACTGGAGGCTGGCTCGAGACATTGCTGGCAAGCTGGACTGGTAGCTGACTGGAGACACTGCAGGCAAGCTGGACTGTAACTGACTGGAGACACTGCTGGCAAACTAGACTGGTAGCTGACTGAAGAGACTGGTGGCAAATTGGACTGGTAGCTAGCAACCTGGCTGTAGTCACTGCTGGAAAACTGAACTGATAGCTGACTGCAAACACTGCTGGCAAGTTGGACTGGTTACTGACTGCAGACACTGCTGGAAAGCCACACTGGTAGCTGCCTGTTGACACTGCTGACAAGCTGGACTGGTGGCTGACTGGAGACACTGCTGGCAAACTAGACTTGGTAGCTAGCAACCTGACTGGAGACACTGCTGGCAAGCTGGACTGGCAGCTGACTGGAGACTGCTGGCAAACTGGACTGGTAGCTCACTGGAGACACCGCTGAGAAGCTAGACTGGTAGCTGACTGTAGATCCAGCTGGAAAACTGAACTGGTAGCTGATTGTAGATGCTACTGGCACACTGGACTGGTAGCTGACTGGAGAAAATGTTGGCAAACTGGATTGGTGGTTGACCTGACTAGAGACACTGCTGGCAAGCTGGACTGGTATCTGAGTGGAGACACTGCTGGCAAGCTGGACTGGTAGCTGACTGGAGAGACTGGTGGCATATTGGACTGGTAGCTAGCAAACCTGGCTGTAGACATTGCAGGCAAACTGGACTGGTAGCTGACTGCAGACACTACTAGCAAACTAGATTGGTAGCTGACCTGACTGGAGACACTGCTGACAAGCTGGACTGGTATCTGACTGGTGAGTGTTGGCAATGCATTTCAGGTGTCACCTGTGGCTGTGAAGAATTTCCTTTCTTGGCGTAAACACTTGATTAAATACAACATGCTCAAAGCAAACCCATCACCTTACTAAACTGCCAATCAAATGTGGAATAAATGGCTAAAATGTTGGATGCATAGATTTGAATTTCCTCTGTGCCCGACCACTGAATCATTGGCAGGCTATTTTAAATACAGACCAATATATCTCTACAGTTGCAGACTTCTGGGTATGTTAGTATTCACGATACACCACTTGAGGAAACTCATTAAAGGAACATGTTCTGCTCCATGGAAGTACATAGAACAAGCGAGGTTTGTGGCTGAAAAGTGAAAGATTCTGTGCATAACCATGTTACAGGCCTCAAGCCTTTCCTCATAACTGTTCTCTTCAATAAATTCATAGGGAACATAAGGGTGAAGCATGAAGGAATAGAACCAAGAGGGTTGTACTAAATAAGGAAGTCTCGGGGGAGATTTGGGTCAAGAGTCAGTACTTTGCCCTGTTCTCTTCAATACATTCATAAGGGACACAAGGTGAAGCATGAATGAATAGTCTATCTATTTGCAGATGACACCAAGATCTGCAATAGTGTGGACATAATGAAGGGAATGGAGGCCATGAGGAGGGACCTGGAAAGACTAGAAAAGTGGTCCAGAATTTTACAGCTGGGATTCAATGCCAAAAAGTGCAAAGTCATGCACATCAGACAAAATAACCCAAGCCAAGTACAAAACAGGAGGAGAGGTCATGGCATATACCCATAGGAAAGGGACCTCAGGGTTATCAATCAGGATATCTGAAAGTAGGCCCAATTTTCAACAGTGGTGGGAAAGCAAAGGATGATGGACTGCATAGGGAGGGGGATAGCAAGCAGAAGGAGGTAGGTTATACTCAGTAGCATTATTTCAGTAGAATCATAGGGGTTGCAAAGTCCCATTTCAGCAAAATCTTAAGGGTTGTAAAACTCCCCCAACCACCACATCTATATAAATAAATGCTAGGGAAACCTTGTTTTAGGGTTCTTAGGGGTTGCAGTGGGCTTCATAGGGGTTGCAAAAAAATCATAGGGGTCTCAACCGCAACCCCTGGCAACCCCTAAATGACGCCCCTGCTGCCACATGCATTGTTTTATATAATGGCTCAGGGAGTGTTTTCTCACTTTCTTCATTTAAATTAATAAGTGAAAAATGTGTGACTAGTACATGGTGCTGCTGTTTATAGCTGTACAGCAGCATTGATGGTGCTGTTTGAAATCCCTTATCCCTTATCACAGCAGATATCTGTGATCATTAACCCTCCAGATCCTCTCTCTCTCTCTGTCTTTCTCTAATGTAGCCCTGTTGTTGCTAGGGGAGCTGTAGCAGTACTGGTAGTTCAGCCATGGTTGGGCTGGACTGCCGTTTAGGCTTTAACTTTTTTTGTGTGTGTGTGTGAGACTTCAGGTATCACTTTACTTGAAAAAAAACTCACATTAAAAGTGAACACCTGCTCTTTAAGTACAGTAGAGTATTCCCTATGGTTGTGGGAACCTCATGTGAGAGGTCTGAGCCGTGTTCCAGAGTTGGACGGAAGCAAGTGGAACAGACAGCATGGCAGAGTTGGAAGTGCTTCCATCTCCCTAGGAACTGGTACTGTAGTTTTTTTCCTGTTTTCATTTATCTACCCTCAGAAATTTTACAATTGAACCACCATATTGAAATCTGTAGCGATATCTGTGCCGTCGTCCTGTGGAATAAGGGGCGATAAAAATGGCAGTTTTCACATGAGTGGAACAAGAGAAACCCAGTGTGTGTTTGCAAATTATAACGGGGTTCCTCTATGGCAGAAAATGCTCCCAGCTATTATAATAATGTTGATACAGTGGAAAAGTGATAATTCCCCCAAACATCTGGTGTTAAATATACTGAAGGTGCTGGTGGAATTCTGTAAAGGAGGTCCACAAGTTTTTTTTTTTACACAAATAAAACAACAGGAAATTCAAAACATGTATGTGTCTAAAGTTTGGTTTACAAAATGTTACAATAAGTGTACTTCAGCGCTGTGCAGGATTTTTAAATTCCAGTGGAACACAATTTCAGAAAATTCCAACTAATTCCATGGAAGTCCATAAGAAACAGAATGATGAGATTCTGCTGGCAGATTGCGAGCAGTGGATTACTCTGCTGTCTGTGTGAACTAAAGGTTATTTATTTATTTAAGTTTCTGATAACCAGGTAGGCATACTAGGCTGAGGACCTATTTTCAGGTGCAACCTGGAATTTTACAAAGTACAAAAACTTAAAACTTACACAACACATATCACTTCATAAAAAATGTTATACAAAACATATATACAATTCCAAAATTCCATATGGTCCACCTTGTAAAGTGCATGGATTCCTAAATATTCAAGCAGTGGCAAATCCAACAGGCCACACTTGCCCCAATGCTTTGCTCTATTGGAGCTTTCTCAAGGAGCATGTCTACAGCAGGGCTGGACATCCTGACATTTTTGTAAACATAACTGATGGTGTCATAATGACTTCATCCACTGGTGACACAAAGTGCTTCATCAAGAGAAGTGAATAAAAAATAAACAATACAATTTTAGACAGGCATAAGGTTATACCATTACAGTGTTAACCTATTGCATAACAATACTCACAGTTTGTACAGTTTTATCAAAAAAGGAAGTTTCTTTATCAAAAGAGCTACACTGATACTCGTCTAAAACATAATAAATACACCTTACTTGTATACACAGAGTTTTATTTTTTGGAATAAAATTCTGTTTGAGAGAGAGTGTAGAGGGGTTCCAATGTGAACATAGGTGATCACCATCAGAGTGGGGGGGAACCACACTCAGGTCCCGAAGCAAAAAGATAGAAAAGGACAACCCTGTAAAAGAAATAGAACATTTCATTTCATAGCATGGCAATCACAAGAATGGATTATAATCAATATCATCATTCAGACGCCAATGTTTCAAGGATTTTAAGTGGTAGACCTATCAACTTTCCTTGTGAAGAAGTATCCTGAGTCTGCCCCCCCTTCCTGGGGGAGGGGTCTTTTCCATGCCTGTAAATTTAAGCAATTTGGGATCAGACATATGCTTCTCTTGAAAGTGTATTCCTACCGGTGTGTCCATGCTCTGATTTATTATACACCTGATGAGTTCCTGGATTCTGGTTCTTAATGGGCATATTGTGCAACCCACATAAACCATTCTGCATGGGCACCAGAGTAGGTACACCACAAAACTTGTCCCGCATGTAATAAATTCACATATCTCAAGTCTGTATTGTTTTTGGATAGGGGAGACTGCTGTCTTTGGTAGCATGGATCCATACCTTACAAGTATTACAGGGAAAGAAGCCTTTGGGTTGCTGGGGTGGCCAGCTCCTATTTTCAGGGGTATTGTTACTATGGCAGTTTGTTTCTTATCACACCCCCATTAATATTAATTTGGCAGCTATGTATAGGTCATGATATCCCTGATATTGTGACCTTTATCAAAGGTCAGCCTGGGCGTAAGGCCCACTGCCAATCCTACATTTTTTATCACCCATCAGAATAGGCCAGTTCTTTGCTATTACATTCTCAGTTTTCCCTTTAATTGGGTTAAATTCCATAATAAAAGACACTGGTCCATTATCAGCATTTTCCTTTTGTTTTTGTGTGAGGAGATCAGGGTGGCTGAGTGCTAATGCGTTCCTTAGCCCTTCATTAATAACAGCCTCAGAATACCATCCTTCAAGGAATCTTACTTTAAGTTCTTCAGACTGATGTTGAAATTCCTCTGTGCTGGAACATTTCCTTAGCCTGACAAACTGAGGGTTTGGTATAGATTTGATCAGTGGTGCTGGGTGGGCACTGTTAGCATGCAGCAGGGTATTAGTGGATGGGGACTTTCTATCCCCCTTAGTCGTTACCTTTTGATAAGTTTTTCTTATAAGAGTGACATCCAAACAACCCACACTTTCTTTACTGATGTTATATGTGAAGTGTAGGTTCTTATCACTGCTATTGAGCCATTTACAGAACTCAGTAGCCTGTTCAAAAGTGCCTTTCCACACACTGATGATGTCATCAATATAGTGAAACCATTTGATAACATTATCTGTGTACGGGTTCAATTCCTTATTCATCATTGTTTGCATTTCCCTTAGGCTCCAAAACAAGTTGGCATATAAGGGCACCATGCATGCCCCCATAGCCCTCCCACACATATGAAAATAGAACTCATTTTTAAATTCAAAGAAATTGTGTGTCAAAATATACTTAATGGGACACTATAAGCTTTTAGCAGATTTTTTTAGCCCTATTTAAAATGGATACCTACCCATATCTCTTTTTTTGTAATATATATTTATTGAACTTTGCAATTGCAAGACAAAACTTACAAAACATTGACTCTACAGGAGGATGTCAGAATAAAAAAAAAGGTTACCACATGGGGGAATAACCCACCAAAGAAAAGATGCAAAGTCCCCAAAGCATGCAGCTTATGGAAGATCAGAGGGACACCAGCAATTGTTAGACCCCCAGGGTCCAGCAGTGCTCATATCTCTATCACTGCACATCATATCCAGAGTGCTTGTTCAACATAAAAAGTGCGTTAGGGATGTTTTTCAATATTTGTAGTATTTACCAATCCCCAATTTTTCCTGGGCAGACTGCAGCTCCCGTCGAAGTGCCGCTAAACTTGCACATGGATAAGTTTTTTATTTTTGTTTGTTTTTTTCAAGTAGCGTCAGCCCAGATGATTTGCTAACAGAGGACAGTTTCCTGAGCACCACAAAGTGACTGTACTGCTAAAACAAGTGCTCTAACATGTTTAATTCTCTCTTTGAAATATAAAAAAGTGACTCTGGGCATGTGCATTAACGTAGATGTTAATGCACGTGTCTGAAGTCATGGCTTTATATTTCAGCGGGTGAATTAAGAATGTCAGAGGGCTTGTTTTAGCAGCGGAGTCTCTTTGTGGTGCTCAGGAGACTGCTCTGTGTTAGAAAATCATTTTGGCTGGCACTACATGAAACTTGTCCATGCACAAATTTACAGATGCTTCGGCACCTTGTTAGCAGTGCATGCACGGGAGCAGCAGTTTACCAGGATAAAGTTGGAATGAGTAAATATTAGTAATACTAAAAAAAAATCACTAAATGCGCTTTTTACTTTTAAACAAGCACTCTGTATATGATGTGCAGTGATAGAAATATTTGCAGGTATCATTTTCAAATGGGGGCTAAAAAAACAGCTAAAAGCTGACAATGTCTCACAAAAAAAAAACTAGACAGCACAGCATCTGTATCAGGAGGACTAGTTTTGAAAAAGAAGGCTCTGATATTACACCATCATCGTGTCTGACTGAGGTATACAATGGTCTACATCAATACAAATCCAATAGAATTAATTCTCCCAAATGAGATTTTCAAACTTCTTCAAGACATCCATTGTGTCTCTGAGGTAGGGAACCCATTTTACTTCTTTTTGAAGAAAAACATCTATAGGTTGTTTGTCAGGGATCCCAACCCAGAGACAATGGGGGTACCAGGAGTTAGCTCTAGACATTTACGCACTTTTGGTAGTGCATAAAATGTAGGTGTAGCAGATTTTTCAATCCATATACATTTAAACTCATTTTCTGTAATCATCTAGCATGCCATGCTACTTTAAAGCATTCTCAACAATTCTTTAAATTCCTTCAAAGGGTTACTATTTAACTTGTTTTGTAGTTTTTCTCTACATTGAGCAATTGGTATACCATAGCCTCATCTGTTTCAGTGTCCTGTATCACAATATTCTCTCCTTTGTAGGTTGGTTTAAATGCTACATTATTCAGTGATATTAGTTATTTCGAGGCCTTTTATTCTGAAGGTGACAGATTGTACCACTTATTGCCATGCCACTCCTGTACAGGTCTGTCAGTTTAATTTAATACAACATCTTATATGCTGTCAAATTGGTATTAAGACAACCTGGACAGAAGTGAGACTGGGGTATAAACAGTGTCCACCCTGACTAGGCTGGATCCCCTCTTCCACTCCTTCTGCTGCTTTGCTCTCAACTGCCCTACCTGCACCCAGCACTGTACTCTCTACTCTGCTCTTTCCCTTCCCTTCCGTGGAGGATCACTATCTGTCCCACTGTGCCTCCTTTACATCCAAACTCTGGCTATCCTTCCTATCCCCATATCTTGACTCCCTGCTCTCTCCATCCATCCCCTCCTTCTACTCCCTCTGAAACTCTGGGTATTACTCCCTCAAGCTCCTTTCCCGTAAACCTCTCGCTGGTCAATCAGCCTTCTCTTTCTGCTTTCCTAAACTCTGGAATTCTCTTTCCTTAAACATTTGCTCAGCCTCTTCAAAACCCTCACTAATCTCTCTTCTCTGCTCCCCCACACCTCTCTTTCCTGCCACTGCCCTTAAGTGTATGAAGACCCTCCCTCCATTCCCCTGGGTTCAAACTACTGTGACTGTATTTTGCACTTCTTGTATCCACCTACTTGAACATTGTATGAACTCAAGTTACCTAACTGCTACCACTGTATATTGTACTTATTGTATATACCTACATATTTCTGTTACATTCTGTTTATTTAATTCACCTCTGTACTCATTATATTTATCTGTATGCCAACCTGTGCAATTGTATATATCTCTTTTTAGAATGTTCTTATGCTTTCCCTCTCCCCTTTCCCCCAGGACACATCTGGAAACAAGCCATTTTGTGCTCTGTATGTTTTTCCTGGTAAAATGCTTTGATAAATAAATAAATCATTTATTAAAAATGGGCACTGTATTGCATTATTTTCCATAACCAGGCTTCCTAATGCCTCCAAGTTCACCTGATCTTTTGAAGTCCAGACAGTAGGATCATCAGGAAATGCTAAGTTGTAATTTTCAAATCATTCCAATACATGGTATTGTCATGACTTAACATTTCACTGCCCTACCCCCCATAATGCCTGATGCAGAACATGACTTATATTTGGAACACAAAATCTCTCAAATGTAACTTCCTAAAATGTAAATACAGTAAGTCTACCTGTATATGAAATGCATCTGGCTGGGGGATGGGTATGAATTGAAGTATGTGTTTGTGCTTAAGGAAGTGAGGAAGCTGCCCGTCTTCAGGCCGCACTGGACAGTAGTAAGGAAACCTTCCCCCAGGCCACACTGGACAGTAGGAAGGGAACCTCCCCCAGCCAGGGAGCACTAGCGCCACCACCACTACCTCAGAGGTTGCAAAGAAAGCACAGCAGTTGGACCACAGTGGGCTCAGGGAGGGTGAGAAGGGTGGAACAGAGGCACAGCAGTCAATTGTTCCACTCCAGATCCATACACCATTCTGGGGGAGCATAGCTCCCCTATGGATGCACCCTCAGAGAAGACTGATGACAACTGTCACAAGGGAGGCCCACAGGAAGGAGGCAGAGGACACCACAGGGAAAGGAAGCAGCTCCTGGTGGGGGACTCAATTATTAGGAATACAGAACTGGAGAGAGCTGGGAAAAATGAAGTAAGGTGCCTGCCAGGTGCCATGGCTTGGAGGGACAGGAAGCGCATCCTCAGGATCACGAGAACAGTTGCAAGGGATTCTGAGCTGGACGTAATTGTCCACCTAGGGACAAATGACTTGGCTCATCATGAGATTAGAGCAGTGCAGGAGGACATTGCAGAGTTGGGGAGGGACCTAAGACAAGTAGCACACACGAATCCTTCTCAGAGGTGCTGCCTGTCAAAGCATGGGGGAGGCGGGGTAATGGCACCATGCAGTTTAATGAATGGTTGAAAAATGGTGCGACACAGGGGTTTAGCTTCATTGGGGACTGGGGTTCCACCTGGAGGACACCAGCCTATACTGGCAGGATGGTCTGCATCTATCCAGGAAGAAAAAGTCTTTTGAGCAATCGGTTTAAATGCTTCATTGGCAAGCTTTTAAACTAGTCAAAAGGGGAGGCACTGACAAGCAGCAGGAAAATCCCAGCCTCTCCCTACAAAACAGGGTACTAAATGAGAAAAAGACTGAGGTAGAACGGTCAGTGGGGGATGCTGCAACAGAAGGTGAAGCCATCAAAAAATGGAGAGCAATGACTACTAATGCCCATAGTCTGGGTAACAAGCTTCCTGAATTAGTGGCCTTGATGGAGGAGGAACATCTGGATATCGTGGCAGTCACAGAAACATGGTACACACAAAACCATGACTGGGACATAAACATCCAGGATACACTGTCTACAGGAGGGACAGGAGGGTAAAGAGGAGGAGGAGGTTCTTTACATAAGGGAAGGAATAAAAGCAACAGAACAAAAGGGTAAACAGGGAGGAGAAGAAGCACTGTGGGTAAATTTGGAGACAGGCAATGGCATTACAATCGCCACAGGGGTTGTATACAGACCCCCTTCTCAGGGGGAGGAAATGGACAGGGAAATGATAGAAAGTATACTTAGAATGGCAGAAAAAGGGGAGATATTGCTGATGGGTGATCTGAATATGTCAGATGTTAACTGGAGTGCAGTTGTAGCTGCCACTTCGAAGAGTGCAGTTATTCTAGATGCCCTACAGGGGGCATGCCTTAGACAACTAGTACTGGAGCCCACTCGAGAGGGAGCAATATTAGACTTGATTCTCTCGAGTGGAGATGGAAGAAGGATCACAGATGTAGAAGTGGGTAGCCATCTGGGAACTAGCGACCATCGAACAGTATAGTTCACAATAAACACAGCAATAGAGTCAAGCCATACAAAGACAAAAGTACTGGACTATAGGAGGGCTGACTTTGCCAAAATGGGTGAGTGCCTAAGGAATGCACTAGCAAATGGGCAGGAAGGAGGGGTGGAAGAACAATGGGGAATAATAAAAACTGCCATCACAGAGGTAACGAGCCTTTGTGTGATGCAAATAAAACAAGTCGATGTAAGAAACCACTATGGTTCTCAAAGGAAGTGGCAGTGAAGGTTCAAGAGAAAAAGAAAGCATTCAGGAAGTACAAGGAATCACAGAAGGAGCAGGACAGAGAACTGTATCAGTTAAAGCAAAAGGAGGCTGGGAAGGCAGTCAGAACAGCAAAGGCCAAAACCGAGGAAAAGATAGCCAACTCAGTTAAGAAGGGGATAAAACCTTTTATAGGTACATCAGGAACAAAGGAAGACCAAGGGAGGGATAATGAGGCTTAATAAAGGGGAGGGAGGGTGGGCAGAGGAAACTGTGAAAAAGGAGATACTAAACAAATATTTTTGCTTAGTATTTACAAATGAAGAGGGAGGTACATAAAACAAACAGTAGTAACACTCTGGATACAGAAGTTGATACCAGCCCATTTACAGAAGAAAGGGTTCTGAAAGAACTCTTAAAACTGAAGGTGGACAAAGCAATGGGGCCTGATGGGATTCATCCCAGAATTCTAAAAGAGCTAAAGGTAGAACTAGTGACACCACTGACTAGCCTTTTTAACAAATCATGGGAGGATGGGGTGGTACCCGAGGACTGGAGGAGGGCAGATGTGATTCCCCTTCACAAAAGTGGGAGCAAGGCAGAAGCAGGAAACTACAGACCTGTTAGTTTAACCTCAGTGATAGGGAAAATGATGGAATCACTTCTGAAGGAAAGAATTGTCGAGTATCTAGAGGCCAGAGGGCACAGGACCCTAGGCAGCATGGATTCACAGCAGGAAGGTCATGCCAGACAAATCTGATAGATTTCTTTGACTGGGTGACCAAAGTAGTAGATCAGGGAGGGGCTGTGGACATGGCCTACCTAGACTTTAAGCAAGTCATTTGACACAGTCCCACACAAAGATTAATATACAAGTTAGCCAGCCTGGGAGTGGGTTCCAAGATGACAGCCTGGGTAAAGAATTGGCAGAATTGGACACAGAGAGTAATAGTAAATGGAGTCCACTCAGAAGAAAGGAGGGTTACTAGTGGGGTACACGTGAGGTTCAGTATTAGGACCAGTCCTCTTCAATGTCTTTATAAGCGACATTGCGGAAGGACTGGAAGGAAAAGTATGTCTCTTTGCAGATGACACTAAGATCTGCAACAGAGTTGATGCACAGGGTGGGGTGGAAAGGACGAGAAGGGACTTGGCAAGGTTAGAGGAATGGTCAAATGTATGGCAGCTTAGATTCAATGCTAAGAAGTGCAAGGTAATGCACCTGGGAAACAAAAACCCAGGGGAAGAGTACACAATGGGGGGTGAGATACTAACAACAACAAAAATGGAAAGGGACGTGGGGTAGTCATATCAGATGACCTAAAGGTGGGCAAGCAATGTAAGAGGGCAGCAAGGAGGGCTGGGGTTACTGGGATGCATAGGGAGAGGCATCACCAGTAGAAAACAGGAAGTTATTATCCCTCTGTACAGACAGCTGGTGAGACCCCATCTGGAGTACTGTGTGCAGTTCTGGAGACCCAATCTCCGCAAAGACATAGACAGGATGGAAGCTGTCCAGAGGAGGGCAACTGCACCGGAAGACATATGAAGAGAGACTTAAAGAGCTTAATATGTATAGCCTCGAGGAAAGGAGGGAGAGGGGGGACATGATAGAAACTTTCAAGTACCTCAAGGGAATCAACAAAGTCCAAGAGGGTAACATCTTTCAAAAAAAGAGGTGTGCAAGAACAAGAGGCACAATTTGAAGATGGGGGGCTCAGAGGTAATTTAAAGTATATTTTTCTGAAGAGGGTTGTGGATGCATGGAGCGACCTTCGGAGGAGGTTGTGGAGTCAAAATCAGTGGTGGAATTCAAGCATGCATGGGACAGTCATAAGGCAATTCTAGGGTGTGGGGGTAAGAAGAAGTAGGCTGCTGGTTAACTAGGATCTGCAGCTTATCCAGTAGGTAGGGAAATGGGCAGACTGGGTGGGCCAAGCGGTCCTTATCTGCCGTCAAATTTTATGTTTCTATGTTTCTATGCTTCCATCAATTGTATTGTAGACAGGTTGATTATTTCTTTGTTAGAAAATGGGCTTGAAAAATAAAGCATCCTGATTGGCTGAAAGCCATGGTCAGGCATGCATTTATATTTGAACAGAGCACAGTGGAAAACAAGTGCCAATTCGAGGTTCCCCATTACTTAGAGTATCACTGGGCACCCTGAATTTTCAGAGTTGTCAGCCACTGTTTTTTTTCACCTCACTAAGGGATATAAAGGTCTGACTCAGCCCCACCACACACACATGGCACAAACCAACAAACATCAAACCCAGAATCCTCACATACTTCCCCAAACCCTGTTCTCAGTTCCATTCATTTTTTTTTTAGACCAGGGAAGTGAAAGCTTGTTTGACATTGGCTTCTCAGCACTCCTGTGATGCACTAACAGTCCTTGCTCACTGACATCCCAAAATACAAGCATTACATTGATGTTGCTGTTTTTTAAAAACAAAAAAGATATTACTGACAGATAAAGCTGTCAGATCAGCTCTTCAGTTCATCACTCCCTAGTACCTCCAGCTCTCCACAGACTCCGTCTCAGAAACCTTAAATTAAAAGCCGTCAATATGATCTGTTTCATGGCAGTCTCTCCTGGTCTCCTCAGACTCCCTGCTGAATACTTCACTTACTTACCCATTCGCTATCCTCTGCCTTCAATCCAGCAAAGCAAAAAAAAAACACAGCCACAATAGAAAAGCATTAAATATCTACAACAATGGTCACGATTATGAGAGCAATGGGGAGGGGAAGGGGGAGACATCGCACTTCACAGGCAGCAGTGAGAGAAGGAAAAAAGAAACAGTGAAACACAAAATTAAAATGTTTGCAGCGGGAAAAAAAACATAGCTTTTACAGGTAAGCCCTGTGAGTATGTTTGGGAGTAAGTTACTAAAACAACCAGCTCAAAAACTTTAAACTACTGAAGCTCCAGTAGAGCAAAAGTCTCTAGGTTAAAAAAAACACAGCATTCAAATGCAGGTGCAGGAACTATTTCATTACAAAAAAAAATCAAACAACTAAGTGTTTTAACATTTAAACATAAACATTATTTTTTTAAAACGTAAAATACACTGGATCATTTTCTAAGTGCAAAAATACCCTCCAGGGTGGGCAGTGTTGGGCAATATCAGACCAGCTAGGGGCTATAAGGCTCTCTGCCTACAGCATCAGGCCTCATTATGCCTCTGTGTGGTTCAGTATTGCCCAATACTGCCCACCCTGTCAGGTATTATTGCTTACTTATGTTTGTTGTTCTCACTGATTTCTGGTTTGGTTGTCTTCCTCTTTCTTCCTCTCCTACCCCTCCTTGTTTTCTTTTATCTTTGTTTTGGTGTTCTATAAAAAATCCAAACTTTTGGTTTGGGGTTCACATGTTCCTCCATGTTTGTGGTGTCCACTTCAGTCAATGAGTTGGTTACTTTACTGTTGCTTGACACTAATCCTCTTGTGTTCTTTCTTAAAGACATTGGGCCAGATTCCAAAACCAGGTACACCGGCATAAGCTGAGATACGTCAAACCCCATGGCATATCTCGTGACTTACGCCAAGCTGTATTCCAGCCCAGATTCCAAGAGGCACCATGTGCCGTGTCAGCTGTGGGCTATGACAACTCCAGGATACACCACCCACTATGCTGCAGCCCGCAGTGACATGGCGCAAGGGTGTGTTATGGCAGCAACTACGCCCTATTCTAAGAGGGAGGCTGCCATAACCCGCTAGCACGATTCTAGGAGCTGCACTGTCGCAGCTAAGTTAGAGCAGCCCGGAGCTGCTCTAAGGGTCATCCAATGGCGCCATCCATTGGATTCCCAATCCACAGCACCGTGGCAATGGTGCCAATGTGCACCTCCATGCCCCTGCATGCATATCCCTGCCCCATCCCCCGAATGTTGGAGACCCTTGGGGATATGTTCTCTGGCACCTCCACAGACTCCTGTGTCACCTGTTCTGCCCCCTCATGCCCCTGGTGTGTACTGTGGTGTTCCGGGGTGGGGGGGGCTTTGAAGGGGGCTGCTGGTAGCGGGCCATGACTTGTGACATGCGGGACTTCTAAACCATGCCTGTCGCGGTAGCCTCCACATGGCGTAACCCACATGTCACAAGTGCCGGGACCCTGGCACTCTTGGAATGTGGTGCAAGTTCCCTGGCATAGCGGCGAATGTAGCAACTCGCATACACCAATGAGTTGTGACATTCAACCCCATTGATCGGCCCCTACTTCTAAAATGTTTCCTACTTTTTAATCTTCTCGATTTCTCCCAGCTAAAACTGTTCCCACTGTTATAGTCAACTTCATTGCTTAGTTGCTTTGTTTCTTTTTTCCATACTACATCTTTTCCATACGCTAACACTTTCTTTTTTAGTTCTTTGTCAAATTCTTTGAAGTGTTGCTATTGACTATATGGCTGTAGCTCTTTTTTAGGGCCATTTATTTCCTTGGTTATATCTTCATGTTTTGATAAACACTCATTAATTATGAGCTCACTAAAAGCTTTTGAACATATCTCAGCTGCAATCTCCCACTCTGCTCTATGTTTAAAAGCAGCTATAGCCCTAGATGGCACTTTTATCACACTTGGCCACTGGGAACCTGGCCTCTTTCAATATATTGTTCTGAACTGCTTATATTTTAAGCAAAGTTGAATTCATTAAAGGGACACTGTCAACTTGTTTTTCATCATATTATTTCTAGTTAAAAACCTACATTTCACGATTGCTTACCTTCTCTAAAATTCATTGATGTTACTGTTTATCTTGTCTGTCTCCTTCTTTAGTAGAACCGAAATGCATGCTAATGTATTTTTATAAACAACCTTGTATTGTTTACAATCCTGGATCTGTTCTTACTGCATACTTCCTGTGCATTACAAACACACCCAACCAGTGCAGTCACTCATGAGGCAGTAGCCACCTAAACCCCCACTGTATCATGAGGGGCTAGACTCTGTTGTGGGTGTTCCCATGTCCAGGAAAGATGCAGTTTGAGCTGATCAAGGAATGTAAACAAACCTGTTTTTGTGTAGTAACACCAGTATGGTGGGCAGTCTGTTTTTCACTTTTTTTAAGGGAAAAAAAAGAGTCAGAATCAAACTACCAGCTACATCAGCAATCTTTACAGAATGTTGGCAATCATAAAGTGTGTGTTTTAAACTAGGGACACTTTGAGACCTATGGGGGTTGACAGTGTCCCTTTAAATATTAATCTTTCCAGTTTAATGAATAAGTGTTTGAGATCTGTTGTTTCAACTTCACTCTCTCTACTTCCCACAAGTAGCTCCTTAGCTTTTTGTTTCCTCATCCTCACATGGAATGGGGTCTGCCTCTCTAGGCAGAAATCACTTGTTTCTTCCTGGTTCTCGTATGCTTTCACTACTTCTGCATATATTTTGCTCATAAGTATGACTAATTCAAAGTAAATATCTCACTTCCAGGGCTTCAGATTATTTTTTTTGGTGGAAGTTAAATACTTCCATTGGGTTGAAATTTGGAAGTCATTTCAGTTTTACTGAAGTCAAAATACTTCCAGCTGTCAATCTTTGGAAGTCAAAATAATTCCAGTCCACAGATTTTGGAAGTCAGAATACTCGAAGTCCTATATTTTGGGAAGTCATAGGCCTGAATACCTCATTGTACCCCATCCACTCTATATTAACAGTGATACATTTCTTAACTACCTGAACAGGTTTTAAGGGAAAGGTATTATTGGCCAGGACATCAGGGAAAATCCTCTACTCTTACTAAAAGTGTATTGGTTTTCTTCCTGGACACCCACCAGGACAGCACCAGAGATGGGCAGAAGGGACCTCAGTTTAGCATCTCATCTGAATGATGACACACCCCAACAGTACAGCACTCCCAAACACACACACACACACACACACACACACGTGCTTCATTAGGGTGCCAATGTTTCTTGGCATGAGCCCCAAGTCCCGGGATGGGACTAGAACCTATAACTGTCTGGCCAAGAGGCAGATGTGCTGCCAACTGAGCTATACTGACTGACAAATTAGTTGTTTACAGAAATCCCCAGGTCCTGTTGTGCCAAAATTTATTTTCTCTCTTACCTCCAACGTACTAACCAACCACATTCATTTTGCACTTATCCTGACACCAAAACTGCAAGACAGCAGCTGGCTTTGATTATGTACCACTGTCTGACTGCCTGCCTGCTTGCCTGTCTATCTGTCTGCCCTGCAAGCTAGCAGTAGCTAGCTATTTTTATTTAATTTATTTATTTATTGAAATGTTTCACCAGGAAGGCAAGCTGAGCAACAAGTTGCTCGTCTCCTGGTGTGACCTGGGGGTAGGATAACATGAGGATAGTGTACAGAAATTTGGTACACAATATAGATACATAATTTGATTACATTCAATAAAGTGAGCAGACTATACAGAAGTACTGAAAAGGAGGAATGCTAATAGGTGTGAACTAGATGGATACAATGCTAACAGTTTTGAACTAGATAGACACGATAGCACAGATATATTGGCAAACACTTGGTGGGACATAGCTTTGTAGTTAGAAAATGGCTGGGTATGATACAAGGAGGTTGAACTAGGGCAAGACTGTGAGGAGAGACACAGACAGAACAAAATTTGCAAGGTGTAACAAAAGTGCAAGGTTGACTATAAGTGCATTAGAGATTAGGGGTTGGCCAATAACTATGACTAGGAAGGAGGTGGGGGAAAGGTGGGTGGTGGGCATATAAGCAGAGAGCAGGGGGGTGGAAAGGGGGGATTTGGCGGAGGGGAAGGCAAGGGGTGGAGGAGAAGGGTCTGCCAGGGCCTGACCCCCTCCAGAATGCTGGGGACCCTGCCTGCACCAGGCGGAGGTCAGGCATGAACAGGAGGGAAGCAGGTTGTAGGCAGTGGGAGTTAGAGCACATCAGGAAGGAAGAGAGAGGGGGTAAAGAAGGGCCTGCCGGGGCCTGTCCCCTTTGGTATGCTATGGACCCTGTCTGCACAAGGCAGAGGTAGAGCATGACAGGAGGGAAGCAGGTTGTAGGTAGCAGAGGTAGAGCACGACAGGAGGGAAGTAGGCAGCAACTGTGAGTAGGCATCAGGAGGACCAAGAGAGAGGGAGGTGGGAGAGAAGAGGGTCGAGACCCAGCCCTTTCAGGAAAGAATGGGGTGGGAGTAGGAGGCAAGGAAGGTGTTTGCCTAGATTCTGGACCCTCTAGGATGCAGAGATTGCTCAGGGCCCAGGCTGCGCAACGACAAGTAGGTAGTGAGGGTAAGCTGGTGTACAGAGGAAGGAATGGGGGAGTGAGAGTAAGGTGGAAAGGAAGGGGTGCTGGGGGTGGGTTTTGCAGGAAAGAGGTGAGTGTGAAGCTGAAGCAGGTTCACAGGGGAAAACGTTAAGGAGGATTGTAGCAGAAGCAGCTAGCAGAGAGAAAGTTATGTAAGGCAGAGGCAAGGGAGTGGGAGGAGGATGAGTGTTGTATTTGAGGTGGGAGGGAGTTCCAGAGTTTGGGGAACCAATGAGAGAAGTCTGATTGGCTGATGAGGGTGATACAATGGGGGACTAGCAGGGTGTGAGTGTTTGAGGATCTGAGGGAGAGGGGGGAAGGCAGGGGGGAGGGAGGGTACATGAGAGGTAGGAAGGAAGTACACCAAGCCAAAGTTTGGAAGTTAGCTTAGCACAGTGAGCCAGGCATCTGTTAGCAAGCAGGAAGGAAGGACAGGGCATGGTAAAGGTCACAATGATGGGTTCGAGGTGGGGTGTCAAGAATGAATCAAAAGAAGGGGCCGAAAAGAGAGTCCAGTCTGGTAAGGGAAGATTTGGGAGAGGCACCATAGACTACATCACAGTAGTCAAAAATGGGGAGGATCATCTTCTGGACAAGTTCTTGCCGTGCCGTAGGAGGAATGCAACTATGGTTCCTGTAAAGGGCTGCAAGCTTGGGGGGCAGTTGTTTCAGAATGGTGTCAATGTGGCCAGAGAAGCTGAGGTGTTGGTCCAGCCAGACTCCAAGGTATCTGAAAGAGGGTGTATCCTCAAGGATGGTCACATCAAGGGTGTGGAAAAAGGGTAAGGGGTGGAGCCTTGAGAGTCTCTGCCTAGTGTCGAAGGTCATGGAGACTGTCTTTTTGGCATTTAGGAATAGCTGATGTGAGGCAAACCAGAGCTGAACCTGGTGGAAGTCATGCTGTAGAGTGGTTGCTACATCAATGGTGGTTTTGCCAGAGGTAAACAAGACGGTGTCATCGGCATACATATGGATAGAAGAGGAGGGGAAGCAGACTGAGGGAAGGTCTTTTAGAAAGATGAAGAAAAAGATGGGGCTGAGCACAGAGTCCTGAGGCACTCCTGTGGAGATTAGGAGGGTGGAGAGATTGCATTCTGAATCCTTACTGATTGTGTTCTGCCTGTGAGGTAAGCTCTAAACCAGGTAAGAGCAGGAGTAAACAAACCAGTAGCCATAAGGGAGTTGAGAAGGAGGCTATGGGAGACTGTCAAAAGTCTTGGCGAGGTCGACAAAGATGGCAGAGGTGATGAGGCCGTTGTCCATCCCGGTAAGGATGGAGTCAGTGACCCTAACAAGGGAGATGGCAGTGGATTGGTTCTTCTGAAAACCATATTGGAACGGGGTGAAGAAGGAGGAGTCAGCAAGAAAAGATGTCAGTTGAGAGAGGACCAGGTGTTCTTGAAGCTTAGCAAGGGTGGGGAGGAGGGAGATTGGCCGATAGTTGGCAGGGGAGGAAAGATCGCCACCCTTAGGGAGAGGGAGGACCACCGCATGTTTCCAGAGCATAGGGATGAAGGAGAACATAAAGGAGAGATTTAGAATTCATGAGAGAAGGTAGACAATAGCTGGGGCTAAGAGGTAGAGAAGTTTACGGTCAAGGTTATCGGGAGAGGAGCCTTTGGAGAGATTGAGATATATGAGGGACATTAGTTTCTCCTCAGGGGAGATAGGGCAGAATGAGAAAGGGGGTGGGTATGGGAGGGTTGAGTGGTAGGAGAGGGAGAATGAGTGGAGGAGAGGCTTTAGGGGAGGGATTTTAGAAGGGTTGAGGCACAGGAGGTGTAGTAGGAGTTGAACTCCTGGGCCACTATGCAAGTTTCAGACTCTAGTGTGTTGTTCATATTAAGCATGGGGGATGTGGGGGAGTGAATAGTTAGTGGACTACTTTCCAAATTTTGGAGCGGGAGTTTATGTTATTGAGGAAAGAGGATTTCAAATATTCAGACTTGGCAAGTCTGATTGCTTTAGTACAAGCGTTTCTTAGCCTGCGATAGTAAGGGCTGATGGGAGCTGAGAGGCCTTGTGTTTTCTCCATGCTTTATCATGCTTCCTGAGGCAGGTCATTAATTCACGGGTGATGCAGGGATGATGGATACCTCAGACTCTAGTGCGTTTGAACAGAGCATGGAAGTTCCAGGTAGCTATAAATCTGTCTTTGAAGTAAGTGAGGGCTTGGTCAATGGAAGTGGCGGATGCAACTGGGGACAAATCAGAACTGGATATATCATTGAGGAGAGGTTTTACATCAAGGGAACTGAAAGAGCCGAGTTGCAGGATTTTATGTGGTGGTTTAGGTCTGTGGACCTTCCTGACCACGAAGATAGGGTAGTGATCGCTGAGGACATCTGGGAGGACGCCGGACTTGATGACTCAGTGAGGGCGGGAGGTGAGGGCCCAGTCTAACAGCGAGTGGTTTTGGGTTTTGTGATTTAGTCGGGTAGGCTCTTGGATGAGTTGGGAGAGATTTAGAGCAGAAATATCATTTCATGTCTTAGAAGTGGTTGATAACAGCCAGTTTAGATTTATATCATCTAATACATAAAGCTCACCTTTATGTGAGACGGAAGCTATAGAGGTGATGAGGTCAATAGATTCAGAGGGCTTGATACCTGGGTGACAGTAGATAACAATAAAGATAGGGGAGGAGAAAGGCAGGGCAATATTTACTACCAGGGCTTCGTAAGTGGACGGTAAGACAGATGAGAGAATGCTAATGTATTGGAGAGAGGACTGGATATACATGGCCACTCCACCTCCTCTACCTGCTGTATCCTGCCTTACTAAGGAATAGCCTGGGATGGCAATGGAGGGATCAGAAATTTTAGTATTCAGACAAGTTTCAGTTAAGATGAGAATGTCTGGAGTGAGGGAGATTATCATTTGCTGTAACAGATCAATTTTTGGGACAAGGCTGCAGATATTTAAGTGAAGGATCTTTAGGCCTTTTGGGAGGGCAGAGGTGGTGCTGAAAGATTGTACTTTAATGAGAGGAAAGCAGCTGGGGAGGAGGAGGAGGGAAGGGGACCAGGACTGCGATGTACATTTCCTGAGGCAAGTAATAGAAGTGCGAGTATAAGGAAGTGTAGTTTAGGATATTTGTGGTGGGCAGAGTATTCGTGATGTGTTTGGGGGGGAGGGGGACTGGGTGAGTGGATAATCAGGAGAAGAAGGAAAGTGAGGTGGCTAGAAGCTGTGAAGGACATTGTAAAGAGTATGTGGGGGAAGTGAGTCCAGAGCATTTGAGGGGAAGAGGGAGTACTAGCAAGAATGAAGGAGGGGCTAGGAGATCGTGGGGGAGGGAGAGGGGCAGGGTTTGTTAATGGAGAAGTTTGTGGAGTGGTGTTAGAGATGCTGGAAAGGAGAATTAGAAGGGGGAATGGGGAAAGTGGGGGGCATGCTGTAGTTAGACAGGGGCGCTTACATGTCAGGGTAGATTGACTAGTTGGGGGGGCACTGGACAGTGAAACTGTGAGGGGTGTCAGTGAAAAAGTGACCACTGCCAGAGGGAACTGACAGTCACTAGCAAGTTGTGCAAACCTGAGGAAAATTAGGTAGCTAAAGATAGGCCTTGGCAGAAGTAGAAGAGGGAGGGGGCAAAGACTGATGAATAGGAATAGACTGGCCACACAATAAGTGAAACGAGACAGGGATTGGATTGGGTGAGTGCACTTATAACTGGGCCCTCCAGTGGCTAGAAGATATAATCTGCTAATGGAAATTTCAGTACTTGAAAAAGCCAAAGAGCTATGAGAAGACGCCTGAGGGAAAAGGGACAAGCAGGGGTTAGATATAGCTCAGGAAACAGTGGGAGGCTTCCTGCTTTACAAAATTACAAAAGAGCTGTGTCACAAATAATGGGAGTTAAATTGGTGGATGGGTCACAGACAGTGAGCTGGGTGCCAGCAGGGTCTGCAAGGGGGAGAAACAAAAGAAACTCAAGTCAGGGGTGGACAGGAGAAATTAAATGAAAATGGCTTTCACAGAAAAACCCAATTTGGTAGCAGAGGCTCAGAATTGTTCAAGTTCTAACACAGAAACAGGAATACAGTTTAGCACTCTAAAATTCCCAGTTCAAACACACAGTTAAGTACAAGTACAATTACACTTTAAACTGAAGAAATTCGGCAGTGGGCACATGAGAAAAATCAACGGTTTACGGGAGACAAGACCCCCTGCAAAGGCCAAAATTCAGATGCAGCATTTAGTATAAAAACAGTCCAGAAATCAGAAGCAATACAGGATTAGGGGGAAAATAAAAATGTTAATTTGGCTGATGGTAGTGACATAGTCCAGTCAGAAGGAATTGAAAATGCTGGACAGGCTGAGGAGCCAAACAAGAAGCTCATAGACCACAGGCAACCAATAAGAACTGTCCCAAGAGAAAGGCAATTGTCCTTTGAAAATTTACAGAGACAGCCATGCAGCCTTGAGTTCCCGGAGCGCTGTCTGGGCCATACCTGCAAGCAAGGGCTTGGAGATTGTGGCAGCGGGCTCTTCATGCTGTGGAGGCATGTACATCCCCATCGAAGGTGATTATGGAGGCATTGTTAGCCCAAAGAGTTATGAGAGGATGCCTGCAAGCAAGGGCTTGGGGAGTGTGGCAGCAGGCTCTTCTCACTGTGTAGGCATATAGATCCCTATCGGAGGTGACCATGAAGGCATTGTTAGCCCAAAGGGCTTTGACAGGATGCCATAGTAGATTCATATTCCAGCTATCACCAGTAATAGGATTTGCCAATACCACCAGCACACATCAAAGGATTCAAAGGAGAGTGACAAGAATGATAGGGTCCTGGAATGCTAGGATACAAACAGAGAAAAGTCCTCTCCCATCCCAACACACAGTAGACCACTGGACCTGGTTTTCAGTGGTTTTGTATTCCACCCCTGCCCCTCCAAAGTGGTGCTGTATGACCGAACATGCAGACAGTTATGTGAAAACTGGCTGCAACTCTATTTGCCACGTATTTATGGAAGACTGTCTTGAGTAGATTCATATTCCAGCAAAGAACCAGAGCATTCCCCAAAACTTCATGTGTCTTTTTTCAACATCTCTTCTCACATCTTACTTGAATTTCCTTCTTATGCAGACTGGAGAGATGAATAATAACAACAGCAAAGCTTAGTTCCACCAACTGTTAAACTGTCGTCGTCATGACACAGATTCTATCAAGTAGTACCCAACATTTAAAAATAAAATATTTATATATATATATATATATATATATATATATATTTTTTAATCTTGTTTAATCTATTACATTCAATAACTATCTACTGTCTTCTACCACAGTGTTTGCATATCTTTACCTAAGAAAACTGTAGACAACAGGAATGGGAACAGCAGCATATTTGATTTAACAATCAAAATGGAAAATGTTCATCATGAAAAAATGCAGGGTAAATATAAGCTCCACCTATTAGACATTTTGGCATGTTCTCTAGTCTAGCAAAGCTTTACCTCTGCACCTTCAGCCGACTGGCCCTGGATGTGATGTACTTCAGCTGGGTGGATTTCAGTGATCAGTGATGCCACCTCCGGAAGCCCACTGCAGTATTATTGCCCTCAAGATTTTACCCCCCAGGAAAATATAACTCCTTTTCCCAAACAGATTAAAGAAGAAGAGAACCTCAGAACTGAGCACATCTGTTCTTTGCAGAGAATGGCCTTGCAGCTATGCCAGCACATTAGCCTCAGAGGCAGACAAGCAGCAAATGGAGTAGGGGGACACACTGGATCTGCACCAGAACCAGGACATAATAACCAGGAATCCTCATATAGTTACATCCGATATTGGCAGCTAAATGTTAAAGTGCAAAATGGCAAAGCAGTTTAAGCAATTTGGGAATTGTCTTGAAGTAGTTGTACAGGCAGTCCCAGCACCTGGTTTTGTCTACAGCCCTTCTGGGAGTCTATGATATTGGACTTAACTGCTATGCCATTTATCTTCTGCAATTTATAGTGAGATTTAATCTAATAAAGGCACTGAAGGGATAGTATATAATTACCACCATCTCCCAAATTTGCCTCCTTGACATGGATTGTGTCTTACAGTCTAGGTACCATTTGGCTTTTTTGGCATGTGTAAGAGGAGCTGCCTGCTATCGGGTCTCCTTTACTTTGCAGTCAGATGATGTACAGCATGGTGGTCAGGAGAGGGGGCTGGGACAAGGAAGCAAGAGACCAAAAAAGTCTGGAGGATTTATGTTTCATCCAGCTAACATAAACAAAGCTGCTGTGCAGACCCTGCTAAGTTCACAGTAAACAAGGGCTGGTAGTTGTTCAGTTAAATTTTTATTTCTCTTTCTCACTGTGCTGAGGCAACTCATGCTGACGACAAGGCTACCCCCGCCACACACACATACACACGCATGCAGACACACACACAGCTGTTAATCAGTCTGGTGTCAGCTTAGCTCAATGAAACAGGACTGGTAACTGCTGAAATGACATCCACAACAGAAAAAAATAGATGTCTGTCCTTTAACCTAGATGGTTATACAGATGTAAATTACTCCAGGCAGTCTATTTTTGGACATTTTTGACAAATTTCTGGATGTAAAATACATCCAAAATACTGTTATCTTAAGCCCTGCTCACTTCTTATTTGTGCTTTTTACATTCTGTGCGACAAACTAGGGGTGTGCAGAGGAGGTAGAAAAATAGCCCTGCTGTGTGTGGCTTCAGTTCCCACTGCAGAATGCACTACACAGACTCACACTGAAAGCCACAAGTTTTGTTGGCATTCCTTGCTCAGTCCAAGTTAGGCCAGAATTCAAAAACACAGAAATGGACGAGCAGAGGGATATGAGCTGCCAGAGTTCTCTTGGTTTGCACTTTAAAGAGGATAGCAGTCCTCCTACAGTGCACAAACTAACAAAGTGTACTTCAGCAAAAAATGCAAGCAGACCATAAAAGATGGTCAGACTGACAAAGTGAGTTATTTCAATTATTGTACTGATTTAGTAAGGTGCTCTAATGAAAATGTCCATGAATAAATACAGCAGTGCAATATCCCATATACAATGATAGCAAATCCAAGTACCTCAGTGTTCAAACAGTTCAATAAGGTACAAAATTGTAAAGTTCCGTAGGGTCCAGTTTGTAAAATTCATGGCTCCCTGAATATCCAAACAGGGAGAAATCAATTTGAGAGCATGTCTTTTTATTCACTGCATTTGAGGTAGCATTTTGTGTCATTGGTGCATAATATTATTATAACATTATCATTTATGCATATAAACTGCCAGCATTGTACGGTCTTTGCAAGACTGCAGTTTACATTGTTGAACATTAAAAATCCCACAGTTTACTTATTCATAGAATTCCACAAAAAATGTAACAATTTCAAAGAATTTCAGAAGCATATTGACAGTTCTGTGGGAATTAAGTTAACAGAATTAATAATTTCACACTGCCCGTCATGCAAATTTATAAAGGCAGACACATTAAAGGAAACATGTTGCTGCACCTGAAAAACTGCAAAAGTCTCTCCACGCAGCCACAGTCATGGCTTGCTCAAGCTTGTGTACATGCGCCAAAAGTATTGCTGTGTGTGTGAGAAAATGTATCTCAGTTTAATGTGTATTGTGGAGCATTGTTGTGTATGGATTTGTATCTTCAAAATGCTGTTGTACCACAGTACAAAGGTCATGGAACATGATTTTACCCTTCTGTGGTACATCATTCTGAAACCCTCTAGAGACTGCACCCAAGTTTCGGTTCCATATAGAAACAACTGCAGCATGCACACCAAACATTTGAAGCAGAAATAAACTGTTATGATGGCTCCAGTGGTTTTTCCACATTTCAGACAGACATCCAGATTATTATAATATAAGAACATTAAACTGGGCAAACCAGATATCACTTACTGATTCAGGGATGGAGGTACGAGGTGAGCAATGTAGTGGGAGCTAGCAGGGAGTGAGAACAGTACAGCGAGAAGAGACACACACCCACAACAGTTTTCCCGGAATTTAAAAAAAGGTGAAAAAAAAACCCCAACAAAAAACTATACACTATAAAAAATGCTGGATGGGCAACCACATGCCCACCCAGCCTGATCTGTCATCTCGGAGTCCTAACTGCATCAGTTGTAATCAGAACCCCTCTGTGGCAGCACAGGCTGGTTTTTCATTGTTGCCCTTCCAGTATTCTCTATATACAATGTGCTGATAAATAGCAAAAAAAAAAAAGTGTTCTCTTGACCCAACATAGTAAGATAATATTTAAACAATGAGACATGACAGGTCGTGGGTTATTGGGGTATTTACCAGCACCTCGTGTGGTGTGTCATAAGGCACAATCAAGAGACTTAGCCACACGAGAAGTGGGTAATCCCCAATTACTCACATTCTGGAGTGCCTTATTGTGATTGTACAATGAACCCATGTGTAAAATACACTTAAAATTCTATTTTTTTTATAAATGCCATTCCTCAGTAGTGGGTTACTGCAGGAATTACCCATGGGTAAAGACCTGCTGACCAATCAGGTTACAGAATTGTAGGTACCTATTCTATAATAGCTTACAAAGTTAGGTATGCCACAATTAATACCGAATCAAACAGATGACAGCTTTCACAATTTGGATGACACCACAATAGCCATGTGCAGCATTGAAACAAGCAGTAGAAATCAAAGAGAAATAGTTATATCTTCATACCTACAGGAGATTTAAAAGACATATTTAGTAAACTGATATTGTATAAACCAAATATGCAATTGTCCAACTCTAAATATGCAGTTTATCATCATTTATAAAGCCACAGGACTTTCATAACTAACTTGTGGCTCTGCCACTCATGAGTTATAGTCCGGCCCCCTCACATATGAAGATAAATTGCATATTTTCAGTCAGGCCATTGCATGTCCCATGTGTATACAGCATTCAGTGTAGGGATTAAGGAGACTGAACCATGCAGGTACAGAAGCAGAGCAAACAGAGTTACATGCTTAGAAACTCTTATTATTTCTCCCTCAGGCTATCAGGATCATGCAGGCTGTCCTGAGGAAGTACGGAACATATGAGAACTATGAGACTGTCACAGGTGGAAATCTCCTGAGCAAGAGCAAGATCTGGTCCTGTGTCCTCAAATACCTGCAGAAGGAGGGCTGTGTGGGAGAGGTAGGTCTGTCCCAGTGTACAGAAATACTTACAGAAGGGCAGGCTGTGTGTGAGAGGTGGGTATGTCCTAGTGTACAGAAATACTTACAGAATGGCAGGCTGTGTGGGAGAGGTAAGTATGTCCAAGTGTACAGAAATACTTATAGAATGGCAGGCTGTGTGGGAGAGGTAAGTATGTCCAAGTCTACAGAAATACTTACAGAATGGCAGGCTGTGTGGGAGAGGTAAGTATGTCCAAGTGTACAGAAATACTTACAGAAGGGCAGGCTGTGTGGGAGAGGTAAGTATGTCCCAATGTACAGAAATACTTACAGAAGGGCAGGCTGTGTGGGAGCAGTAGGTATGCCACGGTGTACAGAAATACTTACAGAAGGGCAGGCTGTGTGGGAGAAGTAGGTATGTCCCTGTGTGCAGAAATACAGTACTTACAGAAAGGGAGGCTGTGTGGGAGAAACATAGAAACATAGACTTTGACAGCAGATAAGGACTGCTTGGCCCACCTAGTCTGCCCATTTCCCTACCTATTGGATAATCTGCAGATCCTAGTCAACCAGCAGCCTACTTCCTCCTTACTCCCCCCTCCTACCTCTCACTATAATTGCCTTATGTTAGTCTAATGCATTCTTTATTTCCCCCACTGTTTTTGACCCCATGACCTCCTCAGCAAGGCTGTTCCATGCATCCACCACCCTCTCCATGAAAAAATACTTCCTCATTTATGCCAAGTCCCTTTCTTCCCTTGTGATTGCCAGCAACTCCCCTCCCAACTTATAGGTAGCTTCAGGGTTTCTGTTCCCTATGTGCATGATTTTGCACTTCTTTGAGTTAAACCCCAGTTGCCACTCTTCCGACCATTTTGCAAGTTTATCCAGATCTCTTCTCATTCTGCCCACCCCATCTGGATCATCTACTCTGTTGCACATCTTGTCTGCAGAGATGAGGTGTCCAGAACTGTATTCAGTACTCCAGATGGGGTCTCACCAACTGTCTGTACAGAGGGATAACAACTTCCTGCTTTCTACTGGTGATGCCTCTCCCTATTTATTTATTTAGTTTTTGCTGATTGGGTAAGTGCAGTAGACAAATTCTGCCTGTTTTCAGGCATGACCCAAGGGAGGGGGATACAGATGAATACCAACTGACCTTGAACCAGATTAAGCTGTTGGTGGCATTTTTAGTGAATATGGGGAAGTTTGGCCAGGGCACTAGGGAATTTCCCCTACTCACAGGTAGGGGAACCTCTAACATCCTGGCATTCCACTAAGATGGCCGCTCCTACAGCACCTGGTGATGAGATGGATGTTGTGGCGGCAGGAGAGCAGTTCTCTTCTCCTGGCCTGCCTAATTCTTAGACTGAGTGGTTCTTTGATGCTGCTGATACCGTGGACATTATGATACCTACAAAGATTGAGAATAATTCTATTGTTTCATTGGAACGTGTTCCTATGAAGGATATAATAGCAACCGATGTAATTCTTAATCAGACCACAGAACCCGTGCCAAAGCCAGAGGTTCTGCCTTGTGGTGTACAGCCATCTGATACTGCTCTTCATTCAAACGACATGGAAGAGTTACAAGCGCAACTCCTGAATGAAGAGTTGCGCTTTAGAACACATCAGATTGAGCTTCATAGAGCGATTGAGGCTAGTCGCAATAACCATGCTAAAGCACCGCAGGATGAGGTCCTTATTTTCTCTGGTAATGACCCAAACTGTACCTCCAGATGTTGGCGCTCAGCAAGGATCATCTATGACTGCTTTGCCAAGGAGGAAATCCACTGATTCTTTATCACAGGACACTGTCTTTTCCTATACACCAGGTACCACTTCTCCTTTATTTATTTTTAAGGGACAAATTACATATTTACCTGTAGAGGGCTCATTCAGAATGGCACCTACAGACCTGACTTGATCTGGCCTAAAAAGAGACCCCAGTTCTGCCTCTCTCGCTGAACCAACAGAGTGGTCGATTGATTCTGCCCTTCAGGTGGCTGGTTGCAAAAATCAATGCAATCTGGACGATGGACTTCAGCCTTTTCCTCGATACAGATTCAAGGGAAATCTCCAGTTTCTTTACATGGGATTCACCCTAAGGCTTGTCATGATTCACCTGGGGATGGAACTGGGCTGTGCTCTCAAGACGGTTCCCTGGCTCCTTCGGTGTCACCTTTGCATCTACCACAGGACCTAGACTTTACGCAGAATCCTCATTTATTGTTGCCAGATGCACCCCAACCCCCCCGGTGAAGGAGATTGGGGCCGAAGACCCACTTGCTGCTCCTGTTGATACTAGGATACCACCCCACCCTGTTGCATCTCCATTACATACTCTCAGACAGGGAGAGACCCCCTTGTTCAATGCTGAGCCACCACTCAGACCTAGACAAGACAAGTCTTATGCTTCTTTTTTTAGACAGCCCATGTTTCCTGCGAAAAGGCATAACACCGTCAGGCTCCTTTATGTAGGTACATAGATACATAGACAGTGTCGGCAGATAAGGGCCTATGGCCCACCCAGTCTGCCCATTTGAGCTTGTAAGTTCAGTTTTATGTTTTCCTAGAAGTCTGTTGCCCCTTACCCCTGACCTCCAGAATTCCTTTATGTCTATCCCATGCATTCTTAAATCCCGTGATTGTTTCAGCCCCCACCACTTTCTCTGGCCGGGTGTTCCACTTGTCCACCACCCGTTCTGTGAAGAAATTCTTCCTCATGTTTCCTCTGAATCGTCCTCCCTCCAACTTCATCCCATGGCCTCTAGTCCTGGAACATCTTTTTCGCTTAAAAATAGTGTATTCCTGCACCCTGTTCCTCCCTGTGAGATACTTGTATGTCTCTATCATATCCCCTCTCTCTCTCCTCTCCTCCAGGAAGTACATGTTTAGTTCCTTCAACCTGTCTTCAAAGGATTTGTGATGCAATCCATGCACCATCTTTGTTGCCCTCCTCTGAACCTTCTCTACCCTGTCTATGTCCTTACGTAGGTATGGTCTCCAGAACTGTACACTGTACTCCAGGTGGGGCCTCACTAGTGTCTTGTATAGCGGAATTATGACCTCCCTTTTCCTGCTGGTGATGCCCCTGCCTATACATCCCAGCATCCTATTTGCTTTACCTGCTGCCTTGTCACACTGTTTCCCTACCTTGAGGTCATCAGAGATGATAACCCCAATATCCCTTTCCTGCTTGGTGCATGCTATATCCTCACCCCCCAACTGATATATTGTGCCAGGGTTTTTGTGCCCCATATGCATTATCTTGCACTTCTTTGCATTGAATTTCAACTGCCAAACCCCTGACCATTCTTCAAGTTTCTGCAGGTCCCTTCTTATTCTATCTACACCCTCTGGTGTGTCTACTCTGTTACAGAGCTTTGTGTTATCAGCGAACAGTGAAATTCTGCCTTCTAGGTTCTGTGCAATGTCACTGATAAAGATGTTGAATAGGACCGGTCCCAGCACTGATCCCTGTGGTACCCCACTGGTCATTCTTCCCTCTGTGGAGTGACAGCCATTTACCACCACCCTCTGTGTCCTACCACCCAGCCAGTTACCTACCCACCACACTACTGTCCTGCCCACACCCATATTCCCAGTTTGTGTAATAGTCTTCTATGTGGCACAGTGTCAAAGGCCTTGCTGAAGTCCAGATAGGCCATGTCCACTGCCCTCCCCTGATCCACCTCCTTAGTCACCCAGTCAAAAAATTCAACGAGGTTGGTCTGACATGACCTCCCCCTGGTGAAACCATGCTGCCTTGGGTCCTGTAGTCCATTGACAACCAGATGTTCCACCAATCTCTCCTTCAGTAGTGCTTCCATGATCTTCCCCACTACTGAGGTGAGGTTGACTGGTCTGTAGTTCCCTGCTTCCTCTTTGTTCCCGCTTTTGTATAAGGGGACTACATCTGCTGTCCTCCAGTCTTTGGGTACCTCCCCTGTTTCCAGTGATCGGCTAAACAGGATAGCCAGAGGTTCAGCCACCACCTCTCTTAGGTGGCCTAGATGTCTTCCCAGACAGGATATATGTGGCCAGGACTTTACTTAAGGAATTGATGCACTTTACTGTGACTGAAATCTATGCACTGATCCATGTGATGGGGGAGTGTACTTTTGATGTCAGTTTCAAGCTGGGTAGGGGGCTGCATACGTTTTGGGCTCTGCATCAGGACTTAAAGAATACACCTCTTTGGACCCTGTTCCAAGTTATACCATTAACTAAACCTGCTAACAGAACCATCACTGTCCTCTTCAGGAGTGAGGGGGTCAGTGTTACTGACCTTTTATTCTGACTCTGTCAGAGATGTGTGGTCCAAGGGTCCCCGATGCTATAATTGATGAGGAACGGATTTGGACTGGTGGATGGAGGATACAGATGGTTTTAAACACCACTGAGGATGGTCTTCAACATCTCCCTAACTGTTTTTTTTTAGGTTGTGACAAGGGAGTACTCTTCTATGCTGGGCAGCTCAAAGCCTGTTATCACTGTGGAGAGACTGGGCACATCACCAGTCTTTGCGATAAACTTAAATGTACATTGTGTAATGAATTGGGGCATACTAGTGCAATGTGGAACAGTGATTTGTAATCTGTGTAACATCCATGGGCATTTCTATCACTCATGTCCCTTAGCTGCTCGTAATCAACCTGATCAGACCGACAATGAGGAGCAAAGGCTCCTGATTGCAGTGGCTCAAAGAGGACACATTAGAGTAACTCCATCCCAACCCCAGACTACCCCTTCGCAGTTGGTAGAAGGCACCACTGCACCTTCTCCTCAGGCTGTAGATAGACAGGAGAAGCTGCCACAGCAGGCTCCCAGCAAGCTCTTTCTACCTGATCCTTTGCTCCAAGAAAGATCTCCCCTGCACAAGATGGGGCTGAGATAGAAATGTTGGCCAAGGATGTGTATCCTCCCTCTGTGACCACAGACATGCTACCCCCACATCCAGTCCTGATTTCCACATCAGTGTCAGGCAAAACTGGGACCAGGAGATGACGCGATCGGGCGCAACCTCTTCCCAAGGTTTTGAAGAAGGTGGCTATTCCAACTTCCAACCGTTATGATCCTTTGCTTGATTTACCAGATGTTTCAGGAAATGACTCGGATGACTCTTCTTTTCGGTCATCTGTACCTGATGTAGCTTCTGATGCTGAAGCCCCCCCCCACCAAGGACGCAGCATCTGTTAAAGTTCTGACACCAGCTAAGCCTCAGGCTAAGCAGAAACACTCCAGGAAGACACGGAGTAGTTCAACAAAGCCTCCTTGAGGGATAGCTTCGTTCCTTGGTTTTTTGTTCCCTCACTCTCCTTCTAAGTGGAGCCTTCAATCCCCTTATATACTATTAATGTAAATAGTATAAAGGCCCCCAGGAAAAAGCTAGCTGTTTTCTCTTATTTGAGATACATTCAAACCAGTGTTTTTCTTTCTATAAGATACCAGGATACACACAACCCACAAGATACCTCAGGCAGTACACTCCTGGTGTGCACGTCCCTCATATTGGTCCTTGGGGAAAGATTCCTGCTCTGGGGTGGCCATTTTATTTTTAAACATACAGTTTAATTTGCTTAAAATGATTGATTTAGTTCCGGGGAAGGCACTCATTTTGGATGTTATAATTAACAATGTTTTTTTTCATTTACTGAATATTTACTGTACTCCCCACAACCCAAAGCAGAAGAAATAATATTATTTCAGGCCTTACAGCCTTATCTGTACTCTGCCCAGAATGTCATCCTTGGGGGAGATTTTAATTGTGGTCTCACACTTGGATACCACAGAAAACAAACTGCCACAAAAAAAATATTTTGTGACATGGCTATTCTCAGAACTATGATACATAACACGAATCTTGTAGAAGCATATTTACAAGCCACAGGTACTCATGATTCAACTTTTCATAACGGACCCTTAGCCACTCGTATCGACTTTTTCTTTGTCACTGCTTCTCTGCAGATTCAGGGGGCTCAGGTTTTGGTGTCTGAGTTCTCTGATCATGGAATGGTTTATATCAAACTGGGTGACATAACCCAGCCCCCACGGGGACCTGGAACGTGGAAATTAAATGAATCTCTTCTTGATAAACCTGAAACCAAGCAATTAGTTTCAGCCTTTATAACAGCTAAGAAATCTGCCTGGTTTATGTATGAGATATTATGGTGGGAAGATACTATTTTTGACATTTCACGCCTTCTCAAGGGTCACAGTAAAACAGTCCAAAGTGCTTCTTATTTATTATATTTACGGCACAGGATGCAATTGCAAAAACTCATGACTCTTTCTAACACCACTGGTCATGAATGATTTCAGTGCACAAATTGTAAATCTGAAAGGACAGAAGACCACTTTTCATATAAAACAGGCAGAATGTTTACAAGTCCAACAAACATTTAGCACACAAAGGAATAAAAGAAAAAATTGTCCATATGAAACATTTAATGCTGATAGCCATCATAAACACATGGCGGGTTTGTGGGATAATGCACATTGCTTAAGCACAAATGTCACAGGGATTACGGACATAGTTACACAGCATATCATGCAGCTCTTTCAGGCACCAGTTATTCGACCTCCTGACCCAGGAGACTTCCTTTTAACTATACCTCACTGAGTGTGTTCCCCAGAAGAGGCTTTGACTTTAACGCTGGACATCACCCCAGCTGAAGTTGATGCCACCATTAAGGCATTACCTGTCGGTAAGGTACCGTGTTCAGATGGGTTGACACCTGAATTATATAAGCTGATTTGACCCAATTTACTGGTAGAATTGGCTTGAGTCTTTTCTTGTCTTCTAAATTCCAGGTCACCGATTTTTGAATGGTCATTTGATTTATTTTTACAAGAAAGGGGATAAGGGTGATCTTAACAATTGGTGCCCCATTAGTTTACTGAATACTGATTTTAAACTTCTAATGAAAATTTTGAATACCAGACTTTTAATTGTGGCAAATAATATTCTTTCCTCAGCTCAAACATGCACTCTTCCTGATAGAAAAATTATGGACCATCTGTTATTATTACGGTAAATTTTTTAACATAGTGGCAATGGTCGGTTGTCCAGGTATGTAATCTCTCTGGATCAGCAAAGGGCCTTTGATTCTGTAACTCATGATTTTTTTATGATCAGTACTTATTGCATATGGGATTCCACAACAATTTGTATCATGGATACAGTTTTTGTATAAAATAGCCACGATAACACCAGTCATTAATGGGTGGAAAGGTCCTATAATCCCGGTGTGTCGGGGTGTTCGGCAGAGTTGCCCATTCAGCCCTTTGCTCTACAAGTTTTGTCTCAATCCTTTACTCAGACTATTGAATGCCTCCCCCAATATACAAAGTATAAGGATGAATAACATCTCTATCCCTCATGCTGCAATAGTGTATGCAGATGATATTTGTTTATCGGTGGAAGACAGAGGCTCTGTTGACTCTGCTGTTCAACTCTGTGCATCATACGGGGTGTACTCATACTAACTTACTAAAATGCAAGCAGAATAGGCCTAACGGTCTTTCGCATCTGCTCGTTTGGTCAGCCCCCACCCTGGGAGCTGACCTTGCTGCCCTCCTCGCCTTCTCTGGCTTCTCCCTTCCCAGTTCCAGATATTCTTGCTGCATTGGATTTTGCTTCCAGAACCATTCCCCTGTACCTGTCCCACCCCCTCTTGAACCCCTCCAATGTCTCTGCCTCCACCAGCCCCCTAGGCAGTGCATTCCATGGCTTCACCACCCTCTCAGTGAAGTAGCACCTCCTCCTTTCTTCCCTGAATCTTCCCCCCTCAAGCTTCCACCTATGTCCTCTAGTGGCCCCCTCCTCCTTCCTTTGAAGCACCCTGACTGTTCCTCACCTATTTAACCCCTTCATTACCTGAAGACCTCTATCATGTCCCACCGTTCCCTTCTCTCTTCCAATGTGTACATATTTAGCTCTTCGAGCCTCTCCTCATAGGTCCTGTCCCCCAAGCCCCAAATCATTTTGCTTGCCCTTCTCTGGACCCTCTCCAGGAGTTTAATGTCCCTCTTTAAGTGTGGCCTCCAAAACTGCACGCAGTACTCGAGGTGCGGCCTCACCAAGCAGTTATACAGAGGGAGTATCACTTCCCTCCTTCTGGAGGTGATCCCCCTAGCGATGCATCCCAGCATCCTGTTGGCCTTGGCTGCTGCCCTCCTACAAGTCTCCGAGTTGTTCATCTTGACATCCACCACCACCCCCAGGTCCCTCTCAGCCATCAAGACTTGTAGCATTCCCCCCCCCCCAGGGTGTACACTTGGCCCAGGTTTCTGGCCTCCAGGTGCAGTACCTTGCATTTCCCTGCATTGAACCTCAGCTTCCACTTTCTAGACCATCTTTTCAGAGCCTCCAGGTCCTCTGTAGGGCCACCCTCCTACTCAGGAGCTGTTATTTATTTGGCCAAATGCTCTGGTAGAAGTTTGGGTTTTGAGGACCCTAGTAGTCCTGACATAGCTGCTATTCCCATGACAGTTGAGTGTTTACATATTCTAGGCATTGTTTTTGATGTTGCCAATTTTGCTTTGTTAAACTGGGAACCTAAACTACAACCGGGTAAAATTATGGTGGCTAAATGGAATAAGTATCCACTCAGCAAGCAGAAGAGGGTACATTTAGTCAAATCGTATCTGATACCTTTTTTTTGTATATCAGTTCAGTTTTTCCGCCACCAAAAGCATTGGAAACCTCGATTTTAAGTCTATTTTTTCAAACCATCTGGGGCAATTGGTTGAACCCCATCAGGAGGAATATCATCTATTTACCTAGACACTCTGGTGGTTTAGGTATGGTTAACCACATTTCCTTTTTATTTTAGTATTTTCTTTGTATCTAATTTTAAACCATTAATGGCTTACACGGGACAGGCGTGGGTCCCTTTTCTTTTTTCCTCTTGTAAAGTTTGGTTTCGGCAATGGGAACAGGGTACAATAGGACTCCTGAGACAGTCAGCCGATACTACAGACTTTCTTAGAGAAGTGTTTTTGACACTCAAACAGTGGAAAGTTTCATATCAAGTTATTTGACTAAATCTAGAAAGGAGGTTTATTTTTGGATGGAGTTGCACAATTTCCAGGAAATTATTACCTTTCCCTTATGTCCCACTTCCTGTCTTTCATCATTTCAACTTTTATTGAAGGAGCAAAGAATCTCTGACAAGATGCGGGACTTTCATTGGTTAAGCTGTCATTTTAAAATCAGTATTAAGAACAGCCAGAAGCATAAACAGCTGTCTGAGAGACTGTGCAGTAGGTCACTATGCTCCCAGGAATTGGAGACAATAGACCACCTTTTTTTTAGTGCAGTTATATTACTGGGTTTTGGAGTACCATTTCTGTGGTCTGGCAGGAACCTTGGTATGCCACGGTCTCCAACGAGACATTAATGTTTGGACACTAGCATGGGCAGGTTATTAAATGGTATCAGAGCACGCTTAATTTAGTTATTACAGTTATTAAATGGCATATTTTGAATACCAGATGCTTTTTCATATTGCAACAAAAATGGATTGATCATCCAGAGTTGATTGCCAAAATTACGACTGAACTGCAATGTATTTATTTTTCTGAAATTCTTAACATGTATAGTAGATGGATTGGTATGGCATGGAGGAACATGCCATGGGCCACTGACTCTGATGTCCCTATTACATGAACTGTGAATTTTTTTTTCTTTTTAATTTGTCTTAGAGAGTGCTACTATGCAAACTTGGTTTACATTAAGATGGTTTATTGACATTTGTCTTTTCTTCCCTTTTCCCTTTTTTTGATTTATGATTAGTCTTATTGTGAATTAACAGTTTGCGCATTAATAATTTTTTTCTGTGTTTTTTTTCTACACCTATTTGTTTTCTCCCTCATTGGTCTATTGGGATTCATTCTTTATTTTCTTTGAGTTCTTTTTGTTTTATTATGACTGTTCATTTGCTGTAATTGTGAAGTACTTATTGTTTGATGTTATACCCTAATAAACACCCCTACTCTTTTTGAGAAGTGCCATGGGATCTTTAACATCCACCTGAACTACCACTAGAATAGGCAGATGGGACCTCGGTTTAACATCTCATCTGAAAGGCGGCACCTCAGGAGTGCAGCACCCCCTCATGCTGCACTACAGTGTCAGTATTGGGATTTAACCCATGTACCTGGTGTGGGAATAGAACCCGCAGACTTCTGATCTCCTGGCCTCAGAGGCGAGTGTGCTATCTGCTGAGCCACTGACACTATGCATCCCAGCATCCCAGAATCCCCCCAGCCCTCCTTACTGCCTTCTCACATTGCTTGCCTACCTAAAGGTAATCTGATATGAGTACCCTTTCCATTTTTGTTGTTGTTAGTACCTCCCCCCCCATTGTGTACTCATCCCCTGGGTTTTTGTTTCCCAGGTGCATTACTTTGCACTTCTTTGCATTGAAACTAAGCTGCCATACTCTTGACCATTGTTCCAACCTTGCCAAGTCCATTTTCATCCTTTCCACCCCTCCTTGTGTATCAACTCTGTTGCAGATCTTTGTGCTGCCTGCAAAGAGGCATACTTTTCCTTCCAGCCCCTATGCAATGTCACCTATAAAGACATTAATGTGTTCTGGTCCCAGTACTGATCCCTGTGGTACCTCATTAGTAATTCATCATTTCCAGAGTGTGCTCCATTTACTATTACCCTCTGTGTCCTGTTGTCCAGCCAATTTGTTATCCAGGCTACCACCTGGGATCCACTCCCAGGCTGGCTAACTTGTTTATTAATCCTTTGTGTGGTAGTGTGTCAAATGCCTTGCTGAAGCCTAAGTAGGCCATATCTATAGCCCCTCCCTGGTCAACTACTTTGGTCACCCATTCAAAGAAATCTATTAGATCCGTCTAACATGACCTTCCCACTGTGAATCCATGCTGCCTTGGGTATTGTGCCCTGCTGGCCTCTAGGTACACGACAATTCTTTCTTTCAGAAGTGATTGCATCATTTTCCCTACCACTGAGGTCAAACTAACAGGTCTGTAGTTTCCTGCCTCTGCCTTGCTCCCACTCTTGTGGAGAGGGATCGCTACTGCCTTCCTCCAGTCCTCAGGTACCACACCATCCTCTCATTATTTGTTAAAAAGGGTAGTCAGTGGTGCCACTACTGTAGGTCTCCCCTTAGTTCTTTTAGAATTCTGGGGTGAATCCTGTCAGGTCCCATTGCTTTGTCCACCTTGAGTTTTAAGAGTTCTTTCAGGACCCTTTCTTCTGTGAATGGACTGGTATCATCCCCCTGCCCAGAGTGCTTCTGTTGTTTGGTTTAGTTAACTCTCCCTCTTCTTCTTTTGTGAATACTGAGCAAAAGTATTCATTCAGTATCTCTGCCTTTTCACTGTCACTCTCTGCCCACCTCCCCTTTATTAAGCCTCACTATCCCTCCCCTGGTCTTTCTGCACTCCCTAATGTATCTTTAAAAGGTTTTATCCCCCTTCTTAACTGAGCTGGCTATCTTTTCCTCAGTTTGGGCCTTTGCTATCTTGACTGCCTTCCCTACTTCCCTCTGCTTTAACTGATACAGTTCTTTGTTCTGGAAGAGGTAGGTATGTCCCAATGTACAGAAATACTTGTAAGCCACCCCTCTCTGGGCTGGTTTACTAAGCCATATTCTCCCTTTCTGGTTAAGTTCTCTTTAATGAGCATTTTCCATGTTCCGCCCCAGGAGGGGGGTTGCATCTGTTCTCAGATTTAAAAAGGGGGGTTTCTGGAAGGGAAAGGGAGCTGATGGGCTGAATGTAGGGTAAATCAGGCTGGGGTTTAAACCTCTGGCCTAGGATGTACCAGCTGTTTTTAGTGTCAATGACTACACAGTTCAGCTCTGATGGGGGGGTTGATAGGAGTATAGCGACCATTGGAAACTGGGGTCTGTGTGAGATCAGCATCTGGGCGGACAGAGGCCTGGAGGTAAGCCCTCATTATCTGGGTTTGGGAGACCTGGTGCCCTAAAGAAAGGTATGACAGTAGGGCTGCTGCAGCTGTGGCAGGGTCGTGGCAGGACCCCTTGGAAGTGGCAGCACTGAGGTGTTCATTTTCCCAGTGTGGCACGCTGTTGAGGTGAGGTGGGTGGATTGCATCTCAGGATCTCATTTTATCAGGCCTGCTGTGCCCATGTCTGGGACAGGTCCTGTGTTAGGCCCATTGAAGAGATGCAAAGTAAGAGTAACTGCAAGGAAGGATGCTATAGTTTAAACTAGCATCCTGTCTCTGTTGGAAGAGAGTTACAAACTGGTTGATTTCTGGCAAAGGTTTTCAGGGTGGCCACAGAGTGTTTAAAGGCCACATCTCTGGTTTGGGTTACTTCAGGGTGGGGAGTAAGGCACTCGCCAACTGCTGATTTAGGACATGCCTCGAACCCTTTAAGGTTTGAGCTTTACTCTGGCTGTGTTATCTGAGTGGAGTCTGTGCCTGGTCTATTACCTTAGGCTTGTTTTAAGCACCTGTATCAGCTTGGTACTGTTTGTACCTCCCAAACATGCCCTGCAACCTGTTTTGTCTCCCAGCTCTATGGAGGTGCGCACTCAATTTATTTATTTATTAATTTTAAATAGAAACCAAATTCAATAATTTTATTTGTTCTTTCACTTCATGTGTGCTGGGATTCTTTGAATGAACTAACAATATTATTCCTCCTAAGAAGAACAATTTCAGCCTTTGTCCACTCGGGCCCAGCCTGAAGTCACAGCTAGTGTTAAGCTATAGCCTGTTGGTTGAGAAAACAATCTACTGTACGCTGCTTTAGATCTGCAGGTGAGGTAAGGCCCTGTATTTCTTTGAGCTGTAGGCCTCATGCCAGAAAGGTTTCTGATTTTGTACCCACCCCTTCATATTACCATCAGGACCACTAGCCATAAAAGGGAGGAAGTGGGGGTGCTATATACTTACAGAAGGGGAAGCTGTGTGGGAGAGGTACTGTAGGTATGTCCCGGTGTACAGAAATACTGACAGAAGGGGAGAATGTGTGGGAGAGGGAGGTCTGGCCCAATGTACAGAAACATTTACAGAAGGGCTGGCTATGGTATGTATACCCCAGTGCACAGAATTCTGCAGTGATTAGCTTTATCCTGGTGGGCTTCACTGTAGATATGTCCCAGTGTACAGAAATACTTACAGAAGGGGAGGCTTTGTGGGACTGGTAGGTGTGTCTCAGTGTTACAGAAATACTTACAGAAGGGGAGGCTGTGTGGGAGAGATAGGTAAGTCCCAGTGTACAGAAATACTTACAGAAGGGAATGCTGTCTGGAAGAAGTAGATATGTCCCAGTGTAGAGAAATACTTACAGAAATGCAGGCTATGTGTTAGAGGTGGATATGTCCCAGTGTACAGAAACACCTACTGAGGTGGAGGCTGTGTTGGAGAGGTAGGTATGTTTCAGTGTACAGAAATACTTACAGAAGGGCAAGCTGTGTGGGAGAGGTAGGTATGTCCCAGTGTACAGAAATTCTGGCAGAAGAAGAGGTTGTGTGATAGAAGTAGGTATGCCACAGTATACAGAAGGGCAGGCTATCTGAGAAAGGTAGGTATGTCACACTGTACAGAAATACAGAAGGACAGGCTGTGTGGGAGAGATAGGTATGTCCCCGTGTACAGAAACACTTACAGAAGGGCAGGCTGTGTGTTAGAGGTAGGAATGTCCCAATGTAGAAATACTTACAGAATGGCAGACTGTGTGGGAGAGGTAGGTATGTCCCAGTGTACAGAAATACTTACAGAAGGGCAGGCTCTGTGGGAGAGGTAGGTATGAAGCAGTGTACAGAAATACTTACAGAAGGGCAGGCTGTGTGGGAGAGGTAGGTTTGTCCCAGTGTAAGAAATAATTACAGAAGGGCGGGCTCTGTGGGAGAAGTATGTCACTCTGTATAGAAATACTTACAGAACGGCAGGCTGTGAGGGAGAGCTAGGTATATCCCAGTGTACAGAAATAATTACAGAAGGGCAGAATGGATATGTCCCAGTGAAAATAAAGAAAAGTTTCTCAGTACTGAGGTATACCTGGGTATACTGAGGCAGAATGAGGCAGGATCACATTACAGTGAATGCAAATTGCCTCAGCAGTACCTCAGTGGTACTTCAAGGTCGGACACTTTTAGATAACTACCATTGTACTTACAGAAGGGGAGGCTGTGGTGGAGAGGTAGGTATGTCCCAGTGTACAGAAACACTGACAGAAGGGGAGGCTGTGTGGTAGAGGTAGGTATTTCCCAGGGTATAGAAATACTGACAGAAGGGGAGGCTGAGTGATAGAGATAGGTATGTCCCAGGGTACAGAAACACTTACAGAAGAGCAGGCTATGTGGAACAAGTAGGTAAGTCCCAATGCACAGAAATACAAAATGGCAGGCTTCGTGGGAGAGGTAGGTATGTCCCACAGTACAGAAATACTTACAGAAGTGGAGGCTGTGTGGGAGAGGTAGGTATGTCATAGTGTACAGAAATAATTACAGAAGGGCAGGTTTTGTGTGAGAGATAGATATGTCCCAATGTACAGAAACATTTACAAGAGGAAAGACTGTGTGGGAAAGGTAGTCTATCCCATTATACTGAAATACTGACAAAAGGAGATGCTGTATGGAAGAAATGGATATGTCCCAGTGTACAGAAATACTTATAGAAGGGCAGGCTTTCTGTTTGAGGCAGGTATGTCCCAGAGTACAGAAATACTTACAGAAGAGCAGGTTGTATGTTAAAAGTACTGTAGGCATGTCCCAGTTGACAGAAATACTTACAGAAGGGGAGGCTGTGTGATAGAGATAGGTATGTCCAAGAGTATAGAAACACTGACAAAAGGAGAGGCTATGTGGGAGAGGTAGGTATGTCGCAGTGTGCAGAAACACTTACAGAAGGGAAGGATGGGTATGCCCCAGTGCACAGAAATTCATATGGAAGTGCAGGCTATGTGGGAGAGGTACATACATCCCAGTGTACAGAAATACCTACAGAAGAGCAGGCTGTGTGGGAGAGGTACATACATCCCAGTGTACAGAAATACCTACAGAAGAGCAGGCTGTGTGGGAGAGGTACATACATCCCAGTGTACAGAAATACCTACAGAAGAGCAGGCTGTGTGGGAGAGGTACATACATCCCAGTGTACAGAAATACCTACTGAAGAGCAGGCTGTGTGGGAGAGGTAGGTATGTCCCAGTGTACAGAAATACTTACAGAAGGGCATGCTCTGTGGGAAAAGTAGGTATATCACACTGTACAGAAATACTTACAGAATGGCAGGCAGTGTGGGACTGGTAGTTATATCCCAGTGTACAGAAATACTTACAGAAGGGCATGTTGTGTGGGAGAGGTAGGTATGTCCCAGTGTACAGAAATACAGAAGTGGAGGCTGTGTGGGAGAGGTAGGTAGGTATGTCCCAGTGTACAGAAAAACCTACAGGGAGAGTGACTATGTGGGAGAGGTAGGTATGTCCCAGTGTACAGAAATACTGACAAAAGCAAAGGCTGTGTGGGAAGGGAAGGTCTGTGCCAGTGTACAGAGATACCTACAAAATGAGAGATTGTGTGGGAGAGGTCAGTATTATCTCAAACCCACTCCTGGGGGCCAGGTTCACTGAGCTCTCGGTGCCCACCCGTGCGTGCAATCTGTGCAATGAGGGGGACAGGAATACCCTCCAAGTGTCCTTATAGAGTGTTTGCCAAGTTCACAACTGAATACTGACCACAAGGTCCCAGGGCCCCCTCTCTATTTGAGGTAATGGCAAAATATAGTCTCAAGTCTGTAGCCAGGTAAGAACTATCTTCAGTTGTTGTACTGGAGGAAGACCGAGGCATCACAGCTCTCTGGGGTTTTGCCCTCGTGAACCTGATTGTGTCTTCTTCCACAGGGTGTGCAGCACTTAGTGCCCCCTTACAGACTCTTTCTGAGACATTTGTATCTCACTTATTTAAGGCACCCAGATCCCCTTTTTCAGGATCCTAGTCTTGGTAGCAAATGGTAGCACTTTAGCAATTATAGGCTGGTCTTAGAATTTATTAAACCTTTTACTTCTACATACACAAAAATCACTCACGGACAGTTTTAAAAGCAACATGCTTTAACTAAAATCTAAATGATTATCATACAAACTTTACAAACAAAAGATTTAAAAAATTTGGTCACAGAATAACAAAACAAAGTTGGAAGTATACATCAAAACACACTATAAAATTTAACTATCTAATTTCTACCTTGTTTGTTTAATTTCAGAAAGTTCAGAACCAAAAGAAGTTGGCAAAAGTTTCAGTCCTTCTGTAGCATTCACTGGTTCTTCATCTGTCTTTGTGTTGTGGCAGTCTTGCTTCTCTTGTGGTCAGGAACAAGTGTCCAAATGCAATGCAATGAGCTTCAGTTTGCAGGGGTATATATAGCCCCTCTGACAGTCTGTAAAAACTCTCTCTGGTATATAGCTTGTGGCCTTATCTTTTCAGCCAGCAGGGGTCTCTCTTGCTCTTTCCCAAACTTGGAGGGAATCATCATGATTAACATTTCAGGTGTCCTCCCACAACCCAACTTCCTGCCACTTATAAAAAAAATGTGGTAATTTTCTGACACCTCCTGCTTAAACTATTTTCCTTTTGATCTTAAAGTTTTTATGACAGGGAAGGTTTCTCCCATCTCCTGAGATTTATTACACCAATTAGCTAACCGGGGACTTCCATCCCTTTTCAAATAGACTCTTAGCTTCCTGGCTAATAAACCTGTTTTCAATTCACAGATGAATGTCAAATATTTTACAAGACATTCTCTCTTTCCTGTGACCTTTTCCGTGAACTATGTACCCCTTTTAAAACAAAACACACATAGGCATATTTTGGCAGTACTTAGTTCTGGCCTATTTGGAAATCTTAAACATAACTAAACTCATCTGCAAGTAACCCTTTTAAAACATGAACAGAAAAAATATACAAAAAAACTATTGCCTGCAATATTCCAACAGTTGGCAAACTCGCAACATCCCTCCCTCCCTCCTTAGACTAAATTTATGGGAACACTCCCCTGTCATATGTTAGAATTTCCATAATTCTGTTTACTGTTCTAACTGGCAAGGCATGCCATCTGTGTTTGTGTTGGCTGACTCAGTCCTGTGCTTAATTGTCATGTCGTAGGCCTGTAGAGCAATACTCCTTCAGAGTAACTGTCCATTTGTCTTACTCATCTGATTTAACCATACCAGGAGGTTGTGATTGGTCTGTACCTTGAAGTGTCTTCCGTAGAGGTACGGCTCTAATTTCTTCAGGACCCATACCGGCTCAAGATATTCCTTTTCCATGGGGGAGTATGTCTGTTTCTGGGGAATAAACATCTTTCTAAGGTACACTATTGTGAGGTCTTTGCCCTGCTTAGATATCTGACTGAGGAATTCTCCAATCCCCACATCCAAGACATTTGTCTGGACTACAAATTACTTAGTGTAATCTGGACTGGCCAACACTGGTGCACTGCACAGTACCCCTTTTAGCCTTGTGAAGGCTCATTCACAGGCTGGCTCCTAGTTTACTCTTTTGGCATGTTTTTTCATTAGCAAGCCAGACAGGGGAGCCACCAGGGTACTGTTATTGGGCACAAACTTTCGGTAGTACCCTGCAGTCCCTAGGAAGCTCCTAACCTGCTTCTGGGTTTCAGACATGGGCCATGCCTCTATCACCTCAATCTTTGCTTGATTGGGATGAAGCTGCCCACACATCACTGCATGGCCTAGATATGCCACATCTGCCATAGCTACCTGGCACTTTTCAGCCTTGACAGTGAGCCCTGCTCTCTGTATCCTGCTCAACACTTTCTTCAGGTGGGACAGGTTTTCCTTCCAGCTGGTACTGAAGATGGCAGTATCATCCAAATAAGCCACTGTGTACTCATAAGTAGCATGTAACACCTGGTTGACCAACCTTTGAAAGATGGCAGGGGCATTCTTCATTCCAAAAGGCATTAACCAGAACTTGAATAATCCTGTTGGAATGTTGAAGGCCGACCACTCTCTAGCTCTGGCAGACAACTCCACCTGCCAGTACCCTTTCATCAAGTCAGTTGTGGTAAGGTATGTCACTCCTACCAACTTGTCCAGTAGTTCATCTCTCCATGGCATTGGGTGGGCATCAGACTTCGTGACTGTGTTGAGACACACAGCTTGGGAACAAGGACTACGGGTGAGGCCCAGAGGCTGTGAGATTTCTGAATTACTCCTAAATCCAGCATTTTCTCCGCCTCCCTCCTAATGTCCTTTAGGATGGCCTCAGACACCTGGTAGGCTGTCCACCATATGGGCACTTGTGTCCCCATTTCAACATCATGTGTCTCTGAAGGGGTTCATCCAGGCTTGGCTGTAAACAAAGGGGTAAAGTCCTCTAAAACCTTCCTCACTTCCTGGGACTGTTCCAGGGTCAACTGGGGTGACAGTTTGATTGCCTCCACAGATGACTCCCACTTTCTTTCCTCTAGCAAGTCCAGGAGGGGGTCTTCCTCATCTATCCCCTCCCCAGGACCACACACTGCAAATATCATGTCAGCCCTATTTGCATATATCTTCATCATGTTGACATGGTACATCCTATGGGTATGTCTCCTGTCAGGTAGTTCCATGATATAATTTATGTCATTGACCTGTTGGACTACCTTATATGGTCCCACCCACTTGGCCTGCAGCTTGTCCTTCCAGACTGGAATTAGGACCATTTTGTCCTAACCTGCACTGTATGAGTCAGCTCTGGTTCCGTGCTCATACCAGACTTTTTCCCTCTGTTGGGCAGCTGACAGGTTGCTTTGGGCTGCTCCCATAAGTTCCTTCAGCATTTCCCTAAACCTATGGACATACTCCACTATGGGAGTTCCCTGGGTGGCATGCTTGCCTTCCCAGTCCTCCTGGATCAAGTCTAGGGGCCCACGCACCCTGCAACTGTATAAAAGTTCAAAGGGGAAAAACCCAGATGACTCTTGGGGCACCTCCCAGTACACGAACAACAAGTGGGGAAGGTATTCTCCAAGTCCCTCCCATGCTGTTCAGCAAATGCTTGGAGCATCAATTTTAGGGTACCATTAAACCTTTCCACAAGCCCATTGCCTTGTGGGTAATAAGAGGCCATGCTCCTCTGCACCACCCCACACTTCTCCTACAAACAGTTCATCAGGTGTGACATGAAGCTACCCCCTTGATCAGAAAAAACCTCCTGCAGAAACCCGACACAGGAGAAAATCCTTAGCAAGGTGTCTGCCACTTTGTCTGTCCTATGGGAGGAGAGGGCAACCGCCTCTGGGTATCGGGTGGCATAATCAACAATCATCAGTAGAAACGTCTTCCTTGAGGAGCTTGGGGTACTCAGAGGTCACACAATGTCAATTCCTTCCCTCTGGAATGGCTCCTTCATAATGGGCAAGGGAATTAGGACAGCTTTGGTTTTACTACCTGGCTTCCCTATTTGTTGGCACCAGTGACAAGACCTGTAATATTTCTTCACCTGCTGGGTGAAGTTGGGCCAACAGAAATTCTTGGCCAATCACTGCATGGTGCGCTTGATGCCTAGATGTCTGGACATGGGGATATCATGAACAATCTTGAGCAACCACTCATGGTACCTCTGAGGAACGACAAGCTGCCTGTCCATAACCCCTCTCTCTGTTCTCGCGTCCTGTGTGTACAACAATCTGTTGTCCCAAAATACCCTATGTCTCATGTCACCTCCCTGTGTCCCATCAGATTCTGCACAAGCCCTCAGCCTCTCCAAACTAGGATCAGTCCTCTGAGCAGCGGTAAATTCCTCACATTTTCCCAAAGCATGGAACATGTCCCCCTTAACTCCTAAACTGGGATCCATAGCTCTAGCATCAGGGCACTCAGAGTCACTGTCATGCCTAACCTTCTGACCATTAGTCACCCCTCCCTCCTCAGAGTAACCTTCTGTAGCTGTTTTGTGAACTGCTACTTGGGGAAGTCCTACCTTCCTTTCACTACCCACCATGTCAGGAGACAAATCTGGGGAACCAGCCTCCCATTCTTTTCCACAGGGTCTTCTGTGGGGTTCAGGGAACTACAAGGGGCCTTGGTTGTCTGACTGCAGGTAACTGTACACACCACCCCCTGCTGTAGATTATTCCCTATAATCACATCCAGGGCAAAGGTGTCTGCCACTGCCACTTTTTGCACCCTCTCTCCTGTCTCACCCCAGTCAAGGAGCACACTAGCTAGTGGCAGAGTTTTCTCCTCCCCATTGAATCCCCTCACCTTTACAAACTAATTAGGTATAAGCTATTCAGGCCCAACCAAATCCCCTTTTAGTAAGGTAAGAGATGCCCTTGTGTCCCTTAACCCATGGGTCTGCACCTCATTTACAGTAACTGAGTGTATGTGCTCCCTCATGTTTACAGGCATGCTTTCAGGGATACAGAGTGCACCCAACTCTGTTCAAGCACAACTTTGTCCACTCTGTGCCTTTTTAGGACACTGTCTAGCAAGGTGCCCTGGCTGTTTACAAAACCAACAGTCATTATTTCTTTTATCCGAAAAATCCCTTTTTGGTAACTTGGGGCTTCCCCCTTTCAGCAGAGGTAATGAGGGTTTTAGCAGCCCTGAAGGCATGCTTTTTCCATCTGTCCTGCCACGCCTGCCCAACTTCCTTTCAGAGCAGGCCTGCTACTGGCATAACGATCCGAAAGCTCAGCAGCTTGCTGTGCTGTTTTGGGATCTTGGTCCTGTAGCCTGGTTTTCAACTCTGCTGGACAAGCCCAAAAGAACTGTTCTAAAAGTACAACCTCCTCATTTTTCCCCACAGAGTTTGTTTCCACCCCTCCCACCAATTATTTAAAAACTGATGTTGCTTTGTGATCAGTTCCTCAAATCTCATGTCAGGGCTTTTTCTGAGTTTCTGGATTTTAAGCCTGTAGGCTTCAGAAGTCAGTTCATACTTTTTAAGTAAAGTAGCTTAAGTTTCTCATAATCTTGGCTATCATTATTGTCCATTTGGCTTAGCACCTCACACCCTTTACCAGTAAGTAGCAAGGATAGCTGGAAGCTCCAGGACTCTCTGGATATTTTGGCCTGGATAGAGACCTTTTCAAAGGAATTCAAAGATACATCCATATCCTTCCCCTCTTTAAATTCAGCTATTAATTTTGAATTTAACTTATACCCCAGCCCTGGAGTTTCAGGTTCACTTCTGCCACTTACCTCCTCTGGTGCTGGTCGTTGGAGTTTTACCTTCTCCATTTCAAACTCTCTCTGGCACTGCCTTTCATTTTCCTCGGCCTCTCTCTGAAGCTGCTTTTGTTTTTCTTCGGCCTCTCTCTCTGGCACAGTTTTTCCTGCATCTCCAGTTCAAACCTCTTCTGCTCACACTCCCTCTGCTGCTGGACTTTGAACTGTCTCTGCACCAATTTCTTCAGCTCAAATCTCTGTGGTGGCCTTCCCCTGGTGCTGTGGTTCTGGGTTCCCTCTGGTCTCACTATGCTCCTCCTTGGGACTGGACACTGTGACATTCCTTGGCACCCCCACACCCAAGGTTTGGTCCCTCTCGGTCACTTGCTGTGACTTGAGGTTCAGGGCAACCACTTGCTTATTGGCTACCACAAGAGCCTCCATGGAGTTCTTTTTGGTTCACCCTATTTGCAGGACCCCTCTTTCCTGACACAACTGCTTTGGATGGTCTGCAGTGTATTCGCTGTAGTTGGAAGCCATCTGTTTCCCTAACTACTGCTACACTTACACTGGAAAAAAAATACATGGTAGGGAACTTTATACTGTAGCCAAATTGTTTTTTTCCAGCTCTCTGCCCTGTTTGTGTGTGTATTGTTTTTAGTTTATCAATCTGATACACTGGCCTTAAATCCAACCATGCCTGTGCTGCTGATATGTCATGGATCCCACCACTGTGCACCAGATCTCTTGGATCCCTCCACTATGCACCAGATCTGTCATGAACCCACTCCTGGAGACCAGGTCCACTGAGCACACAGTGCCCACTCCTAAGTGTAATCCATGACAAGGGGGGACAGGAATACCCGTCAAGTGTCTTTCGAGAGTGCTCGCTGAGTTTCACGACTGAACACCAGCCATGAGATCCCAGGTCCTCTCTATTCTAGTAAGGGCAACACACCACTCAGAAGTTAGGTGAGAACCCCCAGCCAGCACAGCAACCGAGGAGAGTTCTAACCTGGCTACAAGCTTCAGACTGTATTTTGCACTTACCCAGAATAGAGAGGGAGTCCTGGGACCTCATGGCAGCTGTTCACTTGTGAACTCGGCAAGCACTCTAGGAGGGCACTTGAAGGGTATTCATGTCCCACCTGTCATGAATTACACTTGGGGTGGGCACTGTGAGTGCAATGGACCTGGCCCCCAGGAGTTGGTTTGTGACAGGTACGTCCCAGTCTACAGAAATTCTTATAAAAGGCAAGGCTGTGTGTGTGAGGTAGATATGTCCCAGTGTACAGAAATACTTACAGAAGGGCAAGCTATGTGTTATAGGTACTGTAGATGTGCACCAGTTTACAGAAATACTTACAGAAGAGCAGGCTGTGTGGGAGAGGTAGGTATGTCCCAATCTGCAAGAAACACTTATGGGTAGAGGCTATTTGGAAGAGGCAGGCCTATCCCAGCACACTGAAATACTGGCAGAAGGAAAGGCTGTGTAGGAGAGGTAGGTCTATCCCAGTACACAGAAATATTGACAGGAGAGGCTGTGTGGGAGATGTAAGTATGTCCCAGTGTACAGAAATACTTCCAGAAAGGCAGGTTGTTTGGGAGAGGTAGGTATTTCCCAGTGTACAGAAAAATTTACAGAAGAAAAGGCTGTGTGGAAAAGGTAGGTATGTCCCAGTGTACAGAAATACCTACAGAAGGGGAGTCTGTGTGGGAGAGTTAGGTATGTCCCAGGGTAGAGAAATACATACAGAAGGGCAGGCTATGTAGGAGGTAGATATGTCCCAGTGTACAGAAACACAGAAGGGTAGGCTGTGTGGGAGAGGTAGGTATGTCCCAGAAATACTTAGAGAGAGAGAGAGAGGCTATTTTTGAAAGGCAGGTGTGTCCCAGTATACATAATCACTTACAGATGGGCAGGTTGTGTGGGAGAGGTAGATATGTCCCAGTGTACAGAAACAATTACAGAGGGACAGGCTGTATGGGACAGTTCGATATATCCTGGTATATAGAAATACTGACAGAAAGGCAGGCTTTGTCTTAGAGGCTGGTATGCCCCAGTATACAGAAATACTTATAGAAAGGCAGGCTGTGTGGGAGAGGTATGTACTTCCTAGTGTACAGAAATACTTACAGGAGGGCAGACTGTATGGGAGAGGTATGTATGTCACAGTGTGGAGTAATATTTACAGAAATGTATGCTGTGTGGGAGAAGTATGTATGTATGTATGTCCCAGTGTACAGAAATACTTACTGAAGGAGAAGGTTTCTGGGAGAAGTAGGTATGTCCCAGTGTACAAAAATACTTACAGAAGGTCAGGCTGTGTGGAAGAGGTAAGTGTGTCCCAGTGTACAGAAATAAGGGCAGGCTATGTGTTAGAGGTTGGTATGTCTCAGTGTACAGAAATACATACAGAAGGTCAGGCTGTGTGGGAGAGATAGGTATATCCAAGTGTACAAAAATACTTACAGAAAGGTAGGCTGTGTGGGAGAAGTAGGTATGTCCCAGTGTAGAAAAATACTTACAAAAGGGCAGGCTGCATGGGAGAGGTAGGTATGTCCCAGTGTACAAACATACTTACAGAAGAGGATGCTGTATAGGAAAGGTAGGTACATATGTCCCAGCGTACAGAAACACAGAACAGCAGGCTGTGTGGGAAAGGTAGGTATGTCCCAATATACAGAAATATTTACAGAACAGCAGGCTGTGTGGGACAGGTAGGTATGTCCCAGTGTACAGAAACACTTACAGAATGGTAGGCTGTGTGGGAGAGGTAGGTACATCCCCATGTACAGAAATACTTATGGAAGGAATGTAGCATGTAATAACAGTGAAGTCAAAATGGTGACGTCAATTATGGTGACTCAGTAATGGCGAACACGCAAGTGATGACCTTGAAATAACAGCAACCTGGAATAAATGGCAAAACCCCAGGAATGGCGAGCATGACTGTCAATGTGCAACTCAGAGTAACTTATTTAGAAATAGGGGGTGTTCGAGGACAGAGCCCCCCGAGAGAGGTGCGGGGGGATATAATCCCCTGCATTAAAACAGGTGAACTGTATCATAGACCGTATAAAGGTGTGCTGGCATATGCAGGTGAGCTATTGGAGGAGAATATCAGCATAGTGTCTTATCAGTCAGAAAGGCACATCGGTGCTCCTGCATGCCTGCTTTGTGAATGTCTGCAAGACCGTGCCTATAGTTTTCACATTCAGGTCTAATGCACCCCTGAATATGGTTGTGGTGCAGAGGGTCTGCCTCCCAAATTCACCCTAAACAACTTTTGCCATGATTTATTATCGCCGTTATTGTAGTCTCCTTAATTGATTCACCGTAATGATGGTCACCATTCTTTGTTCACCCTTATGGCATGGAGCCCTTACATAAGGGCAGTCTGTGTGGGAGAGGTAGGTATGGAGCCCTTACAGAAGGGGAGGCTGTGTGGGAGAGGTAGGTATGTCCCCATGTACAGAAATATTTACAGAAGGGGAGGCTGCGTGGGAGAGGTATGTACATCCCAGTGTACAGAAATACCTACAGAAGGGCAGGCTATGTGGGAGAGGTAACATAGAAACATAGAAGTTGATGGCAGATAAGGACCGCAAGGCCCATCCAGTCTGCCCATTTCTTTTTCTACCTTATAAATGTGCCATCGGCCTTTGCTGTCAGTGGTCTATCTATTCATACTCATTTGTATTGCTCTCTTATGCCTATCCCATGCCTGTTTGAAGCCCTGCACTGTATTCACAGTCACCACTTCCTGTGGTAAGCCATTCCATGCATCCACCACCCTTTCTGTGAAAAAGAATTTCCTCACATTCCCCCTTAATCGGCCCCCCTCTAATCTCATGCTGTGTCCTCTTGTCCTGCTATTTTTCTTATATTTAAACATGTTAGACTCTTTCACCTTGTTAATGCCCTTAAGGTGTTTGAATGCCTCGATCATATCACCTCTCTCCCTCCTTTGCTCAAGGGTATACATATTGAGCTCTGTTAATCTGTCCTCATATGTCTTCTGATGCAGTCCCTGCACCATTTTGTTGCCCTTCTCTGAACTGCCTTAATTTGGCTAATGTCCTTGTGAAGGTGTGGCTCAATACTGCAACTAGTACTCCAGATGGGGCCTAACTAGTGTCTTGTAAAGAGGATTATTACCTTCCCTCTTCACGACTTGTGATACCCCTACTATACACCCTAACACCCCCCTAGCCTTACCTACTGCTTTAGAGGTCTGCTTGATGATTTCAGGTCATCAGTGATGATGATGCCCAAGTCTTTTTCTTCCTTTGTGACTGCTAGCAACTCCTCCCAGCCTATAGGTGGCTTCAGGGTTTCTCTTCCCATGTGCATGATTTTGCACTTTTGCATTAAATCCCAGTTGCCACTCTTCTGACCATTTTGCTAGTTTATCCAGATCTCTTCTCATTCTGCCCACCCCATCTGGATCATTTACTTTGTTGCAGATCTTGGTGTCATCTGCAAACAGACAAGCCTTACCCTCTAGTCCATCTGCAAGATCACTAATGAAGATGTTGAAGAGGACTGGCCCCAGGACTGATCCCTGAGGTACCCCACTTGTGACTTGCATCTGTTCTGACTGTATACCATTTACCACCACTCTCTGTTTTCTGCCTGTCAACCAGTTTGCCACCCAGTTGACCAACTTCTGACCCACCCTGAGCCTACCCAGCTTATTTATCAATCTTCTATGTGGAACAGTGTCAAAAGCTTTGCTGAAGTCAAGGTAGGCGACATCAACTGCTCCCCTTGGTCCACCACTCTGGTTACCCAGTCAAAGAAATCTATGAGATTAGTTTGACAGGACCTTCCTTTTGTAAACCCATGCTGTCTTGGATCCTGTGCCCCTATGGATTCCAGGTGTTGCACTATCCTTTCCTTAAGGAGTGCCTCCATAATCTTGCCCACTACTGAGGTAAGACTGACTGGTCTGTAGTTCCCGCCTCCTCCTTGCTACCACTCTTGTGGAGCGGGATCACATGAGCCCTTCTCCAGTCTTCTGGGACCTCTCCTGTGCTCATAGACTCACTAAACAGTTCTGCTAATGGCTCTGCTAGTTCCACCTTTAGCTCCTTAAGCACCCTGGGATGTATGCTATCAGGTCCCATTGCCTTATCCACCCTGAGCTTAGCAAGCTCTTGTAGGACCCTTTCTTTTGTGAAGGGAGTAGTGCTCACCTCCTTCCCCCCTGTGTCCATGGTGCTGAGCTGTGGGCCCTGCCCTACCTTCTCTTCAGTAAATACTGAGCAAAAGTATCTATTTAGGATAGATGCCTTTACAGGTCCTCCTCCTCACATGCTCCCTTTTCTCCATTAAGCTTAGCACCCTCTCTGGACTTTCTCCTTTCACTAATGTATCTATAGAAAGTCTTGTCACCTTCTTTTACTGTTCGTGCTAATGTTTCCTCAGTTTGGGACTTTGCCTGCCTTACTGCCTTCCCTGCTTCCCTTAGGGCAGTTTGGTATGTCTCTCATCATAATCCCGCTGTGTTCCTTATATTTCCTGAAGGCCAGCCTTTTGGCTCTGACCTTTCTACTACTGTATTTGAGAACCAAAGTGATTTCCTCCTTCTTTTGCACTTCCTTTTCTGTCTAACACAATGGGATGTTGCTTCAAGTATTGCATCCTTAATGCTTGCTCACTTTGCCTGTACCCCCTCACCTGTGTTTCTTTTTGCCAGGGCTAGCTTAACTCTGTTGGCCATCTTATCAAAGTCAGCTCCTCTGAAGTCCCATATTTTTGCCTTGGAATGGGATGATTTAGATGTAGTAGCCAAATTGAACCATACCATGTGATGGTAACTGGCCCCCAGGTGACCTTCTACCTGGAGATCTGTGATCCCTTCCTTGTTAGTCAGTACTAGATCTAGGATAGCGCTGTCTCTTGTGGCTATAGTTTTCAGGTAGGTATGTCCCAGTGTACAGAAATTCTTACAGAAGGGCGGGCTGTGTGGGAGAGGTACTGTAGGTATGTCCCTGTGTACAGAAATACCTACAGAAGGGCAGGCTGTGTGGGAGAAGTGCATATGCTCCAGTGTACAGAAATACTTACAGAAGTGGAGGCTGTGTGGGAGAGGTAGGTATGTCCTAGTGTACAGAAATACTTAAAGAAGGGCAGGCTGTGTGGGAGAGGTAGGTATGTCCCAGTGTACAGAAATACTTAAAGAAGGGCAGGCTGTGTGGGAGAGGTAGGTATGTTCCAATCTGCAGAAATACTTACAGAAGGGCAGGCTGCATTGGAGAAGTATGTATGTCCCAGTGTACAGAAATACTTACAGAAGTGGAGGCTGCGTGGGAGAGGTAGGGATGTCCCAGTGTACAGAAATACCTAAATGAGGAGAAGCTGTGTGGGAGAGGTAGGTTTGTCCCGGTGTCCAAAAATGCTTACAGAAGGGGAGGCTGTGTGGGAGAGTTAGGTATGTCCCAGTGTACAGAAAGACAGAATGGCAGGCTGTGTAGGACAGGTAGGTATGTCTTAATGTACAGAAATACTTACAGAAGGGCAGGCTGTGTGGGAGAAGTAGGTACATCCCCATGTACAGAAATAAAAGAAGGCAGACTGCGTTGGAGAGGTAGATATGTCCCCATGTACAGAAATACCTGCAGAAGGGGAGGCTGCGAGGAAGAGGTAGGTACTGTATATCCCACTGTACAGAAATACTGACAGAAAGGGAGGCTGTATGGGAGAGGTAGGTATGTCCCAGTGTACAGACATACTAAATTGGAGGATGTGTGGAAGAGGTAGGTATGTCCCAGTGTACAGAAATACTTACAAAAGGGGAGGCTGTGTGATAGAGGTATGTCTTTGCCATTATCCAGAAATAATTACAGAAGGGAACTGAGTAGGTGTCTCTACTTGGGTGCAGAAAGACATGTAGTTAGAGGTCTGTGGGTGAGATGTGGGTCTGTTCCAGTGTACAGATATACAATCAGAAGGAGAGATTGTATGGCAAGGGTAGGTCTGCTCCAGTGGTGCTGGCAGCATAGCCTACAGGTTAGAGTAATGAGCTGTGAATGAACTTGGTACATCCAGCTGACCTGAGTTTTAGTCCCAAAACCTCCACTTGCATACTGTGTGACTCTGAACAAGTCTCTTGACCTCCCCAGTGCTCCCAGCTTGCCCCTGAAAACAGTCCCTTGTGCCTAGTGGGACTTGGCTGGCTACCAAAGAATAAAAAAAGTGTACAGGATAAAAAAGGGAGTTACATGTAAGTCTGTCCCCAAGAACAGAAACATATGTAGACATAGGGCTGTGTGTGGGAGAGGTGGGTCTGACCCAGCTTGTAGAAATACCATCAGAATTCTCGCTTTGGGAGAACAAAGGGGCCTTTGTGTAGGGCTACCCATGATGTTGCCAAACAATAGTGAGATCAATGCCGCATGCACTACTGTCTCAAAAATAGTTTGAATTTGATTAGCTATGGTCTTGTACACCTGAGCTAGCAGAAATCACCTGTCATCAAGCCTGGTTTTGTTTCCTAGTCTGTACTGTGTTTGTAAACACTGAGCGCTATGCACAATGCCAACCTGCCGCGAAAACCGGGAGCATTAGCATCATTATGCATGAATGCCGCAGAGTGGGGACCACATGGCATTCACTAATGGAAAGTATGACAGTTACATGACCGATCCCCCAGCTGTGCAGACAACACCATGCTGGGGTGGACGGGGGCATGGTGCAATACACACCATTCACAAAGGCACGTAGTGCTACATGCAGGGGGGCATAGGTCTGAGTGGGATTCACCAGGGGGGACCCTGCCATAACCGCAATACACAGCCAGGCATGCGCACCCACAGAGTCCTCCCCCCTCGCCCGGCAACATGTGTGCAGCCCCCCCACCGCCTGCATGACAGCCCCGTCCCTGTACCACAAACATCCCACACACACACACTCACGGCAGCCCCCTCCCCAGTAATGGGACCCCCCCAACAGACTGAGGTGCCGCAGTGCACACCTTCTGACCCCTGACACAGTACCCCAACACAAGCAGTGTTGTACAGTGGACTCCTGACACCCCAAGGTGCCTGATCACACATACTGGTCCCCCAACACCAGTTCCCTGTCCCAGTCATTGGTGGACAGTGGTTCCCCTACCCTTCCCACCCATGGCACGGACAACAACCCCCCAGCCCCGAACCTGCATGCCAGTGTGCAGTTATTGCCAGCAAGCGTTGCAGCCCTCCACACAATTCCATGTCCACCTGCCCATACAACTGATGCTGAGAGCATGCCACCTATAAACAGGCAGCATGCTCCTGGCATCAGTTTACGGCAGGCAGCTGAGGAGGTATGTGGAGGGCTGCGCCACTCGCTGGCTATAGCCACTACACCAGCATGCAAGTTCAGGGGGGGGGTGGAGGGACCACTGTTGACCAATGACTGGGCCAGGGTACTGGTGTCGGAGGACTGGTATGTGTGGGCAGGCACCTCAGGGTGTCAGGGTGAGGGGACCACTGTACAACAGTGCTTGTGCTGGGATACCAGGTAGGGGTGAGTCAATGGCATGGGGTGGTGGACGAGGCAGTGTTGTGAGTTGGGGTGGTCTGCATCTGGCACCCATCAGGGTCGGGGCACTGCTACCTGTGTTGGGGGGCCCTGTCTTCAAGGGGGGGAATTACTGCTGGAGAGGGACCCCAGGCCATTGGGGTGGGTATTGTGTGGGGGGAACTGCAGAAAGAGTTGGCACAGCCACGCTGGGCCAGGTGCATGTTGGTGCTTTTCATGCACCCAGACCTGCGCCATCTCATGCAATGGATCCACTCCTGGACTCGATATGGGCATCTGATTGGATGCCTGCATGGGTCCACTATTCCTCCCCTTGCGTGGTCCTGCACGCCGAATGGGTAAGGCCATGGGCAGGTGGCAGCCATTAGTGAATACCAGCCAATGCACACCTGTCCGTGGGTGTAAGCCACGGGCGGGTATTATTTTGGTATACCTGACACCCTTTGTGCATAGCACCCAATGTCAGTAACATAGGACAGGGTGTGAGGTATGCTATAATAAACAGACATGTGGGTATAACTGCACAACTCACGATTCTATAGAGTATTATGGTCATAGTGTGGCTAGGCAATCCTTATAAATGAGCACATTTGCTTGTTCATTTCTGCTTATGAAGGTGTGTGTGTGTGGGAGGGGCAGAGGTGATATGAACCTAGATTATGTGACTATGTACTATTGTGCATATAAAATTGCTTATTCAGAACAAACATAGATATCACAAAATAACATTCTTGTATAAAATTAGAGTTTTTTAAAATTAATATCCTTCCAAATACAGTAGTTCCATATTCAGGCAGTTAAACATGACAGAGTTGTTTCACCATCCAGCAATTGTCACCCTTGTGAATCTTCACATTGTGCTGTGTGTGTATTCGCGCATGCACACATGTGTGTGATTACTGGATAGTTACTCACCCCCTGAAGTACCTTGGTGTAACTGCAACACATGGTAAGACATTTGGGTCTAGATATTCAAAGGGGTTGTGCCAGCACAACCCTATAACTGCGCTCTGGGTCAATATTCAAAACAGGGGAATGTGCAGCGTAATTCCCAATGCACTGGGGTGCAAAGATAATGTATGCGGCACATCGCCAGGGGGCATGCCCATGTATATGTGACACATCCTGATATTCAGCCCGGGATGTGCAGCACAACTGCTGGCACAACATAGAGATGTGCTACATACCAGTGCTCAAAGTTGAGCCCGTAATAAATGGCTCAAGTGCAGTCCACCCACTGGCGGGCCTACTGTATTGCAGTGCACAACACAGCAATCCCCCCACCATGCACAAGTGCACATGACAGTCCCTGGTGGTCCAGTGTGTCCCCCCTCCCCATCCCAAGCCTCTGATCACCCAATGTAAATATGAATAACACCCTGGTAGTCCAGTGGTTCTCTCCTGTCTGCCTGTACCAACGATGGCTTGTAGTTCCGAGTCATACTGCCCAGTAGTCTAGTGGTACCCCCCACTCCGCTGGTATTCGTGATTGCCCATAATGATAACTGGAGCAATTCCCTGGTGGTCCAGTGGTAGCCCCCCCCATAGCTCCGATTGCCAGGCTAACATCAAAAGTAATATCCCTGGTGGTCTAGTGGAACCCCCTCACTCCTCCCATAGCAGCGATCGCCGTTATAATAATCAAATGAATATCCATCATGGTCCAGTGGTGCCCCACCCCCAACCCACACAGGACTCCCAGTCACCCAGCTCCCCTTGTCATTGGTGGACAGCACCCCCTCATACCACCCGGCCGTCTGCCGGAATTGACAGCACATTAAAGCTCACGATCAACACTGTGTTCCAGTGGCTTGCAGTGATGCTATACTAATGTGCAACATTGTGAATGAAGTCATTCATTCATTCTGAAGTTGTGAATTAGTATAGCATGCACTGCAAGCCCATTGGAACACAGTGTGGACCAATGAGCTTGCAGCTACTACTGTAAGGTGTCATTCAGCGGGCAGCCATGATGGTATGAGGGCGGCTATGCTGCCTGCCGATGACAGAGGGAGAGCTGGCTAGGCTGGGGGTCCTGTGTGGGTGGGGGGCACCACTGGACCACCACAGATATTCATTTGATTATTATCATGGTGATTGCTGCTACGGGAAGGGTGGGGGGTTCCACTAGACCGCCAGGGATGGCACAGCCATCAATTTCGGTGATCGCTATATGGGAGGGGTGGGGTTCCACCAGACCACCACCAGGATATTACTTCGCTGTTAGCATGGTGACTGCAGGAGCCATGTGGGGAGGGGTACCACTGACCACCAGGAATTGCTTCAGTCATCATTATGGGCAATCAGCGTTACCAGCTGGGAGGGGTATCACTAGACTACTACGACATTATGACTCAGAATTACTAGTGATCGGTGGTATGGACAGGAAGGGGGAGCCACTGGACTACCAGGGAGGTATTCGTATTTATAATCCGCGTTTGGAGGATTGGGATAGGGGGAACCACTGGACCACCAGGGTAGCTGCTGTTATCTTTACAGTGATTGTAGGATTGGGATGGGGGGGTACTGCTGCATGCTGTGCAGGGTGCCAGGTGCATTTTGCTGGCCAGCTCTGCACAACACATGCAAATGGAGCCATAATGATTTGCAAATGGCCCCTTTTGCACCTTGCGTGCATACTGGCCCCATTTACATATCGGTTTCTGAATATCAGGAATTTGCACACTGCATAACTTTGATGTGCTGGCACATTACCCATTCCTGGAATTCAGACCCATCTGGGGGGATGCACTGGTGCATTGTATTTGTGCAGGTTGCATTCTTTGATATAGTATATTCAGAAGGGATGCACCATGGCACATCTCTCTTAAATGTGTCCCTTGGTTGTTCCAGCACATCTCAGTTGCGCTGTGCACCCACATGTGCCATTGCCAGCACAATTTTGAATATCGGGCCCTTTATGTTTTAAAAAAGTCATATAAATAAAAAACTGCCCACTACATCCCCTGTGCATGCCCCTGTTTCACACTGCAGCAGAGTGTGTGTGTGTGTGTGTGTGTGTGTGTGTGTGTGTGTGTGCATGTGTGAGTTTATTTATTTATTTATTGAAATATTTCACCAGGAAGGCACGCTGAGCAACAAGTTGCTTGTCTCCCAGTGCAACCTGGGGAGTAGGGGAACATGAGAATAGTTTACCGAGATTTGGTACACAATATAGATTATATTCAAATAATTTGAGCAGACTGTACAGAAGTAATGAAATAATGGGATGCTAACAGTTTTGAACTAGATAGATTCTACACCAACACTTTTGGACTAGATAGATGCAACAACACAAAATAATATTTAGGCATACACTAAACTGTGTAGTTAGAAAATGGCTGAATAGAATTGCTGTAGTTTGATCTAGGGAAGTTAGTGGGGAGTAAACACAGGCAGAACAGGTTGGTTGAGGTATAACAGAAGTGCAAGTTAACTACAAGTGCAGTAGAGATTAGGGGTCAGCAATAGCAAGGGCTACATAAGGGGGAGAAGGGAAGCGAAGGTGAGAGAGAGGTAGATATGTCAGTAGGCAGAGAAGTGGGCTGGTGGTGGAAGGGGATGGAATGAGGAGGCAAAGGAAGAGGTAGGAGGAGAAAGGTCTACTGGGGCCTGACCCCTCCAATATGCTGAGGACCCTGCCTGCACAAGGCAGGGATCAAGCATGGCAGGAAGGGAGCAGTCTGTGACAGCGAGAGGTAGAGTACAATAGGAGGGAAGCAGGTTGTAGGCAGCGAGGGGGAATAGGCTTCAGAAAAACAGAAGAGATGGTGAAGGTGAGAGAGAAGAGAGGCCGAATCCCAGCCCTTCAGAATGTGGAGAAGTGGAGTAAAGAGTTGGGTTAATGGTGTAAGGATAGGGTAGGGACTGGCACTTGGTACAACTTTGGATGACTGAGAAATCACATTAAGAGAACAATGGAAGGTCTGAAGGGAAGGAATTGGTGGAAGGGAAGGAATGCTGTTTTTTAAGGGGGGTGGGGGTGGAGCTGCAGCAGAGGCATTACATGGGTACTGAAGAGGGGTAGGGTTTGTCAGGAGCTTGGAGGGTGGAGTTAGGAAGGGTTGTAGCAGAAACAGCTAGATGCAAGGAAGTTTTTAAGGGCAGAGCTGATGGAGTAGTAGGAGGATAAGTGATGAATTTGAGGGGGGAGGGAGTTCCCAATTTTTGGAAGGCAGTGAGAGTAACCAGATTGGCCAATGAAGGTGGCTCTGCAGGGGACCGCCAGAGTACAGGAGTCAGATGATCTAAGGGGGTGAGAGAGAGTGGGAGCGGTATTATAAATAAGGAGGAGTGGTAGGAAGGGAGTTCACCCAGCCAGTGCTTGGAGGTGAATTTAGTGCAGTGGGAGAGTCGTCTGTTTGTAATAGAGGGGAAGGATAGGGTATGAGAGGGAGCATCAAGGGCAAAACAGCAGAAGGAATTGAAGAGGGTATCCAATCTGGCCAGGGAGGACTTGGGAGCAGCACCATAGACTACATCACAGTAGTCGAAGGTAAGCAGGATCAGCTTCTTAAGTTCATGCCTAACCGTAGAGAGGACACAACTATGGTTCCTGAACAGGGCACCAAGCTTGGGGTGCAAAATTTTTTGGATGGCTTCAATATTTCTGGAGAAGTTTAGGTGTTAATTCAGCCAAACTCCTGGGTACCCGAAGGAGGATGTGTCCTCAAGTAAAGTCCCATCAAGGGTGTGGAGAATGGGTAGGGAGGGAAGCCTAGAGAGTCTCTACCTTGTGCCAAAGGTCATGGAGACAGTCCTCTTGGCATTGAAAAAAAGCTGATGGTTAGCAAACCAGAGCTGAACTTTGTCAAAGTTTTGCTGCAAGTTGGATGTAACCTCAGCTGGGCAAGAGCCAGATGTATACAGGACCGTATCATTGACATACATCTGTATGGAGGTGTCAGAGGAGCAGACAGATGGAAGGTTGTTTAGGAAGATGAAGAATAATAGGGGCCCTGGCACTGACCCCTGAGGGATTCCAGTATTAATTGGGAGGAGGAGGGAAAATGACATCAGAAATCCTGACTGATTGGGTTCTACCAGTGAGGTAGGCCTTGAACCAGCTAGTGGCTGAAGGAGATAGGTCAGCTGTTGAGAGAGTTAAGGAGGAGGGAGTGGGAAACAGTATTGAAAGCCTTGGCGAGGTCGACAAAGATGGCTGAGGTGATTTGGCCATTGTTCATCCTGGTAAGGATAGAGTCAGTGAACTGAAGTAGGGAGGTAGCGGTGGAGTGATTTTTCCTGAAGCCAGATTGGAAGCTTATGTTTTGCTTGTGGTACCCACACAGGTCCAAGCAAATCAGTAAGCTGGATTTCTATTAATAGTTCCTTCAGCATGTTGATTAATCCCTCTTTATGAAGCATGGGTGTGACTATGGTACCTGATGGGCCTAGAGTCCCTTCTGAGTGACCTTAAATTACTATGTATGGTACAGTAGTTATTTTTGCTATATAGACTCTAAAAACGCCACAGTGCTTTACAGTAACATAATAATGATATAGTATAATAAAATACAATAAATATATTTATTTATTTTTTTGTAACATATTTCGCCAGATAAAGAAAACAGAGTCCTAAACGGCTTGTTTCCAGCTGCAAGGGATGGGATAATAACAGGAGAATAATACAGGCATTCCACAAATAGACAAATAAATACAGTGGCAAACAAAATGAACAGCATTACAATAACAAGGGCATGCAAATTACTAAGCCATGTCAAAATGAATGTACAAGAACATATTCCTAGGTGTGCATTATGCTGAATTATGAACTGGGGATCGTAAATGGACATCGCTAATTGGCCTAGACGTTTTTGAAGCCGTGATGATATCGAGCTGCTTAATCACGGCTTCAGAAAACCTCTAGCCACTAGCCTCCTCACCTGCAGCACCACACATCGCTCCGTTCCGCCAGTATTTCCACCTCACACCAAACTGTAGAAAGGCGCAACCATTGACGGAGACATGCTCCAGAAATCGAAATAAATGCCAACCCTCCTACAACTGCTGCTACTGCCAGTACTTTACAAAGCCTGCAATACATTTTCTTACCTCAGCCAAACTCCTGAGGGATATGATGTTGACAGAGTGAGTAGCATCATTTCCACAGCATCACTAGTGCTTGACTGTCATGTTACAAATTAAAAAAAAAAATCACAATCATGGCACCGACAAGCTCTACCTAACTACCAAAAAGAAAACGCAAATTAAACACACATTCACTCTGTCCCAGACTAGGCAGCACGACCACGTGAAACCCACGGAGAGCATACTTGAGAGGACCAGTATTACCAAAGTGACACAGTGTTAGTTATAACAGCCTCACCTGCTGGCCGAGCCCTTCTGGACTATTTTGTCAAAACATACTCTTCCAACATGCTAAAAGAAGCAATTTCACAAGGTTTTAAAAGTATATTTTTTTCTTGAAAAAAATTAATTCAATCCAGTTCATAATAGCAATAAGTCACTCCCGAGGTGTGACGATATCCCATGATATACCACACCCTGTCATGCCTTATTGCTTAATTAAAGCACTTCAGAAGCACTAGGGGTAACAGGCAACTGCACCCAGGGTATGCGCTAATTAACATAATGCACACCCTGTTGTGTGCTATTGCTTACTTGATCAACTTTGCATTGCATTGATACTCTACATATAAAAAGTTAAACTGAATGTGGCAAAATTAAATGGTATAGTTTGAGGAGCCTGACATGCTGAATAACCATCTCATGCATACATTGTATGTGTGAGTGCCTGCAAGAGTAGGCTCATACTTTGTGTGTGCTTGAGTCTGTGTACAGTATGTGTATATGTGTGAGCACATAAATAGCAGTGTGTGTATGTGTGTTCACACATGAGTATGCCAGCAGAAGAATGCCATATGGTCTATCAAGTTCTTTTTTTTTGTCCCACCCCCTCCTGAATCCACTGAACATTTTCTGATTGATGACCTCTGCCAGCAATTTATTCTACCTTGACACCACCTGCTCCACAAAGAAGCGTCTCCTTATCACCTTCTTGAACTCCCCCAAGTATGAAACAGTGCCCCTGTGTTTCTATTTTCACTCAAGCTAAAGAAGTTCCTGAGATCCACCTTGTTTGTACCTTTAAGGAATTTGAAGGTTTCAGTCATGTCCTCACCCCTTCTATTTTTCAGGGAGTACATAATAAGCCTCTTCAGCCTGGCTTCGCATGAGCTGTACTGTTGAGTCTGAATTATAGAAACAAAGAACATTGACAATGATGGCAGAAAAAGACCAATGGTCCATCCAGTCTGCATTAGTTCCCTATTTATCCCTGGGGCCTACTGTCCTTGCAGTATCCTAGCCGCTCCCCACCCCCGCACTCATCTCCCAGTTTCTGCCACCACCAGCAACCATTATAGCCTTCATCTGTCCCAACTGAGCATGAAACTACTGATGCTTTTAACACCCTCCAGCTTAGCTGGCAGCCTGTTCCGTGGCTCCACCACCCATTCTGTAAAATAATACTTTTTCATATCTCTCCGGAACGTCCCTCCTGTCAGTTTGCACTCATGTCCACATGACCACACGTTAGTATTCAAGCTAAAAAGTTCCCCACAGTTCACTTTGTTAATTCCTTTTAGGAATCAGAAGGTCTCTATTATATCTCTCCTTTCTGTTCTGGTCTCCACTGAGTAACTGTTCAGTGTCTTGAGGTGTTCCTCATAGCACCTGCCCTGTTGACCCTGAATTATTTTGTTACCCTGTGCTGCACTGCATACCTCTCAACCTTTTGTCACTGAAATAAGGGACATGGACATTTTTGTACATTCAAAACGAGGGACAATGAGGGACACAGACCCTCAGAATGAGGGACACATCCTCAAACATGGAGACGCGCTCAGAACACTATGAAAACCTTTGTGTTTACTTGTAGAAAGTTTATTTTGGATTTAGTATTTTAGAATATTAAAGGTTTCTGCTTTAAAATTTGAATTTACAGCACATTCTCTGTGGGGGCAGGACCTTTTCTGTGAGGGACGGATGAGGGACAGAGCAATTTTATGGGGCAAAATGAGGGATGTCCCTCGTAATGTGGGACACTTAAGAGGTATGCTGTACCATCTCCAGCCAGTTCCTATCTTTTCTGAATCATAATCAGAATTAGTTCAAAAAGGTCAGAACCCATTTAGAACCCACGGGTTTGAGTTCCTATTTAGAAGTAGAATACATGTGTTCTAAGTGTGGAGGGTACTAATAATGTTTAGGGGATTTAAAGCAGCAGTGTTTGTTAGCTGGAATAAAAAAAATCATTATATTATTTTTTAGCAAAATGCATTTTTTACATCCTAAATTTTATGCTCAGTATATTTTTAGCTTTCTCAGATATTGCTGAAACAGCTTTTAAAGCTAGTTTTTAAATTAATGACTCATATCATTAAAGATGGCCACCACATGCAATTTTTAAAAATATTTTTCGCTGACAAGATTCATACGTAGATGTAGTAGGATGGTGCTACCACATGGTTCTGATGGTAAACATCACAATGCTGTACCAAGATATTTAATTTTTTCATGGCGGGCATAGCACAGGAATGGGAATTTTTAAAAACTTCAGTATCCCATATCTAGATTCAAGAATGAAAGAAAACAAAAAGAAAAATGTGTATATTGATATTTTTGCCATACAAACCCGGTGGCTGAAAAAAAATATGGCTACTAACAAACACTGCTGCTTTAATGGGAACATCAATAATGCTGTTTACATTTCCAATATAATGTTTATTTTTATGTTTTTGTAACCAGATAAGGCCCACTAGGCTCAAATGTTTGTTTTCAGGGGCAACCCGGGAGCACTGGCATGGTTAAGTGACTTGCTCAGAGTCACATAGTATGCAAAGTGGAGTTTGTGGAAATCAAACCCAGGTCTGTTGAATGTACCAAGCTAATTTACAGTTCAGTATTTTAACCTCTAGGCTATACTGCCAGCTGTAGGCTATGCTGCCTATAATGATAACTATAACGGTAAAATTAGATGTGTCTAAAGTCTGTTTAATCACCCCAATGTATTGTTTTGTGTTTTTGATTTGAAATAGTCTGTTTCCCCCCCTTTTTAGGGCCCCATATTAATGCAGCACTTTTCCCACCATATAGTCTTTTTTATGGCTGTGGGCAGAGCCTACAGCCATCTTGCTGCCTGTAGCTGGAAAAAATGGAGTATTGTGGAACACATTTTCAAAGTTTTCAATGTATCCTTTCACATCTACAAATCACTGTGCCAATTGAAATGAAATACTTCCTTCTTTCTGTTTAGAATGTTGGAGATATACTGTAACTCCAATCTGCTTGTCAGATGGACATTACGAAACAGAAACAGCTTGTTAAATATTGGTTGCCTATTAAACTGGAGATTTGTTTACCTCCTTTGAAATGCAACAACTTGCACATTTAAATACTTAACATGTAAACATTTTCATGCTACTTGCTTCAGTTGTGCAGGTATTCTCTTTCAAGAAAGATTCATACCTCATAAATGTCACCCTTTTTCAGCAAGGAATCTTCAAAAAAGATTTACACTGTTTTTCTAACCTCTTAAGACACTGTCTGATAAGACCTGCCTCAGACATATGCCTGGTCTTCTGTGAACTATCTATTCCAGACTAAATACTGTATATAGCAATCAGCAAGCATTTGTACTATGCTTTTTGGGGAAAAAAAAATATATTGAGCTACAGCAAACACCCCCCCCCACACACACACACACATATTGTTCACACCATCTTCATGGCCACAACATTTGAAATAAATACTACAATCTAATATGTTATAAAACAATAAACTGTTTGTTTATGTCAGTGAACACAATAAAGTTCAGTTTACAGTAGATTTCCTTTAAATATTGCTTATCCTATATTTTGTATCATGGATAGCGCAGGGGAGATGCTACGTCTCATTATCATAAGGATCTTCTTTTACACATTTTTGCACTGTATTTACTCAAGATGTCCCAGATTAGATGCAATATCTTGTTTTTAGTGGGGTCATGATTTTGCCTTTTTTTTATTTTTTTATTTTCTTTTTGAGGCCGGGCTCCCCTAGCCCCAGGAACGGGCTTGCCTGTCTCCTGGTGATCTGCCCCCTCATACTCAGGGAAGTCCACCCCCCAAGTGGGACCACCATAGGTGGAATTGTCATGGCCAGAAGGGACAGGCACCTGGAGTGGCTCATATGTGGGGAGCTGGCATTTTTCTATGATTGCTCCCTCTGGAGCCGAGTGCATGCAGTGACACAAGCCGAGAAGGAACCCACATGCTTCCATGCACGCTTCCCTCAATGCGTCTGCACTGGGCTCCCCCCATGCTCTTTCATGGTGCCTTGCTCCCTAGCTTCTGCCAGAGGAAAACCAGGTGCTGGTAATGCAAGTCCCCCCCCCCCCGAGAAGGAGAGCAGTCCTCCGGATGCTCAGTTCTTCCCCTCCCCTGCGAACCCCCAGTGGCCCATGCCTGTTCCTGAACACGGGTCGCTGCTGTGGAGCGAGGTGTAGTGTCCAGCACCTCAACCCTCAGCGCCACTGGGCCGAGCATGATTTTACCATTTTTAACATGTATTTATTCAGGGTAGCCTAGTCCAGATGTAAAATATTATTTTCTGTGTATTTTGATTTTATGTAATGCAGCATAATATTGTGAAGATGTAGAGCCCCGCTGAAAATAAGTTGCAATGTCTTCTGTGAACTATCCAGGCTAAATATATAGCACTCAAAAAACATATTCTAGGAAAACACAATGTAAAAATGTATAAAAGGAAGTCCACATTGAAGCTGCCTCTCAGCAGATCTGCATTGTGCAAATTCATTAGAAATAATGGGTAAAAGCATCCCAAAAGCTCTCCACAGTCACTTTGGCTCTGACCACAACTTGTTTAATTATTTAACAGTTCCAACACCCAGTGACGTCAATTGTGTTGATCACTACAGTAAAGCAGAGCCCAGTGTTGTCAACTGAGCTGAAGACTACAATGAAGAGGAAGTCAGTGACATCAGCTAATCGGAAGTCACTGGGTCCACTTAACTGTAGACTTCAGCTGAACTGATGTCACTGGGTTCTGGGACAGCAAAGTAATTAAAAAATTAATATTTAGAGGAAACAGTGCTGCATTTTTTATTTGAACAGCAAACAAACCAAAAAGGAGAGGAAAAGGAACTTTGCATTCAGGTATAAAGCATGTGTTAACACAGTTTGTATGGAAGACATCTGCTGTATCTTGTAATAATGATTTTGATTTTTTGTTATGATGGCAGATATACAATAATAAGAAACAGGAATGAAATGAAGTGAATAATTGTATTGTCCCATTTTCTGATTTTGTAGTTTGGCAGTTTTCAATGAGAACTTAAAAATTTAGTTATGGTATTTATTTATACACAGGTGTGTGCGCTTGTGTGTGTGTAGGTTAACTACTAGGTGTGCTTTAGTTTGAAGAAAATCAGCCCCACCCCTTTTTTATGAGCACTTTTTTGGTGTGTATTCAATGTCCTGCAAAGTAACATATGAATATATACAAATTATTGTTTTATTTATATACAGAAATGCCTTCCACCTTGAGGTAGGGGTATTTGAACACCCTGAAACATTGGTGGGTTTAGGGCGCTTACTGTGCTACACACAGTATAAACGTTTTAAAATGTAATCATCCTCTGGTGAGTGGTCATGTGTTCCTATATACCCTTTAGCATATTGAATGGCTGTATGGGAACTGACTATTCCCTTACTTGAGCTTCTTTTATGCCTAGGGAGGATCTGGAGGTTCCCTTGCTGTTACACACCCACATTTACAATAATATTGAAAAATGTAAACAACAGGGTTAATGCTCCCTTAATTTTTTTTCTTTTTTGTTCAGACCTTTTAAAAAAATGGGAGATGCCAATCTGAAAAACACAGTAATGATTAGGAATTACATTTTAAAATGATTTAGCACAAAATTTACAAGTGAGCATGATACTCAAACACTGTAATGCAAACATCACTCTCAAACATTTGTATTTATATTAGACAACATAAAGTATTATTAGACTTTGGATAACACTGCTAGGACACACATACCTGTATGACTATATATAAAGGGAAATATGCAATAATTAGTCATATGGGGGAATAGAAACATAGAAACTTAGACTTTGTTGGCAGACAAGGACCATTTGGCCCACACAGTCTGCCCAGATGTTACCTGAATAATCTTCTGCCCGCAGACCCTATCTGGTCTCTGGGGAACCTGTCTCCCCACCTCTTTTCTAATATGCTCCTATGTCTATCCCATGCATGCTTGAAGCCCTCCACTGTTTCAGCCTCCACCACCTCCACCGGCAGTCTGTTCCATATGTCTACTACCCTTTCAGTGAAGACATACTGTACTTCCTCTCCTGAACTGTTCCCCCAGCTTCATTGCATGCCCTGATCCTGGTGGTCTTTCTCATTTGAAAGAGACTCCTCCCCTACACCCTGTCCAACCCTGTGAGGTACTTGTAGGTCTCTATCATGTCCCCTTTCTCTTTCTTCTCTTTTCCAGGGTGTAAATGTTGAGATCCCTCAGTCTCTTTTTGTAGGGCCTGTTGTGTAAACCCTGCACTAATTATCTACCCTGTCCACTGTATGTCTGTTCTGAGGTGCTGTCTCCAAAACTGAAGACAGTACTCTGGGTGGGGTGTCGCCAGTGAGTGATACAGTGGCACCACCACCTCCCTCCTTCTGTTAGAGATACCCCTCCCTATGCACCCCAGCATCCCACTGGCCCTACCCACTGCCTTATCACACTGCCCTGCCTCCTTGAGATTCTCAGACATGATAACCCCAATGTCCCCTTACTGTCTAGTGACTGTCAGTACCTCCCTCCCATCCTGTACTCTGCTCCTGAATTCCTATGTCCTTTGGCATTGGACCCCAACTGCCATGTTTCTGACCACTCCTTGAGTTTCCCAAGATCCCTGAGCATTCTCTTTACCACCACGAGTGTCCGCCCTGTTGTAGATATTGGTATCATCTGCAAGAAAGGATACCTTCCCTTATAGTACTTCTGCAATGTCCCCTCTAAAGATATTAAAGAGGACTGGTCCCACTACCGAGCCCTGTGGTACCCTATTGGTCATGCTCCCATCATTAGAGTGAGTACCATTATTACCACCACTCTGTGTCTCCTGTCTGTTAACCCGTTTTTAACCCAATTCACCACTTTGGATCCCACACCTAGACTATTCAACTTTGTTATCAGCCCCTGTGCAGCACAGGGTTGAAAGCCTTACTAAAGTTCAGATAGGCCATGTCCACTGCCCTCCCCTGATCTAGTTCCCTGGTCGACCTTTCCCTGTGAATCCATGTTACCTATGGTCTTGCTGCTCACTGGATTCCAAATACTCCACCAGCCTTTCCCTCAGTCAGTTTTCCATTAATTTATCCATCACTGAAGTAAGACTGGCAGACTGGCCTATTGTTGCCAGCCTCCTCTGTGCTGCCGCTCTTACATAGAGGGACTACATAATTCCTTCTCCAGTCCTATGGAACCACACCTGTTTCCAGTGAGCTGTTGAACAAGGCTGTCAGTGGGGTAGCTAGCAACTCCCTGAGTTCTTTAGTACCCTGGGGTGAACCTCTCTGGTCCCATAACCTTGTTAACCTTCAATGCTTTAACTCTTTTCAGGACTCTTTCCTCTGAAAATGGACTTGTGTCCACTCTCCCTCTCCTGCTTCTCCATGGTGGCTCATCCCCCCTCCCTCCACTGTGAAGACTGAGCAGAAGTACCTCTTTAGGATGTTAGCATTTTCTTGGTCCTCTTCTGCACAGTCTCCCCATCTGCCCTTCTAATCCCTCCATATGCTTTCCGCAGTTCACTTAAGTATCTGAAAAAAGTTTTAGCCCCTGTAGCAACCCCTTGGCAATCCTTTCCTCAGTCTGTGCCTTTGCTCCACTCACCATCTTACCTGCTTCCTTCTGCTTTACTTGGCATACCCCCTGTCCTCCTCCTTTTGTGTTTCTGTATACCTCGTAAGTGCCACCCTTTTTTTCTTCACTACCTTTGCCACTTCCTTAGTGAACCGTAACATTTTTTCCTTCTGCTTTTATTAACATTCTTTGCACAGAAGCTAGTTGCTTTAATTATGCTATCCCTTATTGTTTTCCCTTTGTGCTTTTACCACTCTCTGGCAATTGCCTACTAGAGGCAGTTTCTGAAGCAGTCTACCATTTCTTTAATATCCATCCACCTAAAGTCCAGGACCATCATCCTCCTGTGGTTTGCCTCTGCTCCTGTCTTTATGTTAAACCACATGGTACAGTGATCACTGGTACCCAGGCACTGTCCACTTTGATGTCTGCAATGCTGTCCCTGTTTTTAAGCAGCAGGTCCCGTATTGCCCCATCCTTAGTGGGTTCTTTGACTCTCTGCCCTAGAAAAGCCCCTTGAAGGGAATCAAGGCTAGCCTGTTTCTTGCTGAAGTTGCAATTGTAAGACTTCACTCCACATTTGGCAGATTGAAGTTGCGGCACCTCCACTTTACTTGCCATGATGTTGACTTACTCAAGTGCCCTAATGTCATTTTTCTCCCTGTGCTGGAGGTCTGTACACTACCACAGTATGTATAGTAGCCTAAGAGCCTTCCTCCAGAATGACCTACAGCACCTCCAGACCCTCATTTTCCTCTTGGTGCTCTTGTACCTCCATGGCTTTGAGTCACTCCATCACATATAATACTGCCTCTCCTCTTCTCCCCCCCTCCCGTCTCTCCTGGACAGAGTAGCCCAGTATAGCCACATCCCAGTCATGATGCTCAGTGCACCATAACTCCATTATAGCCACTAAATCCAGGCTAGCCTCTGCCATGAAGGCTTCCAGGTCTGGAGTTTCATTTCCAAGACTACTTGCATTAAAGCTGATTGTTCTACACACCTTCTTTACCCCCCGCCTGCTGCCCAGCATCCCCCTCCCTCTCCTATCTGTGTTGTTCCCTGATGCTCTTCCTGATTCGCCTCATCCCTTTTTACCTTCACCATTCCTTGCCTCCTTCAGTCCTCTACCCTCAATCAAAATTTCACATCCATGTATTATATATAGCTATTATACAATGGCAAGAAAGAACCTTGGACTGTGATTGGTCAGTTTGGGACTGGACCCATGGCGTTATCCCAGCATGATGCCACGGGTCTAGTCTCAGCATCACTGTGAACCAGTAGATGAGCATTTGATTGAGCTTTTGATTGATTGTTTTATTCAGATTTCGATTGTTTCATCTTCTTTTAAAAAAATATATTTTTCCACACAAAAACATCTTTTAAAATTATTTGTTTTATTCTGTATAAAACGAGCCATTGTATAATAGGAATAATGCACTTCTAGAGTAGAATGTTTAGATATACTTGGGGCATTGACCTCACTCCAGCTTTGGCCTCATGCCCAACCCCCCCAGGCATGGCGTTATCCCAGCATGACACACACCCTGTCGTGCATTATTCCTTTATTGAAACAAATTCAGACACACATACAAATTCAGATACAGTAGATACAAATACAGATTGTTTTATATAAGAAAGCAGGATTGTACACAATAATGATACAACTACATCTACAAATTCTGATACAACTGCAACACCTGATTCAAACTAAGATACTGATACAAATACAGATACCATCAAATACAATTAAAAAAAAAATACAGATAAAAGTACAAATACAGATACAAGAACAAATACCGCTGCAAGTACAAATACAAACACAGATACAAGTACAGATACAAATACAAATAAAAGTACTGATCCAGATACAAGTACAAATACAGATGCAGATAAAAGTACAGATACAAGTACAAATGCAGATACAAGTACAGATACAGATGCAGATACAGACAAACATACAGGTATTGTGCAGTTAAAATATAAATACAGATCCAAATACAAATACTGATACAAATACATACAGAGGTACAAATACAGATACAAATATAAATACTGTTACATATACAGATAGAAGTACAAATACAAATACTGATACAAATGCAGATAGAGGTACAAATACAGATTCAAATATAAATATTGATACAAATACAGATAGAAGTACAAATACAAATACTGATACAAATGCAGATAGAGGTACAAATACAGATCCAAATACAAGTAATAATACAGATGCAAATATAAAAACAGATGCCTACACAGATACAAATTCACCAAGCGCTGCTGCTCCCGTGCCTAACAGATGCTCAAACCACCCTGTACTGCGACTGCCTCAATCCATACGCTCCCTGTAATCTGGCACAGTAGACCTGCTTGTCTGTAATCACACCTGTATGAAAATACCGTTATGCTGCTAAACCCTTTATTCTACTCGCTGTCAATTATACCATATTTTGCTCTGTATCACACTACCAATGTTGCTGTTACCATGTGCCATTAATGCGTGTCTGTTTATACTCATGCACTGCTCTGTATGTACCCCTCTTTTCTGTATTACCTGTATTATCTGTTTTATTTGTATTATTCCAAATTTTCTACCATTGTTGACGAGGTACCTTTGGAAATGAACCCTTGGCTCAAAGGTTGTAAACTGATTGCTTTATAAATAAATAAATAAATAAAATAAATACAAATACAGATGCAGATACAGCTACAGCTACTCAAACTGGGTGGAAATTTCAGATTATGCTTTTGGTGGAATTCTATGGAATTTCCCCAGTGGTGAGGGGTGCAGCCTGTAATGGATACGGGGCTGAAGTCAGGCATTATGTCTTGGACCAGTTTTTGCATTTTCTGTCTAGCATCCTGCCCAAAAGGATTCACAGCTGCCTCATGCTGACACACTTAACTCTCCAATGTTTTCATCCCCTCTACTATCTGGTGCTGTTGACTATACCACCAGTTGTAGCATGCACTACAATAGAGACTATTGCTGACCCACACCGCAGATGAAACACATCTACTGGAATATTCAGTCCTCAACCTCCTTCTGGCCAGCCATGATGTTTCTGGCTCAGTAAATGAATTCAGACCACTGTCGTGGTAAGCAACATGGGATGCAGGTTTTGAAAATGAATGGCACTGACAACTGGGCATGCAAAATGTCCCTTTTTATTTTCACTGTGCGTGCACATGCAGCAAACATTTTGTTAAGAGAGTGGGGTTTGAGGCGTGTGACACTGTCAGTCCAATGCAGAGTTGTCTGCAAGGGGATTGACAGTCATGCCAATCATCAGCCAGGCTGATCATGATACTGTTCTGGATTGCTGGGCAGAAACCATGTGTATTTCTTTTTTTTTCTATATGTATTTTATGCTTTTACCTCTTTTTTCCTGAGAGTCCTGGGACCCTGGCAAACATGGCAATGCATGCTCGTGGAGATGCACACACTCCGGTACCCGCCATTCTTCCCGCCTATTAATTAGTTATTTCGGCCCTGTACCCCAAACAGCCACCCATCCTCCACTGGGTGGCAGCCAAAGGCCGAAAAACCCTCATCCTCCCAAGGAGAGTCCTGCTCCATGCCCTCACCCCCCCACTGACCATAAGCCGGGCTCATTACCTAACCCGATAGTTAGTATAAGACAGCAGGTATCCAGTGCTTCAACCTTCAGTACTACCAGGCTGACTGGAAACTTTGTGTATTTCAAAGGAGACAGCCGACCAATCATACCTTGGCTCTTTCCCTTTGATCTGTACTGCCTAGCAAGCACAGCTGATCTGTCATGATCAGCCTGCTGAGGTTTAATTACACACTGAAACAAAGAAGCCGTCCATTGATGTCTGTTGCTGCCCCACCCTTACTGTCCCCCACCCGACCCTCTCACTTAGCATCCACCACCCAACCCCACCCACAAACATAATACTGACACTGGGGGTGCCCAATCCTCCAGTGTTACCATAGAAAATATGTCCCTCATAGTTTTTTTTTCAGTATACCCTGTAACAAAGAAAACTATCCATCGGTGCCTGTTGCTGTCACTGTCATTAGTCCCCCCATGCAGCCCTCCAATTCAGCACCCACCACTCCACACCCTACCACAAACATAACACCAACACTGGGGATGCCTAATCACCCAGTATCACCACCTGAAATAAAGGAAACTATCTCTTTTTTTTTTACAGTACCCTGCAACAAAGAAAACTATCCATTGATGTCTGTTGCTCCTCCCCACCTGACCCTACCACTCAGCACCCACCCCCAAGCCCTTACTTACCCACCAGGGGTTCAATGCCATAATCCTGTGTGGACCACAGACACATCTTTACTCTTCAACGCCAGACCATGAACTGAGGAAATCAGGTATACAGTTCAATGTATTTCAATTCGGTTTTGAATGGTTCCATGTCATAATGGTGATTGCCAAACCACGATCACCATTACAGCAAGTGTACATCGCTGAAATGAAAAACGGTGATGTACACTCCCAGCAAGGACCAGGTGAAAACCATAAACTGTATTTATGCGGGGGGGCTTCGCCCCCACACACCTCTTTACTATAGATTATCAACTCCTGGGGGGTGCATGTCTGGAAGGGGGAGACAGTCATAAAAAAATTAAAAATACCACCAGCACAAAAAGCTTACCCCTCCCCAGCACCTAGTTGCCTACAGCCAGGCACCCTTACCACCACATCACGTGGGCAGCTCAGCAATACCATGCTGCACTATCTCCCGCATACTGTCTTCCTCATCCCTACCCTTCTGCTGGCCATCATAACTTGTCACTCTTCTTCCCTAGCTAACCTGCATCTTCGCTCTTCTTCCGTCGCTACCCTTTCAGTGTTGTTCACATTACAGGCACTAAGACTGAGTTGCTTATATGCGAGTCACTCAATCTCAGTCACCTATATAACGGGTTACCATTTTGAACTTAGTGGCATAACTTGGTCATTTTTTAATATTTTGGCCCCAAATATTGAACATGCCTTTTTGGGGACCCCACCTCATGAACAGTGGCAGTGAAATTAGGCAAATCTGTCCTGAAAGGTGATTTCACGGTCACAGCACAAAATCAACTCTTCAGCAGGAGTTAAAATTGTCTTAACCCTTGTTCATGATGTGGAGTCATAAGAAGGCTATGTTGAAAATCTGGGGTAAAAATATTAAAAAACAACAAAGTTACAAGCCTACATTGACATGTACGAATGCAGGCTCATAACTTTGGTAATTTTTGAGATTTCTCCCCCTAATTTTTAACATAGCCATTTCTTCACAACAACTCTTAAATGTGACAGCTATCATTTTTCATATCCTGTCCAAAATGTGTTTTCATATCCTCAAAGGTGATTTCGCAGTCATTGTGCGAAATCATCTTTTGAGCAGGAGTTGAACATTTTCTCTGCCCTTGTTCATGAGTTGGGATCATAAGATGGCTATGCTGAAAATTTTGGGTAAAAATATTAAAAAAACAACAAAGTTATGAGCCTACGTCAAAATTTACAAATGCAGGCCCTTAACTCTTCAACATAGCCATGTCTTCATATCACCTCATGAATGTGATAGCTGTTATTTTTCAAATCTTGGCCAAAATGTGTTTTCACACTTGTGGTGGAAAATCACCTTTTGAGCAGGATTTGAACATTTTCTCCACCCTTGTTCATGAGGTGGGCTCATAAGAAGGCTATGTGGGGACTTAAGAAGACTACAGTATGTTGAAAATTTGGGGTAAAAATATGAAAAACCAGCAAAGTTAAGAGTCTGCATTGCAATTTTTCAATGCACGCTCATAACTGTGCTCATTTTCAATATTTTGATCTCAACTTTTCAACATAGCCATTTTTTTCACACCACCTCATGAATGTGACAGTTATCATTTCTCAAATCCTACCCAAAATGCATTTTAACACTTGTGGTGCAAAATGACGTTTCAGCCATTGTTTTATAAATGACACCTGTCATGCTCAGAAGGAGTGGTCATAAAAAGGTTATGTTGAAAATTTGGGGTAAAAATGTGAAAAAAAGTTATGAAGAAATTAATTGTTCCAGCATTTATTTGTAACTTTATTTTTTGCAGATTTTGGTCCTTAAGGTTCAACATATCACTTGTGTTACCCAACCCCCAGAACATGGCAGGTGTCATTTTTCAAATCCCCTCCAAAACTTCTGTCCACAATTGCACTGCGAAATCACCTTTCAGATGGGATTTTAAAAAATTCCACCTGTCTTGATTTTAATGTCAGGCCATAAAAGGTCTGTTGTACATTTGGGGTCAAAATGTGGGAGCCCACTTAAAAGTAGATTATTGCCTCTCAGCTGCTATATTCTGGGTAATTACAATCTAACAGTGTGTCAAAGCAGGACACCACTGAAAATGAGATATTGCATCTCATTTGCTCTGTCCTGGGTAAATACATAGTAACAAGCATTTGTCAATGCCTGGAGTTTGCTGTTGGTGTTGCTCTTGTAAATGCCTCCTGTATGTTTCTCTGTATATTCCTCTGTCTTGCATTTTAAGGGTGGGCGTTAGGATTGGAAAAGAGTGTGCCAGTCAGTGCCACAGGTGCGAAAACACATTTCAGGCAGGATGTGAAAAATGGCAGCTGTGCTGTTCATGAGGAGGTGTGAAGAAATGGCAATGTTGAAAACCTGGAGTGAAAATATGAAAAGTGGGATGTTACAAGTGTGTGTAGAAACTACGCAAGGCATGCTCATAATGCAGTTATTTTTTGGAATGTTTTCACCAAATTTTCAATATGGTCTTTTTGGGACCCCACCTCATGTACAGTGTCACTGCTGTTTCATTAATTGGTCCCGAAAGGTGATTCCCCGCAGTCACTACAAAATCACTTTTTGGGACCAAGAAGCAAAATGACAGTGACTGTGTTCATGAGGTGGGGTCCCAAGAACCCCATGTTGAAAATTTGGGACCAAAACTCCCAAAAATGGCTGAGATATCAACCTAAATTGAGCCCCCCCATTCACTGCCATAATAGGACTTACCGTCACTTCTTCAGTTTGCGGTTGGCTTTTGAAGAGTGCAGACATGTTCCTGGTCCACTGAAGATCACTGCTCCCAACCTCCGGAGGTAAGTATGGGTGGGGGGGGGGATGTGGGCAATTCAGGTGTGCAGAGGGAGGGTGCAGGTTGGGGGAAGGGGAGGGCCGGCGGCAACAACAAGGGAGCATTTTCTGTCTTTTCAGGTTAAAAAAAAAAAAACTTTGTGCATCTGTTTCCTGTTTTTTTTACAGGGAAACTATGGATGTTGGCACACTGGGGTGGGCTCCCAGTGTTCCAGAATACTGGAGATTTCAGTGCCGACCAGGGGATTTGGCACCCGGAGGTCGGAGGTTATGTGGGAGGGGGATGCATCTGACACCGGGCATGGGCAACTCGGTGTCGGAAAAACAGAGATTCGATGCTGACCTGGGGATTGGGCACCCCTGAGGTTGGAGGTTATATGTGTGTGTGTGTGGGGGGGGATGCATCTGACACTGGGAGTGGGCATCTCAGTGTTGGGGGGGGGAACAACAGCGTGGAGGAGGCAGGCAGGAAAGTGCCTCCTCCCAGCCAGTATGGAGATGTCAGGACGCAATCAGCTGTTTGCTCTGCAGTGACCTGCAGATGAAAGGAAAAAGCCGGCTCCTGATTGGTGCGGCTTTTTCTTTTCAAGTGCAGACCACTGCAGGCAAAACTGCGTCAGGACCAGCCTGACTGAGGATTGGTGTGATACTGTCGAGCCCCATGTAGAGCACTCTGCATTGGACAGACAGTGTCATACCCCTCAAAGCCTACTCTCCCAAGGAGTTCGATGCACATGCACAAACTCAAAAATGTGTACAAGCAAGACCTGGTAAAACAGCAATACCAGCAGCAAACATTTAGCATTGACGAATGCTTGTCTAATATGAAATGTTAGCAATCTGTGCCTTGTAGTAAATGCCTTTGCAGACACACTACAGAGCCATAAAATGGTATTGCCTGCAAAATGGAAGCCTTAGCATTTATCAGCAAGCTTCATCTTGACTGCACATCTGTGTGTGTGCTTGTGTGCTTGCAAGCACGTGTGTGTGTGTGTGTGTGTGTGTGTGTGTGTGTTGGAGATGGGGAGCATTTCTCAAGAAGGGGAAGGGGTTACAGTCTCCTAACTATTGTATGTGATATACTGTATCAAGATCCATAAGTTGGATGTACAGTAGTAACAAATATCAACTTTTTATTGCCTCAAAACTAGCATTTTGCAGTTCTCCAGCTTTGGACAAAAGGTGAGCACCTGCTGCAGAAAGTATGCAGATAAAAAAAAATGATACAAGCTGCTTTTAACTACGAAATGCAACCCTCAATCACAAAACCATATGTGTGTGTTAGTGTGTGTGTGTGTGGGGGGGGGGCAGGGGTAGTGGCTTGCGAGGTTATATACATTTTACACATCTAGCCTGTGGAGTCTCCTCATCACTGTGTGTCTGGATTTATTCTTAGTGTCTCTCTCTTTCTCTCCTGTCCCACAGGTTGTGGTGCAGCTGACTGAAGACCTGCTGTCTCAGGCTGTCATGATGGTGGAGAACAGTCGACCCACACTCACCATTAACCTGGCAGGGGCACGGCAGTACTGGCTAGAAGGGATGTTACGGCATGAAATAGGTCAGGCACCCAGTTCTACCCTCCCCAGTCTGTCACCCACAATAGGTAGAAATTATTATGAATTGGGGGCAGACCCAGCTTATTATTTTGCATTGGTACAATTGCACATAAAACACTATTCTGTGAGTTATTTTGCATTTTATTTTTAATAACAGTAACTTGATCGCAAAAGGAGAAGAAGTGATGGTACTGGAGATTGTTGTTTATTTACAGTTTCTATGCAGTTGTAGCCTGCACCCCCCCCCCAATTAGTCAGGTACTATGGGGCCTTTCAGTGCAGTAGAGGGGGCCAGCTAGAATGCTGATAGTCATTTATTTGGCCAATACTAGCACTGCAACCCAGGAGGGATACAGTCAGTAGAAATACACAAAGTACAGGAACTGAATGTCCACATGTAACTAGCAAGCCAAGCAACAGGTTTTATTGCTTTAAGTAGAGAACACCCATTTTTCCAGTGACACTTTGGTCAGTGAGCACAATCTGATGGAGATGGCAAGGCAAGGCAAATTTATTTTATAGCTCTTTTTTCCCAAACGCTCAGGGCACTTTACAATACACAGACAGTATTAAATACTCTAACAAAACATAAATTCATTACAGTATAAATAAAATGGGATGAAGTCTAAAAACGTAAAATCCTAATTAAAACAGATTCCAAAGCATGTTTACTGTAACTCAAGATGATACAGAGCATCTGTTCAAATAAATGGCCTTTATATCCCTTTTTAAATGCCACTAAGGGAACATTCTACAGGCGGGGGGGGGGGATTCCACACTACCGGTGTTGCCACAGAGAATACCTTATCCTCTGACTGATTTCATTTGGATCTCAGAAGTGACAGCAGATTTCCCACAGTGAAGTGGAGGAGGCAGACTGAGGCATAGAAAAGCAAGCGATCTTTCAGGTAATAAGGGCCCAGTCCATGTAGGGCTTTGTACATTAGCAAAGCAATCTTGAAATGTTTTCACCAGACTGGCAGCACACACAATTCCCAACAAGCAAGTGTGATATGCTCAGAGGTTTTAATGTCAGCAGCCTGTCTTCAGCATTCTGCACCTGCTGCAGCTGAGGTACCAACTTTCCAGATAGTCTTAGAGAGCACTGCAGTAGTCAAGACTAAAAGGCAAGTGCTACGTTCACCAGGTCCTTGTCTGCTACATAGGGCTTAATCCTGCAGATATTTCTTAGATGGAAATATGCACTGCAGACCATTGCCACCATCCATGATGGAGATTTCATGAAGGCATTGGCCTAGAACAGCTATTGAAATCATGCCTGTTAGATGTAAAAGGCAGGTACAGTTGGATATCATCTGCATAATAATGAAGATCCAGTATATACCACCTAATGGCCTCTCCCTCAGCAACATGTGCATGGAGAGTAACACGCGGGAAAGAATCCAGCCCTGTGGCACCCCACAGCCTATCACAGCATGCCATGTGGAAAAGGTTCCTAACACAACCTGCCAGACAGGAAGGATTTAACAACTTACACGTCCTGGTGAGTCCTCCATATTGTCAAAAGTGACTGATCAAACCCCGTGATCTTCCATGTCATACAGATGAGAGATAAAGAATAACCACAGAGCATCTCCCTTTACAGATGCAGGCAGTACAGTTACAGACTAGCAGTATTTCATAATAAATACATCCCATATGACTATGCATCCTGTCATTCTCTTTCTTTTTTTCAACTGAGATCATTCTCTGCCTTTTTTCAACTGAGACACACAGTGGGAAGATATACAGAATACTGGAGACTACTGTTGCACCAGAAACATTTACCTAGCAACTGCCTGGGCTGAAATAATGTTCAAATTCACTCAACAGCATGGTAGGCAACCACCCCTTTAACAAATCTTACTTTAGGGGGGGCCCTCAGCCTGAATGAGTTAACACAGATAAAGTTCAGAAGTTCATAGACAGTAAGGCTTCTGTCTCAGGGGATCCCAACCTCCTTATAGAGGACAAACATGGGATACTCATGACTATTCCAGTGACCTGACAGGTCTTCCCTCTGAGAAAGTACCACATCAGTTGTTGCCATGTCTATGTTCTTGCAGGCAAGTCTTCTTTATTTTAGTTCTTTGCATTATTTTCCTATAGCAATACAACAAAAATATATAGGGCACACAGTGCTATACTTATTACATCATCATTCAAAAAATGATTTCATCCAGCACTAACAAAGACCCCACATGCAGTACACAAGTTCATGAAGGAGCCAGGGAAATCTCATGAGGTATTCAGCAGTTCATGCTCAAATACAGATAGCTCTGTCAGGCATCACAGAAGCAGCTCTGTACCTGTGTAGAAATCATCAAGTATTATTTCCTATAATTTCCTAATTAGTATGATGTCAACAGAGAGTACTGAGTTCAGAAAGGGGACTCAGATAAGGGACTCATTGGGAAGGATTCTCCAACGTTTGTGAATGCTGCAAGCCCCGGGTGCACCATATACTGTATACAGTGCACAGTGTTTGCGTATCACGCATATAATCAGGATTTTTGTCCCAGCGGCAATTGCTGCAAGGTAGACTGACGCTTTGTTATTTAGCTTATGCAATCCCAGGACCTTTTATGGAGCTTGCAACTGATATGGGGTGCAAGCTGCCCTAAATCATGGAAACTGTTTCAGCTGTGCTAGAGATTGTAAAATCAGGTGCAGTTGCAGTGAAGGGGTTTGGCGCACTGCTAGATTCTAAGTGCCATGGCACAGGGCTTGTCGCAAGCCCAGTACCACGCTTTAAAAATCCTGACCATTGAGTCTTAAAGCTTTCCACTTTACCCCATTGCTCATAAGTTAGTCTCGTCAATGGCAATATTTTATTAATTAATGTATTTGTTTATTAATGTATTTATTTATTAATGTATTGACTTAGTTATTATGAATCAGGTAAGTACACTAGAAAATTGAATGCCTATTTACAGGCATGAACTGGGAGCGTACAAAAGAGATATATTACAGGTAGAACCTAGAAGGCCAGGCAAACTGACAGGGCAATAACAGAGGAATACAAATAATAAAACATTTAAAAGCTAGGTGTAAAACAGTTACAATGCAATAACAAAGAAGACAGAACAAAAACAAATACGTTAGTATAAAACACAACTACAGCAATTGTAAGGCAATGATAGAGTCAGTAAGGTATAAAAAATGTGAAAAACAATGTGTAAAATGCATAACGAATCTAGAAGCATAGCAGTGTAAGGCCCGACACCACCTTTTGAGAGTCAGATAGATGTAAGTGCTTCAGTAGGCATGAGCATTTAGGTACACTTACAGCAGAGGAGATAAGGAAACGTTTCCTTGAAGCACCTTTGAAGGGCATATGAAAGGGTGGTGTATACACAAAGAGAGGGAGAGAGTTCCAAAACCTAGGTACAAAGGATGATAAATGCTTGTTCCCCATTTTTGGTGGAGCATTTCCGGATGGGGGAAGAGACATTGGTGGATCTGAGACAATAGGACTGGCAAGGGTTGCAAAGAAGGGCTATGGGGAGGTGGGGAAGGGGATTCTGAGGTGTTTGTTGTGGAAACAGCCAATGAAGGTGAAGCAGACAGCAGAATGGGAAAAACAAGCCAGGGAGGAGTAGAGTGTGTAGTGATGAGTTTGTCGATTAGAAGACAATGAAATCTGAAAGATATTATTGTAGGAATCATCCACTTGTGTAATATGGTTTTAGAGGCATGTGAGAAGATTAGTAAGCCATACTATAGGCAGGGCAGAACTCCATGAGTGATGGCCAGTCATGCCTTGGGTGTAAGAATGTGGTGTGTACTGTAGGGAAGACTAAGCCTGGTACTGAAAAATTTGCTGATTGAAGAAATGTGTTGGGAAAAGTCTGGACAGGGTCTAGAGTTATGCCTAGGTATTTAAATTCCTCAACAAGGGAGAGTCATGGCTCATCCTTACAGTGGATGGACATGGGAACAGTGCTGGAATTGCATCTGGCCTTAGATCAGAACGACAAGGCCTGTGTTTTAGAAGAACTAAGGATAAGTTTATTAACAAGCCAGCTCTGTATCTGTGAGAAGCTGAGGTTAAATTGAGTGAGTGGTGGAAGTGAAGCTGTACTAAAGAGCAACATCATCGGCATACATGATTGTAGAACAGGAGGTGGAAAAGCGAGAAGACTGTTAATGAAAAAAGAAAAGACAAGACAATATATGGACTCTTGAGGAACATTACGTTTGAACTGGTCTACAGATGAGGAGACCTCACCAAATTTGACAAATTGTTGCCTGTCAGGTAATTTGAAAACTAGGCAACCACATGGGAGGAGAGGCCAGTTTCAAACAGTTTGAAGAGAAGAACATGGTCAACTGAGTCAAAAGCTTTGGCTAGATCAATAAATATGACACCTGTAAGACAGTCTTTATCTATTGCAGATTCAATGTTATTGGCCAGCTGAACAAGAGTAGTAGTGGCATTATGCTCTTTATGGTAACCATGCTGATTGGATGCAAAAAGGTTATACTTCCCAAGACAGACAATTTATCAAGTGGCCACAATTTTTTGAAGGAGCTTGCTGAAGGCTGGCAGCAGAACAATGGGACGATGGTGGATCATGAGTTTGGGGTCACTCCCTTTATGTACACTGGGACAACCTTATCAGTTTTCCAGGGACTTGAAACCAACCCAGAGGTGAGAGAAAGATTAAAAATGTGAGAGCTAGGATGGGCTTGGACCGAGGCAATAAGTCAATATATCCTTGGCTCAGTACCATCCGGGCCAGGGCTGGGGCCCAATGGGAGAGCTGTTAGTAGCTTAAAAAAACACCCTAGCTGACACAGTTTTTCAGAAATTGGTGGGGGAAGGTTAGGTGCAATGTAGAGCAAAGGCAGTCCTGGTGAAATGGTGGGAGTTGTGGAAGAAGCATTACAGTAGGCAGAAGATCTGGAGAAAAGGATATTTGTGGACCCTGTCAATTATCATTTCATTTTCAGTCTTCTTTGTTGAACACCACAGAAGACCTTTGAACATGATCCAGAATCTCCAGAATCATTCAACAAATGCTGCCAACTTGGCAGGAACTACAACAGCCAAAAAGAGAGAAGCACTGGCAGAATGACCTCTGCCCCAAGGTGGAACAGAAGGTCGCCTGCTTGGAACTTAAAAAGCATGGAGAGAATGGTGATTCCCCCTTAAGAGTAAAAAGTGAAAGTCCAAGGAAAACTCCCATGGAGCTATAATCATGTAAAATGAAAAGTCGGTATCCAGTGATTATAACGACTGTAAATGAGCAACTATCAAAAGAGTGACTTATTTATAGGGCTATCATGTTGGGCTACCCTGTAAGGGTAGTGACGGAATGCAAACGCAACAGTAGGGATGAGCGAGGGAGGGAGGGCTAGGGATGAGAAGGGGAGGGATAGGGAAGAGGGTTTGTGTGGGATAGTGTGCTGTGCTGCCACTGAGCTAGCCATGTGGTGTGGTGGTGAGGGTGGCTAGCCTCAGTGCAGCAGGTACTGGGTTTTGGGCTGGGGACTGGGGAATATGTTATTGCCGCCATAGTATTTATTTTTATTTTTCAGACTGTGTCCTCTTCCCCGACATGCACCACCCTGAAGTTGATTATATTTAGTCAGGTGGGAGTGGGTGGTGAACCACGAGGGGGATTGCAGGACGGGGCACAGCCCCCCGCATAAATACTGTTTTAACTTGTTGGATGTGTTGTCACCTACAAGTGTACATCGCCATTGTGCTTTTCGGTAATGTACACTCACTGTAATGGGCGATTGCCATTATGACGTGGAACCGAAAAGTCCAGTGTCCCAGCACCTGAACAAAGCATGACTGCAAATGAAAATGGCATTCCTCTGAGGTTTATACATACAACTAAAGGCCCTGCGCTATGTAGAGTAGAAAAAAGAAATCGACTTAACTCCTTCCCCGTTTTCTTACATGTAAGCACTTGTTTACTTATTAACCTGGCACTTAGTATTGTCCACTCTTTCTACATATTACGCGCAACACTGTTGTAACACTGTAACACCTGCCTTACAACTGTATGTTAATGTTGATCTTGTAACCTGAATGTTTAATATCTCATTCCTATTGTATCCCTTCCCCCCAGGTCACACTGGGAGATGAGCGACTTGCCACTCAGTGTGCCTTCCTGGTGAAACATTTCAATAAATAAATAAATAACAGGTATGCTGAATATCCAATCCTAGTAGTACAAAAGAGTTCATGTGGCAGGAAGCTGACAGAAAGACTGTAGAAGCTGCTTCATGTCTGAGAGAGTGGCAAGGCTTTGGAGATTTGATCAGCCTATGTGGTGACTCTTGACCAGGTTGCACTACAGGCATCTGCAATATCCTGCTGTGGTGAGGGATGCCTTGGGGTTATGGCTTCTATACCTCACACAGATAGTTCTTCAACTGCCTCTGCTGGACATGCAAAACATTTGGAACCCTCTGGAAACATAATCATTAACCTGGTGAGATATGGTGTTTGACACTTAAGCTGTTGTGCCTTAAGTACTTTTAAGACTGGGGATTATTCCCGCTGATTGGTCATGAGGGCCAGTGAGTAATTGTGGCCAAAGGAAATGTGATTTTGCTGAAAACTAACATCATTCTCCAGGGCCACAGCAACATGTCCAGTTTTGTGTTGAAGCTCAAACATTTTACCATGATGGAGTGGGGCCATTCAGCTACAGTTTTCAGCATGGCAGGAGGAGCCCTATGCATCCACTCAATATCTAGGGGATATTCCAAGTCTAACTATAGGACCTTCTGGAGAAAGCCATCTAAAAAAGAACCCCTGTTGTGCCCTTCAGCATACTCTGGAACACCGTATATTTGGAGATTTCGCATCAAGATCTATTTTCAAAGTCCTCACACTTGTTGGCTAAGGCTTGACATTCTTGCACTGTGTGGAGGGCTATGCATTGAAGCCAGTCGATTCGGACATCGGCAGCAGCAATGTGGGTCTCTAAGTCGGTAACCATTTTTTCTAGCTTTGCTGTGTCACCTTTCAGTTCAGCCTTAAAAGAGCATACCTCAGATCTGAAATCCTTCAATTTGTCCTGGACTGTCACATTGGTGAGCTGAGAAGAAAATGCCCAGGGCTTCATCACCATGTCTGAATCTGGGGAAAGGATCTTAATGAGTGGCGGTTTAAATCTTTCAGCATCCGACACTAACAGGCTTGGGCTACATTTGTGCATCTGTCCATCAACTTCAATAGTCTTCTGGTGTGGTAAGATGTTGGTTATGGCTGAAATATTTTCACTTTAGGAGCCTTTTCTTGAGGTTTGGGCCAGAGCTCTCAATCTAGTCCTGCATGCTGCTCACTGATGTCACTGGAATTTGAAATTGTACATCTTTCGTTTACTCACTAGCCAAACACAGTATACCAGTGAGGATAATGCCTGCTTCTTTACAGCATGCTGGATTTAATGCTGTTGAAAGGTGAGGAAAGAGAGGAACAGAATGTGATTTTTGTACAGCATGTTACTAAGATAAATGTTACAGCAGCTATTGGGCAAAGGAAGGTGAACTAACTTGCTCAGGGTCACAAAGTGGGTAAGAAGCAGTAGTTGGATACATATCTAGGTTTCTAGATTCCTAACTCTGTTCTTACCACTAGATGGCACTGCTTTCCTTCCACTGAGTGGAGTTGACTGCAGTGCAGATTGACACTCTCTTTGTCTAAAGGCCTCATGCAGTGTGGCCATAGTGTGGGCTTTCTTATGGTGTGTCACAAACATATACCAGCCCTCAAATGAAGATGCTTTTGTTTTCTGGGTGTCACCTGGAGCCTGGAGGGACCATTGTTTCTGAAGTATGAGGGGGTTCAGGCTTCCCTGAGCAGGAGGGTCCACCATGTTTTGGGTGAGCAGGGCATTCGTGCTTCATGAGGCAGGATGGATCATTGTCTTTGGGGTGAATGGAAGAGTCTGTCTCCACTAACCTGAAAAGATAAATGTCTCTGGAGTTTACACTCCCCTTGTCCTGGAAGGACCACTATCTTTGGTGAGAAAGGGAGTCAGGCTGTCTTGACCTGGAAGGAACACTCTCTGTGGAGGAAGTGGGAGATTCAGCCTCCTCTGACCTGGAAGAACCACTGTGTCTGGGGTAGGAAGAGGATTCAGGCTCTCATGACCTGGAATGACCTCTGCCTTTGGAGGGAGAGGGAGATTCAGGCTCCTTTGACCTGGAAGGATCACTGTCTCTGGTGAGAAGGGGAGTCAGACTCCCATGACCTGGAAGGACTACCATCTCTGGGGTTAGGGGGGATTTAGGCTACTAAGGCCTGGAAGGACCATTATATAAGGAGTGAGAGGGGGATTCAGGTTTCCCTGACATGGAGGGTTGACAGTGTCTGGGATGAGAGAGGGATATTGGCTCCACTTGTCTGGATAGACATAAGTTATTTGCTGGTGTAAAACTGTTGCAGGGAAAGAGTAGTTTGCCTGGTATCTCAAATTCTGATAAATCATGGATCAGTACTTCATTTGAAAGAACTGACTTGTAATTACCTATAGGTCTCAGTAGTTCTGAGATATAAAATCATCTATACATTAAATCAAGGCAGCCACTATTTCATGGGATTGTGAGACAGAATTTAATGTCACGGGGGCACTAGGCTACCAGGGATAAATTGATTTCCTACATAATGGGAGCCAAGGATTGTGCTGGGGGAGTGGGGGCACTAGATTACCAGGGAAATAACTATAATTACTACTTAATGGGACTCTGGGATCATGATATGGGGGTGGGGGGACACTAGACTACTAGGACAATATGCAACCCCTCATGCATACCTCACAACCTTTTGTCACTCTAATGAGGGACACAAGCCCACAAACTGAGGGACACTGACAGCTGTAATGAAGGACAGATGTTCAAACACACAAGATACAGGCTCAGAACACTATGGACACTAGTGTCTTTATGTCTACACTGTTTCTTTTTGATTTGATGTGTTTGGATACTGTGCATTTCTGCTTGTAATTCTGAATTTACAGCACATTCTATGTGTAGGCAGCACCTTTTCTATGATGGACGCATGCTGGACAGAGGAATTTGGAATGGTAAAATCAGGGACGTCCCTCATGATCAGGGACAGTTGAGAGGTGTGCTCAAAAGTGTCCCTCATTATGAAGGACATCCATAATTTTACCCATCTAAATTGCCCTGCCCCTCATTCGTCCCTCGTAGAACAGGTGCTGCACACACAGGGAATGTGCTGTCCATTCATACATTAAAGCAGGACACAATACTATTCTAAGGTGCTGTGGGAAGCAGTAAACACTGTACAAGTGCTGGCAATGGTTCCACAGTGTTCTGAGCTTGTATCTCAATGTTTGATGCTGTGTCCCTCATTATGTGCATCAGTGTCCCTCAGTCAGCACATCTGTGTCCCTCATCACACTGCTTCATGGATGAGTGGATTGTACTGAGTGGGCCTGCAAACACACATTTCTTGCAGCATCCAGCCTGTACATCCATTCCAACCAACAGGGGGCTGCTATGAGCACACCCTGACCGCAGCTTCCAGTCTGTATGTCCATTCCGACCAAATAGTGTAGCTGTGTGCTACATGCAATAGCACCGGCCAAACTACATGGAAATGTTTGCTATGCAGCCCATAATGAGATGCAAATGTGACTGTTTCCCCATGAATTACCTAAGTAGGCTCATTTGCATAGGATCTGTGGAAATAGTAAACTTCTGTCCCAGGCAAACCTGTTTGCACCAGGCTAATGTGTTAGCACTGTGCAGTCGGGTTAGCCCCAGGCAAACCTCCCCTCAGAATAGCACAGTTCTGCAGTGTGTGGCCTGCATCGTTGTTTGCAGTTGTTGTGCAACACTACATTGCTATCACACACATTGTCCACCAACTTCAACTCTGCCCTACTTCACCTCTGTGTCCACTGTGCTGCTGTTGCTTTTTGCACTTCCCTATCACTATATTCAGAGTGGACTTATTCCCCAGGCAATTTTAGCACTGCACTCCCAGCCCTGTTTGCACTGCTTCCTTTGCACACTATAATTCAGCAGGTTTTAGTCCCGGGGCTATTCCTTTGAATATAGCTTGTTACTGGTTCAGGGCAAATTTAGCATGCCAGGCAGTGCTAATTTAGCCCCAGGGCTCAGTTTTGAATATCTGGCCCCAAGTATGTTTAACTGTTTAGTTTTCTACTTAGTATAAATTGCCAAACACATGAATTTTCACTTAATGCAGTTCCTTACATTACCTTAATTTTACCCATAACAGATAACAGGCATTAATTAAAGTGAACATGAATGGGTTTGCCCTTCAGTTTCCTTAATTCTAGTTCACAAGTTAAGGGCTTTCTTTATTCAACATGCTATTTTAAATACGTTTTATTCCTTGTTGTTCTAAAATATCAGTATCTGTTTTTTAAATCAGTTGTAATCCTTATTGTTGTAATTAAAATGGCAGTAAAGTGAAGCCATGTTATAAGCACACTGTAAATGGCAAGCAAAACTATCCTTATAACCATGATGTTCTTATAAGCTGTGATATTCTTACAAGAAGCCTTCACTGAAAACCATGAAAATCCATGCAAAAACTATGGTCAACACAATGAAACTGGGTTTGAAATAGTTTTGTTTTGCCCACATAGCATTTTTTTCGGTGGCAAACTTACACTGCATGTCGTGTTGCAGTTAATAAAGTTTCTATTCTTGTATTCCTTTCCTGTGGTAGGGTGTGTAAAGGTAATAGCTACTTGTATGTACTGGCAGAACGAACAATTTCCACATATGAAAGTATCACTTGACAATGGATTTTGTCGAACTTAATCTTGACATTTATATAGAATGCTGGTCACAAAATCTCCATCATTCTTGCCTCTGTGGTACACCATTTATTTTTGTGGGGGGGAGGACTCTTTACAACATGTTGCAGCTTGGGCTCAGTCTCCAAAATGTGCCAGTTTTTTTGAAGTCTCTCTCTTATTTTACAACTCCGGGGGGTGGAGGGGTGGATAAAATCAGAGACAACGTTAAGGTTCACATTCTTTTTCACACGATTCTGTTTCTTCAGCATTTCCCCACGACCTATTCCTTTCACCAATTGCTTGACTTTTTCAGCACAGCCCGTTTCATGGCCTCTGTTTAGGAAGCGTTGCGCACGAGTTACAGCACCGTCTGCACATTGTTGTGCGTTACTGGTGTTTCTCATTAGGTGCATAAACTGCCCTTTCAGGAGATTTTAAACCAAATGACATGGATGGCAACTATCATATTTTAGTAGGGCATTTCCGTCTACTTCCCCCATTGTTTTTTCAGATAATTAGATCCAAAAAGTGAATCTGCTTCATGTCATGGGTTTCTGAAAATTTCAAGTTTACATTAGTTGACTCAAGATGCATCCAAAATGCAGTTAGTTCAGTAGGGGTTCCCCTCCATCAAATCATCTATGTACTGTTTGTAGAGTTGTATTATTTTAGAGAGAACATTTTCTATTTCCCAATGCATCAGATAGATGTTTGCATAATTGGGGGTGAAAGCTGCCCCCATTGCTGTCCCTTTTATCTGTAGGAAGTATTCCCCCTTAAAAAGAAAAGTATTACATTTTAACACCTTTTCTGTCAAATTGAGTAGACAATCAATAAAGCTATCAGTATAGCCTGACTTCTCTAGTAATGTCAGACCAAGAACCTCAATTTCCTCATTGTGTGGAATATTCATGTATAGTGAGGCTATGTTCATGGTCACTAACACATCATCATTCTCAACTCTACAATTTTCTAAAATGTTTTGTCTCTAAAATGTTTCATAAAGGAGCAGTATCTTTGATGTACGTAGGCCCCAAAGGCACAGGCATTTTAATATGCATATCCACAAATTTGGCCATAGGCTGCATAAGGGAGCCAGAACGGGCCACAATAGGATAAGCTGGTGAATTAACTTGGTCTTTGTGGATTTTGGGCAATCCATATATTGTTGCCCTGACTGGATAAGGTACAGACAAAAAAAATCAAATGATTTCTTCGAAATAACACCATTGCATAACAATTCTTGCAAGTAAATATGAGGCAGTATAACTCAGTGTTCTAAGGCTCTGAGCTGTAAATCTGGTGACATCCAGTAGACCAGACCTGGGTTTGAATCCCACAGCTTCCAATTGCATACTGTGTGACCCTGAGCAAGTCATTTAACTTCCTTGTGCTCCCAGGTCACACCTGGAAACAAGCTCCAGCTTAGTGTGCCTTTCCTGGTTAAACAATTTCCCCTTTAAAAACATATGTCATATCTCTAGAAAGTTTTTTTTTTATAAAAGACAGCATTTGACAACAGTCTAAACATTTCTATTTCATACTTAACTTTATCTTGGACCATAATTGCACCACTTTTATCGGCTACTTTTATTTCAATCAAATTATTTGCCGCCAGTTCCTGTAGTGCACTCATTTCTTCTCCAGTGCAATTAAAAAATCTGGGCCTTTCTTTTTCTGCTATATATTCTTGTATATCTTTTTCACATGTTTTCTCAAAAATAGCAATGGCTGGGGGGCGTGGCCTGCTACCGTCGCGAATGGACACCTGAGCGCTGAGCTCCCAGCCGAACCCCTCATACACCAAACATTATTCGGATCCTTCCTAGTCATGGCATGATTCCTCTGAATAAAACAGCTAAGGGAATACTTGCCCATCTAGCGATCCAGTGACTGTCTCCCGACTGGGTGATTTCCTAAGCGCAGTTTGACTCGTTCCATTCTTGACTGGTGAGGCCTTGCAAATCTCTCCGAGCCTTGGGATGGAGCCTGCCACAGCGTTGGCTGGAGCGGAGGGGAATCTAGTTGAAATCAGGCAAAGTTTGTTGAAATCTTGCACAAGATTAACAATTTGGACCTGGCCATGAAGCAGAACTCCTCCGACATTATTGATCTCTCCCAGCGGATCAGCATTACAGAACATCGGTTGGCCGAAACCGAAGACAGGGGGCATAATCTGGGTGCCAAGCTATGGAAGCAAGAGAGGATGATCAATCTACTATGGTCCAGGGTGGAAAACTTGGAGTACCGCAGCCGATGGAATAACCTATGGTTTGTTGGCTTCCCCGAAGGTTGTGAGGGGCCAGACACTATTTTTTTTCTCCAGAAGGTGCTTCCTCTCATTTTGGAATGGCGTGACCAGGCCCTTCCTGAGATAGATAGGGTCCGTAGGTTGCTGGCTCCTTGTCCAACTGCTGGGGCTCATCCTCGCACCATCCTTGCCCATTTTCTATGATTTCAGGATAAGGAGCTTATTACTAAGCTGGCCAGAGAAACGAAAGTACTTGCATGGCAGGGACACTGCATACAAATATTCGCGGACTACTCGCAGAAGGTCATTATGAGACACAAGGCCTTCACCCCTGCACATACAGCCTGTGCTGAACTTGGGCTTGAATACTCACTTCAATACCCTTCCTCCCTCAGAGTAATCTTCAATGGCACCACTTGACTGTTCAGTAACCCGGCCTCTGCTGAGACTTTTCTTGCTGCCCAAGCCCCTAAACTTAACTGGGGTAAATTCAAGGAGAGGGTCATTTCTGGAGCTGAGACCATCTCATCACAGCTGATGGAGACTGGACAACAGATGGCTGATCCAGTGACCCCATTCCCCTCGCAACTGCTGCCGCCCAGCCATACCCCATCTAAGAAACCTCTTGGCAGCAGACGAAGAAACAGACATAGAGCAAGGCTTGAAAGGGCTCATACTGACAAAACGCCCCAACTTCGTTCCAGAAGCCACAGTGAGAGTCCGGATTTGGCCTCTTCGTGCAGCCTGCTGGACTTGAGCAATAACCAATTCTGTGCGTTAATGGATCTCCTGACTAATGACCCTCCACTGGTGCTGCCCAAGCCCCCAAGGAATTCATCTAACAAGAACTGAAGGCCCCAAACCATGAGAAGCCTCTCCTGGGCAGGCTCATCAAGGGTCACCTCTTTGGGGGCTGCTACAAACACTGCTGCAGTGGCTGATGGGGATGATAGCGTTGAAGCTAATCCAGACACCAACAATGTGAGCGGAACTTGAATTCAGCTCCCTTGCTATTAGCTTGCCTTCTGGCCAGGCACTGTACCTGGTGATTATACCTGGTTTGTTACTGCGTAGCATGCTGCGCATACCCCTATATGGGAGCATTATAAGCTTTACTAATAATTGGGGCTGTTTCTGGGGCTATATAAGCTGCTATTTGGTATAATACCATTTTGTGTGCCCTATACATGGCCTACCAGATCTATCTCCTTCGATTTCTGACAGATAAGTATAGCCAAGACCTGGAGCTGTTCTGCAGGTCTGGGCAGTCTTTCAGCTCCTTTGCCTGGTTTACCCCCATGTGGAGGGTGGGCTAAGGCTAAGGCTCATTTTGTTAGCCCCTAAGCCTTATCCCTGGTCTAGAATTTCCTTTTATTTTACAATGAGTGGAAGTTCTCATAGTATTCGACCTAAGTGGGGACAGCTGTGGGAGGTTGGTGCTCGACACGCCCTTCCTTTATCTCTTTTTTTCCCCTTTGTTGTATGTTGCAGGGTTTTACCCCCCGGTGACTGCTGCTGTTATCTGGGCTGGGTCTTAGCCGATATACACAGCAGCTGCTTGTCACCTGTGAATGGGTTTTCAATCGGTGGGTGGATGGGGGGTTGTCAAATACTCTACTGTTTGTTCTGCAATGTTTTTTTTCAATTTGTATGATTAAAGAGTTTCTGTTATTAAGTGGACAGTTGACGCCACCTAGTGTTTTTCTTACATATGGCAATCCGTGGGAAGGGGTGAGGTTCTCACACAGGGGTAAAGGGCTTAGAGGTTGGCCACCGATCTATCCTGGGTTTAACCCTGATACTAGTGACTTACTTTTTTTTAGCTATATTTAGACATGTTACACCCCAGACAAGATGGAAACTAAACTGATTTCCTGGAACGTTAGGGGGCTTAACTCCCCAGTTAAAAGGAAAAAGGTTCTTTTGCATCTCAAAAAATTAAGCCCTCTTACTGCGTTCCTCCAAGAGATGAAGCTCTCCGCTGTAGAGGCTAGGAAACTTAAATGAGGGTGGGTTGGTGAAGAGATACACAGTATGGCGAACTCGCATAAGTGAGGAGTTTCCATATTGTTCCATAAAAACCTGAGTTGGAAACTGAGTAGGCATATTCATGACAGGGACGGCAGATGGGTCATGGCTGAAATGGATACCCCGGAGGGCCCGCTGATCCTTGTTAATGTATATGCCCCCAATCAAGACTGTCCTCAGTTCTTCCATACCCTAAACCAGACCCTCTCTGAATTTAACTCCAAACAAGCTCCCATACTACTGGGGGGAGATTTTAATTTGACACTGGACCACCTACAAGATAGGAGTAATAAGTTCCCTGAGCCTCACAGGCAAGCTAAGTTGGCTGTTTTGAGATTCATGAATGAACATGTACTCCTGGGTGCCTGGAGGGCGCAACACCCAGGGGAACATGACTTCATCTTTTTCTCTACAGCTCATTGGTCGTCTAGTAGGATTGACCTCTGGCTCATCTCCTCTCAGCTTTACGAATCAGTAGTCCATTCCCATATACACCCAATCATCATCTCTGACCATGCACCCCTTGAATTTATGATCAGGCAAGGGCAGGTATCCCCCCCAACCTCCATGTGGCATTTAGACCCCCTTCTGCTAGAGGACTGGGAATTCCAGAAATGGATAGGACCCGAAGTGGCAGAATATTGAGAATATAATGACAATGCTGAGGTCTCAGACTCGACACTCTGGGAGGCCTTTAAGGCTACTATTAGGGGTAAAATAATTGCATTTGCCTCTGCCAGGAGATGCTGCCTGGAAGCGGACCAATGGGCCCTTGAAAAACGACTATATTCCTTAGAGGCGCAATATAAAGCGCTCAACTCTCAGGCCCCTTCTCAGACCCTACTATCCCAATTAAACAGCACCAGAATCTCTCTCAATGCCCATCTTACTCGGCAAGCCGAGCTGAACTTATGGAGGATATGACATGCTTTCTGAGAGGGAGGGGAAAAATCCAGTAAACTCCTTGCCTTTCGCTTGAAACATCAGCAAGCTTCCCGTACGATTCATGCTCTTGTAGATAAACAAGGGGGGCATTGCAATTCTCAAAAAGGCATTAATGAGATTATGACCCAGTTTTATGAGCAACTTTATTCATCTTCTCACCCACTGGAAACAATTAAGATTCAAGGCTTCTTGGCTGCGTTGCCGATTTCCCGACTTCCTCAAAAGGATTCTATAGCCCTGGAATCCCAAATCTCAGAGGCAGAAGTAGATGCCGTGATTCGATCCATGAACCTCCATAAGGCTCCTGGTAAGGATGGGCTGCCCATAGACTTTTACAGATCCCCAGGCCTTAACCTGACCCCATATTTAGTATGAGCATTCCATCACTCCCTTCTAGCTAGCACGCTACCCCCTACCTTGAGGGAAGCTACCGTAACAGTTATCCCGACAAAAGGGGAAAAACCCACTGTTTCCTAGCAGTTATTGCCCTATATCACTCATCAACGCTGATGTTAAAATCCTGGCCAAGGCTCTAGCCTCTAGGCTTGAACCCCTCCTCCCAGGATTAAGCCATCCCTCGCAGTCTGGATTTGTTAAAAGCCGTCTAGGGACTGACCATCACAGAACCTTAATTAAATTGATGCATCTGGCTAGAACATCCCTTACGCCCTCTGTAGCCCTGGCCTTTGACTTTGAAAAGGCATTTGATTCGGTAGAATGGCCCTTTCTTTTTCATACACATTCTGCTATGGGTATAGGTCCCTCCTTTATTTCCTGAATTAAACTCCTATATGCCTCTCCCATGGCCTCTATCCTAACTAATGGTATCATGTCAGCGCCTTTTCTATTACAGAAAGGTACAAGACAAAGTTGTCCCCTCTCCCCACTCCTATTTGTCCTAGCTATACAGCCCCTTGCCATTGCCCTCCGAGACTCTGCCCAGATACCCGGACTATGAAGATGGGATTCGGTTTTCAACACTTTTTTCTATGCGGATGACCTTCTTATTACCATGGAATACGCTCCCCAAGTGATTCAGGGTATTTTTAATATCCTAGCCGAGTTTATCCAGGTATCAGGCCTTAAACTGAACCAGTCTAAAACAGAGGTCCTACCATTAAATTCAGCCACCACACAGGATATCTTCGTTACCCTAGCGTTAAATTGGTCCCCTAATGGTATTAAATATTTGGGCATTATTTTGCACCCCAACTTAGACAAAATAATCTCTATTAACTTTCTTAACCTCCTAGAATCACTCAGACCCGATTCTGAAAGATGAAAAGCTCGAAGACTGTTGCTAGCTGGCAAAATTGACTCTATTAAATTGATGGCAGCCCTGAAAATGTTATATATTTTGGCTCAGTTACCAGTGCCTATCCCTCAGAATTGGTTTAAGAAAATGGAAGGCCTAATGGGTAATTTTCTGTGGGAAGGATCACGTCCTAGGTTTAGTAAACTTAAGCTGAGGCAACATTGTAGTAGGGGTGGTTGGGGCCTCCCCTGGCTGAAAGGGTACCACATGGCATATGTTTTGTCTCAGACAGCTAAATGGTTCTCTAAGATTGGTCAGGCCTCCCCTTCATGTTTTCAATTGGAAGCTTCACTGTTGAGGGCACCCTCACCTGCAGTAGTCCTATACAGTAAAACACCCCTCCCTTCCGGGTCCTCTCCCACCATTAGGGTTTCAGTTCAGTACTGGAAAAAATCCCTTGCCCATCTGGGCTATAATCTGACCCCATGGGAATTTACACCCCTGTGGAACAACCCTACCCTGCAAGTAGGACAGCACATGACATGATTCATTGGAGAGTTTGGGAATGTCAAGGTATTAGCTGGGTACGGGATCTGTTACTCCCAGGTACCTGTATTCTCGAATCCTTCAAAGCTCTGAAAACTCACTTTTATCTTCCCACATCACACTTTTGGAGATATCTCCAAATCAGGGATGCCATCACCCACTTGCCCAGCGCCCGGACCATGACGCAGCCCCCTTTGGTTCCCCACCCCATCAGTCTATGGGGTCAATTTCAAAAAAATAGAGCCAGCAAGATTTGCATGGCACTTAGGGATGCCTCTGAAGACCCTACTCGCTCTGCTAGAACTCAGTGGGAAGCAGATTTACATAGTCACATCTCTGATAGGCTATGGAGTCAAGGCTGGATAAGAATTCACAATGCCTGCAGGGATGGTCAGTCCTGCCTTATCATGAACAAAACCCTCCATAGATGGTACTGAGACCCTGCTAAACTTAAGCGGATGGGCCTCACCCCCAATGACAACTGTTGGAGATGTGGCAATCAAGGGATCAACCCATTCCATATCCTCTGGTCCTGCCCCTCTCTTCACCTCCTCTAGCGCTCCATTCAGAGTATGTGCCAACAAATTTTCCCCTAGATTACATCAGACCCATCTCTCCTTCTCCTGGGTTGTGGGACCCCATCCACATCAAAACATTCTCCTGGGGCTAAATGGATTACCAGTGTAGGAGCCATAGCCAAAAGATTAACCCTGGTGAAATGGAGATCCCCTGCTGTTCCGTACTTTCAGGATTTCCTTCTGGCAGTTGGCCAAGGGGCTATGCTGGAGAGACTCTCTAGCTTCGCTGGAGGTCTAATCCCACAGTATGAGGCATATTGGGGACCCTACCTTAGCTCCGACTACTGCCATGACATTCCCTTAAATGCAGCAGTACAGGACTCCTCATCTGGTGCGAGAATGGGCCCCCCAACTCCTACACGTCTTGACCCTGTCTCCTCACATAGGATCTAGTAGTTTTGTGTGCTGACTCCCCTTCCCCTTAGATTGGATTGCCTTTTGTATATAGTTCTTATTAGTAGGTACTCTCTTATTTGTTTCACCATTGTGCACCACGATATATAAGTATATGTTTCAGATTTCTTTACTGCACCTACTGTTAACCTGGAGGTCATGCTATGGTATTTTATGAGATCTCCTATGGTTTGCATTGGTCACTGGATACTCAGTCTCCTCCAGATCCGACCAATCATGTGTTTTACTTTTTCCGAAGACTGTTAGCGACTTCAGATAATATGAATGTGCCCTGTGTTAGCACCCTTTGTCGTTCTGCTATGGAGATCTGGTCGTACCAAATGTTGCGGTAAGCCTCCAGATCCTGTATGTACCTTTATTTCTTGATTATGTGGTGCTTCTCCTTCAATAAAATAAAATCTTTAACTGTTAAAAATAGCTATGGATGGATTTTTTTAGGAGTATAAAGGTGGAAGTTTTTTTTTAAGTCAGTATATTCCCATTTTCCATTGTCAAGTTGTCTGAATTTTCTAAAATGCACATCACTGAAGCACACTTTCAAGTCCAATATTCATGTAAATATTAAATAGTAAATGTAGTTTGGCAATTACATCAAATTCATTCATATTTTCTGTGAGCACAAAGTTAAGTCCCTTTTGTAAAACCCACTTCTCTACTTTGGTCAATTCGTACTCAGAGATGTTAACAATCAATGTTTTTGTTACCTTTGGTTTGATCTGTTCCATTGGTATCTTTTTCACATTCTCTGATTCCCATGCTGATCTCCTTACTGGTATCCTTGTATTCCTCCTCTTCCTCTTCCCCCCATGTCCCTCGTCCAATTCGTCTTTGAACCTGACCATTGAAGGGCTCCGCCACAAGGGATGCTGCGGGATTGCTGGGCGATTGAGGTGGTTGGTATCCAGATCCATAGTTAAGTCTTTGTTAACTGTTTTCATTGTGTTGTTCTGGGTGACTCTGATTGGTCCTCCTCGTGGGTGGTCCTCCTCGTTCCTCTCTTGTAGTGCTACTTGATTCAAGGGAAGGGGGGACAGCTCCTCCTTTCCTCTTAAAAAAGATTTTTTGTTTCACTAATGCTCTGAGTTTCTAAATCAGATCCACTCGTATATACTGTACATCATTTTGCTTACCAAGCACCACTCTGGTTTAACTCCCTACATGATAACATTGCTAACCTGTCTATGCTTAGTGCCTTTAAACTGAGCCTCAAGCACCAGATGATACTGAACTCCTGATGTGACTGCCTTCATTAGTCCTACATCCTGACCTGCTTCATCTAGCACCATTCAACCTACCTCCTTCTCTCTCTCTCTCGTTCTCTCTCTCTCTCTCTCACTCTCTCCCTCTCTCTCTCTCTCTCTCTCTCCTGATCTCTATGCTTCTTGCCTCCTTGGCCCTCTGGAGCCCACTTACGCTTTCCTGTTATAAGACAATCGGGGCCCTGTTTTCCATGAGCACCCAACTTTCAAGTGTTTATCTTCCTATTACTCTCCTAGCTCTGGATTGACAAGTACAAAGTACCCTTTATAACCTTGTTTATATTTCTCTTGATGTGCTATTATGCTCCCTTATCTTGTTATCTTATACTGCATTAACTTTATCTCCCTGTGTAACTGTTTGCATTACTCAAATTGTTTCCTGTTTTTTTATCTTTATTTGTACATGACGTGGAACCTATGTAAAGAGCTTCCAGCTCAAACTGTATTCCAAGACTGGTAATAAATAAAATAAATAAATAAAATTATGCTGATTGTAATTATCATCTGTCTGTTTCATGATCGATCATGGTTTTTGTTCTACTCCAGTACTGTTCTTTTCCCAATAAAAAATATGACCTTCAAGGCAGTCCTTCTGGTCTCTTTCAAACTTTGTTTTCTTTTCTTTGGTTCCTCTGATTCTATTGTCACAATTCTTAATTGTTCTATCCAGCTGTTTTCTGTAATTGTTATATTCTATGTGTGCCCCAAATTGTTTCAACTGTGTTTCTTTTTCTATCAGAGACTCTTATCTCCTGTTCTTGTTTCTCTGCATTTTTTTAAGTGATCTTAATAAATCCTGCATTTGTTTCAAGGCAGTGTGTCAACCAAATCTTCAAAAAGTCTGCTCTCTCTGTACCAGAGGTAGGCTACTTAGTCACTCGTAACCCCCTACATGCTCAATTAACCTCCAAATAGGCAGTTAATTTAACACACTGCCAATAAAGTTGACATGCTTTTAATGTGGCTCTTTCTAGCTGCACAAATGCTTCTTTGATGTTACCTTGTTCTCTTCCCTCGTTTAGAGGATCCTGTGCTCTATCATCCACATCTCTTCTAGTTTCCAATAAGGGGTTTGCATCTACCTCCTTAAAACATAATTAACGAAATTCAACTGTTGTGGTACATGTTCTGCAGGATTTTGATACAGGCTGTCTCTGAATAAAAGGGGTGTACTGCTGTTCAAAACGGCCTCATTTGACCTTCCATTGGCCATTATCACTGGAGAATTTGTCAGCATTTGTAGTCCACTAGCCGTAAAGATTACAATTTACCTAAAGAAAAGGCAGCCACGTAAAAACTGTTACTGGAGCTATGACATAAACTGCTAAAGAGAAAAAGAAAAAAGCCTGGCTTCACAGTACACTGACAAAAACATGCACAGAGTCCCAGTTTTACTTTTCAAACAAGAATTTATGCAAGGAATTAGCCCTTGTTTTTACAAACCATGTGGACTGTGAACATAAGGACAGTTAAGGAAATGAAAACTTTTTTTTTTCCACATGCCATCAAAATTGTCGAACTCTCCGCAATGCCATTCAGTCAGTCACAGATGCAGTGTTTAAAGCAGACAATGACTTTTGGTCAGGTGGGGATGATCAAAAATTGTAATTATTTTGAGAAAATATGTAATTAGGTACAACCACAGTAAGCTGCTACTGACTCCGATCCATTACTGAGTATAGCTTAAAAGAGCACTATGGATGACAAAGTTTACAGTGTCCAGTATCAGCAGCTCACACTCATTCACCGTCACTTTTACATGGAATCACATACACACTATACATTACTTTTATTGTTAACCTGGTGTCTTGTGAGGGGATCTTTTATTGTTAACAGGGTATCTTGGAAGGGAAGGGGGAACAATGATGAACATTTTAATCAATGGTATAGCATTTTTCCCTAGCCAAAACGGTGCTCCTTCACTGTGAAACACTGCCAGCCCTGCTCCATATAGTGACAGCAGCACAGCTGCGGGTCTACAGCAACACATGGTTCACTGCAGATGTGCTGCTACAGCATGCAAATTTTTAGATGCTCAGATTGCAAAACAGAGTTGCAGAGAATATTAAATAAATACAACACAAGAATCGATGCAACAAGGGGGAATTTATGCAGCTATGACAAACGGACTGGGGAAGGTCCCATCAACCTTTTTTTTTTATTTACCTGTGCAGTTTGCAGGCATGAACAATGATTCCCTTTACACCCTGCTAATGTAATCAGGATTTAAATGTAAACTAAGTTACTTAAGTTTTATGTGAAAACCTGCTTAACTCAATTGCAAAGGTCATGACCCAGCTCGTGTAAATATGGGGTTCTTTTCCCCTTTCCATTCGCTCTGCTCCTTTCTTTTCTTCTCCGAAATCTGTCCTGTGTGAGTTTTCTATTCATTCCTGCAGTTGCTTCTGATATTGGGGTGGATTCCTATTCACCTGCAAGACACCCAAGTCTGTCACCAGCACTGTCCCTTCCCCTGGTATCGGTCATTTCTCAGTTTCTTATTTTGTTGTGTTGTGTACTGTTTAATGTTCTTTTGCCCATTTCACAATTCACTGTTTGGTAATTTATCATTTGACAATTTATTCTTTAACACTGTTGAATCATATGTTTTTTGATACACTTATTTCCATATGATTGCATTATTTCATATATTGTACTTTGCATGTGTTCTGTTTTCCTGCCTTCCTTCTCCTCCTCCCAGGACAAATCTGGATATTAGCAGATACCAGCTCAGTATTACTTTCAAGGGAAAAATGTTTGAAATGAATCAGTCAATTAATCAATCAATGTAAGGCATTGTGGGATTTTATGATGTTTTAGAGCTAAACCCCACAGTAGTTCAACTGTATCAGTCAATGCTGTCCATATCCTCTGCAGTCTTGATGTTCTTGTCTTGTGTTGGCCATCAAACATTTCAAGGAACAGTAAGTGTCCTGCTGTTTTCTGTAGTTTAAAAGTGTATCTGAGTTAGAAACAAAAAAATGCTTTTAGAGAAGGTTTGTGTATGTAAAGTTTTATTTCTGCTTTGATGAATAGTTTTTTTTATCAGTATTTTGTCCTCCTTATCATGAGGCAGCTGATCAGCCTTGTTCTCCTCCCACAAACTAGCAACCATCTCCACTATGACTTACCTGGTCTTGAGGTTCCCCAATGGATTCCCCCTCATGGTGGGGATAGAGGAAGGAGGGCCGACCCCCACCCACTGCATGCATCCAGAGCATTCAGCGACTCTCAGACAATGGCACTGTCTCAGAGATGAGCAGGCAGGGCTTCATGAAGCTGCCAACACCAGATTTTCCCTTTTTTCTTCCCCACCCTGCTGCAGGATGTCACTGCATGTGTGTGGAAGCACACATGCATGGTGCACCTGCAGTCCCTCCCATTGAGCCACCCAAAGCTGCTGTACCGCAAGACCTGCACCTGGTAGCAATCTAAGGCCAGGCTGACAACCCTTCCCTCCACAGGAGAGGAAAGCAGTCCCACAGATGCTCAGTCCTCTCCCACCTGGGCCAATTTTCCAGCAGCCTGAGCACATTCCCAAATCTGGGTTGCCAGTGTAGCAGGAGTAAGGCACCAAACACCTCAGCCCTCCATGCCACTGGGTTAGCTTTTGATGAATAGTTTTGTGTTGAAAGTTCTTACTTTGCAGACTGAGAGCATGGGCTGAAGTCTCTCTTTGTTCTCATTGTTGATTGATGGTCAGCAGGAGACAAGAACATGTGGACTGAAGAGGACATCAGCAGCACTGACTGATTTAGTAGAACTGCAAACTTTAGCTCTGAAGTATCATCAAATCCCAAGGTGCCTTGCATGAAATAGGTTACAACCTTTATAATGGAGTCAAACAGGTTTTCCCACCAAACTTTAAAATATTTAATTTACAGTTCAATTGTGAAGAAATTAGGAGGGTGCAATAGAGGCAATCATTGTTCATGCCTATAAACAACAGAAGTATACAAAAAATGATGGAGAGAACCTTCCCTTTAATTCTATAATGAATTGGTAAGAAATCCATCCAAAATTTTATTTACCTTGAAATGCAATGTTTTCTATATAAAATGAGCTCTAATATTAATATACTATATGTATTACAGATAAAATAACTTGAATTTCCAAATAGTGCTGTTTTAGATATCGTGACAATCCATGTTATTACTCAAATGTAAACTTTAAAGGGTTTCTTCATTGTAGGTTAATACTTAGTTTTATTTATACAAAAATACTGTACCTTAAACCTAGTGAAATATTTTCTGACTATAAACTAAGGTATTAAATTAATGAAAGCATGACATTTTAACTACTTGAACCCATTTTGTAAGCCTACTAGAAATAAATTACATGTTGTACTTTCTGTCAATAAGCATCATGTATTGTCCAATAAACTCTGAATATATTAACTTTACAAATTCAATGTTTTTTCATAAGTATATGTCTTTTTGGAAGAGCACTGACACCTGGAGAAGAACTTTGAAAAACATGTAGAATAGTGGATGGGCAACTATGCACAATCGTACCACCAAGGGGAACTGATTCCCTGTGACCTCGAGAGTGAAGCTTGAGAGGTCTGTAGGAATCACATTTCTGAGGTGGCACAACACACTGATTGTGCATAGAGCTGCCCATCCCTTATTTTTTATAGTATATGGTGCCTCTCAAATAAAAGAAATCTCTTTTTTTATTCCTAGAGTAAAATAAATCAAACTGGCCATTTCCACCACATATGCTAGCAGTTAGGGTGGTTGCTAGGGTGGGGATGTGAGGTTGCTAGGGAGCAGATGTCTATCATTAGGTAGTGCAACCTATGATTGGTTACTAATCAGGTGTGGGTGGCATTTTCTAAAAAAACAACAAAAAAAAAACATGGCAGTCGAATTTCTAGCTTAGTGGGAGGTGGTGACTGCAAGAAGACTCTAGGAGACTAGATGTGTAAGTAAAATATCAATATCTGGCTGAGCCTGCATTTTATTTTGTTGCTAAATAGCTGGTTGATCCTGCAGTTCTAAATTGTTGCTGATATGTGCAGATACGGGAGATCAAGCTGCCGCCGCCATGTCTCTTATCTGGTTGAGACTGTCATTTATGTGGTGATCGGTGTTGCGTGATGCCCGTAGTGCACCAGACTGAAAAGTCATTCTGCTACACTATGGGCATCACTACTGCAGCAGAACAACCTTTTAGAGCCAACTGACTTTGGTGGATAACAACATTCCACCATACTCTGTATAGCATTTGGACACAGAGCAGCTTATTTTTCTTATTAGCTATGTATTTCTCATCACCATCATTTATTACTGAGGTTGTATAAACGAAAACAGGATAGTTGTTCCTTGAGGTTTTATCAGCTCATATTGCTTCTTCCCAATCTGATGTTATAATAGTCTGATTGTGACATCACAGTTATTTCTATGGCAACAGATTACAGAGCATTGTAAGTTCAAGTAGGGAATGTGCAATAGAGGCAGATGAACTCTAAGGGATAAGCATCTTGTTTTTGTGAACATTTCTCGGTAAATAACAGAGAGGAAAAAACATAGAAGATAATTGAAATACAGGCAAAGTTGTGTCCAAATGTTGTTTTCCAAAGTTTTTCCAAAGTTGTTTGCTGCACTTGAACTTATTGTATTCTTTGGTCCCTGTTGCACTGTTCATCCTTCTTTTGGGCCTCTTGGAGCAGTTCTTGACACCACCAATCTCTGGGAGGATACCATCATTAAACACTCACATCACCTCCTGTGCGAGCTCCCATTTCTGCCATTTGTGGCTTAGAAACCAAACTTGGGTTGCCAGCGGGGGTGAGGGAGCTTAGGACTCCATTGAGCAAGAGGAGGTATTGTCAGAGGGGGTGAGAGGAAGACTTCAGGCTTCACTGCACAAAAAGAACCACTATCTTTGGAGTAAGAGGTAAATTCAGGCTCCCTCAAGCAATATGGACCATTGCTTCTGGGGTGAGAGAGAGATTCTGTTTTCACTTACTAGGATGGACCGCTGTCTCTTGGATGGGAGATGGGCCACACACCTGGACTTGAAGGATTACTGTCTGGGGCTAGAGTTGTGGTGACCGGATTCAGTCTCCTTAAGGTAGAGAGACCATTCTCTCTGGGATAAGAGAGAGATTCAGGCTTTCCTAAGCCACAGCAGCCACTGTGTTTGGAATGAGAAGGGACTAATACTCCTGTGATCCGGATGGACCACTGTCTATGAGGTGAGAAGGGATTCAAGACAGGTTCCCTACACCAGTTTGGGGCAGCTGTCTCTGAGGTGGGTGAGAGAGAGATGTTTAGGCTGCCCTTGCCTGCAGGGATGGTTGTCTTGGGCAAGAAATGGATACAAGTTCATTCACTTGACGTGACCTTTCTCGCTAGGATTAGCATGGAATTAAGGGCTTCTTTATTGAGCTGTTGTGAATGAGGAATTCATTGCATTAAAACTCAGATCACTTCCACTGTAATTTAAACTCCACAACTTTTTAGTGTTCATGGTCACTGTATTGTTATGTGTTTTGTCTTTCAGGAACACACTATCTCCGTGGCATCAACAACAACCGACAGCCATGGCACAACTCATCAGGGAGGAAGCAGTATGGTTTGAAGCCTGCCAATCCAACAGAAGAAGGCTTGGCCAGTCTTCACAGTGTCCTCTTTCGCAAGTATCCCTTTCTGTGGCGGGCAGCACTGCTGTACTACACTGTTTGTATGGCCAGTCACATGACCTTCTGTCAGCTGTTTCAGGAGCTAGCCCAGTTTGTGCAAGATCCTAGTGTTCGTTGGGAGTACTGCGTACGGGCAAAGAGGGGCCAGACTGACACAACTAATTCAGGTAGGAGGAAGAAAGTTAATAATTTCTCAGAAATACTGTACTATGTTTTTCTTTTCACTCAGTTGCATGCAAGGCCCTCAGTTTTCTGCTGTTCTGTGGCATGCGGCAGTTGCCACAGGAAATCAATGACAGTCGCAGAATTTGGGGCCTGCTGCAGAAATTACACAGAAACTGCCCCAGTAAGTTAGACAGAGACTGCTCCCACTCCTTTGTCCCACTACTCTGCCTGCTTGTAGGTTTATAAGAACTTAAATTCACCCCCAACCATCTCAGCCCCTCAGACCCACCCTACTCAGCCCTGAAAGTCTGTTTGAGTCACCCTATTTTTTATATTGCCACCCTTTTTTGGTGGAAGCCTGCATGATCTAGTAGCCCTGATGGAAGTGGAACACTTGGATATTGTGGCAGTCACAGAAACATGGTACACGGAAAACCATGACTGGGATGTCAACATACCAGGGTACACACTCTACAGAAGGGACAGGGAGGGTAAAAGAGGAAGTGGAGTAGCTCTCTACATAAGGGAAGGGATCAAAGTAACAGAACTAAAAGGTAAAGGGGGAGGACAAGAGGAACTCTGGGTCACATTGGAGACAGGGAATGGCATCACAATCTGCACAGGGGTTGTATACAGACCCCCGTCTCAAGGGGAGGAAATGGACAAGAAAATGATAGAGGGCATTCTCAAAATGGCTGAAAAAGGGGAGATACTGTTGATGGGGGACCTGAATATGCCAGATGTTAACTGGGCAACATGGACTGCAGCCACATCCAAGAGCAGGGTCATTCTTGATGCCCTACAGGGAGCATGCCTTAGACAGCTAGTGGTGGAACCCACTCGGGAGGGAGCAATATTAGACCTGGTACTCTCAAATGGAAAGAGGATCACAAACTTAGAAGTCAGTAGACACCTGGGAACAAGTGACCACTGCACAGTGTGCTTCACAATAAACACAACCATGGAGACAAGCCATACAAATACAAGGATACTGGACTTTAGAAGGGCTGACTTTGGCAAAATGGGTGAATACCTGAGGAATGCATTAGCAAATGGCCAGAAAGGAGGGGTGGAAGAACAATGGAGAAAAATCAAAACTGCCATCATGGAGGCAACAAGCCTTTGTGTGAAACAAATAAAGACAACAAAGCGGAATAAAAAACACTATGGCTCTCAAAAGAAGTGCCAGGGAAGGTTAAGGAGAAAAAGGCTGCATTCAGAAAGTATAAGGAATCACAGACAGAGCACGACAGGAAACTGTATCAATTAAAGCAGAATGAAGTGGGGAAGGCAGTCAGAAAAGCAAAGGCCCAAACCGAGGAAAGGATAGCCAACTCAGTTAAGAAGGGGGATAAAACCTTTTATAGGTACATTAGGGAACATAGAAAGGTTAAGGGAGGGATAGGGAAGATTAATAAAGGAGAGAGGAGGTGGGCAGAGGGAGACAGTGAAAAGGCAGAGATAATGAATGAATACTTTTGCTCAGTATTCACAAAAGAAAAGAGGAGGAGTTACCTAAACCAAACAGTAGAAGCACTCTGGATAGTGGGGTTGATACCAGTCCATTTAAAGAAGAAAGAGTACTGAAAGAACTTCAAAACTCAAGGTGGACAAAGCAATGGGGCCTGCAGGATTCACCTAGAATCCTAAAAGAGCTAAGGGAGGACCTAGTGACACCACTAACCACACTTTTAACAAATCATGGGAAGATGGGGTGGTACCTGAGGACTAGAGGAGGGCAGATGTGATTCCCTTCACAAAAGTGGGAGCAAGGCAGAAGCAGGAAACTACAGACCTGTTAGTTTGACCTCAGTGGTGGGGAAAATGATGGAATCACTTCTGAAAGAAAGAATTGTTGAGTACCTAGAGGCCAGCGGGGCACTGGACCCAAAGCAGCATGAATTCACAGCAGGAAGGTCATGTCAGACAAATCTAATCAATTTCTTTGACTGGGTGACCAAAGTAATAGACCAGGGAGGGGCTGTGGATATGGCCTACCTAGACTTTAGCAAGACATTTGACACAGTCTCGCACAAAAGATTAATAATCAAGTTAGCCAGCCTGGGAGTGGGTCCCAGGGTGGTAGCCTGGGTAGAAAACTGGCTGCACAACAGGATACAGAAGGTAATAGTGAATGGAACACATTCTGAAGAAAGGGGGGTTACTAGTGGAGTACCTCAGGGCTCAGTACTGGGTCCAGTCCTCTTTAACGTCTTTATAGGTGACATTGCAGAGGGTCTGCAAGGAAATGTATGCCTCTTTGTGGATAACACAAAGATCTGTAACAGAGTTGATACACAAGGTTGGGTAGAAAGGATGAGAAGGGACTTGGCAAGGTTGGAGGAATGGTCAGACATATGGCAACTTAGATTCAATGCAAAGAAGTGCAAAGTAATACACCTGGGAAATAAAAATCCAGGAGAAGAGTACACAATAGCAGGGGAGGTACTAACAACAACAATAATGGAAAGAGATCTGGGTGTAGTCATATCAGATGACCTAAAGGTGGGTATGCAATGTGAGAAGTCAGTAGGGAAAGCCAGAGGGATACTGGGATGTATAGGGAGGGGCATCACAAGTAGAAAAAGGGAAGTGGTTATCCCTCTATACAGACAGTTGGTGAGACCCATCTGGAGTACTGCATGCAGTTTTGGAGACCTCATCTACACAAGGACATAGACAGGATGGAAGCAGTCCAGAGGAGGGCAACTAAAATGGTGCAGGGTCTGCATCAGAAACCATATGAAGAGACTGAGAGGCTTAATATATTATACCTTGATGAAAGAAGGGACAGGGGGACATGACAGAAACTTTTAAGTACCTCAAGGGAATCAACAAAGTCCAGGAGGGTAGCATCTTTCAGAAAAAGAGATGTGTAAGAACAAGGGGGCACAATTTAAAGTTAGAGGGGGAATGGCTCAGGGGTAATGTGAGGAAATTCTTTTTCACGGAGAGAGTGGTGGACGCATGGAACCGCCTTCCTGGAGAGGTTGTGGGGTCTAAAACAGTGGAGGAATTCAAACATGCATGGGACAGACATAAGGCAATTATAGCGGGGGGTTGCAGGAAATAGGCTGTTGGTTAACTAGAATCTGCAGCTTATCCAGTAGATAGGGAAATGGGCAGACTGGGTGGGCCAAGTGGTCCTTATCTGCCATCAAAGTCTATGTTTCTATGTTTCTATGATGATCCACTGCTTTTTCCTATCACCAGTAGTGAGCTAGAATGCTTGTTCCTCATCCCAGTAGTGCTTTCTGGGACCCACACAAAGCCATTATGAGGCATGAATCCAGCATTTGAGCCCAGCACTAATATGAAGTGGTAGAGGATTGTTTTATAGTGTTGGACAAAAAAAGGGTGTCAATATAACCAAGCATTTGTTAATCCCGAATGTTCACTGCTTGCATTGCTATTGTAGTGGGTCTTACGTGTACATATTTTTTACTATATATTTACCTAGGATAGACCAGATGAGATGCAGTATCTCATTTTCAGTGGTGTACTGCTTTTATACATTATTAGATTGCATTTACCCAGGATAGGCCAGCTGAGAGGCAGTATCTAATGTTCAGTGGGCCCCCACATTTTGACCTCAAATTTCCAAAAGTCTTTTTATGACTTGACATTATGGTCAAGGCAGGTGGAAATTGTTAAATTCAGGGTGATTTTGCAGTGCAACTGTGAAAACAGGTTTAAGACGGTATTTGAAAAATGACTCTTGTCATGTTCAGGAGATGTGGTAACAAAAGGGAATGTGCTTTACATTTTGACCCCAGATTTTCAACTTAGTCATTTTATGACCACTCCTGAACAAGATAGGTATTATTTATAAAACAGTGGCCAAAACATCATTTTGTGACACAAATGTGAAAACACATTTTGACCATGATTTGAAAACTTACAGCTGCCCCATTCTTGAGGTGGTGTGAAAAAATAACTATGCTTGTGGTGAAAATATTGAAAATTACCAAAGCTATGAGTGTGCATTGAAATATTTCAGCATGCACTCATAACTTTGTTGTTTTTTCTTATTTTTAAACCAAATTTTCAACATAGCCTTCTTATGATCTCACCTGATGAACAAGAGTAGAAAACATTTTCAGATCCTGAACAAAAACTGATTTTGTCCCAGAAGTACAAAAACACATTGGCTAAGGTTTGAAAAATAACAGCTGTCATGTTCATGAGGTGGTGTGAAAAAATGGCTGTGTTGAAAATGTGGGGTCATAACATTGAAAATTACCAAAGTTAATGAGCATGTATTAAAACATTTGAATGTACACTCATTACATTTTTTTTTTATATTTTTATCCCAAAATTTTCAACATAGCCCTCTTATGACCCCACCTCATGAACAAGGCCGGGGAAGATTTTCAAATCTTGTCCAAAAGGTGATTTTGTATCACTAGTGTGAAAACAGATCTTGGCCAGGATTTGAAAAATGACAGTTGTCACATTCATAAGCTGGTGTGAAAAAGGCTATTCTAAAAATCTGGGATCAAAATTTTAAAAATAACCAAAGTTACAAGCGTATGTTGAAAAATGTCTATGTACGCTCATAATTTTCTTTGTTTTTTAATGTTTTTACCACAAATGTTTTACGTAGCCGACTTCTTTTTTTTCAGATTGAGTATACTTTATTCATTGTTGTACACACTGGTGGTATCAAGCATACATAACAATAGGAGCCAAACTTCTATTAAGACTTAGGAGAGGAAAAGTTGAATTGCTCCAGTTTTCTTTGTTCCTTTCTCCTAGAATAAATAATACTCCATTGGGAAGAGCTTTTAACAAAATAACAACAGCAATACTACAGCTGTTCCACCCCCAGACCCACTCTCCCACCCCCCAAGCTGCACTGCTGACGGAACCTAAAAGTATCCATACCACATCAAACAATGTTAGACATTTATATAAAGTTGCACCAACATACGGCATAATAGTCTATAAAGTAAGTAGTGTGTGCAATGGAAACCCATGCTGTCTGATAATGCTTTGTTTTCTTGTAAAGGCTGGCCAGTAGATCCTCTGCTTGAAGAACAAAAAGGATCTCTTGCAGCCATTCTGTCACCGTGGGACTTGTCTGATCCATCCAGTGACATATTATCACTTTTTTGCACATAGAGAGACCATGACCATGTGTTTTCTTTGGTTTCCAATCAGAGAATCTCCATATTATCCCAAAATACATATTTCTGACAGGAAGGCATCAGACAGGCCCAGAAGGGGGTCTAGCTTAGTTTTAATGGCCAACCTGAGTGGAGAAACCTTGTCACAGCTCCACAGGGTACCAGAATGCTCACCACAATGGAAGCATGTGTTATTTGGGAGTTTCTCCATTTTATAAAGTTTGGACGGGGTGTAGTATAAGTCATGAATTATACAAAACTGTAGCAAATGATATCAATCCCATTTAATATCTTTATATAAATGGGTCCATATTTGACTCCAAGAATGTGTGGTAGAGAAGGAAGAAAGTAGAATACGATCCCATTTGTAACAAGGGTGTCCCTCCCTGTCTGCCAGGAAGTCCCACAAGTGACCATAGAAAAATTAGATGATATGTGATGAAGGCGATGAGGAAATGACAGGAAGGATGGGTCCAACCAGATATTTATCCCAGAGACCCAGCCCAAAGTGATGAAGAAGCATGTGAGATAATTGAATATATTTAAAACTGTAGGAGGTGGAAAGGTTAAATTTATGTTGAGCTTTCAAAAAAAGGAGTAATTTTTGGTTATTCAGCAAATCCTTAACCAAAATGTTCCCCTCTCTGGGCCAATAGGAAGGACCCAATGTCTTTCCTTCTATCCTGAATTTGGGGTTGTATAGTATAGGTTGTGAGGTGTCATAACTAAGGAATGTATGTGTGAGTGTACTTAGTGTGAGTGTGCACGAAGTGTTGCCATTATAGGGGAATTCAGTAACTGTTCAGGTATATGTTTGAGGGGAACATATATCAGGGAGCCCAGATAAATATTGCATGAGGCGCATAAGGACTTCTCTGTCTGTACCCATAATGGGGAGAATGTATTAGAACATGCTGTAGTGGGAGATGCCAACCAATGGTGAATTATAGTGCAAGTAATAGAAAGATAATAGAGAAAGAAATTGGGACTTTGAAGACCTCCTCTAACCTTAGTACATTGTAATTTAGAGAAAGCATGTCTTGGAGGCTTACCCAGCCAAATATAATTGGAAATTATACTACGCACTTGTAAAAACCAGGTTTTTGGAAGAAAGTAGTTACACATTTGAATGGGGTACAAGAGACGGGGAAGGACATTCATTTTTACAACACTAATACGCCTCCAAAGAGAGAAAGAGGAAGTAAGGCACAGTGATTTAGATCCACTTTAATATGAGTGAGTATCTCATCCTGATTATAGTTCTTCATTTTAGCCCCAGACCGAAAAAGGTATATCCCAAAATATTTAATCTTATCTTTGACCCATGTTAATCCCAAATGTCGAATATCAGCATGCAAGGTAAAGAGAGCCATTACCTCCGTTTTTGAGAGATTCAATTTATAATTGGAGATTTTGCCAAACTTGTTAACAATATCTATAGCAGCTGTGAGAGAAGTGGAGGGGTGTGTGACATGAAGAAGTATGTCGTCAGCATATACACACAATTTGTACTGAGAGGTACCAGTGGAGATCCCTGTAACATGTGGTGAGGCATTCATTCATCAGATTAAAGGTCTGAGATACAAATTAAACAAGAAAGGAGATAACGGGCAGCCTTGCTTGGTACCTTGTTGAAGAACAATAGGTTGTAACAGTAAACGGAGTCCACAGTGAAGAAAGGAGGGTTATTAGTGGGGTACCATAGGGTTCAGTACTGGGACTGGTCCTTTTTAATGTCTTTATAAGTGACATTGCAGAGGAACTGGAAGGAAAAGTATGTCTCTTTGCAGATGACACAAAGATCTGCATCAGGGTTGATACACAAAATGGAGTGGAAAGGGTGAGAAGGGACTTGGCAAGGTTGGAGAAATGGTCAAATGTATGGCAGCTTAGATTCAATGCAAAGAAGTGCAAGGTAATGCACCTGGGGAAAAGAACCCAGGGAAAGCGTACACAATGGGGGGTGAGATACTGACAACAATAAAAATGGAAAGGGACCTGGGGTAATTATATCAGATGACCTAAAGGTGGGCAGTCAACTTGAGAAGGCAGTAAGAAGGCTGGGGGATACTGCAATGCATAGGGAGAGGCTTTAACAGTAGAAAACAGGACATTATCCCTCTGTACAGACAGTTGGTGAGACCCCATCTGGAGTACTGTGTGCAGTTCTAGAGGCCCCATCTCTGCAAAGACATAGACAAAGTGGAGGCTGTCCAGATGAGGGCATCCAGACTGGTGCAGGGTCTGCACCAGAAGACATACAAAGAGAGACTAAAGGAGCTTAATATGTATACCCTTGAGAAAAGAAGGAAGAGGGGGGACATGATAGAAACTTTCAAGTACCTCAAGGGAATCGACAAAGTCCAAGAGGGTAGTATCTTTCAGAAAAAGATGTGCAAGAACAAGGGGGCACAATTTGAAGATAGGGGGGGACAGCTCAGAGGTAATGTGAGGAAGTATTTTTTCACGGAGAGGGTTGTGGATGCATGAAACAGCCTTCCTGAGGAGGTCGTGGAGTCAAGAACAGTGGGGGAATTCAAGAATGCATGGGACAGACATAAGGCAGTCCTAGTGGGAAGGGTAGGAGGAAGTAGACTGTTGGTTAACTAGGATCTGCAGCTTATCTGTTAGGTAGGTAAATGGGCAGACTAGGTGGGCCAAGCGGTCCTTATCTGCCATCAAATTCTGTGTATCCCGTTACAGAGTACACGGGCTCTGGGATGTGAATATAGTACTTTTATCCAGTGAACAAATTGAGGAGGAAAGCTGTATTTTGACAAGAGAAGAAAGATAGTCCCATGAAACCCTATCAAAGGCTTTCTCTGCATCCAGGGAGGCCAAAACCACAGCGGGGGTCAGACTCCCCGGATGCAGAGATCAGGTGAGTAAGTTTATGGAGATGGTCTGCCGAGAGTCTACTTGTCACAAAACCAATCTGCTCAAGACTAATTAGGTTGTGCCAGACTTTATTGATTCAGTTAGCCAAGACTTTTGCAAGGATTTTAAGGTCAACATTGATCAAGGATATGGGTCGATAGTTGGAAACATGAAGATGATCTCTTCCTGGTTTGAGGAGAACTACAATTGTAGCCTCGGTAATAGAAAAATCTGACTCTGTGCTTGTATATATAATTGTAAACATCAAGTAATGGGTACTAATTGTATTTTAAATAATTTATTGAATTCTGTGGAGTATCTATCAGGGCCCGGTACCTTATCTGTGGAGAGTGAATCAGTGGCTAACATATATTCTGCTGTTGTGAGAGGGGTTCTTAGGTAGTCCATCTGGTGGATCCCTAGTTCTGGAAGCTGAACACCTTGTATAAACTGTTCCATTAGATTCAAACTGAAAGTTCTGGAGGCTTGGGAATACATGCTTTCATAATATTCCTGAAAGCATGTTATTATTTCGCGAGGCGACGTGACAATTCCTCCTTCTGTAGTACAAAGGGAGGAAACTATCCTGTCTGCAGTTTGGGCCTGAAGACATAATGCTAACAATTTTTCAGCTTTATCCCTCTGATCAAAATAGTGAAAAGTAAAAGGTGTTCAGCTTTATCACTTAGAAGGGTGTTGTAATGAGAGTGGAGAATTTCCAGCTGATTGAGCTCATCTGAGGTTGGTGAGGGGGATAGGGATAACTCCAGCTGTCTAATTTGGCAGAGGAGATTGGACGTGACCTGGGTGGTAAGTTTCTTTTGTACAGAGGCCAAACAGATAATTTCCCCCTGCATAGAACTTTTCAGTGCTCCCCATAGGAGGTCCAGCTTGGCCATAGAAGGAGAATTGTTAGTTAGGAAAGTGGAGATAAAGGTGCGGAGGTGGAAGATGAGCCTCTCAGGTTTCAATAATTGAGCATTGAACCACCAGACCTTATCCCTATTAGCAGATGGGCCTAATTGCCAATGCAGGAATAATTGATGATGGTCTGAAATTACTTTGTAGAGGTAATTACATGATAATACATCTGTAAGGTGCCCAATACCTAGCAAGAAAGAATCAGTTCTTGAAAAGGAGTTGTGAGGGACTGAGTGAAAGGAGTATTCTCTGCCAGTAGGGAAGAGCACCCTCCAGGGGTAAACCAGACCCACAGAATCCATGAGTTCTCTAAGGGCTATTTGGGCTGGAGATAAGGCCTGTGTTCCTGTTCCGGATCTATCCAGTAGATTTCAGTACACCAAATTCCAATCTCCACCAATCAAAACTGGTAGGGTGGACCAGGGGGCTAACATTGTCATAAGGGACATAAAAAATTGTGGGTCCTCTGTGGTTGGTCCATAAACTGAACCCAATACAGCCTCTGAATGGCCCAGTAGTGCTTTTATAATAATGTATCTACCCTGAGGGTCTATAACCAGGTCCAGAAGTCTGAACGGAATTTTCCATGCTACTAATATGGCAACACCTCCTCTACGTGAATCAGGCCCTGTCCCCAAGGCCTGTCCCACCCAGGACCTTCTGAACTGGAAAATCTGAGAGGTTGGTAAATGCATCTCCTGGAGGAGGGCAACATCAATATTTAACTTATTTAAATGTGATAAAACTTTAGCTCTCTTAGTGGGTGATTGAGCACCTTTTACATTCCATGTACAAACTTTAAAATTTATAGCCAAGGTTCATTAAGTAACATAGAGTATTTGAAACAATTGCACCCTCTAAGTCCTCATCAGAAAACACAGTCATCGCTAATAATTACATCAGCGGTGCAACCCCTCTCTCTCCCCCCCGAAACTAATAACTCCGAAATCATAATTGGAGATTGGGCAGACTGTTGGAAATTCCTGCCGAGAGGAATGCACTCCCCAGAGTGAAGTTCTAGCCACTTACTCTAACTCCCAAGTTATTTAACCATATAACAACCCATTTTCTGTAATCTAACATATTAAAACAGAGAAAAAGTGTGCTTTGAACAACAACACCCTCCCTACCCCTTCCCAGCCCCAACTTTCCCCAAACATGAGGTTGGTGAATAAACCAGTGAATGAAACTCTCCTCATCACCCCCAACAAACATAACCCCCATCCCTTACCAAACCCCAAATGCGCCCATACCCTCAACAGTAAAAAACAAATCCAGTGTAATAACCTCCCACTTTTAACAGTATATTCTATGTTGGTCCATAAAGCTTCCCCAAGCCCCTGGTAGTAGCTGGCACCGACCCAATAAGACCGGAGACCCCCAAAACCACTGTAAGTCCCCCAATTTCCTGATATGTGATCCACTATCAGATAAGCAGAGTTAACCACTAGCACCCTCCCATCCTATCCTTCAATAGTAAATCCCTTCCAAAAATAAAAAGAGAAAAAAAGAAAAGAAAAAAATTATTAATCATTATACAAATGCTACTTAAAAATGTTTGTAACTAGGATTCTGAGAAACTATATAAGAAGAGGAACCACATTCTAAAGATTTAAAGTCTTATAATGGATGGCATCACTTGTATATATACATCCAGTAAAAATAAAAAATTGCAGGGGATAAGTGGCAATGAGTTCGACGGTGATTTTGTTACCAACGGATGCATCTTGGAAATGGTTGTCCTCAATTCAGCCAGTATACTGTCTCATTCTGTGTCCCAATGAATGTAGAGTTCTTTTAGGACCATAAGTAGACCATGGCTAAAGATGTAGGTTTTGGCCAGCATGGTATTCCACTTGGATATGAAGCCGAGGACAGCTCCATTGACATCGGTTAAGTGGGAGGAATACTGATTGATTTGATGCGGCCATCATAAGTCCATTAACAAAGCCGAGATTGATAAACCAGCACTTCTTGGTTCTACCATTAGTGTGCACATTTGTACTGCAGATATAAGCTATAGATCGCCCTCTAGTGGCCAGACTCAGTGTGCACTAAACAGCTCGGGAAATAGGGCCTGTAATACTTGGGAGGCCTGTTCAGCAGTCTCATAATTATGCCAGGAGCCTTTGTAGAGTACTGAGGGTGACAGGGATAAATAACTTTGAATTTTATAGTGGCTGCAGTTAGCTTTGTTACAATTGGGAGGTACACTGCTCTTCTCTGCCTAACAGCAACTGGAAGGTCCTGGGCAATACACATTTTCTGTCCATCCCACATGACTTCCTGAAGATCCCTTATTTTCGCCAAGACGTGGACTTTATCCAGATAGTTTAAAAACTTTATCCTAATGGCCTGGGAGGGAGACCCTCAGCTAGTCTGGGTCTGAGTGAGCTGTGTGCCTTCTCGATAATAAAGGTAGTATTGTTAGGAGAGGACCCCGCTATCCTGGTGAGCAATTTCTCTGTGAACTGTATAGGTGTGGCACCTTCTGCATCCTCTGGAAGGCTGAAGACGACTGTGTTATTCTGTCAGCTCCGGCCTTCCAGATCCTCAAGTATGGAATCCATTTTAGCCAGCTTTTGCTTCAGGGTAACTATTTCTGGATCTATTTGAGTTGAGTTTGTCACCCCTCCAATGATGATGTATGAGATGTGACATCTATGATGGCGTTGGTTGCTTTGTTCAGATCTCCCCAGAGTGATTTCAGTTTTCAGTTTCTTGGTGAGGTCCTGTAGCACTGCCTTGAAGGGCTGTAGTTCTTCTAGGAATTTTTTGCCCCATAAGCGGTGTTTGGTGTGCAGCAGTAAGTACAGATGCTGCTACTGATTTACAGGGGTCAACTGCTGGCCTTTGCAGCATTTTACAGTTTTTCTGGGGTCTGTGTAGGTGTGTGGTGCAGTGGGGCCTGGCCCATCTCCTTCTCCATTGTGGTTGCACTGAGTCCAGATGAATATAAGATTTTCTTGTTGCTGGTTCATTTATGTTGATTTTCTTTCAAATCCTCTTCCAGATATTACCTTCCGACAAGTGGTTTGTGGAAGGGTGAGCGGTGATTGCTGCTGAAAATGTTTTTATTTAGTAGAAAATGAGTTGGTGGAGTGGGAGCTCATCCATGGTGCTGCCTATTCCAGCGAGGTCATCACGTGACTGCCACGTAGCCTTCTTAAGAACCCACCTCATGAACAAGGGGGGGAGAACATTTTCAAATTCTACCCTCAAGGTAATTTCACTCAGCAACTGCAAAATAACTTTTTGGGATGAATTTGCATAATTTCTCCACCTTGTTCATGAGGTGGGGGTCCCAAAAAGGCTATGTTGAAAATGTGGGGGAAAATATTAAAAAATTACCAAGTTATGAGGACAAGTTCAAAACCCACTGAAATATATTGAACCACATGCCTAATTTCCTCAGTACCCAGTAGAGTGTTGAAGAGTGAAGATGTATCTCCTGTCCAGAGTGGATTACAGCATTGGACCCCCGGAAAGTAAGGGTTGGGTGTGCGTGGGGCAGTGGGTGTTGAGTGGAAGAGTTGAGTGGGGGGATGATAATGATGGCAGTGGGCCTGTGGCAGCAACAGACATTGATGTTTTTTTTACAGGGTGTATAAAAAAAAGGCTACAAAGAATGGTTTTCTTTATTTCAGGTACCGACACTGGGGACTGAGCACCCCAGTGTCAGTTTAACCTGTAGGGGCATGAGGAGGTGGGAGGGATACTTGACAGAGAGTGGGATTACAGGAAGTTAAATAAGAAAAAAGACTACGAGGGATGGTTTTCCTTGTTTTGGATACTGATACTGGGGATTGGGCAACCCAGTGCTGGAGTTATATTGGGCAGTACCAGTGGCGGACTCCCCAGTGTTGCACAGTGAAAATGGGGGGGGGATGGGGAGATACTAGCTGGCACCAGGGACTGGGCACCCTGATGTTGGAAAATTAAGAAGGAAGGGGAGGTAGGAGGATATTTGGTAGAGAGTGGGAGGGATTGTTTTTACTTGGGGGGGAACCACAGCAGGCCGATCATAATGCTGATTAATTCTGCTTGCTGGGCAGTGTTATGCATATCAAAGGAAAGAGCCGCCCTATGATTTATGTGGTTCTTTTCTTTGAAATACATGAAGTTTCTGCTCAGCAAGACAAGAAGAGTGTCATGATCAGGCTGGCTGATGATTGGTCTGACACACTCAAGCCTCTTGCAGACTGCCCTGCATTGAACTGACAGTGACACACTTCTCAAAATCCACTATCATACCAATATTTTGTCTTGTGCAAGTGCAATGGCAAACAAAAAAATGGATTGAATCAATGTGGCTCTGGATGAAGTTAATCTTGTAACTAAGATATGCAGGGTGGTTTTTCTTGTTTTATGAGGAAGCATAGTAATATCAAAGAGGAGACATTACAATGCTTTTGAGTGAAGAAGAAGCAATGGATGATTGTACAGAGTTGGACTGGATAATGACATAAACTTAAAACAAGGCCACTCAACAGCACTCTCAAGACTGTTATGGAAGGTGGTGGGGCTGATGGGCAGGGTGGGTTTCATCTGTTTGAACACCATGAGAGGGCTCTGTAGATTAAATGCAAGGTCCTCTGTTTACTATGGTTCCATGGCTGCAGAAAAATCCATGGAATTCACTACCAACTGCAAAACTCACGGCCGACTGCAGAAGATGCAACCCTGAGTGCTGGTACATCAGCAAATAAGATGCCAGTTTTAAAATAGCAAGCAGTGCTGTTTCCCCTTTTATGTGTGTGTCTGAGTGAGTCAGGCAGAATGCACTTTCACTGGGCATACATAGGGCACTCACAAAGAAGGTGCTGAGCCCCCAACGTAGCATACTCCCTCCTCGTGCAGTGCACCCCCATGATATATGCGGGACCTGTTGTAATGAAGAAAATGGTCCCTTGTAGTCTTTTCTTTATATATATGACTGAAAATCAAAAAAAGTCCATCAATGTCTTTTGCGGCCTGCCCTGAGACCCTCACCCTCAACCCCACACTCCCATACCCTTAACTCACTTAAACCCGTCCAACACTGTAGATCCACTCTGCGATGAAAACACATCTTCCTTCTGGAGCTGCGATTGCAAACTGAGGAAACAAGGTAAGTGTGGCAAATGCATTTTGAACTTTTACTCATAGCTTCAGTATTTTGAAATATATTTTCACCAAATTTTTAACATGGCCTTTTTTAGATGCCACCTCATGAACAAGGTAGGTGACATTTTTCAAATCTGGTCCAAAAGGTGATTTCACACTTGTGCTGCAGAATCACCTTATGAGCTGGATTTGAAAACTTTCTCCTACTGGGTTCATGAGGTAGGGTCATAAAAAGACTATGTTGAAAATGTGTGAAAAAATATGGCAAAATGACCAAGTTATGAATGAAAAGTGAAAAATTTCAATGTTCTCTCATAACTATGCTACCTTTCAATATTTATCCACCAAATTTCCAACATGGCTTTTTTGGTACCCCACCTTATGAACACGGTAGGTGCCATTTTTCAAATTTGGTCAAAACCGTGATTTCACATTTGCTCTGCAAAATCACCTTTCAGGCAGGATTTGAAAAATTTCACCTACCACATTCATGAAGTTGGGTCATAAAAAGACTATGTTGAAATGTTATGGTCAACGTCTTAAAAAACAACAAAGTTATATATTGTAGGTATGTTGAAATTTTTCAGCGTTCACATAAAGCTTTAGTAACTTTCAACATTTTGATCCCAAATGTTCAATATAGCCATTTTTTCACACCACATCATTAACATGACAAATGTCATTTTTCAAATCCTACCCAATACATGTTTTCACACTTGTGGCACAAAATTATGTTTCAGCCAGTACTTTATAAATGACACCTGGCATGTTCAAAAGGGGAGTCATAAAAAGGCTATTTTGAAAATGCTGGGTCAAAATGTGAAAAAAAAAATTTATGAAGAAATGTGTGTAGGAATGGCCATTGACCCAGCAGCTAGCATGTTGTGTTGCCATGCCAGTGACTCAGGTTTGGGGATGAGCACAGGGAGACAGCTGTGCAGCATGAGGATGGGACCTGCGCTATTCTACGCCACCGCTCCTAGCCTGGGAAGGTATTACGTAGTGTTCAGTTGCACTGGCAACATCTTGTGGAGGAACAGGGAGTCTTCCCTCACAAATAACTTGCATCTCAAGGCCTGATGGGGCCATGTTCTCTATTGGAAGAAGTGGGTTGGCATGAAAAATGGGGTATGAAATATCTCCAATATTCTGGAGTCTGACCCGCTGGCACAGTGACAGTCCTACTATTCGTGATGCTGATGACCTGGGTTTGGGAATGAGTCTGTATCATCACTTTATTTATGTGCCGCAGACCTTTTCCCACTGCTATGGAAATAGGCCTAATAAGGCCGCAGAAGTTTGGACTCCATGCCAAAAATGTCTACTGTGCTGCAGAGACACTAAGGGCCCTGGTTGTAAGATTATTTTAGCACAGTGGACAGGTTCATTATAAACTGATGATACATGTTTGCCCACAGGACAAACATAGTGTGGCAGGCTGTAGTGCAAGTTTTCGAAAACACTGATGAATTTATTGTTGGTGAACAATGAGGGACAGTAGCACTGGAGACTGAAGCCCGCTGTTTATCCACAGGTGAAGTACATTATTGATGGCCACTGTTCAGGTTTTCTCATACAGTGATGAATTTTTCTTGAACAATTTGCTTACCTAGGATAGCCCTGCCAAGATGCAATATCTCTTATCCAGTGGGGTCCTTCTAGTCTTTTCTGCAGCTGGGTGGACTGGAGTTCTGAGAGGGTCTATGACTTCCCCAAGGTCAGAATGGGAGTTTTGGACTCTCCTGGGGCTGGTGAAAGCAGGCTACTGACAGCACTGAAGGCTGATGTTCTCTTTTGTTTATCCACAAATCAGGTACTGTGTGGGCAGGTGTGATGCTCTCTCCCTCACACTGTGATAAATATTGTTCTAGTTAAAGCCAAAGGTAAGGAATTGATGGTACTGAAGACTGAAGCCCTATTTTTATCCACAGTCAGGTAATTGAAGCAGATGATTTGCAGAAGGCATAGTGAATGTAGGGCAGTGCAGTGTGGTGATGTGCAGGGAGGAACAGTGCTCGGAGGTGTCTTGTGGTCAGATGTAGAGCTGCACTGGGATGTACATTGCGGACAGGTGTTGTGCAGTATGAGGAGGTACAGTACGGTGTGGCAAACAAGCATACTACAGTGGGAGTGGGGGCATGTAGGCATACTGCAGTGTGGGGAGGTGCAGTGTGAGTGTATTCAGGCAAGGTGCAGTGTGGGCTGGTGAGGTGCAGACAACATTGTCTTCTTTTCAAATCCTTCTGTTCCTCCTCCTTCTTCTCCCTCCTTCTATAGTCACTCTCGATGGCTTCCCCCTGGAGGTTGTCCCCACCTTCAAATATCTAGGGGTCTGGTGGGACAGTAACTTGGATTTTGCTTCCCATATTGATGCCCTCCACACCAAACTTTGCCCAGAACTTGGCACCCTCTACTGATACAAAGATTGCCTCCCTTTACCCACCCATCGTGATCTTGTCCTGAAAATCATCTTGCCCGTTATTGAATATGCCGATGTTGTTTATGGATCGGCCCCAGCGATATCCCTCTCTAGACTTAATATTCTCCTCAGTTCCTTCTGTCTCTTTGCTACTTCCTCCCTTCCCTTCACTCATCACTGTATCCTCTATTCCTCCCTCTCTATCGCACCACGTTCCCACAGACACAAGATCCACTGCCTCTCCCTCATTGCCAAATTCTGATTCAGGACTCTCCCATCTTACCAATGTCCCTGCCTTTTACCTGCTCTCCCTTCTTCCTACTTCCTTATCTCCAGGCACTCTCATTCTTTCTCTCTCTCCCCCCCCTTCCCTCACTCCTGAGCAGGGCAGTCTGCTTTCTCCTATCGCCTCCCTTCTCTCAGGAATCTACTCCCCTGGGACACTCGCCACGCCCCCTCACTCTCTTCCTTCAAGTCCCTGCTATGTTTCCTTCCTGGATCCCGTTGCTCTTGCCTCCCCCCCTCCACTCCTTCAGCCTCCTAGCTAAGTACCCCATCTCATCTCCTGAGCAACTCCTGCCTATGTTGTTTGGTCCTCTATGCACTTAACCACCCCTCATATTGTATTCCATTGTTTTTCAGGCACCAGTCTGTTGATAATTGCTGTTCTCTTTCCATTGTTAGATTATTGCTGTTTAATTGCATTGTATTCCTACTTTATTAAATTGTTGTTATAAATGTATATTACCTTTTGTTGTGTCTACACACCCTGATTGTGCCCCGGGTCACACCTGGAAAAGAGCCTCGACTCAATGTGCCTTTCCCAGTTATCAACTTTTAAATAAAATAAATAAAAAAAATGAAATAATTCATTCCCCTTTGTCCCTTTTTAGGGTGCTTCAGTAAAGACCAGGTGTATCTAGATGGGGTTCTTCAGATACTCCGACACAGGAAGGAAATTGATTTTAAGCTGCTGGTGCGATTGGGAAAGGTAACAGTCCTTTATTCACTTTCCATTTCTGAACTTGTGACTCACCAGCCTGGATGCTGAAGAACGGTTCTGCCTATATGCCTAATGGTCAGGAAGGATTACTCTAGCAGATATCACCAGGAAATCTTAAATGCTAGAAGAGAACCGACAGTGGTGTCAGAATTGGAGGAGAAATAGTGATGGCTTTTAGAGGTCTGCAGTAATCTGGATGATACATACAGTACAGTAACCCAACAATAGATGCTGGACTTCACCGAGCAATAACTCAATAATAGACATCCTGATCTTTTTTTTTTGGGGGGGGGTATCCTAGTTGAAAATAATATAATAGGCATGAATCAGTCATTCTGTTCCATCATATAACAGCCTGCTCCTGATTAGAAATTTGATTTAAAGTGCTTTCCCATTGTCCACAAAAATGTTTTAAAAAGTAATGTTTAGGTACTATTTAAAGAGGACACAACATAATTTCTAATTGGCTGCTATTTATAATGTTCCCTTTTGCGGAAATGATATCCATATGCCTACGTGATCAACATGTAACTGGACATGAATAAAAAGTGAAGTGAAAACTGTGTTTTCCATTGTTTTTGTAGGCAGCATTTTGTTACAATTCTCTTCATAGAACCAGTGATCTGGGGTTTTAATTATGTCACAGTTTGTGCACAGAACTCTGAGCATGGTTCTGACAGGACAACAGCTCACGGATAGCATTCTATACACAAAGTGTGACATGGTCAAAACTCCAAATTACTGATTCCATGATGAAAACTGTGCAGAATGTTATCCATCAAAGAACACAATTGAAAACATGATGTTTCACATTAGTGTTTATCCACGTACAGTTAAATATGGCTTATTTGGAAGCAAGCATTTCATTTCTGCTATGAACATTACTAGCTGCTGACAGTTAGCACAAATTTCCGGTCCCCTTTAACTTATATTTCATTAATTTTTTGTGTATGTCCTGATTCCTTAGTACTGAGGGCAACAAAGATTTCTTTAGGAGCATCTGCCTGTAAATGTATGAATATTTTAGGTTCTACATTTTGTGGGCAAGATTTTTTTTAAATGAGTGCTTATTATAGTTAGGGTTGCATGACAGGTTCTATGTTAAACCCCTAATGTTGCACCTTAAAGCTTTGATGTTGGTCTATGAAATTGCCTTAGATTTAGCATTCATTGTCTAGAAGGCAAGGTCTATGTAACCCACCCTCTGCCCTAAGTCTAGGGGCTTGGTGTTAAAACAGGCGGAGAGGCGCACAAGCAAAACAGGAAATCCAGACACTATAAAAAGTGAAGCATACCTTACATTGGCAGACCTAGGTTCAATGCAGGCTGAAATACTGGCATCGGTCACCGCAGGGAAAACAGAGGAGACTCAGACTCGAACCTGGAACCTACAGGGGTCAGATGTTAGCTGGCAGCCCAAATGTTAGCTGAAACAGAGGCAGAACACTCTCCAAATAAAAACTAATAAATAAATGTGTTTTTTTAACTGGATACAGCTCCTGGGGGCTGGGAGCACATACCAGGAGAAGGCAGCAAATCAGTGGCAGAGCCACAGCACATAAATTGAGGCCAAGAAGGCCTTGAAACGGACCTTCAGAAGAGCCAAGGGGCTCTCAAACCAGGCAGCAGAAACTCTCTGTAGGCCACATAACCCACAAAACCATACTGCAGCCTAGCCCCTCACAACCAGGGCAGCCAGACCACACGTCACTGCTTGAATGACTCACATGGAGTGGAGGGTACCAATATGGCTGCAATCACTGGACTTCCTACTACCTGCAACACAGAGCTTATAGTCAGAACCCCTGGCATCCTGAGCAGGCTTGACATGGGCCACGCCAGGGCATTCTCGACCTCTTCGCTCTCTCTCTCTCTCTCCCCACAGGCTGTCTTTACATGAGGTGGAGTGCCATGCCAGGTAAAGGGGCTAGAGGGCTGCTACCACCTTTACGCTCCATGCCTTGGGCTGCCACCACCAGGACATCCCCACCGCCTCACCAGCTTCCTCCTAGGACCACGCCCTGACCCACCTGGGTACTGCAGAGCACAGAGTGGACCCCTCCTCTCACTTCTCCATCCAATGGGCTGCAGCTCCCATGATGGACCCAGTCCCACCGCAACATGGCCTACCACCACCCAAATCCCAAGTGGATCGCTCACTGCGCTGCATTGCTCCTGCCCAAATCCTGGGGCTGGGGCTTGAACCCTGGCCCCATTAGGTTGATTATAATCTCCTGGATGGCCTCTCTCCCTCTTCCAAATACTCAGACTAGTATACCCTCAGGCCCAACCCACAACTCTGACCAAAGGCAGAAGTTCCACCTGGCAGGGCTATGAAAGGAAAAAAAAGAGGAGATGGTCATTATAGTAAGCCCTCCCAAAAGGGGGGCTCACACTCTCCCCCACTTAAAACCATTCCTCGCCTGGGAAAAGGGGCAGCCAGCCACCCCATGAGAGTGGGCCAGTGGGATAAGTGCACTCTCCCGTTAGCTCACCCCCCCCAAGGAAGATATGCCAGGAACTTATCAGGGACCCAAAGAAAATCCACTTTTAATTGCTGCTGCTCAGAGAAGCTCAGTCTCTTATACCCTACCCAGCACCATGTCCCATTTACCAGTTACAGTAATAGCACAGCATAAAATAACGTATATGCCAGGACAAGGTAAAACAACAACTTTTGTAGTGGGTGGTTCAGGTTGCCCAAAGTCCTTAGTAATTCTTCTAATGTTGGGTCATCCAAAGAAAACAATCCAAACGCATGAATAAGTGAAAAAGGAAGAACTCCACTCCAACAGTCTTGTTTGCAGCAAAAACACTTATTTTGTTTTAATACTCACTGATAAAATAGGGCAACAGTTTCATGGCCATTGCCACTTCATCAGGCCCAACAGTGTTGTATTCTTTCAAATATCTTCAATATTTTCTCATGGACAATGTGCTTACTTTATTAGTCGAGTAAACAATCTCCTCTTTAAATCTTTTTCACTCAATTTAACTGTCATAAAACCCAAATTAGGTTCTACCAATACACTGAGACCTCGAGGAATTCTTTTATTTTTTATGCATTCTCCCAAAGAGAGTGCATGCCACTGAAGTCTGATTTCCCTTTGTTCAAGATTATGTATTTTGTTTAACAAAGTTTTTTCACTGGTGGTTTCAGTCCATGATTTATCATGGCTGAGTAAATCTAGCACCCTATTATGTTCTTCTGGAGTAAATTGATAAGTTCTAAATGTTGTCTCTCCTCCATCTTGTAATATTTGAAAATATTTGTTCCTAGTACTAGGTCCCTGACTCGTTGTCATGATACTGCTAAATATTCTTATATAAGTGTTCTTATATAAGTAACAATCTATCAAAAAGTTCAGTTAATAAAATATTAGTGAGAGGAGAGGAGGGGAAGGAGGTAGTTGGAGTGCAAAGGATAAGAGGCAAGGCAAATGTCAGATAGCAAATAGCAGTGTCAGTGGCTCAGCAGGTAGCACATTTGCCTCTGAGGCCGGGAGATTAGAAGGCTGTGGGTTCTAGCCCCACACCAGGCACTTGGGTTAATATCCCAATACTGACACTGCAGTACAGCATGAGGGGGGTGCTGCACTCCTGAGGTGCCGTCTTTCGGATGAGACGTTAAACTGAGGTCCCATCTGCCTGTTCAGGTGGATGTTAAAGATCCCATGGCACTTCTTTAAAAGAGTAGGGGAATTTCCCCGGTGCACTGGCCAAATTTCCCCCCGTTCACTAAAAATATCACCAACAGCTTAATCTGGATCAAAGTCAGTTTGCATTCATCTGTATCCCCTTCCCCCGGGTCGTGCCTGAAAATAGGCAGAATTTGTCTAGTGCACTTACCCGGTCAACAAAAATAAATAACTGAAGAAAACATTACAAAGAAGTATCTAGAATGCCCAATAGGCTAATGCTGGGACCGCTGAACCAAACAAGGTGGCTCACCCTGATAGAGAAGCAAGTCCTGTAGTGGGTGGTTCAGGTTTCCCAAAGTCCTTAGCAATTCTTCTAATGCTGGGTCATCCCAAAAATCCAATCCAAACACATGAATAAGTGAAAAAGGATGAACTCCACACCTACAATCTTGTTTGCACAAAAGACGCTTCTTTTATTTTAATCCACACTGATAAAATCATTTTTTCACTGGTGGTTTCAGTCCATAATTGGGCTTTCTGACAGTTAAATTGAGTGAGAAATATTTAAAGAGGAAGGGAGGAATTAAAAAAGGCCAGGGAAACTGAGTGTACCTTCAATTTGTCCCCCAGTCTTTGAAAATTGGTACTAAAGTGCACCAGCCCCTTAAACTCCCCCTCCTCTACTTTCCTCCATATCCTACCTATATCCTAGATGACTGATGCTCCTGGAAGCCATCTGACCACCCCCCCCCACCATCTTTAGTAAAAGAGTAGCAAGTCCAGTGGAATCTGCAGACCCCCACAGCCAGCAAGATAGACAAGCTGATTAAAGGAGCTATGAATATGGTTGCAGTGGATAGTGCCACAAACCCACTCAGCAGGTCAGGCCCTCTACTCCCAAAGTGCCAACCTCCGAGCACAGTCTTGTGAACAGTTTAACAGAACAAAGTAACCCTCTTGTCTGTTTTGTGAGTTTGAATCAACCTTTGGTCTCAAGTCTTGGAGGGATTCAAACTGTGAACCTCTTGCCAATGCACAGGCTCAGATATTTCTGTCTTCGGGGGGCCAGATATCTTTGCCTACTAGCACCTAACCAGGTATACAGAGATGAACCCTTAAAAACTTTAATAAAGACCTCAGATTTAAAACGCTTCTCTTTCCAGTTTGGTATCACCATCCAAGCTATGCCTAGTGTCTCCTATAACCATATATACTTTTCTTACAGATGAAAAGAAATCAAATTCAGACCAAATATGATCTAAAAAGTGTTTTACTAAAATAGATAAAAATATGTAAAACACAAAATACAGAACTCTTATATCACAAGGCATACAAATATTTTAAAAGAACAAGGTTTAAACAGTGCAAATTTCCTACAATATTTAGATTTATCTCTCTTTCTAAATACCTGTTTAAAGTGCTCACAGTTGTTTCATTGTCAGAGTCCATATAAAAGTGCCCTCTGAAGGAAAACAGAATCTACTAAAAGCTGTATTTGCCAACCTCTTTGTGGGAGGTCACGTAGCTCCTCCCCATCAGAATATATAAAATATATATCTGTATGAAACAGGATGCCCTAATAAGGCATTAAGTATCTGTGACTTTGACATAACTCAATTTCTCATATAACCCTTTGATGTAGAGGGTCTTAGAATCATTTATGACTTCGCACCCTTGTGTAATAACTTGGGTTTTCCTCCAAAGTCAGAAAAAGGATATTCTCAACTCAGGCGTCTTCCAGCCTGTAATTAACTCTAGATAAAAAAAAGGATATCCTTGATTAAGGTCTGTTCTACTCCGTCATTAGCTTCAGGCCTGCCATGTAACACCTGATATCTAAAAACCTGTGTGAGTGTGTGTGATCTCATATGCTGTTTCAGTCTTTTCTCATGGCTTTCATCTTTCATGCTGTAGTCAGAAGCCATCTTCTTCCCTGACTATGGCTACTCTGACTTGCACTTTAGGAAAAAAAATAAAATGGGTAGGAACTTGACTGTATGCCAAGTGATATATAATTCTGTTTTCCTTTTTAAAATAAAACTCTGTCTTTTTCTTTCTTTGCAAGAGAGCTTACGGTCTCAAGCTGACACAGAACAATACAAGCTTGTAATACCAAAATTATCCACTGCTGCCAACCAGTCTGTCACAAATCCACTCAGCAGGTTAGACCCTCTACTCCCAAAGTGCCAACCTCCGAGCACAGTCTTGTGAACAGTTTAACAGAACAAGGTAACTCTCTTGTCTGTTTTGTGAGTTCAGATCAACCTTTGGTCTCAAGTCTTGGAGGAATTCAAACTGTGAACCTCTTGCTAGCATTCCCAGATATTTCTGTCTTTGGGGGGGGGGACAAATATCTTTGCCTATCGGCACCTAACCAGGTATGCAGAGATGAACCCTTAAAAACTTTAATAAAGACCTCAGATTTAAAATGCTTCTCTTTCCAGTTTGGTATCACCATTCAAGCTATGCTTAGTGTCTGCTATAACCATATATACTTTTCTTACAAACAAAAGAAATAAAAGACAGACCAAATATGATCTAAAAAGAGTTGTACTAAAATAGATAAAAATATGTAAAACACAAAATACAGAACTCATATCACAAGGCATACAAATCTTTTAAAAGAACAAGGTTTCAAAAGTGCAAATTTCCTACAACAATATTTAGATTTATCTCTCTTTCTAAATACCTGTTTAAAGTGCTCACAGATGTTTTGTTGTCAGAGTCTAGATAAGAGTGTGCTCTGAAGGAAAACAGAATACATTAAAAGCTGTATTTGCCAACCCCTTTGTGGGAGGTCACGTAGTTCCTCCCCATCAGAATATATAAAATATATATCTGTATGAAACAGGATGCCCTAATAAGGCATTAAGTATCTGTGACTTTGACATAACTCAGTTTCTCATATAACCCTTTGATGTAGAGGTTCTTCTGTCCCTCACAGACATCAAAGAAACATTTATGACTTTGCACCCTTGTGTAATAACTTGGGTTTTCCTCCAATGTCATAAAAAGGATATTCCCAACTCATGCCTCTTCCAGCCTGTAATTAACTTTAGATAAAAAAGGATATCCTTGATCAAGGTCTGTTCTACTCTGTCATTAGCTTCAGGCCTGCCATGTAACACCTGGTATCTAAAAACCTGTGTGAGTGTGTGTGTGATTCCACATGCTATTTCAGCCTTTTCTCTTGGCTTTCATCTTTCATGCTGAGACCTGGGGAGTGAGGTCATTCTAAAAGCACCAGATTTTTTAGCATATCTCATGACAGACAGCCCATACACATTTTTATATTTACAAAAAATGATCATACAGCACTCAGAACTGGCTGTCCATGTCACAGATAGTACATGTCTAGCTGTTTGCGGGTCTGCAGTATTAAGTGTCACCAGCATCAGAAGTGGCAGCAACCCATAGTCCAATATTTAGTTGTAGTACATGGATGTACCCTCTTACCATAGAAAAAGCCAGAATGCTCCACTCCTGTTTGATGCTATATCCGAATATGGACACTGTACTGCGGCATGAGGGGGGTGCTGCAGGGTGCCGTCTTTCGGATGAGATGTTAAACTGAGGTCCCATCTGCCCTTTCTGGTGGTAGTTCAGTTGGATATTAAAGATCCAAGGTACTTCTCGAAAAGAGTAGGGGAATTTCTCTGATGTCCTGGCCAAATTCTCCCATTCATTAAAAATACCACCAACAGCTTAATCTGGTTCAACATCAGTTGGCATCCATCTGTATCCCCCCTGCCCTGGGACAAGGCTGAAAAAAGGCAGAATTGTCTAATCCTCCTTTCCCTGTTAACAAAAATAAAATAAATATTTGTAGAATTTGTTCTTCCACCTTATATTAAATTCAAAGTTTTTTGGCTCTACCACTTCATCGGGAATACAGTGGTTACATATACACTTAATGCAGGCTAACTTCAAGTTATCTCTGAGAGTTAGTCTTAACTTCAGTCTTGTCACTATAATTGGCTTACCCAGATCACCGCATCCTAATTCTTTGTCTTTATTGCTCTGACTTTTAAGTCTTACTGACAAGCCTGAGTGTCTGGAGGTGCAACCTGCTTACCACTGGTTTTCTTATTGACCACTTAATAAATAACCTATGAATACTGTAATTACACATTAACACCTCATGTACATACCATAGAGCATCGTATTAACACATGTAACAACCACCTTATTAAGACATGCAATTACCACCATATTAACCCATGTAACAATCACCCCAAATACCTTTCTACTTCTCAAAAATAAAGCTCTTATAAAACACCACAAATACAGTAAATGTACCAACATAACTTGATCTAGTCTAAAACCTAGTCACTAACCAAATACCTCCCTCCAACCTCTCTCACCAAGCTGCCATGTCTCCTGATGCTCCCGCCCACATCTCAGCATTCCATGCTGCAATCTCCATGCTGCTACAGCTCTATACTGTTGACACAACTCCCAGACATTACATGGCATGATTCCACACCATTTCCAACCACAAACTCTATGCCACTCCTGATAACTACTCACGACACTGCACTTAATGGTGTGCCAGACCACAGATCTCACACTGCTCCTGAGCACCACCTGGCAACAAACTAAAGGACAGGCCAACACAGGCACTTCTTCTTTTACAGGACCACTCTACACTGCAGAAACATGCTACAAACACACATTTTCCCACACAAAAAAGTCCACTATACTACACAAAAAATTGGACAAAAACACAAAGGCAAAACCAGGAAATGATTGAAAAAGTGATTTTAAGTTAAAAAAACAAAACCACCCACAAGTTTTATATAAATTAAATGATGATAAGTGTACCATGGGGAAATCTACCCTTTCAGTGGGCTAATTAGCTAAATACACCCACTTACCCTTTGGGCACATGGGGTATTTAGCTAATTAGCCTCCTCAATTGTATAGTTCCCTGTACACTACAGTTATCCATCATTCATTCTCTATATAACATTTCAGTCCTGGACGGACTGAGTAGCCAAATTTGATGTTTGTGGGATAGTGGGAATTTGGAACATTTCAGCACTCCAGGAACTTTCCTGTTGTCAACCAACTTAAACTTTAAAAGAAATAACTGCAGCGACCCGGGTTCGGGAACGGACTTGGGTCACTGGAGGGCCGGCCTGGGAGAAGGAAAGGAGCATCCCAGGATGGCTCACCTTCTCTGGGGGGGGAGGGGGGATGCACCTCGGTGTATGCTAGCCCCTGGTGGAGATTGAGGGCACAGCACAGATGCCTGAGATGGAAGCACCAGGGAAGTGGCGGACATCGGCACGTGCCTTGACATCAGTGGCACGCCACTCCCTGGGAAGAAAACCAGTAAACTGCTCTGGTCAACTGGATGACAGTCCCTCCAGTCCCCTGACTGCCGCCAGGCCTCCTAACCAGCACCACCACCACCTCAGTGACACCCCCGGCCAATACAGATGCACTGGCCAACCCCCACTGGTATCTTCCCCCTCGGAGGAGAGGGACCCGTCCGGCGAAGGAATATGCTGGGTTACCTGGGGGGGGTCATGATATGAGGTGAGTGGTAGCTGGGGACGAGGGAGAGCGCACGAGCCGGGACATTGAAAGACCCGAGTGGCTGACCAGGGGTGGCAGGAGGGGAAAAAAAAAAGAAATAACTGCATTGAGTAAGAAAATACTAAAGCATTAAGTAACTTAATATTTTGTGATACAGAGATTTATGTTATGTTTGTGGTGAGGAATAATTTACATGTTTAGCATATCTAGATAACTATATGACAGAGATTGGCAATGTGTGTGTTTGGGGAAGGATTGCGCTCATTAAATCTCTGTTAAATTCCATCTTATGAATGAAATTCCATTTTCCATTTATGATGCTTGCATCTCTCATTCTTTGATTTGGGACCAAAAAATACTGTGAAAAAAGACATAGTTAATAAAAGTGAATGGTTCTATGTACTGTCTTTTGTCTAATCCAAGAGTATCATCCTCTTACCCCTTAAAGAGCAGCTGATGTCTTCAGGATAACTTAACCAAAACATACTATTTAGACACAGTTAAGTTTATATTTCACATTAGTTCTGTATTTTTCCTCTCCATTATTTGTTACTGAAGCCATTTGCAGGAAAACAGGATCTCTGCTCCTGAAGAGTTCATCTACTCCTGTTTCTTTCTCCCACCTGAGGTCATAATATTCTACTTGTGACATCACAGTTACTCCCATGTCAATAGACTGTGTTGTCACAATGGAGGATTATAACATGAAGTAGGGAGTGTGCTATAGAAGCAGATGAACTCTAACAGATCAAGGTCATGTATTTGTGCAAATTTCCTCTGTAATAAAAGATGGGGAGGAGAAATCTATAGAATATATTTGGAAAGCAAGTTGAATTTGACCTAATTATTATGTTTGTCAAAGTTTTCTTTGAGGCGTCAGCAGCTCTTTTAAGCTCCTGGACCACTCAGCTTCCTTTTGTGGTCCGCAAACCCTAAGAAGTCACAATATAACACTATCGATTAGCCAACAGACATCTCAGAGACCTCATTTACTTCTAGGAGAATGAGATGGAGTCTGAGGCATAAAAATCCTGTTTTCCTGTAAATGTGCTCACTGAAGGGACACTGTCAAACTCATTTTCTGGAGATTGGATTTTTTTAAAATAAAATATTAATTTATGGCATATGTGTATGTGTTTTTCTTTTTAAAATGAGGCTATAGTCATATATTAAAAATATGAAAAAAATATTCACAGTCACACTGCTGTTACCACGCCACATCCGACGTATTGTTTACATTTTTCCCAGGTAACATTCATCAGCTGCCATTGTAGTATATGCTCATTCCCGATACAGCTCACTGGCTTGATAATTGAATGAGCTGTTCGCTCATGTTGTTAGTGATAAATCTTACGCTTCAAGTAAATGTCTGGTAGTGAGAAGAATTGTCTTTCAGCCATTCCTGAATAGTATTGATTTTATTTTTATATATTGTTCTCTTTGTAACATTATTTAGGGGGCAGTTTGGCACATCTATTTCAGTATGTGTATGTTTGGTTGAAGTTGTCATGATTTCTTATGTAGTGCACTTGGGATCGGAAACCACAGGATAACAAATACCCATCTCACACAAACATGTCTAACAGACATCCCTGCTACCCTCCCCCCATTGTCAAGGTCCTGTGGTCATGGTGGTAAACAATGGAGCTGATAACCCCCCCAACAAGAGATAATTTGGTCCCATTAACAATTTCTGTACACATTGTAATTCAAACTAAAATCAAATAAAAGCATCCCTTTCCCACCCTCTTCGCACCCTACCACCCACCTTCCCCCAACCTCCTTTCCTATGTATTGTCCACCTGTGTCCCTCGTAGTGATGGTTTTTGTCCTTTGAAGTCAATTCCTCACTGACCCACGAAGAGCTGCTTCTCCCATCTCCAACCACATTGAAATGAATAGAGCCTATTCATCTCATTGGAACCATTCATGTCGATTTTTTTTTCTTTAGTTTGTAACTTTTTTGTTTTTAAATATTTATATCTACTTTTCTCTGGCATAGCCTTTTTTATCTTCACTCTGATGAGCAATATTTGTGTCAACATTCAGATCGACACCGAAGTTTGTGTTTGAGGTGCATGTCAACGTACTCTGCAAACACTAATTTCGGGGTCAATTGGAATGTTAACACCACTATTGTTTATTTGAGTGATACTAAAAAAGACTGCAAGAAAAAAAGTCAGTAAAATATTTAAAAACAAAAAAGCTACAGAGTAAAGAAAAAAAAAACTTTGAAATGAATGGCTCAATTGAAATGAATGGGTTCTATTCATTTCAGTGTGGTTGGGCATGAGAGAAGCAGCTGTTTGTGAGACAGTGAGTAATCAGCTTTGAGGAAGAAGAGAAATCACTATGAGGGATTGAGATGGACAATATATATGATAGGAGGTTGGGGCTGGGGTAGGTGGGAGGTAGGGTGCAAAGAGGGTGGGAAAAGTGTAGTTTTATTTGATTTTCATTTGAATTGTGTTATTTACAGGAATTGCTAATGGGGCCAAATATCTCTTCTCGTGGGGGATTATACGATCTTCAGTGTTTGCCACCATGACAGCAGGACATTGACAATGGGGGTGAGAAAGCAGTCATAACTGTTAGACATGCTTGTTATAAGATGGATGTGTTAGCCCATGGTTTGAGGCACCAAGTACACTGCAAGAGAAATCATGCCAAGTTCAAGAGAACATACAAACTGTGAAATAGATGTAAGAAACAGCCCCTAAATAATGTTACAAAGTACAGAACATCTAAAATTAAAACTAATACAATTCAGGAATCATTGAAACACAATTTACCTCGGTGTCTGACATTTACTTGAGGCCTGAGATTTATTACTGACAGCGGTAGCTAACAACGCATTCAATTGTGGTGCCAGTGAGCTATATCAGGATTGAGCGGGAACTGTACTACAATGTCAGCTGATTAATGCTGCCTGGGAGAAATGAAACAACACATCCATTGTGGTGTGGTAACAGCAGAGTGACTGTGAATATGTTCTTCATTTATAAACATATGAATATAGCCTTGTTTTGGAAAAAAAACACACAATGCATAATTTAATATTTTATTTAAAAATGGTATCAATAAAGCTCTAGAAAATGAGGTTGGCAGTGTCCTTTTATTAAATAGTGAGGGGACATAAATAAAGAAAACTGAATAAAACAGTCCCTGAATACTTGAAAAGGGCCTTTGAGGATGTTGTGGGAGATTAGAAGGAGATACAGTCTCACAAGAGAGTAGAGATAACTGTGGGTGCCATGCAGAGCAGAAGTCGCTGCGAGGAGATGCATGGAAGAGAGGTGAACTGGATGACTCAGCAGATTTGTGGCAAATTAGAGTAGAGTTATGTAGAATGTGGGATTCATGCGGAATGGTATAATTCTGCTTCCTTCTGGAATGCTTTCTGGAATTTCTTTTTGAGTCTTGCAGAATTCTGAAAAGCATTTCTGTGTAAGTCACAAAATAAATCCCCATAGATCCTATAAACTGTGGAATAATTTTCTGTGGACTGCAGAAAAAGAATCTGCGGCTTATCTAAACCATAGCTTAGTAACCTGCGAAAACTGTACTGCTTCCGAAATGTCAGAATTCTGCTGCCAGCAGAATACCACAGAATTATACAATGGCAAGAAAGAATCCTGGCTTCTGATTGGTCAGTTGGCTGTCACAGCAGGGATGTTATCCTGGCATAACCTCCCTGCTGATTGTTAGTAGGGTATGGAGCATGCTGCTGCTGAGCTTTTTTTTTTTCTCTTGAGAAACAAAAATATTTTTACACACTAACAAAAACATTCTTTAAAATTATTTAACTATAAAACAATAGGCCATTGTATAATAGGAATAATGCCCTCCAGGGTGAGTGTTATGCTGGGATAACATCCCTTCTCGGGTGTTGGACACCCTCGTCCGGTGGCCTCGGGCTCAACCACCCGAGGTGGGATGTTATCCCAGCATAACACCCACCCTGTCGGGCATTATTCCTTTATTATACAATGGCAAGAAAGAATCCTGGCTTCTGATTGGTCAGTTGGCTGCCGTTGGCCTCGGGCCCAACCACCCGAGGTGGGATGTTATCCCAGCATAACACCCACCTTGTCGGGCATTATTCCTTTATTAGATAACATTTTTTGAAATTCAACAGGGTTCCATTCCACTGGAATTTGGAAACTGCAGTACAGCACTGTTGGAGAGCTTTCACCTCTAAGACACCAGTTCTAATCCAGCCCAGGTCAACAGTGACCCAAGCCATCATCACATGAGGGCTGCTCAGTGGCCTATGTGAAATGAGTTGAGGTGGTCTCATTTCAGTTTCTGGTGGTGTTCATATCACAAAACCACCAATACACTCTTGGTACTAACTGGTACCATTGTTGCCAGTCTCACACAAGAGACAAAGGACTGAATGGACATTGAGTCTGAACTAAACTTTCACTTACATGGTGATCCCTCCATGACAGGGTTGAAGCACAGTGGCAGGGCAGTGTGGGGAAGCTTGCACTGTGATCACCTTGTTATATCTGTCTTGCTGATAAACAGAGGGTTTCAGTTTCCAGCGCTTTCATTCTGTTACCTTTCACAAGCACTAAATTCACACACACACACACACACACACACACAAAAATACTGAAGAGATGGAAGTAGAGGCCAACCTGTTGTTTCAGAGGGCTGAGGTACATAAAAGCCTTACCTCTCGTCACACTGGCGACCCATGTTCAGGAATGAGCACGGGTTGTCAGGTATCGACCAAGGATGGAGAAGACTGAACACCTGCAGGGCTGCTGTCCTCTGTCGGGGGATTGCACACTCTGCTGAATGACTGTCACCATGTGAAGGCCTAGTGGCAGTGCGGGTTGAGGAAAACAGTAGCAGGGAGGTGCTGTGGGACTCTGCAGTGTGTACGTGACTCCACATATGCGCTCTGATGTACATGCCCCAGTGTGGAAAATGAGAAACAGACTAGTGATAATGTGACACGGCAGACATTCATGAAGCCTGCCCTGCAGCTCTAACTTGCCACATCACCGAGTCCCTGAACTGGAACTCTCCAGCACAAGGTAAGTCCTGGAGAGATGCTGGATGATAGGTGATTAGTGGGGCAGAGCTGAATGGGAGCCCAGCCTGTCCTGGCCATGGAGGGAAAAACAGAATATAGAAAAAAAAAAAAAAAAAGAGACAGAAGTGAATTAAGGGATCGAAGCACAATACCTAGATATCACTGGAGAAGAAGCAGCAGCAGTAGTGACTCTCCGACCCACTTGGCAGGAACTAAACCCTATCACAGCAGTCATTTAAAAGGGCATAGCTGAGCTGACAGGACACTCTTGGTTCATATAGGTTTAACAGGCCTTGGGTTTTACATGGTGTGCAGTGCTTCCTTCTGAGGTGGCTCCTTTCATAGGAAAGACATAGGGTACAGCTCCTCAGAAAATGTACTTTAAGTTCAGTAGTGCTTGGTGTTGTACCCTTGTGGCTTAGGGTCCTTGTTGCACACTCAGAAATCACAGTGCTGGTAACTGTGCTGGTTATTCTCTCACTTATGGAGACTGGTTTTGAACTTCCTTTCACAGCATTTCCCACTTTTCCTTTAAATCTGCAGTGCATCCCTCCGCACTATTAAATCTCTGCAGCTTTAGGTGTAAGTAAACAGTGCACACCAACTTTAAGCTGCCATCAAAGAAAAACTGGTTTATTTACAAGTTGCATGTACTTGCGAAATCCATCTAGCAAAAATCTAGCACTTTAAGGATGAGCGGAGGTTCTGGGATAACCTTAATGGTCTGATGGGCACTCCCTGCAAATCCTCGCCCACCATTATTGAAGTTGAGGACGAGACCGTCCAGGATCCCAAGTGCTTTGCAGATACCTTAAACAATGCCTTCTCTGACCTTGGCAGCATTCTCCCCCGACTTTTTCAATACATTGACCTGTATAGCAAAGGGTAGTAATGCCTGCCCCTCCAAAGTCCCCTCTATTTCATTTCAGGAGCTTCACCTTTACTGAGGCTAAAAGTTACCTAGGTTGGGTGCTAGGCAAAACTAGATCCGGTAGTGACTCACTTGATCAGAAACTCCTCCATCTAACCTGAGATGCAGTTCTACTACCCCTCTCTAAACTGCTGAACCTATCACTCTGCCTTGGGTAGTTTCCAGTGCTATGGAAAGCTGCAGTGGTTACACCCATCCACAAGAGTGGTGACCAAACTCAGCCCTCTAATCATCACCCTATTTCCATTCTTCCTCCCCCCCTCAAAAGCCTTGGAACGCATTGTCTCAGATGAGCTGATGGAACACCACAAGAAATATCATTTACAATGCCCACAACAGCATGGATTTAGGAAGGCGCATACCACTACTGGCTTTATACACAATGCTCTGGACCAGGATCACCTAGTGCGGGTGATATATATTGACCTCACAAAAGCATTTGATATGGTCAATCATACCCTGTCACTCGTCTCACTCCACGCCCTGGGACTGTCAGCTGAGGTAATGGGTTGGTTTCGAGAGCTACCTTGGTGGCAGATCCCAGAAAGTCAAAATAAGTAATGCATGCTCTGACAGCCACCACGTGCAGTCTGGGGTCCTGCAAGGATCAATCTTATGTCCCACCTGCTCTTTAGTCTATTCCTCAACACCCTCCCTCAGGCTTGCTCATCTAACCTACTCTGCTGTGCTGCTGCTATCATTTTCTCAAATCACCCTGACCCCCACTCCCCCTTGAGAACTACAGGACAACTTCTCTGCTGTCGAGAAATGGTTCTCTGACTACAGACTCCTTATTACTTACAAAAACATGAAATCTATGCTTTTCACCAGTCCTCACAATAGGAACAAACTACACCAGTTGACCATCCTTAACGATCCTAACTCACCCTTTGAACAGGTTCAGCAGTTCAAATAACTTGGTATAACCCTAGATACCTCCATGTCATTGGTCACCCACATGGACCATTTAGCTAAGGCAGTAAACATCAGGATTGGGCTCTTATGTAGGCATAGGCACTGTCGCACCCCTGATGCCCACCGCATAGCAATCAACAGTTCAATATTCTCCTTAATTGACTACAGGCTAATTATTTATGGTACTGCCATGTATACCATGCTTAAAAGAATCAGCCTAGCCCTTAATAAAACCTGCAGGCTAGCTACTGGGGCACATAGACTCACTCATACTTGAGAGTTGTATGCTCGATCTAACTGGCTACACCTTACTGTATGGGCCGTATAAAGTATCAGACATGTCTGCAAGAAAAGCCCATCTTGGTTTAACCCCTCCAGTCTTCCTAAAACTTCTAAGAAACATAGAATCTGACGGCAGATAAGGACCGCTTGGCCCACCCAGTCTGCCCATTTCCCTACCTAATGGATAAGTTGCAGATCCTACTTAACCAACAGCCTACTTCCTCCTACCCCCAATCCGTAGAATTGCCTTATGTTTGTCCCATGCATTCTTGAATTCCCCCACTCTTTTTGACTCCACAACCTCCACAGGAAGGCTGTTCCATGCATCCACAACCCTCTCCGTGAAAAAATACTTCCTCACATTACTTCTGAGCCATCCCCCTTCTATATTCAATTTGTGCCCCCTTGTTCTTGCACATCTCTTTTTTTGAAAGATGCTACCCTCTTGGACTTTGTTGATTCCCTTGAGGTACTTGAAAGTTTCTATCATGTCGCCCTTCTCCCTCCTTTCCTTGAGGGTATACATATTAAGCTCCTTAAGTCTTTCTTCATATGTCTTCTGGTGCAGACCCTGCACCATTTTAGTTGGCCTCTTCTGGATTGCCTCCATCCTGTCTATGTCCTTGTGAAGATTGGGTTGCCAGAACTGCACGCAGTACTCCAGATGGGGTCTCCCCAGCTGTCTGTACAGAGGGATAACAACTTCTTGTTTTCTACTGGTGATGCCTCTTCTTATACATCCCAGTATCTCCCAGCCCTCCTTACTGCCCTCTCACATTGCTTGCCCACCTTCAGGTCATCTGATATGACTACCCCCAGGTCCAATTCCGTTTTTGTTGTTAGTATCTCACCCGCCATAATGTACTCCTTCCCTAGGTTTTTGTTTCCCAGGTGCATTACTTTGCACTTCTTAGCATTGAGTCTAAGCTGCCATACATTTGACCATTCCTCCAATCTTTCCAATTCCCTTCTCATCCTTTCCACCTCACCTTGTGTATCAACCCTGTTGCAGATCTTTGTGTCATCTGAAAAGAGACATACTTTTCCTTCCAGTCCCTCTGCAATGTCACTTATAAAGACATTGAAGAGGACCAGTCCTAGAACTGAACCCTGCGGTACCCCACTAGTAACCCCCACTTTCTTCAGAGTGGACTTCATTTGCTATTACCCTCTGTGTCCTGTTCTCCAGCCAATTTTTTTTACCCAGGCTACCATCTTGGGACCCACTCCTAGGCTGGCTAACTTGTATATTAATCTTTTGTGTGGGACTGTGTCAAATGCCTTGCTAAAGTATAGGTAGACCATGTCCACAGCCCCTCCCTGATCTACTACTTTTGTCACCCAGTCAAATAAATCTATTAGATTTGTCTGACATGACCTTCCTGCTGTGAATCCATGCTGCCTTGAGTCCTGTCCCCCTCTGGCCTCTAGGTTCTTAACAATTCTTTCCTTCAGAAGTGATTCCATAATTTTTCCTATCACTGAGGGCAAACTAACAGGTCTGTAGTTTCCTGCCTCTGCCCTGCTTCCACTTTTGTGAAGCAGAATCACATCTGCCCTCCTCCAGTCCTCGGGCACCACCCCCATCCTCCCATGATTTGTTAAAGAGGGTAGTCAGTGGTGTCACTAGTTCTACCCTTAGTACTTTTAGAATTCTGGGATGAATCCCATCAGGCCCCATTGCTTTGTCCATTTTCAGAACTCTTTCTTCTGTGAATGGGCTCGTATCAACCCCCCTATCCAGAATGTTTCTGTTGTTTGGTTTAGGTAACTCCCCTTCTTCACTTGTGAATACTGAGCAAAAATATTTGTTTAGTATCTCTGCCTTTTCACAGTCACCCTCTGCCCACCCTCCTCCCCTTTATTGAGCCTCACTATCCCTCCCTTGGTCTTTCTTCGCTCCCTGATGTACCTATAAAAGGTTTTATCCCCCTTCTTCACTGAGTTGGCTATCTTTTCCTCGGTTTGGGCCTTTGCTGTTCTGACTGTCTCCCATGCTTCCTTCTACTTTAACTGATACAGTTCTCTGTCCTGTTCCTTCTGTAAATCCTTGTACTTCCTGAATGCTATCTTTTTCTCCCTAACCTTTCCTGCTAGCTCCTTTGAGAACCATAGTGTTTTTTTACACCATTTTGTTTTGTTTATTTGCTTCATACAAAGGCTTCTTGCCTTAGTGATGGCAGTTTTGATTATTCCCCATTGTTCTTCCACCCCTCCTTCCTGCCCATTTGCTAGTGCATTCCTTTGGCACTCACCCATTTTGGCAAAGTCAGCCCTCCTAAAGTCCAGGACCTTTGCCTTTGTATGACTCGACTCTACTGCTGTGTTTATCGTGAACCATACTGTTCGATGGTCGCTAGTTCCCAGATGGCTACCCACTTCTACATATGTGATCCTCTCTCCATCTCCATTTGAGTGTACCAGGTCCAAGATTGCTCCCTCCCAAGTGGGTTCCAATACAAGTTGCTAGGGCATGCCCCTTGCAGGGCATCTAGAATGACCCCGCTCTTTGATGTGGCTGCAGCAAATGCACTCCAACTAACATCTGGCATATTCAGGTAACTAACCCTCGCCACACTCATGGAATGTCTAACCTGGCCTACCAAGTCCCATTCGGTCACACCTGAATGGCACAGTGCTCCTTCAAGTACAGGGCACCAAATTGGCTAAATGATCTCCCCCAATCAATCCACGATCAGTCCAAGATCAGCCCCTTTAAGAACAAACTTCACCAGCACCTCGCAAAACAGTGCAGGTGTGATTGTCTGACCTAAACTATCCCCCCATTTATCATGAAACTGACCCTTGGACCTCTATTACTTCTCCCCATCCCCATTCCCAGTGATGTGTGCTTCCCTATTCTGTCTGTCTTATCCCCTTCCAATACTTCCTCCGCCCTATTCTACCTCCCCTCTGTCATGACATAGCCTTTGCTTGGCTGTATTGTTATTCTGTATTCTTCTTAAGTTTGCACTTTATTTTGTCTGTCATGTACTGTTCACTTTACCTGTTTTCTGTAACTTACTATGTAACTGTGTTTGTCTTTTATCTGATGTGGAACCTTTGTAAAAGAGCCTCTGGCTCAAAGGTATTGTAATCCGAGAAATAAATAAATGTAAATAAATACACATAGAAACATTGAAGTTGTCAACAGATAAGGACTGCTAGGTCCATCCAGTCTGCCCATAAGCCCTATACTTGTGTACAGCCTCTGACCCTACCTGGTCAGTGGCTTTCCACCCCTGCCTCCCACCTCCAGGGTTCCCTTATGCCTGTCCCAGGCATGTTTAAATCCCTCCACTGTACATGCCCCCACCACTTCCTGTGACAGACTATTCCATGTGTCCACCACCCTCTCCGTGAAGGAAAACTTGCTCACATTTTCCCTTAATCTGCTACTTTTCTCATGCCCCCTCGTTCTTTTACTTTTCCTGTATTGGAATATGTCTCCCCCCTTGCATCTTGTTTATGCCCTTGAGGTACTTGAATGTTTCAATCATATCCCCCATCCCTCCTCTCCTCCAGCGAGTACATATTGAGGTCCTTTAATCTCTCCTCATATGTTTTGTAGTGCAAGCCCTGTACCATCTTTGCCGCCCTTCTCTGGATTGCCTCCACCCTGTCAATGTCTTTATGAAGGTGCAGCCTCCATAACTGCGCACAGTACTCTAGATGAGGCCTCACCAGTGTTTTAGACAGTGGCATCACAGTCTCCCACCTTCTGCTAGTAATACCTCTGACTATGCACCCCAGCATGCCAGTGGCCCTCCCTTCAGCCTTTGTACTCTGCTTGGACACTTTGAGGTCATCTGATATAATAACCCCCCAGGTCTCTTTCTTCCTTGGTGATTGTCAGCAACTCCTCTTCCCCCATTCTGTAGCTCTCCCCAGGGTTCCTCTGTCTCAAGTGCATTATCTTGCACTTCTTGGAATTAAACCTCAATTGTCAGAGCTCAGACCACTATTCAAGCTTCCCTAGGTCCCTCCTCAGTTTCCCCACCCTGTCAGGGGTATCCACCCTGCTGCAGATCTTGGTGTCATCTGCAAACAGGCAGACCTTCCCCTCCAGTCCTTCTGCAATGTCACTAATGAAGACATTGAACAGGACTGGCCCAAGGACCAATTGCTGGGGTAGCCTGCTGGTCACTGCCTTCTCCCCGGATTGGATCCCATTTGCAGTATCACCACCTTCTGCCTCCTGTCTGTTAGCCAGTTCCTAACCCAGTTTACCACCTGGTGCCCCATGCCAAGACTACCCATCTTGTAAAGCAGCCTTTTATGTGGGACATTATCAAACGCCTTGCTGAAATCAAGATAGGCGATATCCACCTACCCCCGATTTACTTCCTTTGTGACATAGTCAGAAAAATTTATCAGATTGGTCTGACAAGATCTTCCTGCTGCGAATCCGTGTTGCCTCGGATCCTGGGCACCATTGCATTCCACTATTCTTTCCTTCAGCATTGCCTTCATAATCTTACCCACTACTGTGGTGAGGCTGAATGGCCTATAGTTCCCTGCCTCCTCCATACTACCACTTTTGTGCAGAGGAACTACATGTGCCTTCTTCCAGTCCTCTGGTACCACACCTGTGTTCAGCGACTCAGTGAAAATGGCCACCAGAGGTGCAGCTAGCTCCCCTCTCAGCTCCCTTAATATCATCGGGTGCATACCATCTGGCCCCATTGCCTTGTCCACCTTCAGTTTAGTGAGCTCCTCCAGGACCATCTCCTCTGTAAATGGACTGGTGTCCCCTTCCCCCCTCCTTTGTGTCTGTTTTCCAGCTGTGGTCCCTGTCCCTGCCCCTCTTCAATGAATACCGAACAGAAGTGTTTATTCAGCATATCTGCCTTTTCTAGGTCTCCCACCATACATTCACCTGTATCCTCTTTGAGCCTTACTATCCCTCCCCTTGTTTTCCTTCATTTCCTGATGTACTTAAAGAATGTTTTGTCCCCTTTCTTAACCATCTGCGCTAATCTTTCTTCTGTTTGTGCCTTTGCACTTCTTACAGTCTTTCCAGTGTCTTTTAGATTCTTTAGGTACACCTCCCTGTCTTTCTCCCTCTGAGTCTCTTTATATTTTGGCCCTTACCCTGTTCGCCACATCTCTCAAGAATCATAGTGGTTTCTTTCTTCTCCTGCCTTTGTTAACCACCTTGACGCACTGGTTCATCACCTTCTCTTGACTCTCTTCAGGTGTTCCTACTGCTCCTCGACTCCTCCTCCTATCTCCCTCCTCCCTAGGGCCTGTTTGATACACCTCCCCGTTTCAACAAAATCTGCTCTCCTAAAGTCTAAGACCCTTGCCTTGGTGTGGCAGGCTTGTGTCTCTGTATCCATGCTAAACAACACTATGTGGTGGTCGCTGGATCCCAGCTGACCCGTCACCTGTACGTCTGTGACTCTGTCCCCATTGGTCAGTGTGAGGTTCAGAATCTTCTTGTCTTTGGTGGGATCAGTCACTAGCTGCATGAGGCCAGCCCCCTGTAAGGAATCCAGGATGTCATGGTTCCTGTTTGAAGCAGCCACTGGGATGGTCCAATCTATGTCTGGGATATTGAAATCACCCAGCAGCAATACCTCACCCTTTGTCACCAGCTCATGAATTTGATCCACTAGATCTCTATCCCCCTCTTCTCCCTGCATTGGAGGTCTGTAGATCACCCCTGTGTGGATAGCTGTGCCATTGCCTGGCTCAAGGGTGACTCACAGTGCCTCGGTCTCCCCCATCTACCCTGCACCTTTGTTGACTTTATGCTTTCCCTTATGTACAGGGCCCACCCTTTTTTTATTCCTTCTGAAAAGAGCATAACCTGGAATATATGCTTCCCAGGCATGACTTGCAGTATACCAGGTCTCTGTTATTGCCATTATTTCCAGGTCTGCCCCTGTTAACAAGGTCTCAATGTCTGGGATTTTATTTCCCAGGCAGTGGGCTTTCGTAACCATGACCTTCCATTTTCCTGTTCCTGTCCTCCCTGCAATCCCATGCTTACCCTCCTGCCTCTGTATCTCAAACCCCTCTTCCATTAGATGCTGCCTTCCTACCCCTGCCTTTCTGTTTGTATCTGATACTGGTGTCATTGAATGCAAACTCCAATAATGTTCCTCCTTCCTGGCTACTTTAGTTTGTGAGAGTGGGCTACTTGAGTCTTCCTTCTCCCTTGGAAACCCCTTCCCTCTTGGCTAGTTTAAACGTTCATTCAGGATGCATCTCAGTTGTTCACTTAGACCTGCTGTCCCCCTCTCGGAAGGGTGCAGTCCATCCCCACTGAACAGGGCTGCATCATTCCAGGTGAGTCCCCAGTCCCCAGTGAAACCATATCCCTTCTTGCAGCACCAGCACTTCAACCATTTGTTGAAGCTGCTGATCTGCAGATTCCTCTATTCCCCTATTCCACTGACCAGCAGCACCTCTGAAAAAGCTACAGCTGCTGCTACCTTCTCCAGGCACTCTTCCATCTCTCTGAATTACCCATGCACTTGCTTTATACTTGTCCTGTCCTTGGACAGGTCATTTGTTCCCAGGTGGACAACAACATCCAGCCTCCCTCTCCTTGCCATGCCTTAGCGATCCTCAGGATCCACTCTATGTCCTTACCAGCAGTGCCTCCTGGGAGGCACTTTACCTCCCTCTCCTCCGTGTAATCTGTGCCCAGAACCATCCACCGGACAATAGAGTCCCCAATCAGAATTATCTTGTTCTTCCTTTGGGGTCCTCTTCCTCCTGCCCCTGGGTGTCCTTTTCGGAGGACCCTCACCTTCTCCCTGGTCACAGCCTCAGGTTCCCTTCTGGGACTCTCCCACTCCTCCAGAACCTTAAAGGAGTTCCTGAAATTGACTGGATGGGGGATGTGCTTCAGACCATCCTCTCTAGACCTCCCTGAGCCCACCCTAGTCCATCCTGCTCTCTGCCTGGGCTTCTGTTGTGGCAGTGGCTGGGAACGATGGTGGTCTCTGGGTGGGGGTGAAGGATCCTAGTATTCCTGCCAACTCAATCTGGAGACTGGCAATCTCTGCCCTTTGCCCAGAGAGGTACCTTTAAATAGGGCAGCACTGCAGCATCCAGAAAGTATTCCTGAAGACTGCTGCCCCACACCCAGTGCACTGCACCACTCCCTGCATCATCCTGTTCTGGTTACTACTTTCTCTTTTTATCCTGTTCCCTGTATACTTCTTTTCCTTCTTTGTACCCTCCTTTTGTTTTGCATTAGGTTCTCTTTGATCAACTATAGCTCTTATGTATGTTGCTGTTGTAAAGTGCTCTGACCACCTAATCTGTGAAAGCTGCCTACAGAGTTGTGCATAACTCTTCCTGTGATGTAGCAGGAAGTACAATGGGACCAGGCTCCCATAAAGATAGAGAAGCCCAGGGAGGGTGGGTTGAGGGGAGGGCTGGGCAGGTAATACACTGCGGCCCTAGTTCCCCAAGAAACAATCAGCCTTTTAAGTAAATTAAACAAGGATAGTTCTTTCCCATTATGTTTCAGTGCCTAAATTAAACAACAAATACAGTCCGTTGCACTGGATGCTCAAATGCCAACCTGGAAAGTAAAAAATCAACCTTCAATGTTAAACTATTGAAATTAACAGTCTGTCCTTCCACCCACTATAAATTGTATTTGAACAAGCCTGTAAAATGCAGCAAAACAAAATCACTTCCCTGTCCTGTGTTCCAAAGTAGCTGTCCATGAGTTCTGCTCTGCTGCTTCCCCCTAGTCTATGGGCTACACATGCCTTTAGTTGTGATTGCTGTGCACATGACACACAGTCAACATATTTGATGACATTCAGGGTACCTTATCTTAATATAGAGCATGGCTAGCTTCAGACCTGAGAGTCACAACTCCTTTTAGAGAATTTTCTTGCAGCTTCAGTAGATACCACAGATATGCTTCCTTACTTCTGTTTGTCATTCAGGCAGACATCAAACCTTTTCCTTATCCATTCATCTAGATGGGAAAACTAAGAATCACTGCACCTAATAGGGGCTGGAGTTTGCAGCTTCCACAGTAAACCGGGTGACCTAGTGTGACTCCAGCACTGATACACAGATCAAACTATTCTGTATTTGTTTTGCAATAGATATTGGCATTGACGCTTCTCTCTACAGTCAGGGGACTTAATTACACAGATGCCTTTTTGTATTTACTCATTCAGATATTCGGGGCACCTTTGATCTTACAGCCCAGATACCATTAGTTGTACCCAGTACACCTATACTTACAGAGCTATGTGAACCCATCTCTATGGTAGGAGTACTCTTATGCAGCCCCAGTTGCAGCTAGTACCTTTCAAGTTCAATGGGTGAGACAGATTAAAGTAACACAGGAAAGCAAGATGATGATATCTTCTAGCACTATAGTACTTTAACACTGAAAGGGACTCAAGATTCATATACCCCCTCCCAATTTATTGGCATGAATGAATTGCTATGTTGTCCAGTCATGCCCTAAATTAAAAGGATTCCCTACATACTACCTCCCAAGTACCCTGTGATTTCTGTGGTCTGCAGAAAATTGTCCAGGATTACCCTGAATACCTTTACTGTCTCTGCTGGTTGACTATTCCATAGATTCACAATCCCCCAGAAGAAGAAGAAGCAAGGAAGTCAGGAATGAGATCATATCCCCAATCAAAATATTTTTCTTCAAGATGAACATGTTAAGGGTCACTAGCTTCTCCTCAAAGCTTTTATCTCCTATAACCCTAATCATTTTGATCACCCTGTATTGCACCCTCTTAACTGCCTCAATGTCCATTTTGTATTGTGGATCCCAAAATGGCACACATGCTCCAGGTGGGTACTTGTACAGTGGTGTATCACATTGGAACAGCAAAATTCCAACATCAAAATCTGATAAAGTGACAATTTTGATGAAATTCAAAATTATCACCGTAATGTTCCCGATGGCGAAATGTTGCTGTTTCGCCATGGTTCTCCCCAACTCCAAGTCAACTGTGACTTGGATTTTTATGTGTAGAGATCGGTGGTGTGGGGGGCAAAGCCTCCCCCAAAAGCAAAACAGCCTGTCGACTTTGGGGATTTCATTGTGCCGCACTATGACAATGAAGTTATCGATGCGGCTTGGTGGAACCATACAGTGCCAAGATGATTTCCCCTAAGATCTGGTCCCACCTTCAATGTACCCTATCATTTTGCCTGCCTTCTTGATAGCAGCCATGAACTGCTTGAGTACCATATCTATTATTACCCTGTGTCCATTTCCTCCTCTACTGTAGCAAGATGAGCCACACACAGTGGTCCTATCTCAGTTTCTCCTCCTCTTGTGTTGCATATTGCATTGGACTACATTTAATGTTAGACTCAAGGAGTCTGACCAGTCACTCATGTTGTTTAGGTTCTCCTGGAGTTAGTTCCCATCCTGACAAACTGGAGCTCATCAACAGTTGTCAACAAACTAATGAAGCCTGCTGGAGACCCCAGCTTCCACATCATTAATGAAATTGTTGACTAGCAGTGACCCAAGCACAGGTCCCTGAAGAGTGCCACATAGCACCCCTCCCCACTCAAAGCAGTGCCTGTCCATTGTTTCCTGTCCCAAGACAGTTCATAATCCATCTTGCTTATGCATCATGTACATCACACTGGTGTACTTTGCTCAGCAGCCTGCCATGAGCCACAGTGTCAAAGGCTTTACAGAAGTCTAGACAGAGTACATTGTAGTCTGCCAAGATGAAATGCAATACAGCAGCATTCTGCAGCAGACTTTCTGCAGCAAACAAGGCAATTTCAATGGCAGTTAATCTCTTTTGTTATGCAGTAACCTGAAACACTGTTTTACATCCTGGCGGGCTCCACTTTGATGTACCCTTGTTCACCTGCCTGGTTACTTCCTCAGAGAAGATCTTCAGGCTGGTTTGCTATGATCTGCCCCTCATACATGTTGAAAAGGGACAGGAACCTTGGCCTCTACCAAGTGCTCCATTATTATGTTCTTGATGATGGCTTCGAGGACATTGCTTGGCACTGATGTCAGGTTGGTCTGTTTATATTTGCTTGGTTCAGACTTGCCATCTTCTTGAAACTGAGGACCATATTGGCCACATTCCAGTCCTCTGGCACCACACCTGTCTGGACAGATTCATGAAAGATCACTGTAAGTCATCCAACAGTTGGTCCCTTAGTTCCAGTATGATCCTGGGGTGTGCCATCTGCCCCATGAGACTAGTCTGACTTGATCTTTGTCAGGTGGTCATCTACCAGTGCGGATATGATGTCCTTAGGCAAAATGCCCCCAAACTGGTTGCCCCACTTGGGCTTCCTCAGTGGAACTTATCTGAATTTTATATGGTTGTGTACTAAAAATACAAAGTAATAAAGACTGCGTTAACACTAAAGAAACAACCAACATTATTTTGCAGTTTTTGTGGCCCATGCATAAATGTGTGGATGGCCACACACTGTGGATCCATGGCATGTAGCAACTCCTCACCCATTGTGCTCCCTGTGTGGGATACACAACCTGGGGCACGCAGCCCCTATGCACTCGATCCCCCAGCCGCATGGACAGCGATGCATCTGGGGTGGACAGGGGCATGCCATCACTATGTGCCATGCACTAATGCATGTAGTGCTGTGCATTGGGGCATGTAGGTGGGGGCCCAGTACACCAGAGAGAAACCTGCTATAAGTCCCCTACATGCCCTGCCTCCACAGCATACCAGCCACCAGAACATTTCCAAAGCAGGTGGGCACCCCCCCACATACAGAGTGGGCCTGTCCTGACCCTGTACCCCCGAGACTGACACACCACACACACAGTGTTGCCCCATCCCTCAATGCAGCATTCCCCATCCTAGTGCTGCACCATGGTGCCCATGCAGCCCACCTCCCCACACATGGCTGACAGTATGCCCAGTTGGTTCAGCATCCCCCCACCCTACACATGCATGCACCCATCCTGTTTTTAACAGCCCCCGTGAAGAGGCCACTGGTTCTGGGCAGCACAAGTCCACCCCCCTCACACACAGTGGTGCCCAGTGTACCCTAATCCCATACCACCCCCATTCTCCAGTTGTCTCCCACCCATTCACAGCACTGGCAACCACCACCCAATGCCATGTACTGTCTTGCCAGTGCCGAAGTCAAAGATGGCCAGTGGCACAGCCTTCCACACACCTCCATGGCCACCAGCCATCTGACATATGCAGGGGTGCTCAGCCACTGTGCACCAGCATAGGTCAGACAGCTGGTGGCCATGGAGGTGTGTGGAGGGCCGTGCCACTGGCCATCTCTGACTGCAGCACCGGCAGGATGGTATGTGGCATTGGGTGGGGGTTGCTTGTGCTGTGTATGGGTGGAAGGAAGCTGGTAAACAGGGGTGGTATGGGGTTGAGGTACAATGAGCACCTCTGTGTGTGGGGAAGGGGTTGACTTGTGCTGCTCAGAACTGGTGCCCTCGTCTGGGGGGGCTAAACTATGTATGGGGACAGTATGTGGTTCTGATGGAGGGGTCATCAGTGTGGTGGATGCTGCTGCGAGTGCCTATGTGGAGCACACTGGCTGCTGGGGCTGATGGCATGCACCCAGACCCGTGCCTGCCCGTGTAAGGGATCCACTCTGGGACCCGGGCCGGGCTTTCCATTGGATGCTTGCCTGGGTTTACTACTCTGCCCCCATCCACCCTGCATGGTCCTGCACACTGGGGGCTGATGGAGCTATGGACAAATGGCAGACATTGGTGAATACGGTCTAAGAGTACCTGTCCACAGGTGTGGAGCTACATGGGTAGGATACGCACCTCCGGTGCATAATTCCCACTCGTTGGTACATAGGCCCCATCATTAATAAACATTAAAACTTATGTGAGTGCAAGCTAGCAGCTCCAAATGGGACCTAAATTGTGTTTACAGTGAAGTCACAGTCAGAAGAGTAATAGTGATGTTATAAGGGAGAAGAAAAAAATGTAACTCCATATGAGGACAGAAAGAGGGCTGTGGAGTCACTAGGGAAGGAAAAATATTAATGTTATATGGGGAGTAGGGAGGTGATATCACAATAGTGGAAGAAACAGAGATTGCAGTAGGGAAAAGTACTGTAGGTGACTGATTGTGGAATGATGGGATGGCCATCAATTCTCTCTGTGAATGACCACTGTTACAATGGGAGCAGTAGAAACAGTGATATTACTCAGGTAGGACATACAGACTGTAATATCATTAGGCAAGAGAAATAGTGATTTTCCAATTTAATAAACTTTATTGCATTTTAGATTTACTATTGCATTTACATTCTGTAAACAAGTCAAACTTGTACAGACAGCTTAACAATCAACAGTAGTACATAACAAGTCTTTATGGCTCTGTAAACTCTCGTGGTACTCAAGGATGTAGATTATTACAGAGAAAACACCTTCATGTTGTTTCACCCAACATCAATACCCAAAATTAAATATCAGGAGCAATATTGAGAATATTTAACAAAGCTAGCTAAATACAAAACAGATTATATATAGAAGATAGTGTATAACACCCTGACCCACCCACTTCACTCTCCCATGTCACCATTAAGGTGAAAAGGAGAAAAGAAGCCACAACATACATGATATAAAACTGGGAATAGTACTCATTGAAGGGAAAAGGGGGATGGAGGATTAATTATTAACATCAGCAGCACTATGTCAGATCCAAATCATATTCAAAATAACACTACATGGATAATAAAGTGTGTAAAGGGGCCCATACTGTCTGATATTTATTGCTATGCTTAGAGATACTTGCAAGGAAATTTTCAGCTTGTAGTGCAAAAAGAATTTCTTTATGTCACTCTGTATACGTAGGAGTTTGTTGATCTAACCAGTGGTGTAGTATAATTTTCTTAGCTCAAAGGGATATCAAGGTCATATGTTTTCTTTGATTTCCTATTAGAGTTTCTCCAGAGTCCCCCAAGATACAAATATCTGGCTGAAAGGCATTCTGTAAACCCAGGAGGGGGTCGAGTTTTGATCAGATATCTTCCCAAAAGGGAGTTACCTTATCACATTCCCAAAGAATATGAAGAAGTGTACCGCTCTGGGAAGAAATAGTGATTTTACCATAAGGGAAAAAAATGAGAAAATGAAGTTCTGGTGTGGCAGGAGAAAATAAGACAGTGATATCACATGGAAGGAGGATTTGACACACAGGAATGAAAATTGCAATTGGCACTGAGAGAATGCCATAAGCCCCCTGTGCTATATGACTGGGGCGCCAGGGGCTTGTGGCATACGCAGAGCATTTGAAAATTGGGCCTGATAAGATTTGTCTGATATGTTTTACTTATTTAATTTCATTTCATTTTATTGAGGATACATACTGTTGAGCAAAATTCATCTGAATGACATCCAATTTACAAAGACATAAAAATAATTACAAATAATAACATCAAGATAATGCAAAATACATACATGATTGATACAAAATGCATCTCACTTGAAAATCCCATTGTTAAAAATATTCTTAAGACAGTGTCATAATTTGGTCAATGCTCAAGTTACAGAATCCATACTGAGCTTTTAAATCCAGCAAATCTGTTTCTTATGATTGTTTCCAGTAGCTTTAGTAGTAATAATGTCAGGCTTACTGACCCATAATTCCCTAGCTCTGCCTTGCAGTCTTAATATTGGCACCAGGTGGGTCACTCTTCAATCTTTGGTACATAGGCAGATCTTACTGACTCATCTGTCCATCTCCCATCATTCAGTCAAGCATCAGCTCAAACTCCTCTTCACTCCGTCTTACTCTTGCCCTGGCTAGTCTGTTCTGTGTCCTCTCCCTTCTCTTTAGTTGTTTGTGAGCTCTGTGCACCTTCACCTACTTCCTACATTAATATAATTTATATGTTAATTTATAATTTACCTGCTTCATTGCGCTCTTATCAATTCATAAAATACATTTCAAATCGTGTTATAAAATATTATTTGGATTTGTCAATGTGCAAAGGTAACATTACCCAATTACCGTGTATTCTGATGTATTACATATTTATGCTATATTGTTGCTTTTGTTTACATGTCTAGTCACCTTGAAAAGGGGCATCTTAAGCTTTTGGGTACAACCTGGTTAAAAAAAATGTCAAATTTAAAACATTAAAATAAGATATACTTGCAACCTCAAGGATTATCTGCCTTTTGGTAATTTATAAATACCCTTACTTCACTCCTTCCTCACTGTACCACAATTATAGTATATTTTATTGCTTTTCTTGCCAGTACTGTACAACCTTATTGCACACATTATCCTTTACTCATCCACTGTTAATACTGCCAGCAAATGCTCATTTTCCCTGTTCTTTTTTTACTGTATATTTTGACTTTTGGTCGTTCATTTTGCCACCACACTTTTTTCTTAATATGGACTGTAGTTCTCCACTGAATCTATTTGTCTTCCTACTGTCTTCTCCTTGAGTCATATACGAAATGAGACTTGGCTCAGTGTATCTTTCCCGGTTGACAATTTTCAATAAATCTATAAATTGTTTTCATTACAAGTGGGATTCTTTGACCAATTCCCTCAGGATTTTGGGGTGTATTCCATATGGGTCCATTGCCTTGTTTGTTTTAACCATCTTGAGCATTTGTTTGACTCCATTGGCCAGTATGGGTACTTCCTGTAGTGTGTCTTCCTGTGCTACTTTGAATGACATTTTATCTCAGTTATTGCTTCATTTTCCTCCTCTGTGAATACTGATGTGACAAATTGGTGTTTTCCATTTGTCATTGACAAATCCGAAATCTTATTATTAGATTGAAAGAAATGTTGCATGTTATGGTGAAGATTCGGACATGTACTTTTTCATTGCATTTTAGACTGACCCATACCTAATGATTTGTGCAACACATTAATTCTCCATTTTGAATCTTCTATAGCACTTTTTTCCCTATTTAAAATAATAAAATCATAACTTTTAATATGGCTTGGACTGGGTTTTCATCAGTATTTTCAGCTGTTTTTACATGCCTGTTGCCCCATTAGACCAGGGAGCACTATACGCTGCATGCTAATTCATTTTGATCTCCAAAATGGTGTTGATAAACAATGGATGTTAAAAAACAACAGAGAATACTGATAAAATCAGGACCAAGTCATATCAAAATATGAGTGCATGAATGGTGGAACCTATTGTAAATGCGCCTCAACGCAACTGAGTAAATTATTTTCTTTATTTGCAAGAATAAACTATTTACTACTACTACATTGCAAAAGAGCACTTCTCTTATTATTTTAAAAGTGGAAAAAGTGCAGTGTGCAAGTAACGAGTAGTATTTCCCAAATACCACAAGTAATGCAATATTTGTTATTAAGATCCGAATAACAAGCAGTGGCACTATTCATGCTTATTCTTATTCCTGAAATACTATTTTAAAAAACAGAAAAAGAAACATCCCCCACCTTCCTACCAAGCCCAGTCCACTAAAATATATAACTCCCCATCTTCTCACCTTCTGCTAGAATCCCAAACCCACCTTCTTCCCCCCAGCACCCATAATTTCAGATTATTTTTAATATAAAAAAAAAACTCCCACAACAGTCAACTAGCACAATAAATATTTCCTCCCCCCGCCGCACCCTGGCAAGTGATCAGCTGGTTTTACTATGCATAAGTGTGGGAATGCTTTCTTTTCATTCAGTAAAAGGTGGCTGACCTTGGAGGCAGGCTGATTGTGTCAGTAGCATCCATCCATCTTTTTTTCTTTCTTTCTTTCTTTCTTTTCTTTCTTTCTTCTCTTTCTTTCTTTTTCTTTCTTTCTTTCTTTAGTTCTTTCTTTCTTTCTACTGAGAAAGGTACACTGAGCTGAAACTCATTTCCATATGTGACCCGCTTCTTTGCAGTATTCTTAAAGTAGTAATAATAATAATAATTTTATTTTTAAAGCACCTTTCAGATTTCAAAGCACTGTACAATCATATAAAAGTAAACCATACAATCATCATTGTAATACAATATAAAGCAGTCATAAAACCACAATTTTATAAATAAATCACATTATACTATAAAAAAGCCATGTGAAACAAATGAATTTTAAGGCCACTCTTAAATTCCCTCAGGGAGGTGCACTGCCATAACCGATGGGGTAGAGAATTCCAGAGAGTGGGGCAGCGTAAGAAAAAGCTCTACAGCCAGATGAATTTAAACACACTCTCGGAATCTCTAACAACCCCTCGTCGGCCGAGCGGAGCAAACAGCCAGGGCAGTAAGATACAAGAAGGTCTTTCAGATAAGCTGGACCCTGATCGTGTAGGGCTTTGAAAGTCAATAAACAGACTTTAAAGGTGATCCGCCACCTAACCAGAAGCCAGTGCAGTTCGCGCAGCACCGGGGTAATATGACAAGACCTACTGGTTCCCGTCAGAACACGGGCTGCCGCATTCTGCACTAGCTGAAGGCGGCGGATTTCAACCCCAGAAAGCCCAAAATACAGGGAGTTGCAGTAGTCCAGGCAAGAGGACACAAAGGCGTGGACCAGGATAGGTAACATGTCGGACGGAACAAGGTGTTTCACTCTATCGATATTCCTAAGATGGTAAAAGGAAGTCCTGATGACAGCTGACACCTGCAAATGCAGTGTCAGCCTGTCATCCAAGATAACTCCTAGGTTACGCACCTGTTCGGAGGTCAGAAGTGAAACACCCCCAAGAAAAATTCCTGATGGTGAAATAACAGTCGACCCCTCTATCTGACAGCCTGGGTCCACCACCAAAACCTCTGTCTTTTCTGCGTTCAACTTCAGCCAGCTAGAATCCATCCAACCCTGGATTTCTCTCAGACAGCTGTTAAACACTGAGACAGCTCTATCCTGGTCAGGAGCGAAAGACAGGTATAGCTGGGTATCATCTGCATAGCAATGAAACCTCAGCTCATACCATCTTATAATGTCCCCGAGGGGCAGCATATACACCGCAAATAACATGGGAGACAGTACAGAACCCTGAGGCACCCCACATAGCAAAGGCATAGGGCCAGAGGAGGAAAGTCCCAACACAACCCTTTGAGATCTTCCAGTGAGGAATGAGGTAAACCATCGAAGGACGGTTCCTGATATTCCACAAATCTGCCTCAGGCGTGCTAGCAACACCACTTGATCCACGGTGTCAAAAGCTGACGAGAGATCAAGAAGAACTAAGATAGAACATCTCTTCTGGTCTCTTGCCCTCAAGAGATCATTAAGCACCCGAACCAGCGCAGTCTCAGTGCTGTGTCTTTTACGAAAACCTGATTGGAAGGGTTCGTAGATGTCGTGGATGGCTGTGGTTCTCCAATTGGGACACCACTACTTTTCAATCACCTTCCCAATAAAGGGAAGGGTTGAGATAGGGTTCAGTTTGTGAAACAGTTGGGGTCCAGAGCTTTTTTTCAAGAGGGTGTCACCACCTCTTTCAGGGAGCTAGGAAACTCACCTGATTCCAAGGAGCACCAAACTATTTGCACAAGGATTGGGCCGATGATGTCACAACAACCCAATATTATGGAAGTCACCCCAGGATCCAAACTACAGCTCATAGGGCGCACACCATGGATAATCCTCATGACATCCACAAAGTCTGGCCTGCTGAAGGAACACCACGAAGACAGAGGTACTGTGAACTCAGGCTGTTCAACAGCATCCCCCTTAGAAGCCACCGGACACAAATCCATCCTGATGTCAGCCACCTTACTAGCAAAGAATTGAGCGAGCTCCTCGCACTCTAATTGCAAAAAAGCCTTCCGAACTTGTAGACAGGCTGGGTTGCACAGCCTGTCCACAGTTTGAAAAAGCTGAGCCGGTCAATTCCTGGCTACTACAATCTCCCTGGACAGGAATTCTGCCTTCTTATGGAGATTGCAGATTGATAGACAGAATAATGGTCCATCAATCTAAGGTGGTCGGCATCAAGGGCGGATCTGCGCCAGCAGTGTTCTAATCTTCGCCCCTGTCTCCTCAACTCCCTCAGCGTCCCATCAAACCAGGGTGCCTTGGGATGAAGGGAGAGGGGGCGTACATGAACAGGAGCAATAGTATCCAGAGCCAGTGTAACAGCCTTATTATAGGCAGTTATCACAGTCTCCGGACTACTGCTCACCAACGCAGGGGATGAGAGGTCGAAAACCGCCGCAAGGCCCTGAGGTGTAATATCCCATAAAGGGTGGTATCTCGCCATCTCCACAGGGGTAGGCCTTCTCGGGGTACTAAAATTGAACCTCACCGTAGTGGTCTGACCAAATGACTGGTTCCACCCCAAATCGAAAGCATCAATCCCAAGGAGAAAGACTAAGTCCAGAGAGTGCCCAGATTTATGAGTGAGGGTGAAACCACCGTGTAAAGCCCAAAAGAAATCATTAATTGGAGGAAGTGATTGCAAATTAGAGAGTTCGCCGTCGATCCAGGCGTTGATGGCAGAACTATCAATCAGGCGACTCGAATGACTATGTCGATCGATGAAGTCTGCTCACTTCCTGTAAGAACCGTCTCCCATCTCCTGGTAGACGGTAGATGAGTACGATTTGAACGCCAACACCCGCTACTACTGTGCACTCAAAGGACTCAGCCTCCCCCATAACCACACTCGTGAGGTCCAATTCTGTCTTGAAACAGACTGCAACCCCCCCCACCCCTGCGGTCCAATCTTGGGCAGTGTATCACCTAGTACCAGGCTGGAGTCATAGCTTCCAAAATGGGGCCTGGATTACCATCCAGCCAGGTCTCGGTGATGCAAGCCAGGTCCACCAAGCTAACAAGATCGGCTATAATGCCTGACTTGTTTCTGACAGACCTAGCATTGCATAACACCGCCCGAGTTGAACGGACCCCGGAGGCCATCAAGCTCATCTGTCTACATAATTCCGTAGAGCCCTTGGGTATGGACACCAGACATGGTAAACCACGATTTGCGTTCCATTTCGCCCCAGAAGAGTTGGTTGCTGTGGGGGGAGGAGGGTTGGACAGAGGATGCTGCCAGGATGGGATAAATATTTTATTTGACAACTAAGGATCACTAAAGATGGTGGCCCTCCATGGAGGCAAGTGAGTTGTGCCAGTCATCATTGTGGGATTTTTTTTATATTAAAAAAAATATGAAATTATGAGTGCTGAGGAGGAGGAGGGTGGGACTGGGATTCTAGCAGAGGGTAGGGAATGGGAGCTGTGCACTTTAAAATAAGGATTGGGCTGGTGCGGAGGGTGGGGAGCTGTTTCCTTAAAAAAAAAAACACGACCAACAAATATGATTATGAATGACAAATACCTGAAGAGCTGGAGGTCTGAATATAAATATTCGCCCAAATATTGGAAATAAGGTATTCACCCAGCCCTAACAAAAATTGCAAACACAGACTCCAAATGGGGAAAAAAGGTTAAATACTAGACAGGAGATAAGGGGTGATTATAATACAATAAGAAAACATAGGTTAAAAATGTTCAACACTAACATACACTGCTGCTTTAACTTCCAGTGCCATCTGGGGTTCTGTTTGCTTTGCTCCTCTGAGTTTGCCTATGTAAAGTTGTCTGTTTTCAGCTTTGTCATCCAGTCTGCATTTCTTGTAGGTCTCCTTTTTCTCCTAATTTGTTCCTAAACACCAGGTACCGTACCTGATGGTATGCACATAAACCCTATCTTGAGAGCTTGAATAAGGTTAACAAGACTGGGTCATTGAAACTTCTGCAGGGATCTGTTGCCCAATTTAGAAGTTTACAATTGTGCAGTGCCTCTACCCAGGAAAAGCAAATGGCTAGGTGGCAATAATTGTACCATTCCCAAAGAAACAATATCAACTCACTGTGTCCACTATTGGTACACCCCTCCCACTTCCCATACAATACTGTGAACACTCTCCAAATATACAACTTCAATTCTACAAATAATACATACCAACAGTAGTAATTCACAAAAAAGAACCGTGGAGTTCATCAGAGTACAGGAACTAGAACCTTGGGAAGGAGAATGGGGTTACAGCAGAAATAATGTACAGACATTGAAGGAGGCTTGCCCCTGGCTAACTAGGCCTCTACTTGGCCCATAATGAAAGCAGCCACGGGGTGCAAGCAGAAAGGGGATGGCTACCCTAAACATGTAACAATATCCAAAAAACTGATGCTCACAACGGCTTGAAAACACTGTCCGGATAGTGTTTTAACTGCTCAGATCGTATTGTTGTATTGCAAAAATGTTAGAGAGGTGCTACCAGATACCCTGTTGGGATCACAATATCCTACACACCAACACTTCAGAGGTAAGCTCTGTACAATGTACAGGGTGAGTTCCATGTTTACACACCACACCACATAAGTGAACGATGCATTGGTTTCTAAAGGAAACATGAGAAAAGTGAGTCAAAACATGCATGGCTGAGACAATTATGCCAGAAAGAGAATTAACTGTGATGTAACCATAAGCAGAGCACAGGCATACTAGATCCATTGCATTTTAATAATTTAGTAAAAATAACACATACAGTCAAAATTTAGCCTTTCAAGTGATGGCAAATATTTTTCTCTGCATGCTATAACATTCTTTACATAAACTGCAAGTTTTGTTTAAATACTCAAATTAAGTATCTAAGTTTAAGAGATATATGACTATTTCTTTTGATGTCACAAATAATTTCCCAGTAACAGTACCAAGAAGTGATTTTCAAATCCCTTTGCACCACACCTACTTCTGTTTTTCCTGGGCTATAATTTTTGTATAGTTTGTAGTTGTTCTGCTCCATGCCACACAGGTAATTTCTTCCCACGTTGTCTCTGTTACTCCATATATATTATTCATGTAAATCATATTTATTTTATCCTCTGTCATTTTGTAACCCTACCGCCGGGTCACACTTGGAAATGATCCTTGGCTCATGGTGCCTTTTCCGGTTATCAAATTTTAAATAAATAAATATATACAGGCTATTTTGGAAGAAAAATTGTGCATACATATGGAATGCAAACCGGCTGAAGAAATAAATAAATAAATGTTCAGTAGGTGCTCTGCTTGCCTCTGGGGTTGGAAGATCAGAAGGTCATGGGTACCTCGAGATCTTGGCCTTGTTCCCAAACTCGAGCCACTGATGTTGCAGGCAGCACCACTGCCGCGATACTGACAGGTCAGCTTCAAATGCTGTCCAATGTCTAAGGAATATGAAGTCCTCTCTCTTGCACTAATACTACCAGATCTAAGCATTTATTATTTGAATCCTGATCTTGTGTCTCTTGTCTCCATGGTGGTATGTAGTATCTCTGAAAAAATGGCTACAGATTTTCTCTTTAGTTTCCTTAACCAGATCCACAAAATCCTTCTTTATATTTCCCTAATTTTTACTACCTGAGTTGTCTGTTCCTTTGTATACTACTACCAGTGGTTGAGCTCCTAGGGGTTCTAGTAACATTGTCAATTCTCTCAGTTACATGCTTTATTTTGGCTCCTTTAAATCTTCAGAATCTGCTGGTCTCTGTGTCTCTATGTCACACCTGTCTGTAAACCTCTAAGACTAAATCACCCATAACCATTGTTTACCTCTGTCAAGCTGCATCTGATATTGTTGGTTTTCATGGGAGTGTGTGTGATATATTTCTTCATTTTCTGCCTTGATCAGTATATTTAAGCAATAAGGCATGACGGGACATTGGTGGTACTAGGTTTACCCCATGGTCAGGGGTGTAGTAAGAGGCATGAGGTGAAGCTGAGTGCCTTCAGCCACCTGACCATGGGGTAAACCTAGTACCACCAACATCCCAGGAGTGCCTTATTGCTTATATAAAATGGTCTCATAGGCAACTTTTAAAAAAATGAACACTCTAAAAGTTTTCAAAGCCACAAAAATATGATAAAATGTTGCTAAATAATGTAACATGGTCCCTCCATAGATGTTTTTCACCTGTCAGTCATCTGTCTTTCTTCACATTCAATACATTGTGTGATTGTTTACCATGGAATAGAATAATTCAAAGCTCTGCATTATTTCAGTAGTGGAATGCCCCCCCCCACACACACACACACACACAGAATGGTAACATGAAATACATGAATTTAAAATTCTTCAGAGTTCCACTGGCATACACTCACAGGCCTCCAGTAGAGCCAGAATCTCAGTTTTATCTGTTGCCAGGTAAGAAGCAGGTAGATCTCTGGCAAACTGGTAGGGATAGGAGGGTGATTTTTCATGGTCATCAAAGAAACAACAGCAATTGAAACTGAATAGTACTTTTTTTTTTTTTTACTTGTGTACTATATGTGTGTAGAAAGGGGCTCTTGAGTGAAATTAACATTAAATTATTTTCTTACTTTATTTAATTTAATGAACTTTTATTTTTGGGCCTAGTTGAAGTTTTTTTTATGTATGAGTAAAGGCTGCAGCCATGTTTGTGATGGAAATTAGAAAGCAAGTGGCTTATAAATTCTGTGAGTTGCCCTGGTTGGCAGGGACTTGCTTTTAACCATTTGTGGTGCTCTCTTACTGCCATGACTAGAGCCATGTCTCAGGACACAGGCATTTCCTTGCCCATTTTATATTGACTCTATTCTGTATGGGTAGTGGCAGATTTCCATTGCTGTTCTGTATAGTCATTTTGGTTAGCTTATGCCCTTTTTACTTCTTCCCATTTGGTTTCATCTTCATGCAATTTGGACTGGTTTACCTTCTCTCTGCTGTCAGTACCTGAATGTTGCAATATTCCGTTGCTTCCATATTCACAGCCAATGACTGAATTACCCTTGTAGGTGTTTGTATAGCTTACATTCACATTCTCCAATGTTTGCATAACTTTCACCTTCAATTCGTATTCTTTTAAAGTGATTTCTCTCATTTACCCGTTCAATGTTTTTACATTTTTTTCACAGGTGAAAAGCCCTTTCTATATTCTTCTGTGATTACCAAGGTGAACATCTGGCATCTTCTACAATGGTTTACATCATCCAGTGTTCCACTGGTGATTATGACACTGATCATATTATTGCCTTTCCCGATTTCCTCCCCTACTAGTGTCTCGCTTCATATGTGGCTCAGTTTAAAGCAGAACAGATAGCACAGTACCTTATCCTAGGAGAAAATTCTGTGCTGCCTGTAGAACAGCAGCCATGAATTGTGGGGGGGCAAACGCATCAGTCACATGTAGTAAACAAGTTAAAAATGGACACTGCAGCTGGCCTGTCAGTACAGCAGCAGCACTACTACTTGTATTGCCAGCAGCACAGGTTCAGAAATGAGGCTGGATCGTCAAGGGACAGCTGGAGGGAAGGATGATTAATCATCCCAAAGGACACTCTCCTTTTCTGAGGGGGGAGGATGCCATGTCCCGCTGCAGTACTGCCACCTACAGATCTGTGGGTGCATGGTCTGTGGGGAACATGGTGGGAGGGGCATGCCACATTGTGTATCGTGTAAGCATGCCAATGCACACATATGTCTGGGATGTAGTCCTAACGCTGGCATCCTTATGGGGAGGGTTAGAGCAGCAGCACAAGTGGGGAACCAAAAACAAAGAAACACCTTGGCTGGCAGGATGATCGCTGACCTCCACAGGCCCTGCACCACTGACTCAGGCTCCTCCTGAATCTGGATCTGTACTTGATGGGTCGAGGAACTCTCTGCCACCTTGCCATGAAGGGCAAGCTGTGGGGGACTGAGGGAGAGGTATGTCTTGAGGTACGTAGGGGTGACGGGGCTGTGGGGATTGACAGGGAGAATGGCCAGCCAGTTCGGGGCAGGAGGATAAAACTGAGAATAAAAAAGAAAGGACCACTGCTCATACTTTTACTTGCTTAAGAATCCAAAAATGCAAAAGTTTACTGGGAGCAAAACACAATGAAAATGGGTATAAGTATTGTGCAGAACCTAAGGTGAAGCCAGAAAAAAATGGCTAACATTTCACAATGGCCAACTCCAATACTTTCTCAAGGGCACACATGCTTTTTTTCGTTGTGTTGTACCAATAAACTTTTGTATTTGTTGAATCTTGAGCAAGTGATTTTTTGTGAGCATGAGAGGTGGTCCATTTTTAACTTGTTTACCAATGTGACTGGTACCCTTCCCCCTCCAATTGTTGGTTGTTTGCAAGTGGTCACACTAACATCTGGCCCCTTTCTCCCACACCACTTTCATATCATGTGCGGCTGAGTTCTATAAAGAACAGGAAATAAATTCATATTGCAACCCCTTATGGGACTTCTCCCTTTCCTGTCCAGAAAGGGGTATACAGATATCATGTAGTTCTTCCCCTCCCTTCCCTGGATGTCTAGTCATGTGGGGAAGAAATGATGCAACCTAGGATAATATAATGATACAGTGCTAGACAAAGACATGTCCCAGTGTAGCTAGACATATTTTGATATTTCACTAGAAATACTGTACCAGGTTATTTCAATTAGATTTCTTGTGCAATATCTGGATATAGTTAAAATTTACTGAGACATGTCTTTGGCAACTACTGCACTCAGACAGTAGGAATGGTGCTTCCTTTAGTGAACCACCTATTGCCTCCTACCGCTGGCCACCTAACCTGTGGAATCTCCTGGTTAAAAGCAGCCTACCTACTCCTAACAGTTCCTCCCTCCCAGGTACCAAACCTTGCAACAGGACTCGCTGCTACACCTGCAAATTTATTTCTAGAGTGACTGAGATTTGGGGGCCTACAGGTGTTTTTCACATCACCAAGGAGTTCTCATGCACCTCCACTAATGTGGTGTATTGTATTCTTTGCAGGAAGTGTACAGCTATTTACATCGGAGAAACTGGTAGGCATTTTGATGACCGTTTCAGGGAACATTACAGAGCAGTCAGGAATGGTGAAACTGCTAAACCTGTTGTATCCCACTTTATCTCCAGGGACCACAGTGTCAATGACCTTTCTGTCTGTGTCCTTCAGCAGGGCTTCTGGGATCCTGACCATAGAAAAAACATGGAAGACAAGCTGATCATCCGCCTTGGCTCCCAGCAGCCCTCTGGTTTAAATGATAGACTTATTTTCCACTAACATCTTTCAGCCATCCCCTTTTTTTTCCTAAAGTCTATTTGTTTTTGTACTCATTTAATTTATTTTTCATTTTCACCATAAGTCTCTATTTCTGTCTTCTTCCCACACATTTGTCACCTTTCAGCCTTCTTACTAGGCCCTGTTAATTAGTCCCCACCTGGGAACTTCCCCAGCTCTTTCACTCCCATTATGCTTTATCTTTCCCATCGTCACCTTTTTGTTTCACAGATTCTCTCTTAATCTTACCATTTATCACTTCTTCTCCCTAAGCCTCCCCTTTCTTCTTTCTCCACATATATATCTCTCTCTCATTTTACCTCTCCTCTACACTAACTTGTTTTTTTTCTCTTTTAGATATTTCCTGAAGAAGACCTAAGGTCGAAACGTAAATTTTTAACTCTATTTTCTATTTTCAGCGTGCATTTAATATAACCATTTTGTTTTGCTTTTAGACCACATGCTGATCCAGCGCCTTGTTTTTGTTTTTTTACAAGGAATGATGATGTCACATGGGAAGAAAGATATTGATATAACTGTGTAATAGTGTGAGAAAAAAAGTGAGATTTATTTATTTAATTTAAAACATAAGATTTATTTATTTAATTTAAAATATATTTTACCAGGTAAGTAAACAGAGCCCAGAAGGCTTATTTCTAGTTGTGACTTGGTTTGAGTGGGGGGGGGAGGGTATGTTATGGAGGAATAAGGGAGGCCAGTGGAGGGAAAACAGTGACGCCATGGTGAATGGAAAATAGTCATGTCATACTTGGAAGAAAACATAGAATTTGTCAGCAGATAAGGACTGCTTGGCCCACCTAGTTTGCCCATTTTTCTCAAGAGGACAGTGAAGTATTTGTGAAAGAAGAACTTATGCTTTCAGCAGGAGAAAAGAGATGGTGATGTCACTGGTGTTGGAAAATTAGTAGCAAGGTTATTGTAAAGTGCTGTAATAGAGGAGAAAAGAGCAATATAATGGGGAAGACAAAGTAATGTCAGAATTAATTGAGAGAAAGAGGGGAAGTGGTATGGGGAGAGGGATGTGAGAGGTGAAGAAGTGATGTACAAGATGGTAGAGTTACATCATAGGGAGGAAGGAGTGACATCATGAGGATAGTGGAGTGATAGGGCGTAAAGATATTAAAGTGAGAAGAGAGAATGTTTTTTGCCATACACACACACCCCCCTACCCCACCACTGCCCAAGGATATACCCTGTTACCTGGGATGTACCTTTCAGGTGATCGCCATTATGCAGACAGAAGGGATATTTTTTTTCTCCATCTGCTTCCCTCCTCCCCTTTGGTGTGAGACATCTTCTGTAGCCTCAACGATGCAGCATGCCCCTGTAAAAGAGTAAGCTCCCTGGCCCACCCGCAGGGGTCACTATGCCAACCCTTCCCATGCAAGGAAAGCTACCATCTAACAGCTGATTGCAGCCTGGCCTGGCCCCCAGTGGAATAGCCAGAGTCTGGTCCTTAACTCCATTTGTCTGCATAGTAGCATGATGCACTGCCACTGAGCCACTGGGGAAGCCACACGAGAGAATGTGTTAACCTGCGTTGGAGAAAGGGATATCAAAGTGAGAAAAAGTAGTCTAACCATGGAGGGGGAGGGACAGTGATAGCATAAAGGGGAATTAGATGTGACATCACTTTAAGCAGAGCACAACTAGACTGTAAGGTTTGCTGCCCCTCATCTACTAGAAACACCCACCTGTCAAGTCCATTGAGATTGGGACCACAAATGTTTTTCAACAATCTCTTCTGCCATCATTCAGTGAAGCTATTATATTGCTATTCAAGAAAAAAGATAAGGACCCACTGAACCCTGAATCATATCGACCAATCTCCCTAATTAATTCAGATCTAAAATATTGGCTATAATATTAGCTAATAGATTAAACAAGATTTTGCCAAACATCATACACCCAGATCAAAATGGCTTCATAAAGCAATGACAGTTAAGATCTAATATAAAACGTACTATAAACTTAGTTGATACATTTAAAACCTCAAATTTTTCTCTGTTATCTCTAAATGCAGAGAAAGCTATTGATAGATTAGATTGGGACTATATTAATCAGGTTTTTAAATCTTTTGGATTTGGTCCTAAGTTTAGAGCCTAGATAGACCTACTGGGCTCAATTTTCAAAGGGTGATGCAGGGCATGCATCAAGCCCTGTGTTAAATCCATTTTTTGGTGCAGTGGCAACAGTTTCCTCATTTTACAGCACCTTGCGCCAAAGATTTGGCACAAGCCCCATAAAAAGGTTCCCCCAAATGGCTCAAGTTAGACCAGGAAAAAGCTGGTCTAACTTGTGGCATTTGGCTCCTGGGATTGAAAATCTCAATCGCTGGCCAGAAGAATGCTGCAAGCCGTGTGTGCCAAATGATCAATGCACCAGGGGCTTGTGGCATTCTCAGGGCTCTGAAAATCAAGCCCATTATATTCAAACCCCTCAGCTAAAATTAGGACCAATAAAGATATCTCTGAATTATTTAAAATTACAAAAAGGAACTCATCAGGACTGCCCTCTGTCCCCTTTTATATTTGCTTTTGCAGTGAACCACTTGTCACTGTAATCGGGACTAATGAACAAATTAAGGACCTAACCTCAGTAATGTTGAGCATAAAATCAGTCTATATGCAAATGACAGACTCATTTTCACTGAAACTTTCAACATAAGTTTTCCAGAACTAAAAAGGTTATTGACCAGTTTTGGATTTATATCTGATTATAAAATACACTGGGAGAAAACAGAACTGATGGACTCCAAAACCCATACTGATACAATTCAACAAACACAACTTTATAATATAGAAAACCTTACCTAATTAAAATATTTAGATGTTTGTAACATTTCTGAGCTCAGATCTATGTCTGATTTAAATTTTTCTTCTTTAGTCTCTGAGGTCAAAAAACAGCTTGATCATTGGGAATCTCTACCTCTTACTTAGGGAGGCAGTATAGCGAGTGGTTTAAGGCTCTGAGCTGCAAATCTGGTGACATCCAGAAGACCAGACCTGGGTTTGAATCCCACAGTTTCCACTTGCATACTGTGTGACCCTGAGCAAGTCACTTAACTTCCCTGTGCTCCCAGGTCACTCCTGTAAAAAAGCTTTCAGCTTAGTGTGCTACTCCTGGTTAAACAACTAAAACAACTAAATAATTAAAAAAAATACTTTATTAGGGTGAGCCAATGTTATAAATGAAACAGGGTGTGGGTCTCAATAACTCCAGTGAAGCAGAGACCAGAGACAGAAATTCAGGTTGCGGTCTCAATAATATCTAGAGACCATTTATTGAAAAAAATTAAAGATAATGGATAACCAAATATTAAACATCAGACTATAAAGAAATCACTTTGGTAACAAAAGGTACAAAATAAATCCTAGCTCACCAAGAGCATTAATCAGAAAAAAACAACAACTTGTTTTCCCACATACAGTGGAATGCGCTTACTTCAGTTTTCTACCATCATCTATGTGCTTTCAGTATAGAGGGAGAGATAGGTCCATTCTCCCTCACCTCTCTGTTTCAAATGAACACTGAAACTCTTTAAATACTTTTTAGAACAGGAATAAATGGTCACCTGACTGGTTTGATCCTCCCCTTTTCTAAAGAATAACAAAATTCTACACCAATACAAAATGTTGGGGAATCAAACTCAGTCATTCCTTGCATTATAGGTTTTATAAAAGAATAGTCTTATAGTGTCACCAAGTCATGTCCATAAAAGACTATAATAAGGTTTACATACATAATAGCTCATTATCCAAAAATGTTCCACCCACAAGGTGGAGCCAGACTAAGCTTGTACCCTATAAATAAGCTCTATGTTGGGCCGCTGCCCTCCTAATATCAGACCTGTCTGCAAGCTTAACTCTGGGCTTTAGGTAAGGAGATAAAAACACACATTTGACTGAAAAATATAGTAGAAAATGTGTACTATGAATCTAAATGTTTATGTAGGGAGTAAGAGGGTTATGCTTCATTTAAACATTTTCTCTGTCATTTTCTCTGTCAGTTGAGGAGCTCTGCGGTTGTTTTGAGGCAGGGAGAAAGCCTCGCATTTGTCCTCCACTAACATGGACTTGGGGATGACAGCTCACCCGCCGACTCCTCTGCGTTTCCTATAGCCGGAATTTCCTATCCTGAGACTAAGCACGACTAAGAATTACTGTCACATGGTACACAATTCGGGATATACTATAATTCTCTCTTGTTCCCTATCCTGACAATACCTAGGAGGGCAGAGATCCCTTATAAGGGAGTGTGTTTTAATGTGAAAAGATTCGAGCGCAATGACGGTGCTCTGAGGACTTCCTTTCTCATTACGTGAGGAAGGAATGAATAAAACAAGAACAAAACAGGTGTTTTACCAACAGGGAGCTTAAGCTAAATAACAGCACAAGAGTTTAGACATCTGCATGAATTTTGAGTGCACAACTTTCGGCATTCTGCCGAATTATTTTCCACTGAGAAATAGTAACAGGCGCCTTAAAGCATTTAAAGCACAGACAGTATTTTACTCTATTTTTTATTTTACACTACCTCCTAAATAACATTCCAGGGGCAATGCTACCACATATCCCCACAGTTAAGCAGAAACCTGATCTAGGTTTCTAAGACAACCTACCTTAACCCATAAGGTGGAATGGAGTTCCAGCCTTCCCTCACCATGGAACTCCACCCCAGGGTCCCTTAAAAAAATATATAATATACGCCGAACAACATTACCCACATTACCCTGGGGTGTCTATTGTCCCAAAATCATCCTTAATATTCTAATGCCTGGACAGATAATCTGCATTTGCATGAGTGGCACCTGCCCTATGCTGTACAGTGAAATCAAATGATTGAAGTGCCAGATACCATCGCATTATCCTATTGTTTTTGTTTTTCATTTGAGACAAAAACCACAAAGGATTATGGTCTGTAATTAGAGTAAAGGGGGCACCCCAAAGATAAAAACGTAGGGATTCAATTGCCCATTTGGCTGCTAAACATTCTAGCTCTACTGTACTCTATTTTTGTTCTCTAGGATGTAATTTCCTCGATATGTAAACAACCGGATGCTCCTCACCATTAATTGTTTGACTCAGCACTACTACTAGGCCTGTGCCTGAGGCATCTGTATGTACAGTACCTCAAAGGGGTACTCAAAGTCGGGGCTTTTAAGGACTGGTGAAGAGCATAGAGCTGCTTTAATGGATATGAAGGCTTGCTCACATTCCTCAGACCATTTCACACTATTTCCACATTTCTTTTTCGTAAGGTCTGTCAGTGGTGTTGCTATTGTGGAAAAGTTGGGAATGAAGCGCCTGTAGTATCCGGCCAATCCTAGAAATGCTCTGACTTGCTTTTTTGTGGTTGGCTTAGGACTACAAGCTACTGCCTCTACTTTATCAACCTGGGGTCTAATAAGTCCATTACCCAGGAGGAATCCCAAATATTTTGTTTCATACATCACCAGGGCACATTTTGTTGGATTTATTGTCATCCCTGCTGTTTTGATTGTTTCAATAACAGCCTGAAGATGTGTCATATGGGACTCCCAGTCCTTTCTAAAAATAACCACATTGTCTAGATAGGCTGCGCAAAATGTTGTGTATGATGCCAAGATCTGGTCCATATAGTGCTGAAAGGTGGCAGGAGCCCCGTGTAGACCAAAAGACATTGTACAGAATTGGTAGAGTCCCTTGGGGGTACTAAAGGCATTTTTTTCTCTATCTGTCTTTGACATGGGGATTTGCCAATATCCTTTCATCAAATCTAAAGTTGATATATACTTAGCATTTCCTATCCTATCAATAATGTCATCAACCCGTGGTATGGGGTAGGTATTGAACTGGGCAACTTGATTAAGACCACTAAAGTCAAGGCACAGTCAAATGCCCCCCTCCTTTTTTGGCACCACCACCACTGGGGATCCCCATGCACTGTTGGAGGGTTCTAGAATACCAAGGGAGAGCAATTTCTTTACCTCATTCTGTACCTCATCCCTAACTCTTTCTGGGAGCCTATAGGGTCTCTTTCTTATTTGACCGGAATGGGTATGAATGTGATGTTTTACATCTTTGGCTTTGCCTGGTGTACTAGTAAATGTGCTGTCATATGACTGTATTAGTTTACGTATCTCACTCTGTTGTGCCTGACTTAAAGCAGGATTAATGAATATATCCTGAGGACCTTTTGAACTTTCTAGACGTCCATAGGTTAATTCGAAATCAGTTTCCTCAGTTTCAGGAAGTACCATCAGACTACTCTCTTCCTTTGGTCTGTCATACCACTTTTTTAGCAGGTCATATGATACTTATTTTTTCCAGGTCTAAAGTCAGGGGTGGCAATTTCATAATTCACCAGACCAGTTTGTCTCATAACCTGATATGGTCCTTGCCATTTCATTAATAACTTGTTATTGGAAGAGGGTAATAATAATAATACTTTTTACCCCGTCTGGAACTGTTTTTCTCCTTTTATCCCTTGATCATAAACTTGTTTCTGTGCCTGTTGAGCATGTACACTGTTCTCATGGGCCTTCTGTACATAATGAACTAACTTGTGTCGTAATAATTTCATATACTCAGCTATGCTAGTATGTTTCATTTCTTTTTTGCCTTCCCATAGTTCTTTCACCACATCCAGGGGTCCTCTTGGGTTTCTTCCATATAATAGGGAGAAAGGAGAATACCCTGTGGAGGCCTGTTGCACCTTCTGATAGGCAAATAATAAAAATAGTAAGAGTTTATCCCATTTAGTCCCTTCTTCCTGTACAAACTTCATTATCATTTGTTTGAGTGTTTGATTAAAATGTTCTACAAGTCCATCAGTTTGGAGATGGTAGGGGGAAGTTTGAACCGCTACAACTCCCAATAACCGATAGAGTTCTCTTAATAGAGAGGCATTAAAATTACTCCCTTGATCAGATAATATTTCTTTGGGGATCTCTACCCTGCTAAACACTTTAATTAGCTCTTCAGCTATTTTTTTGGTGGTGACTGTAAGTAGTGGAATAGCTTCAGTGTATTTTGTTGCATAATGTCATATTACCAATATGAAGCAATTCCCACTTGCACTCTTAATTAATGGACCCACAATGTCTATCACAATCCTTTCAAAGGGGGTATTTACCAAGGGTATGGGTATCATGGATACCATTTCCTTTCACCCACCTGGCTGACATGCTGGCATTCTTCACAACTTTGGCAGTAGTTGGCCACCTCGTTATGAATTCCTGGTCAATAAAATCTTTGTAGTAATCTACTGAGAATTCGGTCCCGCCCTGCATGTTCTGCCAAGGGGATGTCATGGGCTAAATGAATGAAATTATTTTTGTGCGTTACAGGGACTACCAACTGTTCCACCTACTCCCCTGTATCATCCTTTTTACATACCCTATATAATATTCCATTTTGGATAATCAATTTAGGGGTACCTGGCACGGATTCCTTCCCTATCTGCTGGAATAATGGTAGTAAAGAGGAATCCTTAATTTGCTCTTTAGAAACATCACAGCTTACAAAAATGGAAGATACAGGGTCAGCTAGTCCATTTTGTTCTTCTTTCCATTTGTTCTTTAACTTCCTTTTAGCATTCTTCATTTTTTTTTTTCCATACCAGGTTGCTTATACAAATCCTCCTGGAAAGGAAACACTTCTGCTAGTGGTTGTGACTGCTGATGTTGTGATCTAGTGGTGGCTGCAGTCATGGACCCCCTATTTTCCAGTAACTGTTTAAATTCAGGATAGTCATGACCAATTAATATATAGGTACTGGTAATTTAGGTACAAGACCTGCAGTTACCTCTGCACAATTCCCATCTACTGATATATCAGTTTTTACTGTAGGGTATCGGTGGCTGTCCCCATGTACACAGACCACATGCATGTCTGGCCCTGAGTGTAACTTCGTCCTGGTAGCTAAAATGTCAGGTCTAATCAATGTATTTTTGCAACCTGAATCTATCAATCCCATCACCTTCTGATTGCCCAGTTCTACAGTGGTCATAAAATATCCTGCATTCAATAACGCTAAATGGGTGCTATCTAAACATTTCTTAGTACAATATCTAGCTATATGACCTTTTCCTTGGCAATTCCTACACACAATATCTGTTGGAAAAGTCTTGATTCTAAAGTCACTGTTAATGTCCTTTTTAAAGTCAGAAGTACTAACTACATTAAGCCTTACCCCAGTTGTGGTTCGACCTGCTAGTCCCTCCTGGGACCGGGGATTCACTTTCCAATATGGCTGATGTGCAGTTAGAAAGTCTTCAGCCAAAGAGATAGCCATTTCTGCAGTCTCGGGCTTGTGTTCCTTCACCCATATTTGTACCTCATGGGGCAGGATCTGTAAAAATTGTTCCACCACAAATGTTTCCATGATGGCTGTGGTTGACTTTCCCTTCAGTTGGATCCATTTCCAGCATAGTTCTCTTAACTGAGTAAAAGTCTCTCATGGGTTATCTTGGGAATGGTATTTCAAAGTACGAAATCTTTTTCTGTAAGTCTCTGTGCTAATATCATATCGTTTTAAAATCTCCATTTTTACTAAATCATAATTATCAGCATTTCTAGTATCCATGTGGCTATATGCTAGCTGTGCTCGTCCAGTCAGATAGGGGGCTAGATGCACTACCTATTGGTTCTGGGGTCAGTTACAAGCTCGAGCCACTCATTCAAAAGTTGTTAAATAAGCCTCAATATCATCTGCATTAGTCATTTTCATTAATTTAATGTCGCTAGGGTTGGAGGCACTACCATCTTCACTAGCCCCTGTATTTGTCCCCATTTGTTGTAACAGTTTAACAGTTTCTGCCCACCTTATTTCCTGTTGTCTCAGGTCCCTCCATCTCTCTTGGGCTTCTTGATCATGTTGCTTCTCCATTTCCATCTGTCGGATAGCCAGCCAATGTACCAAACTTGCTAAATCCTCTGGTGGTTCTTCTCTAGGAGTTTTCTGGTACAACTCTTTCTCTGCCTCTTCCTCACTTTGTGATTCCTCTTTAGCCTTGGGCTCCTTCCTCCGATCAGCCAGTTCTAGGCCTGGATGTAAAGGATCTCTTGTGATGGCCGTCTGTGTTCTGGTTATCATCCCAGTCTTCTTCTCATCTGTTCTGGATGCCATCTCTGCACTCAAGTTATCAGGGTACCTGGTCAGGTGCCCAACTGGTCTCTTCCTCAATTCCTCAGACAACCAGTCAATCCCACTTTTGACACCACTTTGAAACAGGGTGTGGGTCTTGATAACTCCAGTGAAGCAGAGACCAGAGATAGAAATTCAGGTTGTGGTCTCAATAATATCTTGAGACCATTTATTGAAGAAAATTAAAGATAATGGATAACCAAATATTAAACTTTAGATTATAAAAAAATCACTTTGGTAACAAAAGGTACAAAATAAATCCTAGCTCACCAAGAGCATTAATCAGAAAAAAAAAACTTGTTTCCTCACGTAGAGTGGAAAGCGCTTACTTCAGTTTTCTACCATCATCTATGTGCTTTCAGTACAGAGGGAAAGATAGGTCCATTCTCCCCACCTCTCTGTTTCAAATGAGCACTGAAGCTCTTTAAATACTTTTTAGAACATGAATAAATGGTTACCTGACTGGTTTGATCCTCCCCTTTTCTAAAGAATAACAAAAGTCTACACTAATACAAAATGTTGGGGATTCAAACTCAGCCTTTCCTTGCATAATAGGTTTTATAAAAGAATAGTCTTATAGTATCACCAAGTCATGTCCATAAAGGACTATAATAAGGTTTACATACATAATAGCTCATTATCCAAAAATGTTCCACCCACAAGGCGGAGCCAGACTAAGCTTGTACACTATAAATAAGCTCTATGTTGGGCCACTGCCCTCCTAATATCAGACCTGTCTGCAAGCTTAACTCTGGGCTTTAGGTAAGGAGATAAAAACACACATTTGACTGAAAAATATAGTAGAAAATGTGTACTATGAATCTAAATGTTTATGTAGGGAGTAAGAGGGTTATGCTTCATTTAAACATTTTCTCTGTCAGTTGAGGAGCTCTGCAGTTGTTTTGAGGCAGGGAGAAATCCTCACATTTGTCCTCTACTAACATGGACTTGGGGAAGACAGCCCACCCACTGACTCCTTGGAGTTTCCTATAGCCGGAATTTCCTATCCTGAGACTAAGCGCAACCAAGAATTATGGTCGCATGGTACACAATTCGGGATGTAGTTTAATTCTCTCTCATTCCCTATCCTGACAAGACCTAGGAGGGCAGAGATCCCTTATAAGGGAATGTGTTTTAATGTGAAAAGATTTGAGCGCAATGACGGCACTCCTGAGGACTTCCTTTCTCATTACCAGAGGAAGGAATGAATAAAAAAAGAACAAGACAGGTGTTTTACCAATGGGGAGCTTAAGCTAAATAACAACACAGGAGTTTAGACATCTGCATGAATTTTGAGTGCATTGCTTTCGCCGTTCTGCCAAATTATTTTCCACTGAGAAATAATAACAGGGACCTTAAAGCATTTAAAGGGCAGACAGTTATTTTCCTCTATTTTTTATTTTACACTACAGTGAGCTGAAATGGAAGCAACTGATGTCTTGCCCCCAAACCTAAAAGGGGCTAAATATTACTATTTTATTAGATGCAGTCTCTCAGAGGGACAACTCCCTTTCTCTCCCCCCCCCAGGGATCTCGAGGCAAGAAAAGAAATACAGCGGGGAAAGCTATAGCAAGAAACTATGATAGGAGGCCACCCCATCATAATGTGAAAAGAAAAGAACAATAGAATGGAGAAAACTGCTGCAGCAGAACAGATTTATTTGAAAGAAGGGATTTGAGAAGAAGCAGGACAAGCCTTGAGATTCCTCCTAAATAACATTCCAGGGGCAATACTACCACAATAAATATGAATGTTCTCCCCAAACTTCTGTTTCTCTTTGAGACACTTCCAATTATGATAAATGACAGGTTTTTTGCAGACTTGGAAAGAATGATTAAAAAAGTTCTTATGGAAAGGAAAAAAGCCTAGTCTTAACCCTTAGGCTGCCAACATAATTAGAACATATAGGAATTTTGGACCGATATATATCAGTCCGTGGCCATGCACAGGTTAAAATGGAAAAGTTGTACATTCTGAAACAATATGAAGGCTTCTCTCTTCCAAATTCTAGATGATGCTATTTAGTGGCCAGTCTCGCACAATAGTAATGAGCCATAACCCTGACAAATTGAGGTAGCCTCCTGCCCTGATGAAAACATTCTACATGTGCTCTACACAGGCCCAGATAGAAAGAAAATTAGTACACCATGTCTTAATACCATTATGGTCTACAAAGCTTGGGGCAGTGTATTAAGGCTAAGAAACGTCTCACAAAAAATCTTGGTCCATTCACTTATTTACCTTAATGTTTTTTTTTCATCCCAACTATTTTTGGACCCTGCCTTCAAAACTTGGCATGTGAAAGGTATTGTGAAGATTAGAAATGTATTTAACAATAATGGCCTAATGGATTTCACTTTAGTAAAATGCACCTTTTTGCTACCAAACGTAGATTTCTTAAAATATCACTAAAGACAGGATTATATTGCTAAAAACATCTACATATCAGTCAGTCCTATTCACAATGGGTTGGAGGCTATTCTTACAAACCCAACTTAATCCAAACTTATTTCAAAAATCTACTTCTGTTTAGTACAAGGTTGTGGTGGGAATCTTTTCAACCTGAGATCCAAATGAAAAGAAAAATTAAACATTAAGCTATCTACTCAGGAATGGAAGCATATTATTGATTATTCAAGCTTAGGTATTTTATGTACAAAATTACAGCAAGCTTATTTTAATGTATTACATCACATCTATTTCACTCCGCATAGATTAAATAAAATGAGCAGTGAACTGTCTAAATTTTGCCCAAGGTGTACTACTGCAGTAGGTACTCTTGAACACATGTTGGTCACATGTCCCATCATCAATACTTTCTGGGACAAAGTACTTAAAACTTTGTCACTTAAAGTATAAGGAGCTAAAAAGGCAAAGCCCAAGAGCAACTCCTTTAGGATAAGGTGTAGTAATTCATATTTTCTTCAGTAGCAATATACCTGTCTTAAGTTTCTTCTAAAATGTCCTGTGTTTGTACTTATTATGACTGGTTCTGGAAGTCTGTTACATAAGTTTGCTGCATGTTGTATGTAAAAGTATTTTCTTTTATTTGTTCTAAAGCGACCAAGTTTAACCTGCAGAGGATGGCCCCTAATGACTAGTTCATCTTCTTTCTATTCAATATTTAATTCAGTCATTAGAACGTGGTAATTCATTATGTTGTGATAGAACAGCATATCACCCCTTTGCCTTCTCAGTTCTAAACTATATAGGCCTAGGTTTTTTAACCTCTCATTATATAGTAAGTCTTTCAGATTTATGATAGTTTTAGTAAATCTACGCTGGATCCTTTCCAGTTTATCAATCTCCTTCTAGTATATGGACTCCAAAACTGGCTACCATAATTTAACTGTGGCCTAACATAGGATAAGTAAAATGGCATTAATACTTCTGAAGTTGTACTTTTTATGTTTCTTTATAGTGTATGGTGGAATGCGATAGTGTATGGAAATCCATATACTACAAAAAGTTGTTCTGCTTCAGTAGTGACATCCTCACTAATGCAGAATGACTTTTCATGCTGCATTAATGAGGATGTCACAGTGCAACTGCCCCCACCAGCGCCGTTCATAGGACAGGGGGCAGTTGGCGACTCCTGCGCAAGAGCTGGCCAGCAGGCTGGAGAGACTGGGAGTGCAGGTCTCTGGTGGCAGATGCTGGCAAAAAAATCTATGTGATCCTATTTTGGGGCACCATACATTATATAGAACAGTGTATGGCCTCCCAAACAACTTGGCAACTCTCCCCCCTTGTGTTTTCTGTGATGGCAGAGGGACCTCTTGAGCTTCACTCTTGAGATTATCAGCCATCATAGAAAACACTTAGGTAAAGAATTGCCTTGTTGTGTATGGGAGGCCATACACCATCCTATATTTATCACCATTAGTGTTCTATTTGCCCGGGCCACTATGGTAGTACAATACTCTTTTAGTTCTAATTTATTATCAATCACAATACTCATGCCCTTCTCTAATGTTTTTTCTTGAATAACTTGGCTATTTAAGGTATATTTATCTAGTGGATTATGCCTCCTCATGTGCAAGATGCAGAATTTCTCAATGTTTAATTTTATTCTCCATGGTACCCCCCCTATTTTTGGGAAAAAAGGTGGAATGCATCATATTACGATGCAGTTCTGTACTTGGTAATAGTAATTTTTTTCAACATAGGATTGTATTGCTGGAACTAATGAACAGTTTCAAATGTATTCTCCTGAAGTGGAAAGATTTATCACCAGCAGAATATAATACATGGATGAATTTTATTTTTAAAATTCATAGAACCGAAAAAGTTCACTACATTCTTGAAAAAGAATCAGACAAGTACCATCATATTTGGACATAATTTAGTAAGGTTATTAAATTTAACAAGGTCTTAAATTTAACGCAATGAATTAAGCTTTAACTTTCCCATTCACTAATATCACCAATAGCTTAATCTGGTTCTATAAATCAGTTTGCATCTGTTCATATTTTCCCCTTCCTTTTTCCCCGGGTCACACCTGGAAATGAGCTGCAGCTCTGTGCGCCTCTCCGGGTTACCAACTTTAGAATAAATAAATAAGTAAATGTATCGGCATTATTTTGCCCAATTTTTTATGATGATCTGTGTTCCACTCAGTCCCTGTTATTATGTACTGAGTTTATCATGCATGTGAATTCATGCTTATGTGTATTTTAGAGGACTTGTTAATATGTGTAATACTCTGATAACTGGAGTTACTGTATTATTAATGAGCACTATGTGATTATATTGTAATTCATCTTGCTATTCCTTCTAATTAAAAAAAATGATTGGGACTGTGATGCATTAATAAGCTCACTGTGCATGCCTAGTGCTTTAGGGTATCAGTCTAGAAGCAGAGACACTAAAGGTATCAGGCTTGTTTTCTTTGTCTTTCAAGGTCTCTTATGAGGATGTGGATCAACTGAGAATACTGGCAACCTTGGACAAGACACGGATTCCCCACTTTATGTTGGATCAAGAGCGGTACCTGGAACAGCTGGATCATATCATTGCTGTGAATGGGCTGAGCGATGAGGAGTTAACCCAGCTCATACCGGAGTGATGAAGACAACAATGATGATCCTACCAGGGACCTACATTGTTGGACACTACCTTTTCAGTTGATAAAGTGCTTCATTTCTTAAACAGAGTGCACTGACTTCGAGGCCAGACAGTCCAGGATGTTTACTGTATGGACAATTATGCATGACATTTTAGCCTTTGCAAAGGTAATTGAAACTTGATGCCTCAAACATCTGCCGTACTCAGTAATGGGGGGAGGGTGATGGGGTGCAGTAATGCTGTGACATTACGGTGTAACACTGCAAGTTCTTAAGAAGTGTTTAAAAATAGATGGGTCTCCTTTCTGAGACTTTTAAAGGCTCCCTTTACAATCCCAATAAACAAAAATTTAGAAATTATGAGAAAAAAATAAAGTTAGGTTCCTACCACTGCCCAAGTCCAAGTTAACATGTATGTAAGTAGCTCAGAGACAGCCAGCTGGAAGCAGATGAAATTCTAGCACATCAGTTCAATCCACAATTTTTCAATGATTTAAAATTTGCAGTATTGCTTAGATTTTATTCATCTGCATTAATTTCACATGGGGATGTGATAAACCGGGACTTCTAAGTAGACAAAGCTTATTTCTTGCTAGGATCGGTATATTTGTATTACACTGTCTCACCCTTATTTGGCTCTGGAATATCTAGTTGGTGCCGTTGTGATCATTACAGAGCACTACAGCACAGCATGACTTGAAACCTGCAAACCAAATTAAAGGGTAACAGCTGTGGGGCCTTTGGTTGTCATGGGATAGTTCAACCTACCTTACTGGGAAGTGGAGAGTACCCAAGGGGAAACAGAGAGGGATTACTTGTCAGTTATGAAAGACTGCTTCCTGCTTTAATATATCAGGCTTGGGACAAGAGGGCTGCAGTTCTTGATGCAGTTTTGCTGATAAGTGAGGATAACATGGACACAGCAGTACGGGTTGGGGAGCCAGTGGGTAACAGTGACCATAATAGGATTGTTTATTTATTCAAAAATAAGACCAGGATGCTAAACTGTAAGAAAGCTGAGCGAAATGGTTCTGGCTAACTTGAAGACCACGCCACTGAGTGGGCATGCAATGTCAAGTGGGAAACCCTGAAGTAGAATATAATGGAGGCAGTGACTTGATACACCCTCATGGGTAAAAGGGAAAGAGGGATAAGTGGAGACCTTTGTGGTTATCCTAATAATGTCAGATAAAGTCAAGGGAGAAAAGGAACACATATAAGTGAAAGGGTTCAAGGGACAGAGTAAGGACAGTTGAGTACTGAGCATTACAGAAGGAATGTAGGGCTGTTATTGCAAAGGTCAAGGCTGTGCTGCAAGACAGGATTGTGTGGAGGAATAATAAACCTATTTGTCAATACACAGAGAGCCAAAGTCAAGTCACCGATAAGGTGGTGCCCTTTGAGGACGGGGATGAATCATTGACAAGGCAGGGGGAATGACAAAGGTGCTGAATATCTACAAGTCAATATTCAGCCAGCAAGTTGTGGAGAATAGCTGTCTGGGTGGAAATTATGGGAGCAGTGCAGGTTAAACAGCAGATAGTGTTAATCATGCCAAAATTAATAGTATTCACTAGAGGATGGGAATCTGGGAACATCACAGGGCATGGCTGGGCCCCTTGATGATATCATTCATAACTCCTTACAGGAAGGGCAGGAAGGGATAGTGCCATAGTACTGGGAAACAGCCATTGTCGTCTCCCTGTTCATGATGGGAGTGATGTTGAACCCAGGACACAACAGACCTCTGAGTCTTACCTCAGTGCTTGACAATGTGTTTGGGTCAATCATAAAGTGGAGAGTTTTGGCACATGGAAGAGAATAGTCTACTCTCTAGCATACACCATGGTTACAGTTTCACAAAAGTTAGAGTCTGCCAAACCAACATAATTGCTCCTTCGAAGAGGTAACTAGGGAAGTGGAGAGGCCATGTTGTTGACATACTATAGTTTACTGGACAGTAGCCTTTGGGTCTGTGTTATATAAAAAATTAATGGAGAAAGTAATGCATCATGGTGTCCACAAAGTGTATAGAAGTTAGATAGCAAATTTGCTGACAGATAAGAAGCTTTGAATGACAGTGGATGGTCATCATTAGGGATGTAAGTTTGTCATGGCAGTCATACATGTCATTGATTCCATGACATTTGTTCTTTATTCAGGACTTCCATGACTTTCATTAGTGTCATCAGAATGTAGCAATGATGACAGTGCCACAACATTTACTACTGTTTACTAATGATTTCATGAACAAACAGTGAGTCATTAAAACCTCATCCATGACAAACTTACATCCCTAGTCATCATTCAGAGTGGAGGCATGTTTTAAGTGGAGTACCCCAGGGGTGGGTGCTGAGTTTGTTACTATAAAAATGTATTAATGAAGTGGTGGAGGGGATCAGTTGCTGATGACTGAATTGGCAAGAAGAGAAGACACAGCAGTGGAGGTGGGGGGTGCACAACAGGTGATCTGCACACATTGGAAGTGCGAACAGAGAAATGGGGGCAGGGGGAAGTACAGATTAGGAGCATGGAATCAGGGTCACACACACACACACGGAGGGTAAGGAGCCAGTCAAAGGAGGTGATCCTCCCATCTGTACAAGACCTTTGTTAGGTCACACCTGGAGTACAGCATCCAGTTCTGCTTACCACAGTACAGACAGGAAACTGCAGAGCTCGAGTGGGTCCATGCTGATTAGTGACTTGGGGAAGGAACAGCTATGAGGAATGACTGAGCAAACTCTTATTAGTCTGCCAAAAGAAGAGAACTGAAGCCTAAGGGGCCATGATCACTGTGTTCTGAATACTAAAGGGAATGGAAAGCTTGGATTAAACACAGATATCTGAGCTGCTGAATGCAAGCAAAACTAGAGGACATGCACTCAAACTGAGTGTAAGGGGGCAGGATTGGGGCAATATTGGAAAGCAATACTTCATACAAAGGGTGGTTGATTAACATGTAGAATAGCCTACCCAATGAGCATGTGGAAGCTAGTACATTTTTCAGAGCAAGACTAGACAGATTCCTAAAGGAAGTTTTCACTGGGAGTTATACAATACGTGTCTGGGTAGCACTCCCACTGATAAGCTTGGAGGCATGTCCATACTCAGGTTGGGTACAGAGATGGACAAGATGAACTCTAAGTTCCTTCTATCATCATCACAATACCATGCTAGCATATATTTACAATGTATGTTGCTATATGCTCCTTGGATTTTGCTGAAGAAAACTGGGAAGAGAAACAATTGCCCCTGTGAAAAACTAACTGCAAATATGCAATTGTACTTGTATCACCATCAAACCACCATTTTGTGCTCAACTTTTCTCTTTCTCACTCTTTCTTTCTCATATTAATTCTTTCAGTAACATCAACTGGCGACACTGGGTATAATGTGGCAGTGCTCAGAGCTCTCCAAATGTAGTGTCCTGTCAATGTTGCCTAAGACTACTGTAGAGTTGCTGGGCATGATACAATACATATGGCAGCTCCACTATGGCAAAGCTCTGTTAGTACATGGTATCACTGTGGTAATGACAAAGCATGATGGGATACTGGTGAGCACTCCACTGTTACAGTGCCTGCCAGTGCCAGCTGTGAATCAAGGATGAGAGTCTGATCAGAACTACCTCTTAGGATTGCCCCATCAATGCTGGCTATTAATCCAGTAGTCACATAGTATAATGTGTCTGATGAGAGCCTTCCTCCCATGCTAGTGTTCTTCTAGTGTGGGCTATGACTTCAGTAGTGACAAAGTGTGATATAACACTGATGAGAACTTCCTTCATACCACTGCTCTGTAAATGCTGGATCTTTTCCAGTTGTTGCAGGATATGACACTTCCGAGAGCACTACAGGTGCTTGCTATGACTCTAAGCAGAATAGGGTCTATACTTAACCTTTCATAGAAAAAAAGAAAACACAGTAAGCTGGAAAAAGAGGCAGACATTGAGAACCTTCACTAATTAGTTTGAAAACAGATGATGATACTTGTGCCACCACAATATGAGTACTATGGTTTAGCTCTTTTTACAAAAATTGAAAAGATAAACAAGCATGTATACTTTTTCTTTTTTATGATGTGCCCCAACAGTTAATGGCTACCCCAAAGCAAGGTTGGTATCTGGAGCCTTCAACCCACAATGCCTTTCTCTTTCACTCTGTCTCTGTGTGGCTGATTTGGACATCAAAAAGTCACAGTGGAAGTCTCTGCCTACAGTATCTAATTAAAGTCCCATTTTGGGCTGTTTCAACAAGCCACAATGAGTGAAATAAAGGTTAAGAAAGTTAAAAACCTAAGATCATGAAGACCTGCACTTACTTTGAGTATAACAGGGCTTTGGGTAAGGTTTCCCAGGATCTGCAGATGACTCTGTTTGCCTCTAGGTCCCCCCAAAAAAATATTTTTTGTTCCTCTTGCCAGCATTGGTGGTGGATATGCCTGCCTGTCTGGCCCTCTTCACTGGGGACCATCATGGGGTTTTGTGCTGGGGAATTTATCCCTTAGTTTACCCCTTGTCCCAACCCCCCCATGAGGACACTGGCATGAAGGACTAACAGCCAGGCTGGCAACATGTTGACACATGTCTCAGACAAGCACCCAAGGATGTCCTCCCCCTCCCTACACTGCTGTCCTTTCACTGCCACCATACATCCACAAGTGGTAGTGTTGGAGCAGCATAACATCCCTCCCTCCCCCAGAAGAGGAGAGCATTCCCTGGGGTGCTCCATCCTCCTCCCTTCCCAACCAGTCCCCCCCAATGAACCAGGCTTATTCCTGAACCTAGATCACTGGCATCCTGAACGATAGCACTACCGCTGTGCCGATAGACTGGCTACCCCCTAGGTCTGTTTGTTGCTCATCCCTCCAGTTTCCATTTGGTTGCCCAAGTAACACCAGCCTTAAAAGAGTAGTACCTTTTTTTTTTTTTAGAGTGTTATGATTGAAAATGTGAAACTTGGAGCGTAGGTCTTCCTTTTCAGTTCTGTACCCTTGCACTAAAAGTATGCCAATAAGTCCCTCAGGGAGTGCTGTTACTCACTACCCTAGCTTTTGTGGATCCGGGAAAGAATGATGCTTTGAAAAGCGCAGACCTTGTTCCAAAACATATTGTCTTTTTGACGTATTTGTGCACTTTATTAATTTATCATGTGCTCCTCTTGTTTACAGAACTAAATAAAATAAAAGCTCTGAACATGAGTAGTTTCCTGACGTGCTTCTCCTTGCGATATTTATTTTACTTCATGTGAATGTTTTCTTTCACATAAACATACTCAGCATTGCTGTTGACTTTGTATAATGCAAATGAGGCCAAATGGCAGGTTTATGAAAAAGCATTAGTAATCCAGTTGAAAGAAAACAAACTATTTTACAAATGCAGTCCTCACATAGTCCCATCTGATTCCCATTTTGGAATGGCTGTGTGAGAAATATAGAATAATGTGTGGCTAGCAGTGTGTAAAAGGTTTTATTTACACACCCAAGATGTGTGTTCCCAACAAACCACAAGAGCAAATCTTGAATTGTTAAAATTGTTACTTTTTTTTTTACTTTTTTCCCATAATTGCTGGTTTCTGATTAAATAAATAGTTCTGGTGGCGTACAACAAAGGCACTATCCCCCACCATTTTCCTCAGACCAGTTCAGGTGGTCCATTTAGAAAAAAAACATCCAACAATCCAACTTGAATCATACTCCCTTGCCACTATCAATAGAGGTCCCTCTATACAAAAGTGGAAATAAGCAGCGAACTACTTGAAAAGTTATCTGGTTGATCCTGCCATTTCTGTCCATCTTTCTGTATTGCTCCATGTTGTCAATGGGGAAGGTAGCATATGGAAAATGTGATCCCCCACTGGGGTAGTGATACAGCTCCAAAGCTGTTATCTAAGCATAGAATCCAAGGGGCATTAGCATACTGAGTGCAGCAGTTACCTCAGTTTCAGCTATACCACTCAAGGGACAGACAGCTTAGATTGAGCTCTCTGTAATATTTTAAGTTTTTTCTATGTCTGGTTTGTTATTTTTCTGGAAAGAATTGTGTAACCATAAGGCAAGTTGGGGCACTCTGGCAACAGTGGCCCCTCTAAATTTAGAAATCTGTGCATGTTAAGCTGAGACTTTCAAATTGACTAACCTGCTAGCTAACTGTAATTACTAGTGCCTAAAGCCTTGTTTACACTGCCAACTTTGCAGCACATCAACCCATGCGCATGGGTTGATGTGCTTGAAAGTCGCCAGTGTAAACAATGTCAGGAGCATCTTAAGTGTCTGTGATCCGACTTTTTTGATCCGACTCAGTTGTAGGATCAGTAGCAGAGCTACAAAGGCTGTTATTCATCAGCCTGCAGTGAATTTACAGCCCCTCCTCGGAGTTACCTGCAGAGTTGTGAGGGCTTGCTGTGTAAATGTGGAAGCACCCAGTGCATCGGGAAGAGATCAGCACACATGCCACAGTGTTGCCGCCATGTAAACACGGCTTAAAATTCTTGAGTGGGGACCAGTTGCCATTACAGGTGGTGTATTTTCATTGTTCTGTTAAGGGTGTTTGTTTTTATGGCCCCCATATTCAAAGGTTATTGCAACACTAACAGAGTTAGTGCCAAGCTAACTGGGATTAGCACCAGTGCTGCAGGCAGGGTCATATTCAGAGGCCCCCAACACACTGTGATTACCTGACAGCACAATCCAGAAAAATATATCGCTGTGCCTATGTAAATGAGGGATCCCTCATGCATAATGGGTGCAGTGGTATATAGTCATATGTTTCAGCAGCACTTAACAGCCTCCAGTATGGAACTATTTGCCACCATCAAATTCCTGCCCTTAACAGGGTGCTATGACTTTGTCCCCCATCAAGAACTGAGTACAAGTGATTTTTGGCATCTAGTGGTGCCTCTCCCCCTGACTGCCCATGTTTGCAGTGTGCTTCCCATTCCCTGGCATCTAGTGGACCCCCTCCACTGATCACCCAAGCATCATAATAAATATATTTATCCCTGGTGTTTAGTGGACTCCCCTTCCCTGCTTACCACTGTATCATAATAGTATTACATATCCCACTCCATGGTAATGTAATGGACTCCTTCACCCCCGACCAAGAGACATGCCCCCACCCGCTGAGGACCCCAACCCCACACTCCTCCCTTACTCTGGTCATCACTCAACAATAAGACTCCAATTGACAGGCAGCCATCACAGCCCTCTGCTTATCTCCTTGGCTGGCCACCATCTGCAAGTCAATGATCACGATTGTGAGTACTATAGCAGTGCTTGCAATCATGCTCAGACTGTGAGATGACAGCTGGCCAAGGCAGTGAGTAGAGGATTATGCCGGTTGCCAATTGATTGGAATCTTATTAGTGAGTGGTGACTGAGGTGAGGGGAGTGTGGGTTAGAGGGGTTCTCAATGAGCATTGTCACTGGTCAGGATGGATGGGTGGGGGATCTGCTAGACTACCAGGGAATGGGATATATAATATTATGCCATCTTTCAGATGAGACGTTAAACTGAGGTCCCATCTGCCTGGATTGGTGGTAGTTCAGGTGGATGTTAAAGATCCCATGGCACTTATTGAAAACAGTAGGGGAATTTTTGGGGGGAAATAGGGAAATCAAAATTCAATAACTATCCAGTCAGTACTGTAACAATCAAAGAGTACCAGAATATTCTTGACATCAAAAAAACTCAGCATCCGTTGTTCCTTATAATAACATAAAATCGTCTTTCAGTGTGAGAACCACAATCACACTCTTCTTTTTTTTTTCCCCCTTCTTCTCACAAGAGATTAGTGCAGGCAAACCATAGTGCATCCATCTTTTTTTTTGAAAACTTTTTTTCATCGGTTTCATAAACTTGTCTTAAAGAAATCTGAAAATTTTTCCAAAATATATCTGCTGGTACATGAATTTTCTGTACTACCCATTTGCATCTGGATTGCCAGATAAAATATTTAAGAATACCAAAGATGACTTATAAAGTGTCTGATGAACAAGAGGCCCAACATGATGAATATATTGAAAAATTAAGTTCCATGTAGGTTAATGATGGAAGCCGTGGTAGTTTCCAAATACGAATTACTTCATCCCATAACATTTTTACATAGGAACATTCCAGGAAAAGATGCTCTTGTGTTTCTAGAATACCTTGGCACAAGGTTCTGGGACAAAATCTTTCCTCTCTGGATTTATGTTTGTTGTTATTTTTAACATTTAATCTTCCATGGATAGTCAACCTCAGTAGATCCCATGCAAAGTCAGGTATTCTTTTGTTCATTAACTGTGAAATTGCAGTATTTTGTTCTGCTACTAGACAATTCAGTAAAACCATGGCAGCTTGACAAATTGCCTGTATGAGTATCTCATATATTCTATGTTTAGAGGCCACCATGACCTGATTACATGGCACCTTCCATTTAATTAATTTCTGAAAAAAGAGGTTTCACATAATTTGGTATAATATGCACTCTAGAGAGTAATTTACTCTTCCCCTGCTGCCATGCATTTGTACAAATTTCCACCTGTTCAGATATTCTTTCCTGCCTGTTCTTAGTCTTCTGCCCCTGCCAGCTTGTTATATTGGCATATAGAAATAAACTATAATAGAATGCAATGGGATTTACCATCCCTATCCCACCCTCTTTAATTGGCCTATACGTAACCTCTCTTTTAATTGGGTTCAAAAGACTCCCCCAAAAAGCTCTAAAAAAATGCTATATAATCTAGTCTCTAATTGTATAGGAGTTGGAAATATAATGCTAATATACAGGAACATAGGTATTAATAATGATTTAATCAATAATATTCTTTTTCGTTTCGAAATTTGATGATTAGCCCAAGATTTAGACAAATTGTCTGCCATATCCATTTTTCTTTTCCAGTTTAAAAGTGAGAGATCTCCTGACCCAAATAGTATCCCTAGAATAGTGATAGGGTCCTGTGTTAAAGTTATCCCTGCATATTGATTTTAGGACAGTTCCAGGCCACCCAATTGTAATCCTATACTTTTATCAGCATTAATATGGGATCCTGAGGCCTCTGAATATTTATTTAACAAATGCATAATTTATTTTTCTTCAGTAGATGTTTTAAGAACCAGAGTAATATCATCAGCATATGCCATGACTGATATAGGGGCTGTATCCATGGTTAACCTAATACCCTCTATCTTATTACTCATCTGTATTGTGCATAATAATGGATCAATACAGAACACATAAAGCAGGGGGCTTAGGGGACACCCCTGTTTTACCCCTCAATAAATTTGTATTTTTTTCCCTGTCCACCCATTTACTTGTGGAATAACATGTGCTGATTTATAAAGCCCTTCAATCCATTTTATAAACTGTATCAGTAAACCAAAAAATTCTAAAGTTTTAAACAAATAGTTATGAGCCACTGAATCAAAAGCTTTTTGTTGGTCTAAACTTAGCAAAAATCCTTCCACCGTAGCCACTTGGGTTTTTTGAAAAAACTCTCTTAAAGTAATCAAATTATCTGCGATACTACGTTTTTCTATGGAACAAGTTTGGGCCATAGAAATTAAGGAACCAGAAACCTGACCTAGTCATCTGGCCAGGATTTTCCCTAAGATTTTAAAATCTGTATTCAAAATACAGATAGGTCTCCAATTCTGTAATAAATCTTTATCCCCTTTTTTGTAAAGAAAAATTAACTCAGCTAGCGATAGAGTATCTGAAATCTGCTTTGATTGTAATAATTCATTAAACAATTGAGTCAGTTCTGGTAATAATGAATTCAAAAAATGTTTATAAAATTCTGAAGTAAGGCCATCAACTCCTGGGGAAGTACCATTAGCCAAAGAAGAGATTACTGACCTTACTTCCGATTGTGAAACTGGGACTATCAAGGTTTGTATGTCCTGATTCGATAGTTTTGGAAATGGAATCTGTGATAAATATTCTTCTATATTCATCACTGTAGGAGGTGTTCCCATAGTATCAAAAATATATTTATGAATCGTATCCAGGATCCCTAACTTAGAATTGTGTATATTCCCTAGATTATCTTTTAGTTGTACCATTTTTTTATTTCCTATTCTCTTTTTATTATCCCTATAAGGGTCAAAGGTTTGTTTGTTTCTTTCTGTACCAAATCTCAACTCTTGTTATAAGGTTTTGGCTCTGTTATATTGAATTTGATACATTTCTTTTTTTATAATTTTTTTAAATCTGTTTTGTGTAGTCTATTTTCAATGTTTCTGTTTTAGAAATTAAAGAGTGAAGTTGCTTCCTAAGATTTAAATAATCTAAACATAGTTGTGTATTATGCTTCCCTGCCATTTGCTGAAAAAAGATTCTAAAGGTCATTTTGGTATCTACCCACCAATCTGCATAAGTGTCATATAAACAAAGAACAGATTGTCTAGCTACCCATAATTTCTCCCATTTTTTATTTATACTGTATATTCTTCCTTCAATAGAGCTGCATTTAATTTTCAAGGGGGGGGGGTTCCCACAAGGAGGACTATTACCCCAAGCAATAGTTATTTCAACTGCTCTGTGATCTGAAAAGGCCATATCCCATACATTCCCTTGAATTACCTCTAAAAAATTAGAAGTAAATATAATGTCAATCCTGGTTGAGTGGGACCCTCTAATATAAGTAAATCCCCTTTTCTTTTGTATGACTCTATATGAATCCTGTAAATTGGAGGTGGAAAGAATTCCAGTCAAAACATTACTATCACAAAAGATTTTGTTAGTTAAGAGCCCCCATCTTCTTTTGCTATACTGCAATTAAAATCGCCTCCCCAAATAAGTAACCTGGCTGTGTGTAGGTAAGGTTGAATTTTTTTGAATAAATCAATCCTATTTGTTTTACCTTGAGGTGCATATGTGTTTATTACCCTTATTCTGGTGTTTCCATATGAAATATCTAGAAGTAAAGCTCGACCAAAATGTATTTCTAACAGCCTAGTAACTTTTAAAACATAATTATTAAACAAAATCCCCAGTCCATCACATGAATCTAAACCTTGTGGCCAGAAAGACACACCCAGAGTCCATAATTTAGTGGCTTGTGCAATCTCATATAATGTTTTAATTCTGGTGTCCTGTAAATATATAATATCAGCTTTCTGATGTAAAAGACCTGTCAAAACAGTTAGTCTTCTTTTTGTATTTTCTATACTGTTAACATTCAGAGAAAAAATACGAAGAGTTGCCATGAAAAAAAGGGATGTGACTCAGAGCAACCAGAACAGTTTAAGATTGGGACCTTGTTGACCATTTTTTCCGTACAGTATCTGTAGAGCTATTATCATCTACCCCTGAGGGATGATCTTTTGTAAAAGAAGAAGAAATAGAGGAGGAATCTGAATCTACATCCTCCGAGTCTTCAGTAGCCAGAGCTTTATACTGATTTATTGAAGTCCATGTAGATGTGCCTTGGGAGGTTTTTATACCCCTTTCCCCCGAGATCTAACTGTATTGTCAGTCTTGACACGAGGCCGTTTTTTATATATTACAGTTTTAAATGGAGTTTCAACTTGAACTGGAAGGGGGGGGGGCATTGACCCTGGCATGACAGAAGGATTTGTTTCCATTTGTAATGTTACCAAATCAGTGCCAGCCATTTTCTCCATTTCCCATTCTGTAGAAACCTCTGTTCTGTCACTCTGAGATAACTGATCCTGAACTGTAGATTCAATACTTTGCTGTTGTTCATTAGCACAAGGTATTGGTATTTTTCCTTTTTCCTGATTATTAGCAATATCTGGGTTTGATACAGCCACACTATCGTTGTCCTTAGTAATCTCCATCTGTTTCTGGAGTTCCTGCATCCTATGTGTGGAGGCCACAGCACAAGCTTTTTTCTGCGCTTGAGTGATTAAGGCATCATGTGTGGATATATCCTCTCCATTGTGAGAGGCCCAAGGACATTTCACATAGGAGTGACCTTTTTCCTCACACAAATTGCATCTGAATGTATTTATACATGACACAGCAAGATGACCAAGTTCTGGGCAATGGGTACACTTTTGGGTATCACATGCATTACTGAGGTGTAACTGAGAACCACAACGATGACAAGATTTTGGCTGACCAGGATAAAAAAGTGACCCTCTATCCTTCCCCAGGAAAAAACAACCAGGAAGATGTACAATGCCTGTGTTCAGCATAAACAGTTTACATTTAACTCTCCATCCTCCTGTCCAAATCTGCTCCGAGTCAATAACCGGGACAGGTTGTTCCAAGACTTCACATAGTTTTTTAAGCCAATATAAGATATCTGATAGGTTTACTCCTTCATTTTTGAACATAATCGTGATGGTTCAAACTGCTGGTTTTGTAATGGGTATAGCCAAGAAAGGAGTCCAAACAGGAGAGTTCTTCATTTCGTTGTATTTGACCCAAAACCTGTCTAAAGCTTCCACAGTCTTAAAGCTAATATCATAGTTATGCTCATCCATATGTATAAGAGCAAATATCTCGGAAGCATAAAATTTAATTGAATTCTTTAGTAAAGAATGGCATACATACACTCTATCAGGCAGGGTATCTAGGCCCCCTTTTTGCAACAACCTAACAGCATTTCTACAAGGTGCAGGTTCTCCTTTATTTTTGAATAAGTCAGTCATTCAAAGTAAAGGTTTAAAAAGCTTTTGTTTATTTGGATCTTGCAGGTTGTGTACCCCAAGCCCTGCTGGTAAAGACTCCTCGTTTCTGATTTGTTTAAAACTAGAAGTACTAGGCTGCTGTGAATCCTTAACTGTGTCTGTACTAACAACTGCAGCAGGAAAATTTAATGCAGTAGTTGCTAAACATTTCGGTAGTAGATTTTTAGTTTTAGGGACATTGCAGGAGTCAGTCTGAGCTTGTACAGAATTCTCACTGTAGCCTTGATTTCCATCGTGAAATACAGCTTTTTTTGGAGACTGTAAAATTTTACCTGTAGGTGTGATTTCCACATCTTAGTAATGAGCCACAACAAGGATCCGCTGGATCAGGTCCCCAAGAACCATAATCTACAGGTATCCACCCTGTAGCTTGTAATGCATCCCCAGGGCTCCACACAGATCCTCTTTGAGGTAGTTGCACGCCTAGCGTCTTTCATGGTGCCTTCTCCTGTAAAGACAATCTTGTTTCACTCACCGGTGTTGAGATCGCTATTGATTCAGCAGATAATCCTGATGAACTGGGAGTGGCAGCTCCCTGCTGCAGCTGCACCACTCCGCCGTGCATTCCTACTGATGAAGGAACACTCTCGGCAGTGCTAACAGAGACAGAGTTCTCGAACCAATTTTGTGACAATTGCTCCGTGATGAGAAGGCGCTGCTCGTCGTCTTTCTCTTCAGCCATAGTCCCTCAAGGCAGCCTGTTCTACCCGATTGCTATCCCGATAAATCCACTACAGGTTCCTTCAAGTCACCAATCATTAAACCAGTTGCCTGTTCTGATAAATCCACATCCATAGGAGAAAAGGATATCTCCTGCAAATCTTCGGTCTCTAGACAAGCTGAGGTAAGGAAGGAGACCCGCTCCCCTGCCTCCCACACATCCGTGCACTCCGAGGTGCAGCGTGAAGCGGCCATCTTGACAGACAGCCAACACTTCCCCCACATCAGAGTAGGGGAATTTCCCGAGTGTCCTGGCCAAATTTCCCTCATTCACTAAAAAAAAAAAAAATACCACCAACAGCTTAATCTGGTTCAAGGTCAGTTGGCATTCATCTGTATTCCCCTCCCCCGGGTCGTGCCTGAAAATAGGCAGGATTTTTCTAGTGCACTTACCCGGTCAACAAAAATTAAAAAAAAAAAAAAGATAATAATAATACAGGTGCAATACATCCAATAGATACCAGGGATTTTCATATTTATTAAGACATAGGGGCAAACAGGGGAGGAGGTCCACAAGACACAAGGTATCTTTATCTATATTATGATACAGGGGCGAGTGGAGGAGGGGTCCACTAGACACCAAGGAATTAACTTGCAATGTAACACTTGTAACAGCTTAGAGGAATAAGGAGTGAACCTAGAGGATCGCAAGGGCAAGAGTAAAGAGGGAGGAGCTGGATGTCATTGTCCACCTGAGGACAAATGACCTGGCAGGGGACAAGGTAGAGTTAGGCAGAATATAGGAGGAGTTCAAGGAGCTGGGGATAGGCGCCTAAAACAGGTAGCAAGCTCTGTGTCCTTCTCAGAGGTACTGCCTTTCTAACACAAGGGGGAGGCTAGGACACTCTGCATCCAGACATTTAACTCATGGTTGAAGGAATGGTTTGGAGAGGAGGGGTTTGGCTTCATGGGGGACTGGGACCCCACTTTGAGCGATGTGGGCCTGTACAAAGGTGATGGCCTGCCTCCATCAAGGGAGGGGACCATGGTCGTTAGTGAAAGGTTTAAGTGCTTCACTAGCAAACATTTAAACTAGCCAAGGGGGTGGGGGATGAAGGAAGGATAGGAGACATAATATGGCCCCCTACAAGAGCACAGGAACTACAGGGAAACGTAAGAAGAGAATAGAACAACAGAGTTCTCTGGTCAGCACAAAGACAGAAAACTGGGGGGGGGGTCTAACAAGGAATGGAATCAGAAAAGGGAGAGGCATAAGACAGCAAAGCAGGGGAGGGGCTCCACATCCTGGAGGACCATGGATGCAAATGCCTGAAGTCTGGGTAACAAGATAGGTGACCTCGAGGCTACCATGGTGGAATCTGGCCTGGACATTGTGGCATCACGGAGACCTGGTATAATGAAAACCAGAACTGGGAAGTGGTCATACTGGGTTACAATCTATTCAGGAGGGACAGAGTAGTCAAGAAGGGGGGAGGAGTGACTCTTTATGTGAGGGAAAATATAAAGGCCACAAAAATTCAAGGGGAACTGGGAGGAGGAGAAATTCTGTGGGTTACACTAGAAAGGAGTAAGGGGACAGCCATCTGCACAGGGTTAATATGCAGACCACCAGCTCAGGGGGAGGAGGTAGCCAAGGAGATGATGTTAGCAATCTAAAGAATAGCACACAAGGGAGAGGTGTTGCTTGTCAGTGATTGCAGTCTACTGGATGTGGAGTGGAGCCTCCATGCAGAAGCAACAGCAAGGAGCAGGAACATCCAGGAATCCCTGCAGGGGACATTCCTTAAACAGCTGGTCATAGAACCCACATGGTAGATGGCATTACTGGACCTGGTGCTCACAAACGGGGACACAGTGACAGGGGTTACAGTAGGGGAACACATGGGGAGCAGTGATAATCGAACAGTATGGTTTGAAATGACGGAGTGGGAACCAAGCCACACAAAGACAAGATTCCTAGATTTTAGGAGGGCGGATTTCAGAAAGTTGGGAAAATGTTTAGAAGAAGCACTGGCTGGAGTGGGGGGGCAGAAGTGGGTAGAAGAACAGTGGGTGACAATCAAAACAGGGATTGCATTGGTGACACAACTCTGTAACAAACTGGTCAGCAAGAGGAAGAGGAAGAAGAGGCCACTATGGTTTTCTAAGGAGGTAGCAGAAAAGGTTAAAGCAAAAAAAAAAAAAAATAGCATGTAAGCAATAAAAAAAGACACAGGAGGAGGGGGATAGGGAGAGGTACCAGGAAAAACAAAGGGGGTGGGGAAGGCAGTTAGGGAAGCCAAGCCACAAACAGAAGACCGCATAGCAAATTCAGTGATAAGGGGGACAAAACCTTTTACAGGTACATCAGTGAAAAAAGGAAGGCAAGGGGAGGGATTGTGAAACTGAAAGGGGAGGATGGGGGTAGTGTAGAGGATGACCACTATTAAATCAGATATACTGAACAAATACTTCTGCTCAGTTGTTACAAAGGAAAGGGCAGGAAATAGGCCAGCAATAAGTGATAAGGGCAGGAAGGGCATGGAAATGGACACATGTCCCTTTCCACAGGAAAGGATCCTCAGGGAACTGGAGGCAATAAGAGTTGATAAGACTATGGGACCAGATGGCGTGTACCCCAGGATACTGAAAGAGCTAAGAGAAGAGTTGTCAGAACCTCTGACTACCCTGTTTAACCTGCTGTTGGAAACAGGGGAGGTACCCAAGGACTGGAGGAGAGCTGATGTGGTCCCTCTATACAAAAGTGGAAATAAGCAGGGAACTACAGACCAGTTAGCCTGAACTCAGGAGTGGGAAAGGTCATGGAAACACTACAAAAAGAAAGAATAGTGGAACACCTGGTTGTCAATGGGCTACAGGACTCAGCCAAGGCAGCATGACTTTATGGGAGGGAGGTCATGCCAGACTAACCTTATTGAGTTCTTCAACTGGATAACCAGGGAGGTGTATCAGGGAGGGGCAGTGGATGTGACCTACCTGGATTTCAGCAAGGCCTTTGACACTGTGCCTCACAGAAGGCTGTTAAACCAGCAGAGGAGCATGAGGATGGGCAATAAGCTAGTGAAATGGGTGGAGAATTGGCTGGACAAAGGACCCAGAGGGTGGGTGGTAAATGGCATTCACTCTGTAGAGGATAAAATGACCATTGGGGTACCACAGGGATCAGTGCTGGGTCCAGTCCTCTTCAATGTCTTTATCAGTGATATTGCAGAGGATCTGGAAGGAAAAGTTTGCATGTTCGCAGATGACACTAAGCTCTGCATCAGGGTGAACACACGAGGGGAGTGGATAGAATGAAGGGAGTTCTAAAGAAGCTTGAGGATTTGTCAAGGGGTTGGCAGCTAGGCTTCAATGAACAAAAGTGAAAGATAATACACATAGGGCATAAAAATACAAACATATCAATTGGGGGAGTGGGGAATAGCATACTCCAAGTAAAAAAGAGATCTGGGGGTGATCATCTCTGTTGACCTCAAGGTAGGTAGGTAGTGTGACAAGGCGGCAGGAAAGGTAAACAGGATACTAGCTGGGATACATAGGCAGGGGAATCACCAGCAGAGAAAGGGAGGTAATAATTCCACTATACAGGACATTAGTGAGGCCACACCTCGAATACCGTGTCCAGTTCTGTAGGCCTCATTTATGGGAGGCAGTTCAGATGAGGGCAACCAAAATGGTGCAGGGACTACATCGCAAGCCCTATGAGGATAGACTGATGGAATCAAATATGTACTCACTGGAGGAGAGGATGGACAAGGGGGATATGATTGAGACATGTAAGTACCTCACTAGGAATAATCAAATACAGGAGAATGCTATATTCCAAATAAAAAAATGCTCAAGTACGAGGGTGCACAAGATGAAACTGGAGGGAGGGAGGCTCAGAGGGAATATGAGGAAGTACTTATTCACAGAGAGGGTGGTGGACAAGTGGAATAGCCTGCCAAGCGGAGGTGGTGGGGGCAGAAACAATTATAGGTTTTAAACCTGCTTGAGATAGGCATAGAGGATTGCTGGTAGTCGGGGGAGGGTTTACAACCTAATGCCAGCAGTACATGATAGAGTGCAATTGTTAGTGTTAACAGGGCAGACTAGGTGGGCCGAAGGCCCTTCTATGCCAACAATTTCTGTTTCTATGTTTTTAACACTTGGGCACTAAAGGGTTGCTGCGTGCATGTAAATTAACACATAATTAACATGCAAAAGGACACTTTGCACACTGTATGCCCAATGGGCTTAGCTGTATGTTAGGGCAGAATATGGCCCACAGGAGACCTGACACTATCCTGTTTTGGGCATGCTATTTCTAATGGGCTCCCTGGGTCATACCCAGCCTTGGGCCATGGCAGCACAGCTAGTAGTCAGTTTGCACTGGCATGGCCCTATATTCAGACAGTTAGCATACTCCATTAGAGCTTGCTAAGTGTCGTGTGTAACTCAAGCCAGTCTGCATTTTAATACTGCACAGCACTACTGGCTTTCGGACACTGTCAAACAACTCTGCATATAGGGGCCTATATTTGTTATTGGTCTGTGCTTCTGTAAAAGTATTTTTCAGCCTGGTGCCTCAGGTAAGTAATCTTCTCTTCCCTTTTTGCCTGTGTAATTTTTATCAGTATAGGACCTGTCCCCTGACATCTGGTGTGCAGTTTCTTTGCTTGCCTTGCATTTTAGGGTGAGTAGTGCATTTTGTTTCCTGTAATTACCCTTTTTGTTTTTTATTAGTTTCGGGGTCTTGTGTGTTTGCAAGCTCGGATTTGCCCTGCTGGTTTTCTTTCTCTACGGCAATTAGGGAACCAGCATCTAGTACTGAGTCTCCCTGTTGTTTTTATTTTTAGAGCCTTTGCAATCAATTTTTTTCCTCATGTTGGCTTGATGTGCTTTTGAAGTCCTTTTTAGCTCTTCTGAGCGTTCTCTTCTTAACGCAGCTGTTAGTACCTTTTTTAGAGCCAGTCTCCCTTGTGGTCAGTAATCTGCCAGATTAGTCGATGCTGTTAGCATCTATCTGCACTGCTGTGAAACCATAGAGATTATGGTATCAACGAGTATGTGAGCCTACATTGGAGGCCATACCCAGGGCTGTGCATGTGTTATTCATCATGGAGTTGTGAGGTGTATGACTAAGTGTCTCATATCACACTCATGCATGTGACATCATTCTGCAGATGCTAGCCTTCTAGGATGGGCTGCAGCCTCACCAGGTGGGTGTACATCTCTATGCCCCTTGGAAGTAATATAGGCTGATATAACATGTGTAAGAAAAATCAAGTGATGTGATCGCTAAATCCCCAGTGCAGCCATGTCATTATGTGCCCTTAATTATATGCCTGCACTTTTTTCAAGGTACCATTAAAATATCACTACACTGCTGTACAGCAGGGTTGGACTGGGGTACAGAGGGCCCACCTGGAAAAAAGATACAAGGGCCCATCTGGAAAATCAATACAGGAGGGCCCAGGTTGACACACTCGTATCAATATTCCACTTCAATCTGATACACTAGCTCTGTGTTTGCATCTTACATTTATCAACAGTGTCCCAGATACCCCATTTAAATAGAAGAAAGAAGATAAATGCAAAAGTTTTCAGAGTTCAGAAGATAACCACTTACCCAACTGAGGGGGGCCCACCTGGAAATTTCCAGGTATCCAGGTGGGCCAGTCCAACCCTGCTGTACAGAGTGCAGAAGACTGCTGTACCAAGTGCATATGCTGCAGCAGCCCTCAGCATGCACACTGTGTCTGTTGGCTTCATATGACATCGTAAGTTAAAGTAAAAAAGTGTTTTGTTGGTGAACACATTTGTTCCACTGAGTGGTTGTAAGTAGGAAAAAAAATTAAATCGAAGATCCTACTGATTCTCTTGCCTATAGCAGCAGGGATCCCTTCCACAGATCGCACATCCTTTGGAACTTATGAAAGCTCCCACCCTGGTCCTGGGAACAGGAAGTGCTGGGGACATTGAGGGAGCCGTGCAGTCCTAGACAGGACCTTTTTTCTTTGATATATCTGTAAAAGGTTTTGTCCCCCCATACCACTGATTTTGCAATGCGCTTCTCCATTTTTTGTCTTGGCTTCCCTTACTGCCCTCCCTGCCTCCCTTTGTTTCTCCTGGTACCTCTCCCTGCCCCCTTCTGCCTGTGTCTTTTTGTACTGTTTGAATGCAATTTGTTTTACATTCACTTTCTCAGCTATCTCCTTTGAATACCATAATGGTCTCCTCTTCCTTTTTCCCTTGCTAACCTGTTTTATACAGAGTTGTGTCTCCTTAGTTATCCTGGATTTGAACATTGCCCACTGTTCCTCCACTCCTATATCTCTCCCTATTCCAGCTAATGCCTCTTCTAAGCTTTTCCCAATTTTCCAAAATCTGCCCTCCTAAAGTCAAGGATTCATGTTTTTGTGTGGCGGAATTCTGCCAGTGGGTTATCCCAAACCCTACTGATTGGTGATTGCCATTTACCAGGTGTTCTACTACTGTGACCCCTGTCACACTGTCCCTGTTTGTGAGCACCAGGTCAAGAATTGCCTTCTCCCGTGTAGGTTCAATGATCAGTTGGTTAAGGAAAGCTCCCTGTAGGGGTCCAGGATAAACCTGCTTCTGGTCATTGCTGCTGCAGGGAGGCTCCAGTCAATGTCCAGTAAATTGAGGTCACCAACTAGCACTACCTCCCCCTTGTGTGCCATCCTTTGTATAGCCAAAATCATCTCCCTAGCTATCTGCTCCCCTCGGTCCGGTGGTCTATATATTACCCCTTTGCAGATGGCTGGCCCTGATCTTCTTTCTAGTTTAACCCACAGTATCTTCCCATCTCCTTGTTCCCCTTGAATCTCTGTGGCTTTTATATTATCCTTCACATAAAGTGCTATTCCTTTCCCCTTCCTGCTGGTTCTGTCCCTCCTGAATAGATTGTAGCCTGGTACTGCCATTTCCCAGTTGTGGTTCTGTTTACACCAGGTCTCTGTGGTGGCCACAATGTCCAGTTGTGACGCCGCCATATCTGCCTCAAGGTCCTCCATCTTGTTTCTCAGACTCCAGGCATTAACACACATGACTCTCCAGGATGCGACTTCTCTCCCCTGTTTTGTTGACGAGTGCCTCCCACGTTCCTGGGCACCCTTCTTCCCTGGTCCTCTCTGTCCCTCACCCTTATGTTGAATATTTCCCTCTGCTGGTCTGTCTTCTTCCTGAGTACCCATGTAGAGCATGTGCTCATGGGGGGGGGAGATTTAAGTCTCCTAGCCTTCCTGGACCCCCCCCACTGGCCAGTTTAAATGCTTGCTGCTGAAGCATTCAAACTTCTCACTTAGGACTAAGGTCCCCTTCCAGGATGGATGTAGGCCGTCATCTTTATACAGGCTCACATCCCTTCAGGTGGGGCTCCAGTCTCCCATGAAGCCAAAAACGTCCTTCTCACACCATTCCTTCAACCATGATTTGAATTCCTGGATGTGGAGCCTCCCTCTTGCCTTGTACAGGTAGTTCCTCCCAGAATGAGACAGAGCATGCCATCTGCTTTAGCCACCTCCCCCAAAAAACTTCCTGAAGTCCCCCTGAATTCTGGCTATCTCTGCCTTGTCCCCTGCCAGGTCATTTTTCCCCAGGTGGACAATGACATCCAGATCCTCCCTCCCTACTACCACCCATGTGATCCTCTGGACCTATTTCCCTTCCCTCCATGCTGTGCCCCCTGGAAGGCACTTGACGTCTCTCTCCCCACTGCTCGTTGCCCCTAACTTCACTCCCTAGGCTATTGAGTCCCCCACCAGGAGAAGCTTCCTTTTCCTCTGGGTTCCTCTACCACCCTTCCCTGGAGCTCCACCTCGGAGGACCTGCCCATCCTCCTGGGTCTCAACTTTGGGTGCCATAGTGGTGCTTTTCTGCTCCTCCAAGACTGTGTAGGAGTTTCTTAGTTGTACCGGTTGGGGAATGTGTTTCAGACCCACCTCCCGCACTCTCTGTCTGAACCCACCGTAGTCCATCCCCTCTCCCTCCTGGGCATCCTTTGAGGTTGTGGTTGTGGTTGTGGACACTGAGGCCTCTGAGTAGGGGTGAAGGTCCCCTGAATCCTTGCCAGCTCAGCTCGGAGACAGGCAACCTCCTCCCTCAAGCCAGAGAGGTGCCTGCAGATGGGGCAGCACTGCATGATCCAGAATGTTTTCCTGTATGCTGTGGTCCCGCACCCACTACACTGCACCACTATCTGCATCTCCTCTGGCTGTATTAACTATGCCCCCTGCTACCAGAGACACCCACTGTACTTTCTGTGCCTCTTACTGTATTTTGGCTCCCTAAAGTGTTTTTTTTTCCTGTTGCTTTAATTCCTGGTCATTTGTACCTTGCCACTATGCCAGATTGCAATCTCAAACTTGACTTAGTTACTGTGATTTTTCTTATGCATGTTATAAGTGCAGTAAAACACTCTAGGAATGCATGATTATGGTCAATAATCACACTTCTTACTCGGGTGGTTAAAGGCATTCGGCACAAGTGCCTTATGCCTAATAACACCCTTGAGAGACGTGTGATTATTGACCCATAATCACATACCCTGTTGTGCTTTATTGTTTACCTATCTCATGTTGGCTATTGGCTCTGGCATGGTCTGTCACTCTGTTTTATGCCTCCAGATGGGGGCTTCCTTGTTGGGACATTGGTGGCATTCCTAAGGCTAGTAGATGTTGCTTTTCCTCAGGCAGGGTGGTTTTAGCTGTCAAGGGTGCCAGTCTGGATACAAAGTCTTATCCTTTGCCTTTCCCCATTATGTGGAGTGCCACTGACAGGGCAGTACATGTTAATGCCATTTTTTCAGTTTAAGTGGGAACAGACAAATGCAACTGAATTTGTGTAGTGGAAAGCCCACTGTGTCGAAGCTTACAACTTCACATCAGATGATAGATCCCTCACCATTTCCAGAGGGCAAGCCTTCTCATCTTTTTTATTTTGAGTGTCTGGTTCCCCTTTTTACATAAATACATAGACACTGTCAGCAGATAAGGGCCTATGGCCCACCCAGCCTGCCCATTTGAACTTCTAAGTTCCCATTACATTTTTCTAAAAGTTTGTTGCCCCTTACTCCTGACCTCCAGAATTCCCTTATGTCTATCCCATGCATTCTTAAATCCCGTGATTGTTTCAGCCCCCACAACTTCCTCTGGCAGGGTGTTCCACTTGTCCACCACCCTTTCTGTGAAAAAATTCTTCCTCATATTTCCTCTGAATCGTCCTCCCCTCCAACTTCATCCCATGCCCTCTAGTCCTGGACATCTTTTTCACCAGAAAATAGTGTACTCCTGCACCATGTTCCTCACTGTAAGGTACTTGTATGTCTCTATCATATCCCCGCTTTCCCGCCTCTCCTCCAGGGAGTACATATTCAAGTCCTTCAGCCTGTCCTCATAGGACTTGTGATGCAATCCCTGAACCATCTTTGTTGCCCTCCTTTGAACCTTCTCTACCCTGTCTATGTCCTTACATAGGTAAGGTCTCCAGAACTGTACACTGTACTCCAGGTGGGGCCTCACTAGTGTCTTGTATAGTGGAATTATGACCTCCCCTTTTCCTGCTGGTAATACCCCTACCTATGCATCCCATCATCCTATTTGCTTTACCTGCTTCCTTGTCACACTGTTTCCCTGCCTTGAGGTCATCAGAGATGATAACCCCAAGGTCCCTTTCCTGCTTGGTGCATGCTATATCCTCACCCCCCCCCAACTGATACGTTGTTCCACAGTTTTTGTGCCCCATACGCATTATCTTGCACTTCTTTGTGTTGAATTTCAGCTGCCAAACCCTTGACCATTCTTACATAGAAACAGAATTTGACAGCAGATAAGGACCGCTTGGCCCACCTAGTCTGCCCATTTCCCTACCTAACGGATAAGCTGCAGATCCTAGTTAACCAACAGCCTACTTCCTCCTACCCTCCCACTAGAATTGCCTTATGCCTGTCCCATGCATTCTTGAATTCCCCCCACTGTTTTTGACTCTATGACCTCCTCAGGAAGGCTGTTCCATGCATCTACAACCCTCTCTGTGAAGAAATACTTCCTCACATTATCTCTGAGCCGTTCCCCTCTATCTTCAAATCGTGCCCCCTTGTTCTTGCACATCTCTTTTTCTGAAAGATGCTACCCTCTTGGACTTTGTTGATTCCCTTGAGGTATTTGAAAATTTCTATCATGCCCCCCCTCTCCCTCCTTTCCTCAAGGCTATACATCTTAAGCTCCTTTAGTCTTTCTTCATATGTCTTCTGGTGCAGATCCTGCACCGTTTTGGTTGCCCTCCTCTGGACAGCCTCCACCCTGTCAATGTCTTTGCGGAGATGGAGTCTCCAGAACTGTACACAGTACTCCAGATCTGGCCTTACCAACTGTCTGTACAGAGGGCCAACATCTTCCTGTTTTCTACTAGTGATGCCCCTCCTTATGCATCCCAGTATACCCCAGCCCTCCTTACTGCCTTCTCACATTGCTGGCCCACCTTTAGGTCCTCTGATATGACTATCCCCAAGTCCCTTTCCATTTTTGTTGTTGTCAGTATCTCATCCCCCATTGTGTACTCTTCCCCTGGGTTTTTGTTTCCCAGGTGCATTACTTTGCATTTCTTTGTGTTGAATCTAAGCTGCCATACTTTTGACCATTCCTCCAACCTTGCCAAATCCCTTTTCATCCTTTCCACCCCACCTTGCGTATCAACCCTGTTGCACATCTTTGTGTCATCTGCAAAGAGACATACTTTCCCTTCCAGTCTCTCTGCAATGTCACTTATAAAGACATTAAAAAGAACCGGCCCCAGTACTGAATCCTGCAGTACCCCACTAGTAACCCTCCTTTCTTCACTGTGGACTCCATTTACTACTACCCGCTGTGTCCTGTTGTCCAGCCAGTGTTTTACCCAGGCTACCACCCTGGGACCCACTCCCAGGCTGGCTAATTTGTTTATTAATCTTTTGTGCGGGACTGTGTCAAATGTCTTGCTAAAGTCTAGGTAGGCCATGTCCACAGCCCCTCCCTGGTCTACTACTTTGGTCACCCAGTCAAAGAAATCAATTAGATTTGTTTGACATGACCTTCCTGCTGTGAATCCATGCTGCCTTGGGTCCTGTGCCCCACTGGCCTCTAGGTACTCAACATTTCTTTCCTTCAGAAGTGGTTTCATAATTTTCCCTACCACTGAGGTCAAACTGACAGGTCTGTAGTTTCCTGCCTCTGTCTTGCTCCCACTTTTGTGAAGGGGAATCACATCCACCCTTCTCCAGTCCTCAGGTACCACACCATCCTCCCATGATTTATTAAAAAAGGTAGTCAGTGGTGTTACTAGTTCTTCTAGAATTCTGGGTTGAATTCCATTAGGCCCCATAGTTTTATCCACCTTCAGTTTTAAGAGTTCTTTCAGAACCCTTTCTTCTGTGAAAGGACTAATATCAACCCCCCTATCCAGAGTGCTTCTATTGACTGGATTAGGTATCTCCCCCAAGCTTCTACAGGCCCCTCCTCATTCTGTTTACACCCTCTAGTGTGTATGCTCTATTGCAGAGCTTCGTGTCATCAGTGAACAGGGAAATTCTGCCTTCTAGGTCCTGCACAGTGTCACTGATGAAGACGACTAGGGTTGAGAGGTATATTTGCGAAGCTCCCTCATGGTGTAGTTCAGTATGTATCACATTTGTCCTTGTACAAAAAGTGTTCTGCTTCAGGTATTTTAGTGGCAACAGGGCTTATCATAGACCAGTGGCATGCAAAAACTGTATGACCTATTGTAGTACTACAAGGCTTATCATTCTTGGGGGGGGAGGGGTTCTTATAGCTATAGCTATGTAACCCAATCTAATATGTCTATTTCAGTTCCTCCCAGCTGGACCTTGATAGGGAGAGAGCCTGTGGCACCATCTGTCAGTGGTAAATCTGAATTACACAACATCCATGTTATTTTTTCTTACAGGAGATATTACAAACCGAAGATTTGCTGGCCTCAACAGTGAAAACAGCTGAACCCAAACAGATCTCTCAGATCAGGGCGGGCCCCCTAGAGGCACATCCAGGTGCACCAGAGCAGAACAACCCTACCCACCAAGTTTGCAGGCAATTACTGACCTTAACAACATGACAGGTCAAGAGGAGGATGAGGAGGGTTTGAGGAGAATCTGGACCCGATGGAGAAAAATCTTTTAAATAAAGATGAATGTCCCTCTGAGGGGGAGGGAAGGAGGATGGAACCCACAAGTGATGAGTCTCACCCACCACTTGTTTGATCCAAACTTGCTTACCTGTCATAGGTAAAGGAGGCCTAGGTCATATTGAAATTTTAGAATCCCATGTGGTCAGATCAAAGTTTTTTACAACCTCTTATTTCTGTAATCAAATTATAGATCAGGGATGGGCAGAGGTGGACAAGCAAACCTGCTGTCCCAGCCCAGAGTTCAACAATCCTTGCTAAGAAGTGGGAATCTCCTCTGGTCACAGACGAAGCTGTGGACTATGTCATGAGCATACCCTTCAAATTTCTGGAAGATGTGGTGGCCCTGTAGGGTGCTCATGACAACTCAGTGAGTGGAGCATGTAGAAAAGCCTGTATATTGAATGGCACTTGTCTGTAGAAAACCTACGCATCCCTTCTTACCCCCAGAGCCATATTTCCCTGGATCCCTGCCTTTGGTGGAGCCAAACCACAGGAGTCAGAAGAAGCAAATATTTTGCAGATCAAGTCATGTTTTTTTCTTATCTGGGAGCTGCAACTGTAGGCTTTCTCTATGGTGCTGGCTTTCTGAGTGATGTCGTGGCACCTCAGAGCCACAGATTAGGCATTCAAGATGAAAATATACAATACGCCTGTTGCTGGGTTTTGGTTTTTATCTTTATCCTGGAACTGAATGGGAGCGAAGGACATCCAAGGTAAGCAACGGCAGTTGTCTAAGCAGCAGCAGAATTGTAACTAAATCCCAAGGAGGTCGATATTTGACCACTCCAGACAGTCTTCTCGGTGAGGGTACACGGGGCTTCTCTGCCCTACATGCCGTGGGAAGGTCAGTGGAATTGTTTACCAGAAACAAACCCTGACAGTGTCAAATGTGTGGGCACTGGAAAATCTGTTTTATGGGATAGGCTATAACTATTTTCATTCCATGGTAGCAACAGTTTTCTTCTTTTTTCTAGGCCCTCTGCACCAGGTGAAAAGCAGGTTGCAGGCCAGACTGTTATCCATGTGATCCAGCTATAGATTCTTCCATGGGAAGGGGAGGTGTTGAGGTTCCACTCCATTCACTTGGTTTTAATCCCTGACTGAACTGGGGGCATAGGCAGAACCGGACTACGGATTTGATGAGTGGATTGTTGAATGTTCACATTGACAGTGGAGACCCAGCACTTCTATCTTTTTATATTGTTCAGCAGGGTACTATCAGGGCATTCATTGAGTGGAAGGGCTTTTGGCACCAAATTCCAGTTTACAGATCATTCCTGACATACTCGACCTTCTCAGTCTAGGAATCTCATCCTGTGCTGAGCACTCCTTTCAGTTCTGGGACCATGCCAGGAATGCATTGAGAGTCCTGGTTATGCAGGTGACACAATGGAGGCAGGAGGGACATCAAGTATGCCCTGTCTGCTTTTCCCCCTCATCAGGGCAACAGCTGAGTGCAGAGATGTCTGCACTAAGGACTCTAGAAGTCCTGGAGTTACTCAGCTGCATACTTTGCCAGAAAAGGGAGTTCAGTTGTTGCAGAGGCTGGAGATCCTGCAAGTGATGTTCCAGACAGGTAAGCAGAAATCGATCTTATATGGAGCCAGGACAAAGGGCTTAGTATAGGACATTTGGAGGTTGAGATATGAGGTGGCCATTTCTGCTCACAACTTGTAAGTTCAGGTTCAGGCACCAGCAGCAATGGAGGCCTCTCCAAGTCAGGCACCAGTGCCATTCTCCAGGCCATTGTTACAATAGATTGTGCAGTTGGAGAGCCCAAGAGCCCCTTAAGATGTCTCTTCTTGGGGACTTCCGGCTTGGCCGTGACCAAGAAAGCTGTGTGGGTCTACTACTCTTCACCTTGGGCTTACACTCTTTAAACTGTTATTTTTTTTAATAATGTTTTTCTGGAAAAACTCCAGAATTCATTAAGGCCTACCCATTCCCTGGTTAATTTCTGTGCTTCAGCAGGAAGCAGGTGCACCTCTTGCAGAAAAGCAATGTCACAACACTCCTTTTTAAAGTGTATCGGTACAGTCCTTTGACAAATATAACAAACATTCACAGAACAGTAGTTGAAACGCAATCTGTATACAGCTAAGCATATAACAGAGTACCAAACAAAACCTCAAGTTGCTCGTGTTTTGTTTGGTACTCTGTTATACTGTATGCTTAGTTGTATACAGGTTTCATTTCAACTACTGTTCGCGAATGTTTGTTATATTTGTCAAAGGACTGTACCAACACATACTACCTTATGAACACAACAGTGCTAAGGGGGTTCCTATTGTTCACATACAGAGTCATGCATGCTACTCTGTCCTGCCCAGTTATTGACAGAATCTGTGAATCTCCATGATTGCCCCATCATCTGGGCCCCTTTTATTGGGAAATGCTCTTCAGTTGCCACCATACTTTACCAGTCTAACCAAGCTCACAGAGACTGGGGATAAGGAAATGCCCACCCTGGGAACACTGTGATTCACACACTATCTCATGTACTACAATGCTCAGGGTTCCATGGCCACTATATTTAAACCCTGTCACTTCATCACTTGAAATGTCCAGGGGCTGAACTCACTGATTAAAAGGAAGCATGTGCTCTCACACATCAAAAAGGATTGTTGCGACACTGCATTTCTGTAAGAGAAGCACCTGCTTCCTGCCAAAATATAGAAATTTACCAGGGAATGGGTAAGGACTAGTGGCTGGCAGTTTAGATCTCACCAAATCTAGAGGTGTGGTCATTCTATTGCATAAAACCTACATTCCTAATTTCTTGCCACTGCACACTACAAGGAGGGGAGATGAGTTCTAGTTAGGACTATCATTAATTCTCAACCCGTCCTGCTAGCAAATATATATAGGGCCCCAATGTGGAATCTGCCGATTTCTTTCCTGAAGTTGTGCAGGACATCTCTTGTGTGCTAATACTGGAGGTCGTTTACTGCTGGGGGGTGACTTCGGTGAAGGCTGGGGCCCTGTGGTAGATAAACTGAGGGGTCAAGTCATGACTACAATGAAGGCCCGTGCAGCCCTTGAAAGTCATGGCAACAGAGTATAGGTTGCTGGACCCATGGAGAGAATGTCTGGTGAGATTTTACCTTTCACCTATCAAAGAGTCAGATGCAGGAGGTGCTTCACACCTCCATGGGCCTGATCATGATTTTAGACCATGTCTGTGTTCACCTGACACTTGACATTATTCCACCTCCCCCCCCCCATCCCCAGCTCAGTGGCAGCTAAGTCTACACCTGCTCTCCCTTCAGGAGTTTAGACTCTTGCTTGCTCAGGAGATAGCCGCCTTTTTGGAGACTAATGTGATGCTGAATGTATCCAGTGCTGTAGTCTGGGATGCTTTCAAGGCATACTTGTGGGATAAATTTCTCTGTTTTACTGCACATAGGAAAAAGCTGGGAGCCCAAGAGCTAGTTGAATCCGAAAAAGCCCTTACAGACAAAGAACAGAGCTACAATGCATTAGACCACCACTCTTTGCAGATCCACTGGGATATACTGCAGCTTAATATGGCATAAATACCCTCACATCCCTGGCAGCATCTACAGTACTCCCGAAGACATCCCATAAATGGTTGGAGTCTAGGGAGAAAGTGGGGCATCTGCTAACATACGGTACAAGAACACAACAGACCATGAAACACATTGAGACTATCAGGCTCCCCTCTGGGGCAGCTACTGCAGACCCAAAAGAAATTAATCAGGTTTTTCAAATGCTCTAAGTAGATCTCTATAGCTCCAAATTAATGGTGATGGCCCCTGGCATGGCAGATTTCCCTGCAAGAGGTACAACTGTCGGCACTGTCTGAGGTAAAAATAAAGGAGCTAGATACACCCATTATGCCTTAGGAACTTAAACGGGTGGTTACAATGCTCCCAACTAGGAAGACTCTTAGGGCCTGGTTTTACAAGGCCTTTCTCGCTGAGGTGGAGCAGTACTTCTTTGCCATTATCTGGGACACTCACAAAACAGGGGCGCTTCCCCATACTATGTTGGAGACGTTGATCATGATCACCCTGATATCCAAGCAGGGAAAGGACCCACAGGTTGTAATGAAGTACAGACCAACTTCTCTTCTCATTGTTGATGTTAAGATCTTGGCCAAAAACTTAGCACTCTAACTACAAAAGGTGATCTCACATCTGAGTCAATCAACAAATGGGATTTGTGAATGGTTGGCTAGCGATGGACAACTTACGAGCAGCCATGAATGATATATCGACAGCCTCCCACTCCAAAGCTCTATCACTACTAGTGAGTGTAGTCACTGAAAGAGCTTTTGGTTGAGAGGGGCTACCTGAATAAAGCAATGCAAACCATGGGCATTGGGCACAACTACACAAGACTGGGTGTGTCTGCTCTACACCAATCCCTCAGCTTGCATACAAACCACCTTGCTGATCTTGTCTCCCATTTCTCTCCACAGGTGCACTAGGCATGGGAGTCCACTGCCCCCCTCCTTTTTCTCATTGCTGTGAAGCCCCTACAGAGGAAACTCTGCAGTCAGCAACTATCGCTGCCATTTCCTGAGGATTCTCACAGCTCACAAACCTAGCATATGCTGATGCACTCCTAGTAGCATTAACTGACCCACAATCCTCACTACTGGCCTTGCTGGATGTACATAAAATTCATACTGTTCAGTATTCACAAAAGAAGGGGAGGGTCAGGGTCCACAGCTAGGCAGCACATACATGAGGAGGGGGGGAAGTGAACACAAATCCATTCACAGAAGAGAGAATCCCAGAGGAACTAACTAAACTGAGGGAGGACAAGACAATGGGACTGGATGGCATACATCCCTGGATATACAAAGAAGTATGGATGGAGCTGACAGTGCCACTAGCAGCCTTGTTCAGTGAGTCCCTTGATACTGGGGTAGTTCCAGAGGACTAGAGGAGGGCACATGTAGTCTCTCTACACAAGATTAGAGGCAGAGAGGAGCCAGGAGACTATAAACTGGTCAGCCTCACCTCAGTGGTGGGGAAGATTATGGAGGGACTGCTCAAAGAGAGGATAGTGGGTCACCTAGAGGCCAATGGAGCCCAATATCCCTGGCAGCATGAATTTACAGCAAGAAGGTCCAGTCAAACAAATCTAATAGATTTTTTTGACTGGATAACCAAGGTGGTGGACTGGTGGGGGGGGGGAGGCGGTAGATGTCGCCTACCATGACTTCAGCAAAGCCTTTGACACTGTACCACATAGAAGACTGGTGAACAAGTTGACCAGCCCAGGGGTGGGCCAAAAAGAAGGTGAACTGCGTTAGGAACTGGCCATGGGATAGGAAGCAGAGGGTGGTGGTATATGGGATCCAATCAGAGGAAAGAGAAGTGACCAGTGGGGTACCGCAGGATTCAGTCCTGGGGCCAGTTCTTTTTAATGTCTTCATTAGAGACATAGCAGAGGGGCTGGAAGAAAAGGTTCTGTCTATTTGCAGATGACACCAACATCTGCAATAGGGTAGACACTCCAGATGGGGTGAAAAGAATGAGGAGGGACCTGGTAAAACTGGAGAAGTGGTCTTAACTGTGTCAACAGAGGTTCAATGCGAAAAAGTTCAAAGTTATGCATCTGGGGCATAAAAACTCTGCTGTGAGCTACAGAATGGGGAAGGGGGGGAGACTGCTGTCAGTCACCAGGGAGGAAAGGGACCCTCGCATCATCATCTCAGATGACCTGAAAATGACCAAACAATGTACAAAGGCGATAGGGAGAGCCAGTTCTATGATGGGGTGCCTACTGGGTCATAATGTCGCATGCTTAATAGCGTACGACATTATGGCTAAACTGGTGCAGTGTAGTATGCAAGCGCTAATGGTGCAATACTCCGTATACTGCTGTACGCGGTATTGCACCATTAGCGCTTTCCCAGGCAGAGGATAAGACCTCTGCTGGGAGTCGGTTCCATCGAGCAGCTGCCGTGGCTTACAGGACTGAGCCACAGCAGCAGGAACCCAGGCACTGCGTCTGAAACTGTGTTCGATTCGGTCCCAGGAACTTTTATTTATTTTTGACTTGTGCACTCCCGAGTTGAACTCCCCGGAGTTGAGAATCTTTAGTGGGGGTTGGAGGTGCAGCCCCCGTAACTGGGGGGTGGGGGGCAGAGTCCCACCTTAGAAAAGACTTTGCCTCATGGCAGAAATCATGCTGTGATGGCGGCATGATTTTGCCATCTTGACACTAATATGTTTAATGACATTATGACCCTGTGCCGTTGGGGTGCATAGGTAGGGGTATCACGAGCAGGAGAAAGGAGCTGGTGATACCACTGCACAAGACACTAGTGAGGCCTCACCTGGAATACTGTGTGCAATACTGGAGGACACGTCTTCAAAAGGATATAGACAGGGTGGAGGCAGTTCAGAGAAGGGCAACTAAGATGGTGCAGGGGTTGCACAAGAAGGCATATGAGGAGAGACTAAGGAGCTTGAACATGTATACGCTGGAGGAGAGGAGGGAGAGGGGAGATATGCTAGAAACATTCAAGCATCTAAAGGGCATGAGGTGCAGGTAGAGGACATCTTCCAGTATAAGAGGGATACGAGGACAAGGGGGCACGATATGAGATTGGATGGGGGCAGATTAAGGAGAAATGTGAGGAAGTATTTCTTCACTGAACAGGTGGTGAACAATTGGAATTGTCTGCCACAGGAGGTGGTGGTGGTGTGCACTGTGGGGGATTTCAAACATGCCTGGGATAGGTGTAAGGGAACCCTAGTTCTAGGAAAGAGAGTCTAAGCTGATAAACAAGTAGGGTCACCAGCTGCCAATACAGGTAGGGGAAAAAGGGCAGACAGGATGGATGGTCTTGCAGCCCTTATCTGCTGACAACTTTCTATGTTTCTGTTTCATCTCACTCTCGGAACTCAAGATGAACTGGAGCAAGACAGATATCACCACTTAACAGTTACACTCAGGAGGCATCCGTCAAGCAGTTGGGACTCAAATGGTCCTCCTTCAAGCTCTCTTATTTGAGCATTACTCTTCCCACTGATCCTTATAAGAATGTTGAGCTGAATTTGCAGCTATTCTATTCCTCTCTTGCAGCAGATTTCAGCAGGTGGAAAATGCTATGATTATCCTTTGGGGGGGGGATTGTGGCCTACAAGATGATGGCTTTTTCAAAGATTCTGTTCTTCCTCATTAACCCGCCAGTCTCCATCCCTAATGAGCAGTTTCAATGACTGGAGAAACTTTGGGGCTCCTTTCTGTGGGATGAGGCATGACCACATTGCAGTTTATGATGAATGAGGGCCCCAGGCCACAGAGGCAATTGGGTGCTGCCCTGGCTCTAGGCTTACCATCAAGTCCCTGGTATTAAGCATAATCTCCACTGGTTGTCCCCTCAGTTTGACCAGGCACCAGTGTGGCTCCCCCTGAAAATGGGTCCGGCAGTTAGACCACCGTAGGCCCGAACACCACAGGTCACCTAGAACAGCTGCGTATCCACCACCTGTTCAATACAGACCTTTGCCTGCAAGCCTGAGCTATGATGTTAAAATATCAAGACCAATACAGAAGCCCTTTCGGCAGTAGTACAGAATACCAATGGCAGAAGAATTCGAGAGGGGGTAGTGTATAGACCATCTTCACACTGATTTAGATAGGGAGCTGGGAGAACAAATCAGAAGAACAGGGGGAAGAGGTAACGTTGTAATTGTGGGTGATTTCAATCTGCCAGTAGTAGACTGGAGCACCCCAGATATCACATGCAGCAGGGAACAGGCCCTTCTGGATGCTGTTCAGGACTGTTTTCTGACTCAGGGAGCCAAGGAGCCAACAAGGGAGGACTCCATATTAGATCTAGTATTGTCAAATGGGGAGCAAGTCCAGGACGTAGAGGTGGGAAACCACTTGCAGGTAGTGAAAACCGAACTGTGTGGTTTTCAATCTGAATGAGAAAGGAAGCAGCCAGGACTAAAACAAAGGTGATGGACTTTAGGAAGGCAGACTTCAAAAAGATGGGGAGTATAGTGATGTAGCACCTGGCAAAAATCCAACCAGGGATGAATACAGACCAAAAATGGACTGTCATCAGGATGGGGTTGATTGAGGCCACCAATACTTGTGCAAAGGCTCAAAAAAAGAGTGCCAGAACCAAAAGGCCTAGCTGGCTTAACATCAAGGTGGTGGAAAAGGTAAGGGATAAGAGGGCAGCATTCCTAATGTACAAGCGTACTGCAAGGGAAGTAGACAGGAAGATTTACACAGACAAATCTTGAGAGGCAGGCAGGGAGGTCCAGACAGCCAAGGCTGAGAAAGAACTAAGACTGGCTCAGGGGATTAAGAAGGGGGTGAAGGACTTCTTCGGCTATGTTAAGGAGAAAAGAAGCAGAAGGGACAGGATAGTTAGGATCAAGATGGAGGAAGGGTGGGTGGAAAAGGGTGTAGAACAAGCAGAAGCACTTAATGAGTACTTCTGCACTGTCTTCACCAGGGAGGCTAGTGTGCCCATGCCAGAGGGGAAGATAGGGATGCCCCTTAAGGGGGGGGGGGAGAAGGATTATGAAGAGGAGATTGAGGTAGACAGGGTCTTGAGAAAACTTAAGGAACTGTGTGTGAACAAAGCTCCTGGCCCAGATGGGGTACACCCAAGGATTCTGAGGGAACTGCTGGAGATATTGGCAGCTTCACTGATGGACCTATTTAACACCTCGCTTAAGGAGGGGTGTGTGTCTCTCAGGACTGGAGAACAGCTCATGTAGTGTCTATCCACATGAGTGTCCATACAGATGAGCCAGGAAACTACAGGCTAGTCAGCTTAACCTCCACAGTTGGTAAGTTAATGGAGGCCACTTTGAAAGAGAGGCTTGTGTCCTTCCTAGAAAAAAATGGTTTCCAGGATGACAGGTAGCACGGGTTTGTTGGGGAAGGTCGTGTCAAACCAACATGCTAGCCTTCTTCGATTGGGTTACTAGGACCTTGGACAAAGGGCAGGTGGTGGAAGTACTTTATCTGGACTTCAGCAAGGCATTTGACACAGTGTCCCATGGCAGGTTGGTCTGCAAGCTGAGGGACCCGGGGGTTGGGGACAAACTGCTGGGGTGGGCAAAGAGTTGACTGATGGACAGGAACTGGAGAGTAGTGGTAGGGGGTGAACTGTCCAAACCTAGGCCTGTGACCAGTGGTGTCCCACAGGACTCAGCACTGGGACCTGTGTTGTTCAATGTATTTTTTTGCAACATAGCAGAGGGGGTCAAGAGCAAAATCTGTCTTCTTGCAGACTGTACTAAGCTCTGTGGGAGGGTGAACACAGAGGAGTGGAGACAGGATCTAAAGGAAGACTGGGTAAAGCTGGAGAAATGGTCTAGCATCTAGCAGTTGGGTTTTAATGCTAAAAATGAAAGGTGATACACATGGGAGCCAAAAATCCAAAGGCCAGTTAGTGGCTAGGGGGAGAGCAGGTGACAGTATTGGAAGAGAAGAAGGACCTGGGGGTTAAGGTAAGGGGTGACATGAAACACACAGAACAGTGCTGTAAGGCAGCAGATAAAGTAAACAGAATGCTGGGTTGCATAACCAGTGGAATCACATCAAGGAGAGAGGAGGTTATTCTACCACTATACAGGTCACTGGTTAGACCATACCTGGAATATTGTGTCCAGTTCTGGTGCCACTACCTTAAGAAAGATATCAAACTACTGGAGGTGGTACAGCAGAGAGCAACCAAATTGATCCAAGGCATGGGGGACAGAACATATAAGGAGAGACTGAGGGTACTGAACATGTACTCTCTGGAGGACAGGAGAAAGAGAGAGAGAGGGGATATGACTGAGACCTTCAAATACCTAAAGGGCATAAAAAAGACCAGCATTGAGGGCATCTTTAATCTAAGGAAGGAGGGTACAACAAGGGGTCATGGTCTGAAACTGGCAGGGGGCAGATTCAGGAAGGAAATAAGAAGGCACTTCTTCACAGAAAGGGTGGCGAAGGTGTGGAATGAGTTGCCAGAGGAGGTGGTGGCGGCAAGGACTGTGACCAGTTTTAAAAGGGGTTGGGACAGAGTAATGAAGAAGATTAGGAAAATGAGGAACACGGGGTACAGTGAGGGGAGAAAGGGGGTGGCAGTACAACTCCAAGAGGAGGGGGGCATCTACATGGTATAACTAGCTGCGCACTTGAGCAGACTCGATAGACCATCATGGCCTGTATCTGCTGGCAATTTCGTATGTTCGCATAGCTTTCTTTGGTCCATTTAAAAGATATCTTCTTTCACAAGCACAAAATCCATACAGTGCAATACAAAGAACTTCCACATCAGCTCAACACCAGCATAGGACCAGGTGTCCCTAACACATTTCACTCACTTCCAAGCTTTTTCAAAGAGTGACAGGCTCCCCTAGAGGTACACAATATAAGTGCTCCCAATTAAAGATACAGTACAATAAACCACCATCAGTGTAATGAGTATAGTTCTCAGCACATAATAAATAGAATGCAATTTTTTTAAAAAAACAGATATTTGTTAAAACAGCGGCTGTACAAAGACAACAACAGTTGATTTACATAGCACCAGCACTTTTTTTTTGTTTCAGGTCACTTATATTGAGCACATAAGCTAAAAATCAAATTAAGGTCAATTTTAGCACAAAGAAAAAAATCTTGCAGTGCTTCCAAGTGTACAGAGGATCAACAGTAGTGAACTCCCAAAGAACTGGGGAAGTCATGCTGTATATAACCTGCAAGAAATCAGAAAACATAAGTTACTAAATACAATAGGTAGCAGCTAGTGTAGCCCCCTCCCCAAAATAGGTACAGAGGTATATTCATGTAACCCCACCGTTACCCGGGGTTACTAGAATCCCAGTAAGACCTAGGGGTAGGCAGGGAAGGCAGCTTGTGAAACTCCAGTTAATTGGATTTCACACTGTCTCACTCTATTCTCAGTCTCAGCTGAGACTTAGGGATGACATCACCATAGAACTCTCGTGGCTGCATGAGCCAACACTGGAATGCTGCAGTTGGAAGTTAGGATAGAACGTTGGGGATTTTGAACAGAGTCTGTGTGCAGTCTTGGGGAGAGACAGTAGTACAGCAGTCTGTGTGCAGGCTCTCAGAGCTTTAAGCTCTGTTTTAGAGATACTGTTAAGAAGGTGTGTGTTTCCACCATAAGAGGGACACAGAAACTGATTGCTGAAGTGGTGGAGACTGCGGTCACTGGTCCAAGTGCCCCTTCCCTGAGGGGATGGGGGGGGAAGGTTTGCCTGTCTTCCAGGGGTAACCCTCCTGGTTCCGGCTAAGGGAAGAAGCTGCCTATTTCAAGTCGTGCTGTGGCACCAGAAGCTCTGAGAGAGAATTTCCTGTGGAGGAATCGCCTGTGGGGCACCTGCAACCAAAGGGTGAGTTCGCTCTGACAGGGGGCCAATGTTTTTCACCAGAAATGTTGAAACATGGGGATTGGACTACTTAATCTGTAGAAGGTCTAGTGTAATAGACATTGCCGGTTAACTCAAGTAGGTTCAAGTCCAGCAGAAAGAGTGAAGTAAAGTGGGGATTGGACTGCTTAATCAGTGGGGGGCCTAGAACAATGGACTATGCCAATTAAAGTATGTTCAAGTCCAGCACAAAGGGAAAGCAAGACAAGTAGAGAAAATGTGACATACATTTAGCCTTAATCTACATTGCCAAGCTTTACAGTATGAGGTGTTTACTGTCCAGAAAAATGGCTGGGTATTAATTGTGGAAGCGAGAGGTGGGAGACCCCTCATCAGAAGTGACCAAATTCACCTCTATGGATTTGCTCTGTGACAACTTTACTTTCTCTCAGGTACTTGGCCAGTTCCTGAGGAAAGTACCCAGACATGGGATTAAAAGGAAAATTCCCTGATAGAGATGAGGTGCTCTTAAGTGGTTTAGGGAGCCACCAGAAAATGTTTCCATGACATATGGAAGGTGTCTGAGTGGCCGGCAAGGGAGCTGAGCCAGGGAAAACCCAGAACAGTGTACAAGTTCGGGCTGTGTACCCAAAGCAGTGTGCAAGTCCATGCTGTGTGCCCGGTGGGTTCAGAGCCTGAGGGCTGAAGTGTTGAAGAAGTGTTCTTGATTCTTTTACTTTGCATTACCAGGAGTGTAGCCCCGTGGGGGTCCATCTATGCTTTGTTTGTTCTGCTTGGATGTGAATAAAGCCACACTTTAGAATCCCATTTCTGGTATTGGACATTACGGATATTACTTCCTGTGTTTGGAGTTACTTGGGTGCCCCTGTGCAGAGTAGCCAAACCTAGCCCTTGTGCCGAGTGACCTATTCCTCCCCAAACCCAGTCCCCACCTGGTACTGCTGTCAGATTCAAACAGCATGCCACCTGTCATTAGCAAAATGATGGGGGTGGGGGTTACAAAATGGAGGCACCGCTTTGGATTTAAATTTAGGGAGGAAAGGTGCTCGGGCAAAGGGCTAGCATTTTTGGTTATCTGGCAGTGGGTAGCCCAAAAAGCTGAAGCAAGGTTAACTAATGTGTCGCTGTGTGCTGTTGTCCATATGCTGCTGTTAAATGCCAACTGTTTACCAAGTAGCAGTAAATCTTGAGAGAGTATGCCCTTGTCCTGCATCAGAAATTGACAGCATTTTGCCAGCTTTTAAAAAACTGTTGTGACAAAGAAAAGTGTGGAAGGCTAGGGGTAGCAAAAGGAAAATTGTTCCCCGGATGTTGGAAATGCATTCTAGTGAATGGAGAGACTTTCTGTGCTAATGGCCATGACAAATGGTTGAAATGAGCTCCCGCCGTGGAGTCAGTTCGGAAAAAAAAAAAAAAAAAAGTGGTTTTGCAGTTTAAATTTGCCAGCTCAATGATCGTCGTGAGGAGAAGAGTACTTGCGAGGGAAAGAGGCTCATTTGCATGGCGTTGTGTGATTGGTGAGACTGCAATCAGTCCTGCCCCCAAGCCAGCTTTACAGCGACTGCCCAGCATTCGAGAGGGATTGTGAGTGGAGCGCGTGTACTGGCTTACCGGAGGAGCGTCGCGGTGACTGAAAGCGCTGTAAAAGTTTAAAAAATTGACTTTTCCGTCTAAATTTGGGCTCAACCCGCATCTCGATCGACTGGATTGTGAGTGTGGAGTTCGAAGGGATGATCGGCAGGACTGCCAACCCACTTCTGTCCAGAGGCCTCCAAGACTGGCTGCAGGCCATTTTCCATCGCAGCAAACAGCTACTGATAACAGTGAGTACCAACAGAAATAATTGCTCAAACAAGTGATTTTTGCCAAAAGCCAGCTAAATCTGTGTGCAGCAGTATACCTCTCAACTGTCCCTGATTTTCAGGGATGTCCCTGATTTTGCCTCAAAATTTTACCGTGTCCCTCCTTAAAATTGTCTTTCCATGACCAAACAGTGGAGCTTGTAAGCACAAAATAATGTCAAACATTAAAGTTACAGACCTGTTGCTACTTAGAAAATGCATTTTACACCAAGCCTCTTATATTACCAGCTTCCTGAGTGGATATCATCAATTTAGAAGATGTGTCCCTGATTTTGGTCCTTTGTCCCGATTTTTTTAGGCCTGGTCCCTGATTTATGAGGCAGGAGGTTGAGAGGTATGTGCAGCAGTGTAGTCGCACTGCAAACAAAGACTGTGTTAAGGTTTTACCAGCAAAAGCAAGCTTGTTAAGCCATCGACTGTGAGCATAGTTACGGGTTCAGCATCAGGGTAAAGTTTCAAAGCCATGAAAGAGACTGTGAGAGACCATTACCCTATAGCCGGCATAAGATCCACACCCAAACTACCAAATCCTGCAGAATTTGTCCTTAAAAGGTCAAAAAAGAACTTTGATATCTCAGGCTACCTCCATGACCTGAGTTATACAATACATTGGCAAGATTTCTATCTTACAACCTCTGTTGAAACAGCTCTCCAGACTTTAAAGGATATTATCAATAATGCCCTCGATATTCATGCACCTATCACCAGTATCAGAACTAAGGTAAAATCCTGCCCTTGGTTCACCTCTGAGCTTAAAGCAGCCTTGAGAACCAGAGACAAACTGTGGAAAAGGCAAGAAAAACAAAGGACATCAGAGATTGGCTAAATTTCAGAAAAGCAAGGAATTCATGTACAAAAAAAATAAGAACTGCCAAAACTGCCTACTATACAGCTGAATTGGATGCCTCCTACAATAACCCATCCAGACTCTGGGGTACAATAAAAGGACTCCTGGGCCAAAAGTCTATTCCAGCCTTAACCTCCAAACTGATACTAAATGATACAGAAATTACAGGTAAACAAGAAATCTTAAATACCTTCAATGCTCACTTCACCACAGCTGGCCTAGCATTTGACTCTTCACCAGCAAATATCCTGAGATCTTCCTTGAACCTGCAAACTATTGTGGGGCAAATGGCCACTTCAACTTTTTCCTTCATCCCAATATCCGTGAAAGAAGTGGAAGATCTCCTCTCTAATTTAGACACTAATAAGAGTGCAGGTGCAGACTCCCTGGATCCCTATTTCCTGAAAATTGCTTCACATGTCTTATCTGTCCCCCTCACTCATCTCTTCAATCTTTCCCTAACTACTGGATCCATTCCCTCTACTTGGAAAACAGCTCAAGTGGTTCCATTACTCAAATCTGGTGATACTAGAGATCTCAACAATTACAGACCTATCTCCATTCTACCAGTTTTATCCAAGTTGCTCGAAAAACTAGTAAACTCTCAGTTAAGGGACTATTTGGATAACAACAACCTTCTAAACTCTGCACAATCTGGATTTAGATCAAAACATAGCACCATTACTGCCTTAGCTAAGGTAACCAACGATTGGCAGACTACCTTGGATAAGAAAAATTGTACCTGTGCTGTGTTTCTGGATTTGAGTAAAGCCTTTGACACTGTGGATCACGACTATTAATCACCTCCCTTAACTCAATAGGCCTGGATTCCCTGTCACTCAACTGGTTTAAGGATTACCTTTCAAATAGGTCACAACTGGTTAAAATGGAAATTACCTATCCACCTCAAAACCACTGCTAAAGGGCGTACCACAAGGTTCTATTCTTGGCCCTATCCTCTTTGCTATTTATATAAACAATATTGATGCCAACCTCACTCAATCTAACATTCATCTGTTTGCTGATGATACTGTAATATGTCAGCAATCCCTCACCTTCCAAAGCCTGTGATCTGTTACAATCCGATTCTCCATTCTGCAGCGCAACCTACTTGACAAAAACTACTAAATGCAAAAAGACAAAAGCCATGTTCTTTGCCACAAAGAGTTGCTCTACCCATACCCTAGCATCCACCACCCTACATTTATCCACCTTACTTGGAGAAAACTTGAATTTGTTGATAATTTCAAATATCTTGGAGTCTGGATAGATAACAGGCTTGACTATTCAGTCCATATTGAAGAACTACTTAAAAAGCTAAGACAGAGGCTTGGACTATTCTTTAGAATAAAGCATTACCTAAACAGTGACTCCAAAAAAAGGTTAATTCAGGCCTCATTCCTATCCCTCATTGATTATGCTGATTTTCTATACTGCCATTGTCCAGGTCATCTCTTACAAAAACTGGACACCCTGTATCACAGGGCCATAAGATTTATTACTGACCTTCCCCCCAGCACCCATCATTGCTCCCTTTATATGGCAGTCAATTGGACATCATTACAGCACAGAAGGACTAGGAATGCTGTTATCTGGACATTCAAAGCGTTAACAGGCAAACTACCTACCTATATCACTGATTGCTTTACCCAAATTACAACTAGGCCATACACTTTAAGGATCAGTAAACTTATCATGTTACAGGTCCCCATTGCCTGCACCCGGTATGGAGGGCTGCTTTCAGCTATACTTTAGCAGTTGCATGGAACTCTCTCAAAAATCCATGAAGCTAGATAGCCTTCTACCTCTGACATCCTTCAAAAGACTGTTCTCCGCCTTTTCCAGAGCTCTGCAATTGCTTTTATAAACCATAATCCCTACCCTACCTGACCCACCTTTCTTTTCCGTCCATTATATTGTTTCATATTCTATCTTCCGACTCACCTATCTATTCTCACAAAAGCTAGTTAGACCCTATAATTTTATATTTTATTCCTGCTATACCCTTTGCCCACATTTTTCTTGCAGGCAAAATGGTTCTACTGCTCCTTGTATATATGTAAATTGTTGTATACATTCATTTCTTGCCATTATATTGTTATTTATGCTATTCTTGTCTATGTAATAATATTTGTATCCTCATTTGTATGACCACTCAGGTCCATCTTGTAAATGAGCTTTGCTCAATGATGTTCGCCTGAATAAATAAAGATTTTGATTGATTGATTGATTGAGTGAGTTGTATCAAGTTATGCAGCAAAAGTTACAGGCAATCCTGTGCTTGAAATACTAAGGCTTTAAGGGACTGTGAGTTAGAGCAATGTTTTCAGCAAGTGAAAAGTCCGTGGCAAATCATATAAATGTGCTAGGAAAAAGAACAGTGCAAGTTTGTGCAGTTTTGAGCAAAGTTATCAGTAGAGTGTGTAAATCGGATGCGCAGTGGCTTGACCCAATTTCAGAATGTTGATGCACAGGAGTGCTACCGCCGCCATTACAGGGTGGGGTAGTAATGTAAACACAGCAGCAGAGGAGCCATTTTGAAAGTGAAAGAAAGTGTTCAGTAATGTGGGACTTTCAATAACAGTGAGCGTTTGTTTGTTTTTCTCTGCAGTCATGGCCTCAGGACCAGCCCGCTACCCGGATCATGCCCGGGCGGTGGTAGCAACAGAGGTAAACAAATTAAGGACATTGAGAGATGTTACTACGGAGGACAACTGCCTCCTCATGTGGCGATTCCTGGATACCCAGTGCAAGTGTGCTTAATATGCTTAAATGCTGGAAGGGACATCTTCATGGTACCTCACTGTTCGGGGTGCTTAGAGAAATACGGTTTATTTAAAGCACCCAAGATTCATTTGGCTCCCACATGGACAAAAGTTCAAGAATCAGCAGTTGGCAGCACACAGCACCAGGTGGAGCCTGTTGGAGGAGGTCCTTCGGGGAGAGTGTGGCACAAAGCTAGAGGGTGCAGGTTTACACACAGAACAATGTGCTGATGTTTCGGATTCTGGATCGCAGAGAGACAATTCAGGCAGAGCATCAGTAGACACTTGGTGGGGGGGGGCCTAGCCCAAGTCTCATAGGAGAAGACGAGATGAGGGAGGCCTTTGAATGGGAGGTTTTGACCTCCGCGCCCAGCGAAGAGTGGATAGTCTTGGGGGGATGACTGCTCACTCCTGGGCACAGATTCTTAGTGAGGAAGAAGAAGAGGGGGAACCTATGTGGCCTGTGAAAAAGGAACGGGTACACAGCCTCAAGCTCTTGCCTCAGAGGAATGCATGGAAGAGAGTGGTTATTCCACTACCCTGGCTGTGCAAGAAGTAGTCAGGGATCCATTTTTTGTCTCGTTGAGAATGCGTAGCTGGCAGAACTAGGACTGGCAGCCCCCAAGCCAGGCAAGAGGTCTCAGGTTGACCAAAGCTAGTAAAGAGGAGAAACTGGTTCATAGGAAGGCGAATGAAATCTATGGGATGTCCTTTCCTACCTTTCCTTGGAGAGTCTGGGAGGAGACTGAGAACAGCAGGAAATCCTGGATTTGGGCAGAAGCAATCAAATGTGTGCATCCTGGTGCAAGCAAGCATGTCAGGAACAGAATGTTTCATGAAAAATACAGCCAGTGGAAAAGAGGCAGGGCACTGTTAATAGACACTGTTCAAATAGTGGATGGAGAGCGACGTGAAACCTTTCACAGTGTGAATTATGTGCGCCCAGATGGGGTAATAATTCAAGCTCCTGACCCATTGTGCTATTGGCCACAATGCAAAGACCTCCCTGCAAATGTGCCCATGCCTACCAAATGGAAAGCAGAGCAGTGGTAGTCAGTGCTGCCACTCCAGCCATTGCAGTGCCTTTGTTGTTCTGCCAGTATGGACGTCCAGGACTCAGGTGCCCCACATTCATCAGTTCTACAGTGTGCTGACTTTCCAGAATCCATCGACTGGCCCACCAGATGACTTCAGATCCAGAGAGGACACCAGCTCAGCTGTATCCTGATTCATCGCCTGGTAATCAGATGATGTCAGACCAGCTGTTTTCCTTTTGTTCCTGTTCCAAGGTTCCATCTCCAGAGATGACATCACCCCAGCAGTTTCCAGATGTGCACTCCTGTCATTCCCGGAAGATGTCCGCCCGGCTGTATCGGAAGAATGCTGCCAGGGAGAGTCTACGGCTGAGGACTAGGTCGGTGTTTTGTTCATTCTACAAGGGGCTGGTAAGTCCAAACTTTTCTATTCTTATGACACTGCAGTACACACCCTACACTAGCAGACTCCAGATGTGTGAACTGTCCTCAAAGACTCTCCCCTTCGGGACTTTGGCCTGCTAGAACTGTGCTTCACCGGGCTCCGGCCCAGGAGAGACTCTTTAATGGACTAGCCTTTGGGCACTGTGGTCACTAGATGGGACTTTTAGGGCACTCCATCCCCCAAATGTGTATTGTAAATAATGTCATTGTTTTCTACTGTTTTCTAATGTTTATACTGTTTTTCTACTTTTCTAAAAACAAAAAACAAAAAAAAAAAACAAAAAAAAAACATTTTTGGGATTCTCCAGTGTTTTGATGGTAGGGGTTTAGATAGACTGTGTATGCAGATTAGGAGTGAGTGTTGTCTTTCTTTTTCTTGCAGGTGTTCCTGAAGAAGATAGAAGAGAAGACAAGAAGAGGAGGAGGGACTCATCAGAGTTCCTCACTAGTACTTTAGTGTGTAGTATTTAAAGTACTGTTGTTGTTACTGTAGTAACCCTTTTCCTTCCACAGGTGTGGTTGTAGGGGAGTGAGGGAGTAATGTAATGGTATGGTATTAGCTCCTGGTGTGTGGTTGCATGGTGCCCAAGGTCAGGGAGGTCCCCTGTTTGTTTTGTTTTGGGATTTGAGTTAGAGGCAGACAGATTTTCCCTAGAGGGCTAGGGGGATAGACATGCTGTGGTCCTGAACGGCCGTAGGGACTGCAGTGCTGATCTATTGGGGCTATGCTCTGGACAGTTCTACCAGAGCCACTAGGTACCCATAGTTAGCGGGTAGAGTAGAGTAGAGGCTGATATGTCAGCCAAAGGCCTCTAGGCCCTTAGTGTTGCCTGCCTGTGCTAGCACATGGTAGGAGGGGGCCTGATCACCCCCCTCCGCAGGTAGCACATAGGGTGAGATGGCCTAAGCCGGGTAAATAATGACTGCGGACAGTCATTTTCCTGGCACAGGGTGAGTGTAACCCCCCTGTTACCCGGCGTTACTAGAATCCCAGTAAGACCTAGTGGTAGGCAGGAAAGGCAGCTGGTGAAACTCCAGTTAATTGGATTTCACACTATCTCACTCTGTTCTCAGTCTCAGCTGAGACTTGGGGATGACATCACCATAGAACTCTTGCAGCTACATGAGCCAACACTGGAATGCTGCAGTTGGAAGTTAGGATACAATGTTGGGGATTTTGAACAGAGTCTGTGTGCAGTCTTGGGGAGAGACAGTAGTACAGCAGTCTGTGTGCAGGCTCTCAGAGCTTTAAGCTCTGTTTTAGAGCTACTGTTAAGAAGGTGTGTGTTTCCACCATAAGAGGGACACAGAAGCTGATTGCTGAAGTGGTGGAGACTGCTGTCACTGGTCCAAGTGCCCCCTCCCTGAGGGGATGGGGGGGAAAGGTTTGCCTGTCTTCCAGGGGCAACCCTCCTGGTTCCAGCTAAGGGAAGAGGCTTCCTATTTCAAGTTGTGCTGCAGCACCAGAAGCTCTGAGAGAGAATTTCTGTGGAGGAATCGCCTGTGGGACACCTGCAACCAAAGGGTGAGTTCGCTCTGACAGAGGGCCAATGTTTTTCACCTAAACTGTTGAAACATGGGGATTGGACTACTTAATCTGTAGGAGGTCTAGTGTAATAGACATTGCCGGTTAACTCAAGTAGATTCAAGTCCAGCAGAAAGAGTGAAGTAAAGTGGGGATTGGACTGCTTAATCAGTGGGGTGCCTAGAGCAATGGGCTATGCCAATTAAAGTATGTTCAAGCCCAGCACAAAGGGAAAGCAAGACAAGTAGAGGAAATGTGACATACATTTAGCCTTAATCTACATTGCCAAGCTTTACAGTATGAGGTGTTTACTGTCCAGAGAAATGGCTGGGTATGAATTGTGGAAGCGAGAGGTGGGAGACCGCCCATCAGTAGTGACCAAATTCACCTATACGGATTTGTTCTGTGGCAACTTTAATTTCTCTCAGGTACTTGGCCAGTGCCTGAGGAAAGTACCCAGATGTGGGATTAAAAGGAAAATTCCCTGATTGAGCTGAGGTGCTCTTAGGTGGTTTAGAGAGCCACCAGAAAATGTTTCCATGACATATGGAAGGTGTCCCAGTGGCCGGCAAGGGAGCAGAGCCAGGGAAAACCCAGAACAGTGTACAAGCTCAGGCTGTGTACCCAAAGCAGCATGCAAGTCTGGGCTGTGTGCCCGGTGGGTTCAGAACCTGTGGGCTGAAGTGCTGAAGAAGTGTTCTTGATTCTTTTAATTTGCATTACCAGGAGTGTAGCCCCATGGGGGTCCATCTATGCTTTGTTTGTTCTCCTTGGATATGAATAAAGCCACACTTTAGAATCCCATTTCTGGTATTTTACATTACAGTTATTGCTTCCTGTGTTCGGAGTTACTTGGGTGCCCTTGTGCAGAGTAATCAAACCTAGCCCTTGTGCCAAGTGACCTATTCCTCCCCGAACCCAGTCCCCACCTGGTACTGCTGTCAGATTCAAACAGCATGCCACCTGTCGTTAGCAAAATGATGGAGGTGGGGGTTACATACATATTGATTATACACAAGATATATCACAAACAACAATTCATTTTTTCTCTATCTTGTCATTCTGTCCTTTTGTAACCCCCTTGTTCCCAGGGGTTACTAGAATCCCATTAGAATCAGTGGCAGGCAGGGAAAGGCAGCTAGTGAAAAGCCAGTTAAATGGCATTCACACTGTCATTCTCTGGTTTCAGTCTCAGCTGAGCTGGAGGATGATGTAAGCATGGAACTGTCACAGCAGCATAAGCCACACTCAAGCTAGCTGCAGGGAGTTCGCTTTGGAATGTTCAGTTGGATTGAGAGAGTCTGCAGTTGGAGTCAGTGGAGGAGGTTTCAGGTAGTGCATCTCCTCTTCTCAGCTCTGTCAGAGAGCTACCAGTAGTGTTTTTGTTTGTTTCTCACCCTAGTGTGAGCCAGTACAGCCTAGTGGTGAAGTGGTGGAAACCAAGCCAAGTGGTTTTCACAGTGCCCCATCCCAGGAGGGATGGGTGGATTCCAGGATTCAGAGGCAATCCCCTGGTCCAGTCTGGATTGTGTTGAAGCTGCCTGAGATTCAACTGCTCTGTGAGTACCCATGACTTTTGTGTGGAAAAGCCCTGGGGCACCTATATTCCTTTTGGTGAATTTTGTCTGTCAAAGGTACCCTGTCACCTATACTGTTTTCTGTTTAAAAGTGTCTACTAAAGTTGGAGTCTAGTGAAGAGACAGTGCCATTTCCAGAACTTTTAACTTTCTGACACCTCAGAGGGGTGTAATGTAGTATGTTAAGTGTGAAAGACATTTCAAGATAGCATCTAGAAGTTTTCTGTGAGGGTGTTATTAAATCAGATGAATGGCCGAGTATAAACTTAGAAGCAAAAGGTGGGAGACCCCCCATCTGGAGTAACCAGTTTACCTCTCTGGATTCAGTTTGGGCACCTGTGGTTTCTTTCAGTGCATTTGGTCAGTGCCTGAAGAAAACAGTTTACCCAGACATGGGTTGGATTCTCTGTGAGCCTGTATGTGCTCTTTGGTGGTCGAGGGTGCCACCAGTATTCCTCATGAAATATGGGAAAGTCTCCTAGTATTGGCCATGTGTGCCAACCTCCTAATTCAGAACCACAGAGTTCACTGTGTAATTCAGAACCAGAGTGTTTGCTGTTCAAGTTGGAACCTGAGCGTTCACTGTGTGTGTTCTTTGTACCTCAGTAAACTGCATTACCAGTAGTAGTAGCCCTGTGGGGGGTCCATCTTCGCTTTGTGATTATTCTCTGTGTATGTGAATAAAAGCCACACTCTAGAATCATAACCTGGTTTGGACAGTACTGTTATTGCTTCCACTGTGTCTGGATTTACTTGGGTGCCCCTGACCAGAAGTACAAACCTAGCATAATTGTGAGCAAACGTTTTTTCCCCAGGGACCTAGGTTGTTGGCCATGGTAAATGGTCCCACCAGGTGTGTGCCAGGTAGTTGCCACACTTGGCTTGCCTGTCTGTGTATGGCAGGCTCAGAAGGAAATGTACTAGTAAACTGTTTGTGTACACCACCACCCCTCTCTTTGGCACCATGTGGTGACAGGAGCAGCCCTGCTAGTTAAACAAGGGGGGCCAGTGGGAGGTGGTAACAAAATGGAGGCACCGCTGTGGATGTGTTTGAATTTGGGAGAAAACGAGATGTTTGCTCAGGTTGTGGCTAGCGTTTTGTCTGTCTGGCAGTTGGTAGCCCAAAATCGGAAGCTTTGTGCATAAGGAATTTGCCCAGAGTAGTGCCATCCATGTGTGCCGCTGTGTGCCTGCTGTTCAAATGCTGCTGTGATTATGCCAACATTTACCAAGGATCTGTAAAACCAGATTGCGTGTGCCCCTTGTCCTGCATCAAAAAGAACATTTACCAGCTTTAATTTTCAAGTTGTGACAGGAGAAAGTATTGTGAACTGTGGGAAACAGAGAGACAATTGTGCCCTGAAAGTTTAAAATGCTTGCTGTGTGAACTGGGGAGTCGCTAGAGAAATAGCCAAGAAAAATGGTTCAAAATGGTGCTCCCACCGTGAAGTTACAGTTGAAAGAAAAAAGTTGTATTGCAGTTTAAATTTTGCCTGCTCAATGATCGCCGTGAAGGAGAAGAGCACGAGAAGAGAGAGAGGCTCATTTGCATGCGTCGAGTGATCGGTGAGACTGCAATCAGTCCCCCCCCCAGCCAGCTTCAGAGTGCTGCCCAGTGTTCGAGAGGGAGAGAGCTGGTTAGCCAGGAGGATCGTCACGGTGACTGTGAATGTTCTAAAAGTTAAAACAACAGACTTTTCTGTGCTAAATTGGGCTCAACCCGTATTCTGATCGACTGGCAAGTGTGGTGTTCGTAGGGAAAATCCAGCAGGATCACCAGCCTGTTTCAACCCAAAGGCCTTCCAGGATCTGCTTAGGCCAAGATATTCCATCGAAAAGCCAGCTACTGATTCAGTGAGTACCACTCAGCAAAACTGAGCTCAAATTGTGTGTGATTTTTCAAAAGCCAGCTGGATCTGTGCATAAACAGTGTGATTGTTTTTGCAAAGAAGGACTGTGTAAAGTAATAAAACATAAGCAAGAATTCTGAGCAATAGACTGTGAGAATGTATTATGGATTCAGCAACAGTGTAATTTTCAGGGCAACTAGAGTGTCTGTGTTGTATGAGAGGCTGCAACAAGCAGGCAATCCTGTTCAAGAAATACTGTGGCTTTAGAGACTTTAAGCAAGTAAAACTGATTGAAAGCTAATGTAAAATCCTAGAAAATCATATAGATGTGCTGAGGAATAAAAGCAGTGCAGTCGGTGCAGTTTGAGTAAAATTCATCAGTATGCAGTAAGTCGGATGTGCAGTGGCTTGAGTCAGATGCAGACTGTTGATGGGCCAGTAGTGCTGCCGCCACCATTACAGGGTGGAGTAGTAATGTAAACACAGCAGCAGGGAGCCATTTTGTGAGACTGTTCAAAGTAAAGTGAACTCAGTAATAACAGTGAACTTTTGTGTGTTTATCTACAGTCATGGCTTCGGGACCATCTCACTACCCGGCTCATGCCCGGGCTATGATAGCTGAAGAGGTTACCAAACTTAAAGAAATAGAGCAATGTTTCTATGGTGGAAGTTTGCCTCCTCATGTTGCGATTCCCGTATACCCTGTAAGAGTATGCATAATGTGCCTCAAGGCTGGAAGGGACGTATTCATGATTCCTCACTGTTCAGGGTGCTTACAGAAGCAAGGTCTAACTAGTGCACCTAGAATTTGTTTGGCTCCCACGTGGACAAAGTTACAAGATCCTGCAAGTAGCAGCACACAGCACCAGGTTGAACCTGTTGGGGGAGGCCTAGCAGAGTGTGGCACAAAGGTAGAGGGTGTAGATGTACTGGCAGAGCACAGTCCTCATGATGTCTCTACATCTGTGTCACAGATGGACAATGCAGAGGCAGAATCAGTGGATCCATGGAGAGAAGATTCTATTCCTAGCCTCATTGGAAAGGATGAGGTTCAAGAAACCCTAGACTGGGAAGTGTCTACCTCTGCACTCAGTGAAGAGTGGACTGTCTCGGGAGTGAGGACAACTGCTCACTCCTGGGTCCAGATCCTACATGAGAAAGAGGAGGAGGAAGCTATGTACCTTTATGTTGAAGGTTCTAGTCCACAGCCTCATGCTCTTGACTTGGAGGAACCAGGAGAAGAAGTTGGTGACTCCACAGCCCTGACTTCAGAAGGGATCACGGACCAGTTCTATGTAGCTTTGAGTATACGACACTGGCAGAACCAGAACTGGCCACCTCCAAGCCAGGCTGGGGGTCGCAGACTGATGAAGAGTAGTAAGGAGGAAAAACTGGTTCGTAGGAAGGCAAACGAGATCTATGGAATGTCCTTTCCTACCCCTCGGAGAGTTGGGGAGGAGATTGACTTGTTCAAAGTGGTGCACTTTTAACTGGTGAGCATAGTCCGGTGCTGGGGACTCTGTCCAGTGGAGGTTAAAGTCTCCAAGTATGAAGATGTCCCTGGAGTAGTGGGCAGATGCGATCCCATCCAGGAAATCTGATAGTTCCTGCATACCTCCTGAGGGAGGATTGTGGCAACAGCCTATGTACAATTTTTTCAAAGCTCCCAGAACAATTTCCACAACAAGCTATTCCCTAACCCAGGAGGGGGTGGAGCAGGCAATAGTGGAGGCACTGATATGTTCTTGTACATATAAGGCAACGCTGCCACCCCTCTTTCTGCCAGGCCGGTAGAGGTGCAGCAAGGAGTAGCCAGGGAGTTGGTAGGAGGTGTCACTATGGTAGGGCTTAAGTCATATTTCACATATACCCAGGCCATGTGGCTTGTAGGGGCATACCCAGCCTTCGAGTTCTGAGTACTTAACTGGGAGGCTGCATATATTCAGGTGTGCTGCCCTCAGGCTGCAGAGTCCAGTCCAGACCAGATGGTGTTTGCATGGTCTATATGCACATTAGAGGGTCTGGGGGCGGCTCATTTTCTTGTGGTCCTCTGCTGTTGCTATCTCTTGTCTCCCCCACAGGCTGGAGTGCTGAGGACAGAGTAGCCCACCTGGGGAGAGGTGGTGAAGAAAGTGCTGCGGAGCACGTTAGGCTAGCAGAGGAGTCCAAGTTTACAATAGCTGACTAAACATCAGCTATGTTGGAGTGTTTGCCCCAGAAAGCCTCTTTTTTTTAGACCAGTTCTGAATTTTATCTTGGATGAAGGAAGAAGAAACAAAGGAATCTGTGAAATTTTAAGCTGTCCTTATAAGCTTTTTACTGCTTTGTGCTCTACAGACAAGTGGTCGGCATATATTGATACCATCAGTGAATAGCCCTGAATTAGAAGAGCCATTTTGGAAAGCGTGGAAAACTGCACGTGGGCTTTTGTTATTTGCACAGCGGTTCTTTGTTTCCCAGAAGGAACTTAAGACTCTCTTAGGATTCTGCTGTGTACAAAAGCCCTATTTAAGAACTTCCTTGAGAAAGAGGAGAAGCAGCTATTCCAGCAATCCTTTAATTATACAGTTTTTTTCCAGACAGAATCTTATTGGACATTTTTTGGATGTTCATCTGGATTGGCTATACTGAAGCTGATATAAAAGCTTTATAAGAGATACAAAAGAGTCTATGTTCAGTCCTGTATTATTGGTTAGAAACAAGGAATCTATCTTCCGTATTTATTTCAGTCCTATAGTTCTACTTTTTCCTGTATATTCTGCATAGTGTGGCCTATGTGCTTTACGTATATAGTGAGGGTGTATAATTTTTCTTTTCTCTCTATCTGTGTTTAAGACCTAAATGAAATGGTATTTACTAGAAAACAGAGAATGAATAATACTCAAACCTCTCCTTTACAAGAACTCCCAGTAAAGAATGTTAAAATAACAGGGAGATAAACTAAGATTACGGACCACCGTAAAAAAAGAATGAGAAGTTTAACACCTTCACCCTGAGTGGTAATATAACTTCATCTGAAATTCTAAGTAGTGCACAAATTGTGAGACATCAAGCTGAGGCAGCTGATGCCTCAATTGTCCTAGATTACACATGAGAGTTGGGGGCGGAGATGTGGGAGGCAAATGGCTGTAGTGTTATTACTGGAACTTCGGGAGTTGGGCATGTTTATCATTCCTTTCAATCTTATGAATGTATATCCCATACAGCCAAAAGCCTCGTACACAATTCACATGATTCTGATAGTATGGGAAGATCCTCCAGTTTATGAAGGAAGTTTCAGGATACCCCAGTAGTTGATACTTTGGAGGAACCAGATGTGGTGGGATTAGAAGTAGGTTCAGAATCTGTGAGTTTAGTGCACAGAGACAATGAACTTAAGGAGGTGATAGAGGATTTACAACATACTATAGATGGTCTTAGAGGTATGGAAAATAATCTTAGTGACTCTAGATGTTATTGTAAAGGTAGGGTTGGAAATTATACAAATTTTATGAAAAGCAATTCTATGGAAGTAATGATGGTATACAGGAAATTGAGAATGTTATGCCTACCAGGTTGAGTGATGAGTTAATTGCTCTATTAAGGAACCCAAAGAATTCCTTTGTGATTTTAATGGAGCAAATGGTGATCAATAAGGATTTATTAGAGGAGGTGAAAGTACAAGTGGCCAGTAATGAAAGCAGACTTAGTCAGATCTTGGATAATGTTGTTCACTTGCAAGATAAGTTAGAAAACGCAGTAAAATCTGAGAATCTAGATAATCTAGAAGTGGTTATCTATATAGAACAGTGCTGTGATGCCATGGAAATAGATCAGTTGAGACCTGTTTTTAGTACAAGTGATTTCCCAGAGTCTCCTATGATGGGGATTTGTGGGGATACAAATCCAAGGAAAAGGAGAACATCTAGAAATAAAAATAAAGGAAATGTGCAAAAAGCAAAAAGCAAGGAGAAAAGGTAGAAACTATACAAAATGATGTGGCCCAGACTCTACATGTACCATCTAAATTAGAGAAGGAACTGGCAAAGTTGGAACAAGAGTTGTCAGGGTTAAGGTGTGATATAAAGGCAAATTAATGTATTGACCTGGAATCTGTTATGAGCAATGATGAAAATGGAGAACAGGTTATTAAAGATAGTGAGATAAATATGTGGAAAGATTTAAAAAAAAATTAACGCCAGCCTGCATTGCATGGGATAAACCCATAATTAGACTATATGGCCCACTTAATTGGGGAACATTTGAGGATGCGATGTTAGATCTTCATGCATTAGAGTGCCTGAATATGGAACTGGATATAGATCTCACAGAAGCTGACATTGTGGAAATTAAGAGGGTACCAACTAAGGAGGCAACTATTATTAATGTTTATTTTGAATCCCTAAGAACTGCTAATTTTGTCTGGGTCAATAGAGATTTGTTGACAGATAAGGAAGTGTTTTTGTTTTTCACCAATAGAGAGGAATTTAATAAAGGTAAATCAAATGAGTTAAAGGGACACTGTCAACCCTCTTAGGCCTCAAAGTTTCCCTAGTTTAAAAAACATATTTTATGATTATTCATGTTCTCTAGATACTGTTGATGCAGCTGGTAGTTTGATTCAGATCCCTTTTTTCTTTTAAAAAGTGAAAAACTGACTGTCCACCATACTGGTGTTACCACACCAAAACATGTTTGTTTACATTTCTTGCCCAAATCCCACTACATATTTCTTGGATTCAGGAACACCCCCAACACAATCTAGCCACTGATTATGCAGTGGGAGTAGAGGAAATTATTGTATCATGAGTGGCTGCACTGTTTGAGGGTGTTTTTAATGTATAGAAAGTGTACAGTACAAATAGTTCAGTGATTTGAAGCAAAACAAAGCTGGGCATAGCTATACATTATCATGTATTTCAGTTCTAATAAGCAATGAGGCAGATAAAACAATCAGCAACATCAATGAATTTTAGAGGAAGTAAGCAATCGTAAAATGTGGGTTTTTATCTAAAAAAATATGATACAAAAAAGGTTGACAGTGTCACTTTAAACTCAAGGAATGAAAGAAGAAGAATTATAATGCTTTTTGGGATGAATCACAAGACACAAGAAAAAGATTTTGGGTTGACTGTAGCTATTGGGCATCTGTTGACAAATTTTTTGATGGTCCCAATAGAAAATCTCAGTATTATCCAGGCAAAACGCTGGCATGAGAGTAGTCAGATAGACATCTATGTCTCCAATGAGAGGTTAGCAGATCTAATCTTGCTCCAAGCTAGGAAATTAGATTATCTGGGTCTACATGTAGACCTCACTGTTATTGATGAGGGACTCCATGGATCTGGGTCCTCTGAATGTAGTTTTGCCTTGCCATTAGCAAATAGATTCATGCTGTTAGCCAGGTATAGTGAGTGATTACCCTCCTTGGTGGTCAATCATGTCCTGGGGACAGATAATCACAATTCCCAAACTAGACCTATTACTTGGAATATAGCTGGATGGCAGCCCCTATGGGCAGATAAAGAGTGTATGCAGTTCTTGATGGAATATGAGATAATTTGTCTTCAGAAGACATGGCACCCTAAGGAGGTTGTCATTGATGTAAATGGATATGAAGCCTTTCAAGTCCCTGGCCATAAATGTAAGACACTGGGGAGACTTTCTGGTGGGATTATTAAATTAGTTAAAATTGATGTTTTTGGTAAAGCTGTAATTTGGAAATCTGCAGATAATTATGTGATTGTCTCACTTAAGTGTGGATTAATGGAAATAATAGTGATGAATTGCTATGTACCCCATGAGAACTCTGGTTACTTCCTGGAGGGTATATGGCAAGAAATATCTGATCAGTTAAAATAAGTACAGCAGATATTTCCACAAGCAGAGGTACTTTTGATGGGTGATTTAAGTGCCCGAATTGGCCTGTATGATGGTTTTGCAGATCACTCTTTTTTTATTTGTAGCCAAACAGACGAGCTACCTTGTAGACAGTCCAGAGACAAAGGTGTTAATCAAAGTGGAAAATGTGTACTGGAAATAATTGAAGAAAATAATATGTATCCCTTAAATGGAAGATTAGAGGGAGATAAAGAGGGGAGCTTTACATATGTCTCCTCACGGGGTGCTTCTGTGATCGACTTTGCCTTCTGGACTGGTCAAATGTGCTGTTGGACAAAATGTGAGGTGCTAATTAGAGCTGAAAGCGATCACTACCCTCTTGTTTTGGAAGGCCAATTAGGATGTACAATTAGGTCACTTGAAGAGCCATTTCCATTTACAGAAATTAGAGCTGGACAAAAGGTTATATGGAGGCAGAATTCAGATAATGATATATCTCCTATTATCCATAGGTCAGTACTAGCCCAAACTTATGAGGTTATTAGTAAGTATGATATTGGCTATATTTCTAATGAACTAAGTGCTCTTTTGGTTGAAATTTGATCAACTTTGGAAGTGCCAATAAAAGTAGGTAAGAATTTAGCTTTTGATACCTGGTTTGATTGTGATTGTAGAAAGGCCAAAGTAGATGTTAGGAAATTTTGTAGATTATATAATAAAGGTAGAAAACAAGTTAACCTCAAGTTGTTGAATGAGAAAAAAAAAAGTATATAAGGCACTTATTAACAAAAAGAAAAGTTTTTATGAAGCCAAATGGGGGAAAATGCTTGAAGTAATACATAGAAAGGATGACAGAGCATTTTGGTCCCTGGTGGAGAAAGGTTTTAATTAGTATAAGGCCAATATTGATACCTTTATCTCTGAGGAGACCTGGGTAGCCTATTATAAGGGAATTTATTCTGACCCTGAGGCAGAGGTTTTTCAAGTAAGTGGACAGATCCTTAACACTTTACAGCCTATCACACTAGAAGAAACTTATTTAGCCTTATATATACTAAAAAAAAAAAAAGAAGGCTACTGGCCCGGATGGGGTCCTAGCTGAAGTCTTTTTAATAGAAACTCCACTATGGTGCAGGTATTTGACAGTGTTCTATAGTAAATGTATAATTTTAAATAGTTATCCTAAATCATGACAAGGAGCTAATATTATTCCATTTGACAGTGTTCTATAATAAATGCATAATTTCAAATAGTTATCCTAAATCATGACAAGGAGCTACTATTATTCCATTACATTAAAAAGGATCATTAAATGATCCCAGGATGTATAGACCAATAAGTCTTTTAGAAGTGAATCTAAATTTTTTTTCAAAAATAATATTGACCTAGCTCCAACAAGAGGTTGAAATATAGGGGGTATTTCCCATATCAAATTGGATTTAGACATGGCCTATCCACCTTGGATAATATTTTTGTCCTGAATCATTTGACAGAAAAATATGCGAAACTTAGGGGTCAAAGGATGTATTTATGCTTTATAGATTATAGCACTGCCTTTAATAGTGTCTCAAGAAGTCTGTTATGGCAGATTTTATTGGATAAAGGTATAGATCCAAATATAGTTTATATGATTGCTCGGTTATATACTAACACTTGGGCTAAAATTAGACTTGGACCCAGGGTCAACTATCTAATGTCTTTAATTGCAACCGTGGTGTGAGACAGGGATGTATTCTTGCACCTTTGTTATTTGCATTATACTTGGATAATATGTTGAAACAGAGTGTGGCAATAGATCACGATTCACCAAAGATTTGGAATTTTCCTTGCCCCCTTTTAGCCTGTGATGATGACATTCTTGCTCTGTCTCTAACTAAATTTGGTTTACAAAAAAAACTGAATTTTCTATGTAAGGAATCGTAAAAAATTAAAATTAAAAATTAATGAGTAAAACTAAAGTTATAAATCTGGGGAAAAATATATACCGGTGGTACTTGGTTTATTGGAACAGATATGGTTGAAGTAGTGTCCAGCTATGTGTACCTAAGAATAGCGATTCAGCAAAACTGTAAGTGGTCCTCCTGTATAGAAATGGTAAAAGGGAAAATGAGGAAAACCCTGGTTGGTTTATATAGGTTTAATTGTAAATATGGGGGTATGTCTATAAGGCTTTTGGTAAGAGTGATGGCAATGAAGGTGGAAGCCCAATTGTTATATGGCTGTGAAACTTGGGAATCTAATATAACAAATGCATTGATTATTCCTTAATTTAAATCATTAAGATACACTCTTAGGCTTGGATATTCTTGTCCGTCCTCTTATATTCATTCAGAATTGGGAATAATTAATATTAATGCTGCTATTGAATCAAGGAAGGTCAACTACTGGATTAGGATTACTAATTTTAATGAAAAAATAGTTGCCAAGAAATGTTTGTTAGAAAAAGAATATTGGCATGAAATGGGTTACCATTCTGGCTTTTGGCTGAACACTGTTTACCTTACTTTGGGGAAGTATAAATTAGTACACTTAAAAAAAAACTCTGTAGAACAGGGTGTTCAAATAAGTTCCAAATATAAACAAGCATTTGTCAATGCCGAATGTTGATTGCTTATATGTGCTGTTTAGATATTTGGAAGTGAAAGTACCATGCCTAAGAACTGTCATGTGCCCCCTCCCAAGACATCTACTGTGTCTTCCTATTCAGTATTCACAGAAGAGGGGGAGGGGCAAGGGTCACAGCAGTACAGCAGTTGCAAAGGCTATAGGCTGGTTAGCCTCACTTCAGTAGTGGGGAAGATCATGGAGACATTGGTTAAAGAAAGGATAGTGGGGCATGTAGAAGCCCTCAGAGCCCAGGACCATAGGCAACATGGATTCACAGTGGGGAGGTCATGTCAGACAAATCTGGTTGATCTCTTTGACTGGGTGATAAGGGAAGTAAATCAGGGTGGGTCAGTGGACAACGCTTACCTTCATGTAAGCAAAGGCTTTGACACCGTCCGACATAGAAGGGTGATAGACTAGCTGAGTAGGCTGGGCATGGGGGAAAGGGTGGTAAACTGGGTTAGAAACTGGGTAACAGACGGGAGGCAGAGAGTGGTGGTAAATGGGGTGCAGTTTGGGGAGAGGGGTGACAAGTGGGGTGCCACAGGGATTGGTCCTGGGGCCAATCCTGTTCAATGTCTTCATTAGTGACATTGCAGAAGGGCAGAAGGGAAAGGTCTGCCTGTTTGCAGATGACACCAAGATCTGTAAGACAGTGGATACCCCAGAGGGGGTGGAGAAAATAAGGAGGGACCTGGGGAAGGTTGAGAAATGGTCTGAGAACTGGCAACTGAAGTTTAATTCAAAAAAAGTGCAAAATTATGCACCCGGGACACAGGAACCCTGGGGAAAGGTACAAGATGGGGGGGGGGGGTGCTTACAGTCACAAAGACAGAAAGAGACCTGTTTTTATTTTTCAGATGACCTGAAAATGTCAAAGTGGTAAGGCAGCTGGGAGGGCCAGTGATATGCTGGGGTGGATAGGCAGGGGTATCACCAGCATAAGGAGGGAGGTAGTGATGCCATTATATAAAACCATGATCAGGCTTCACATGGAGTACTGTGTGCAGTTCTGGAGGTCGCACCTTTGTTAGGATATTAACAAGCTGGAGATGGTCCAGAGAAGGGTGAATGAGATGGTACAGAGTTTGCAACGCAAGACTTATGAGGAGAAATTAAAGGACCTCAATATGTACTGAGTGGAAGAGAGGAGGGAAAGAGGGGATAGGATAGAAACATTCAAGTACCTCAAGGGTATAAATATAACTACGGAGAAGCAGGAGACAGCTGCTATAGGCATATGTGCCAGCTTCTGTGCGATATTCTTTTGTTCTTATAAATCTGTAATCTCCAGTATTTCAGTAACCACATGACCACACTGCCTTCTGTAGGCAAATTTTATGGTGGTTGATGCCTGGTGTCAGATGGCAGACAGAGGGCTCACCAAATTCTGTTGCCATTTGAACAACTTCATAGAGTGTTCTTTTACTGGTTAGCATTTTGGAAAGCTGGTGAAGGTCTCACAATTTGTATTATGATTGTATCTCCTTATGTCTGTCCCCTTTGGTCCCCCAATCCCCACATCCCAACAGTCATCAGTGACCACAGCTGCAGCCTTCTTCTTGCCAAGATGGTGGGTGAGAAACATAGAAACATAGAATTTGACATCAGATAAGGACTGCTTGGCCCACCTAATCTGCCCATTTCCCTATCTGATGGATAAGCTGCAGATTCTAGTTAAACAACTTACTTCCTCCTACCCCCTAGTAGACCTGCCTTATGTCTGTCCGTGAGCAGCTGCCTTCAGAGTCTGTGAAGTCTGATGTCTTTCAGTGCCGCTTATTGGTCATCTTCCAACACAGATGAGGCACTGCCAGCTGAAAAGTAACTCAGGACAAGCAGGTTTCAAAGTGGGGAAGAAATGGAGTGAGCAAGAATGAAGTACTCATTCAGATGTGGCGTCGATTTTAAGATCAGCATACTGGTGTGGACACTGCAAATAGAACCCCAGCTCTTTAAGCAGCCTTATGAAAAGTAAAGACTTCTCAAAGCACTGGGGTTGTGTTTATTGTACTGTAAGTGGGCTGCATCTAATTCGGTAATTTACTGTACCTTACATCTGGATGTATGGTAGGGCCAACTTTAAATAAACACTGCACCTGAATTAACACATGATGCCACAGAAACATAAAATTTGTCAGCAGAAAAGGACCACTCAGCCCATCCAGTCTGCCCAAGTGTTCTTTACCTACTTGTAACTCCTGCCTGTATATGTTACTGCATGTCTTATTCTGCCTGTGTCCATCAGGACCTCCTTGTGAATGAGCTTGCTTAATGGATTTTTCCTGCAATGAACTTGAACCTACTCCACTTCCATAGCCCTATTGATCTCCGTTGACCCCCTTTCCCCTTTTTCTAATATACCCCTATGTTTATCCCATGCATGCTTCATGCTGCCTACCATTTTAGGTTCCACCACTTTTCCTGGAAGTCTGTTTAAGGCGTCTACCACCCTTTCAGTAAAGAATATTTATTCACATCTATCCTGAATGCTCTGCCCCAGCTTCACTGCATGTCCCTTGGTTTGGGTGCTCATCATCATTTGAAGGAAACTCCCCAAATGTACCCTCTTTACCCCTGTGAGGTACTTTGTAGGTCTTGATCATGTCACCTCTTGCCCTCCTCTCTTCCACAGTATACATGTTGAGATTCTTCAGCCTTTCCTTGTAGGGATTTCTCTGAAAATTCTGAACTATTTTAGTTGCCCTTGCTCTGGAAAACCTCCACCTTGTGTCCTTTCTGAAGCGTGGACTCTAAAACTGGACACAGTACTGCAGCTGGGGGTATACCACGGAGTGAGACAATGGCAGCACAACATCCCCCCTCCTCCCACTGGAGATGCCACTACTTATGCACCCCAGAATCCAATTTCCCCTGCCCATAGCCTTGTGACACTGTACTGCCATCTTGCGGTCCTCTGATATAATAACCTCAAGGACCCTTTCATGTCTTGGGAGTATCAGTACCTCCCCCCATACTATACCCAGCATCAGGGTTCCTATGCCCTAGGAACATGATTTTACACTTGTTGGCATTGAACCCCAAGTGGAATTGATTTGAATGAATTGCGGACTTTTAAGCAGCTTTTTGGGGAGTGTGTATGTGTGAGTGTGTGTGGTGGGGGGGCTCTGCTACTATAAGTATTTGCTTTTGATTTGGTATAATGTGCAAACAGACTAACCCTGCTCCCTACTCTGTGTGCCATATCGGAGATAAAGAGCCCAAATAGCATTGGGCCAAGCATTGAGCTCTACAGCACCCAGCTTGTCACTGCTCTGGGTGCTGAGAGCTACCCCTCCACCACCACCCTCTGCACCCTCCCTGTAACCAGTTCTCTATCCATTTAGTCAGACCACCTTCCACCCGTACCCCTCCTTCTCTTCACTCTTCTCCTCCTCCTTGGCCTGTGTCCCTCCTCCTGGTTGTCCGCACCCTTTCTCCTCCTTATTCTTACCAGGTGGTGGTACCTTCTGTATTACACTCAGACCACTCTGCCTGCCCCCTTCCAGGGTTACTACACCTCTGCCTTTACCTATATCTAGGGTGGTGAGCTCATCAGGCTCCCCCGTCCAGACCTTTCTACCAACCTTAGTCTTTTGACCACCCCCCTCACTATTTGTTTAAATCCACCTTACTAGAGATATACCCTCTAATCCTGTTTTTTTTTTTTTTTTTTATATTTTCTCACATGGCCATGGTTGGCTTGGTCATCCTGACCAACCCTCCAGCCCTGCCCCCGACATCAGGCCGACCTGCTCACCTACATGGATTATCCCCCGTGCTGGGGTGGTGAGGAGCTTCTCAGGTCGACCCACCGGAGCAGGATCCAGTTGAGGAGATGCCATTCGGGGTAGGCGGGGGGTAGGAAGCCCATGCTGCCTGACCGTAGCCCATTTTCCACTTTTCTCCCATTTGTGGAGTGCGGGCATGCAATGATGCTTAGGAACAGTGTGCCAATGTCCGCCACACTTCACCACCCTTTACTGCACTGCTGTAGTAGCATCTGTGGTCATCACCAGGGGCCGCTACAGAGTGGTGGGTCCCCGGATCCCACCCCGGGATAGGAGAGCAGTCCTCCAGATGCTCAATCCTATCCCTCCCTTGCCAATCCCTGGTGGCCCGGCTTGCATCTGAACCTGGGTTGCCAGCGTGGCATGAGGTGTGGCGTCCAGTGCCTCAACCCTCAGTGCCAGTGGCCAGGCAGCAATGCTGCCTTTAATAATAATAATAATAATATCTTTATTTATTATGCGCCTTACAAATGTCAAGGTGCATTACAAAACTTAAAACAACAGATAAAACAGTAATAATAAATACACAGTAAAATCCAAGAATTAACCTTATTAGCCACAGTATACCCTGCTCCATAAATAGGTCTTCAGTGCTCCCCCCAACGGTCGCACACTTCGGAAGCCAATGGGGTAGAGAATTCCAAATGGCTGGGGCGGCATACATAAATGCACGGGCCTCTGAAGATTTTAAAACTACCCTTGGAATCTCTAGCAACCCCTCGTCTGCCAAATGGAGCAATCGCTTGGGGCAGTAAGGAGACAGGAGCTCTTTCAGGTAGTCTGGGCCAAGTCCATGTAGGGCTTTATAAGTCAGCAATCCAACTTTGAAGGTGATCAGCCACTGAACTGACAGCCAGTGCAGTTCGCGCAGCACCAGGGTAAAATGAGAAGTCCAAGGAGTCCCCATCAACAACTGGGCCGTAGCATTGTGCACCAGCTGCAAGCGGCAGATATCAACCCCCGGAAGCCCAAAGTAAATACAGTTGCAATAATCAAGATGCGAGGTCACAAAGGTGTGGATCAGTGTGGAAAGATCACTGGATAGAACAAGGTGCTTGATCCTGGCGATGTTCCTCAGATGGTAAAAGGATAACTTAACAACAGCCGACACCTGAGATCGTAGTGTTAGCCCATTGTTGAGTATCACCCCTAGGTCCTGCACCTGTTCAGAGCCTAGAAGCTGGGAACCCCCCAGGAAAAGTCCCATGGATTGACCAGCCCCTGACCCCCCATCTGGTGACCTGGATCCACAACCATCACCTCAGTCTTCCCTGGGTTCAACCTCAGCCAGCTGGAATTCATCCAATCCTGGATTTTAGCAAGGCTGTTATTAAATACCGAGAGTGCTCCATCCTGGTCAGGTGCAAAAGACATGTAGAGCTGGGTTTCATTAGCATACCAGTGAAACCTCAGCCCATACTATCTTACAATGTCTCCGAGGGGCAGCATATACACCGCGAACAACATGGGGGACAGCACAGAGCCCTGAGGGACCCCAGATGAGAGAGAGAGAGAGTTAGCGGAATAAATCCCCGACACCACCCTCTGAGTTCGGCCAGTGAGGAAAGACCTAAACAATCTGAGGACTGTACCAGTCAGGCCACAGATGAACCTCAGGCACTTGAGCAGTACCCCATGGTCCACGGTGTCAAAAGCTGATGAGAGATCAAGAAGTACCAAGATGGACCAGTTTTTCTGATCTCTTGCCATCAGGTGATCATTGAGCACCTGAACCAGTGCAGTCTCAGTACTGTGCCTCTTTCAAAAACCGGATTGGAGAGGTTCATAGATGTTATGGATGGTCAAGTGGTTCTCCAGCTGTATAGCCACTTCCTTCTCAATTACCTTCCCCACAAAGGAAAGGTTGGAGATAGGTCTGTAGTTTGCCAGACAGTCTGGGTCCAGAGAAGCTTTCTTCAAGATGGGTGTCACTACCGCCTCCTTCAGGGAGCTAGGAAACTCACCCGACTCAAGAGGGCACCAGACTATCTGTGCCAAGACCGGGCCGATGATATCACAACAACCCATAATCAGGGAAGTTGGGCCCGCATCTAAACTACAGCACATAGGGTGCATACCCTGGACAATCTGCATAACATCCATGATCTCCGGCCGGTTGAAGGTACTCCAGAAGAAATGAGGGACAGTGGCCAGGCACTGATTAACAACAACTCCCTTACAGTGTATCGGTCGGACCTCCGCCCTGATGTCAGTCACCTTATCAGCAAAAGAACGAGCAAGCTCCTCACAATTGTGAAAAGGCTCTTCAAACCTGCAGGCAAGCTGGGTTGCACAGCCTGTCTACTGTTCAAATGAGCTGAGCTGGTCAGTTATTAGCGACAGCAATCGCCCCGGACAGGAACTCCCCTCCCCTTCCTGCTACAGTATACCCTGTCCCCCGCGTACAAGTCACTATTCCCCCCAGACCCTACCCCAGTTAGTCCCTAACCCATAATGTTTCGTGTGGCACCAATCCCTTAGCCACTCAAACTCCTCAAGCCTACCCTTCCTCCCCATGCTTGCACATGGTACCGGCAGTGCCTCCGAGAATGCTACCGACTTCCCAACCCCCTCACAGTGCCTGCCCAAGTACTCAAACCTCCCCCTCACTACTTCCACAGTGTCCCCTGCCAAGTCGTTTGTACCCACATGCAGCAGTAAATGAGGTTTCTTCCTCCCCCTTGCTGCACACTTGAGCAGTGCCTGCCCTGCCTCTCCTGCAGTCAACCTGGGGACAGCTTCAATCCAAATATGGCTGTGCCTTTCCCCTTTTCCGCCCCATCTCACCCATTTCAGTATAGAATCCCCCAGGATGAGTACCACCCTTGCCCCTTACCCCCTTTCCCTTCTAATAACCCTTCCACCACCCCAGTATTCGTTCTTCCCTGTCTCTTACCCCCGCCAACTGCACCCTCTGTGACTTCTGTATCTGTACCCCCTACTTCTGCCTCACCCCTTTTCTCTGCCTTATTCCTCCCATCCCCCTTGAACCCCTTCCCAGCCTGACTACTTCCTACTGGGCTTCTCAAGTCGACCTCCCCTCCTCCACTGCTGATTTCCAGCCCCTCTCCTATCCCCACTGTTGTCGATTTAGAGCTCCACTCTCTTCTACCCCGATAGTGATGCCCCTCCCATCCTTCCCCTTTCCCATAGCCTTCTCTCCTTCAGTCACCACTCCCTCCTTCCTTACTAGCCCCCCTTCTACCCTTTTGTCTTTGCTATCTCTTCCCCTACCTGTTGCCATCCCTCTCATGCCCCGCTTGTCATCCCCCCTTCAGTATGTTCCTGCTCCCCCTCTCTGTCCGATAGCAGAGTTTTGAATCTATTCCTAGTTGATACCTGTCCTACATCTCTTCCCCCATCAGTTCCCCCCTCCTAGTTGTTCAAACAACATAAAGTCTTGCTATATTATGACATATGCAGTTTGTCCCAGCCTTAGAACTGCTCCGGAGGTGAAAGAGTTAACTTCCATGCCAGGCATGGAATCTTGAGCACGAGCTCGGTTGAAAAAACTCTGTCTGTTGATCTTCAAACTGAAACTATCAGATTCTTTACTCCGCCTCACTGAACAGTCGCTCTGGAGATTCCTTCTACTGCTCGGTTAATTTTTCGGTTAAAAAAGTGTTATTTCTCGGTTTTCTAAACTGCATTTGTATATTTTAACCGCAACCGGTCGGTTCAAGCTCTGTCTGTGGTATCGTAAGTAATAGATAGGTTTTACATTTCTCTGTGTGGAACTTGCAAACGTTGTTATCGGTTCGGTTTGAACCGATCAGATTGTTGTTAAAATTTGTTAAATTACATTTAGAGTGCGGTTCCCGGTTCTTATCGGTTCTAAAAAAAACGGATTTCATTACGGTTTTTTCCACGACCCGTGACACGGTTGGGAACCGATAAGGGTATCTTGCTTGGCAATTTGCCGGAAAAGGGCAAGTTTTTGGTTAGGTTGGCATTATGTCTGAGAAACCCAAAATAAAAACCGGGCCCACTGGGTTTCAACACTGTAGTGTCTGTGGGGAAGCCTTTGCCAAGGCTGACCCACACACCACATGTGTTTATTGTCTGAGGTTTGACCACCTCATGCAGACTGCCAGATTTGCAAGAATTTCCTGCAGCTACCCTGGATAAGAGAGTTGGTAGGCTCAGGGAACGAGAGGCCAAAAGTCAGTTGACCCGGATGGACAGCCCGGTTCGGTGCCAACCGACCAGAGGGAGTGCCCTCTGACCAGGCGATACTTCCTCGGCAACGAAGAGCTGACTCGAGGAGCCAGTTCCAGCAAAGAGGACTAGAAAATCAGCAGGTGTGGAGCCAAAATTTCCTTCTCCAACCGCTGCAGAGATAGCCAAAGCGATCCAAATTGTCCAGTCGCTTTCCTCGTTCTGTCCGAACCGGCACCATCAGGTAAATGGTCGGTTCAGTTGGTTCCTCCGGTTCAAGAATATGATATAGAAGAATTTTATGAACCGGAGGAGGGGGAGGAGGATTATGAAGAGAGTGAATGTGATTTTGAAAGTCTGGATGTGCCCATTGAACCGGACATCTCCCCAGACAGAGCCTCAGGAGTGTCTCCCCCTAGGCTTTCTGAGTCCCCTTCTCATTTCCTGTTTTATAGAAAAGTTGCTGAAACCCTCCAGCTTCCTTTGGAAGAAGCTGTGGATGAACAGGAGGAGCCTGACTATGTGGAAATGATGGATATCCCAGAGTCCAGGAGATTGTCTATTCCTTTACATAAATCTTTTAGGAAACAGACAATAAAGATTTTAAAAGCTACTAATTCTTTACCTCCTGTGGATAAAAGATGGACAGGAGGTACACATTGTCAGGCTCTGATATGGAGTTCCTTTCACAACAATGCAGCCATGTTAGTAGTGCAGGCTGCAGCCTGTGATAAGGCAAATATTCCCTTGGCTTCACACCCCTGACAAGGACTCCAGGAGGACTGATGCCATGGCAAAGAAACAATGGCAGCATCCTTGGGACTCAGACAGGCAAATTATATGGCCTATGTTGCAAGATACCAGAAATCCAGATGGGATACTGTTATGGCTTTAGCGAAACAGGTCCCTGGCCAGTTGTCAAGGAGCTGGAACAGGTGGCTACTGATGGTATTGAGGCATCCAAGGTGCAATTCCATGCTGCAGTGGACTCTAATGATGTATCTTCAAGAGTCATGGCTACATCTGTGGCTTTTCGTAGAATGGCTTGGCTCAGGTGTACTAGCCTGTCACAGGATACCCAGGCTAAGGCCATGGATTTTCCTGTTGTGGGTAATTCTCTGGGGAGCAGACAGAGAATTACATGAAGAAAATGGATGAGTATAGGACCACTTATAGGAGTGCACAGGCCAAGGAGAAGCAAGCCACTCCTCAGAGGCAGCTTTCCAGGGGCAGGGCAGGCCTTTCACAGGCCTTTATGCCCAGGCCTCCTCTTCCGCTTATGCCGAGAGGGGTTCTTCAGAGGGAGGCAGACGGGCACGAGCAGGCCTGCTCCCACCCCTCAGCCTAAAGCCCCGCCAAACAGGCACCCTGATGGGATGCCCAGGGCCGATTCTCCATTACCTGTAGGGGGCAGGCTGACTTACTTCATCCAGGACTGGGAGTCTTTAACATCAGACAAGTGGGTCCTGGAAGTAGTAAGCCAGGGACTGGTTCTCAGCTTCAAAAAATTTCCAAAGATGAGAACCAGATCCTTTCCACCTGCAAATCCATCAGAGGCTCTTGCTTTGGAAACAGAAGTCTCAACCCTCCTGGCTCTCAGAGCTGTAGAAAGGGTTCCTCCCCTACACCAGGGCAAAGGACTGTACTCCAGGTACTTCCTTACCCCAAAAAAGACAGGAGAATGGCGGCCCATCCTGGATCTAAGATACCTAAACAAGCACCTTTTAAAACGAAAATTCAAAATGGTGACTCTGGGAATTATTTTACCCTCCCTAAGGCCAGGGGACTGGCTAGTGTCCCTGGACCTCAAGGATGCCTACTTCCATGTTCTCATCAGAAGCTCCCACCGAAAGTACCTCAGATTCAAACTGCCCTCAGGCCATTACCAGTTCAGAGCAATGCCCTTTGGCCTCACCTCTGCCCTAAGGGTATTCACCAAATGCCTGGCAGTAGCAGTTGCTCACTTAAGAAGGCAAAAGATTGCCATCTTTCCTTACCTGGACGACTGGCTCATAGTGGGTCAGTCTCCAGACCAAGTCAAATCACACCTTCAGGTTACCCAGCAGCTGCTTACATCTCTAGGTTTTCTTCTCAATCTTTCAAAGTCAGTTCTAGAGCCTGTTCAGCTACTCACCTTCATAGGCGCAGAACTGGACACAAAGCAGGCCAGAGCTTTCCTTCCTCTAGAAAGAGTAAAGACCCTGGTGGCTATGGTCTCCTCCTTCACTCTGCAGGTCTCTCAACCAGCAAGGCACTTTCTACAGCTCCTTGGTCACATGGCTGCTTTCACAGCTATAGTGCAAGGAGCAAGATTTCAGATGAGGGACATCCAGTTCCATTTGAGAGCCTTCTGGTCTCAAAGGAGAGATCCTCTAACCAAATTGATCCCAGTAACTCAAACCCTGATCCAGGCCCTGCAGTGGTGGCAGGATCAGAACAATCTGAGACAGGGGGTTCCTTTCATCCCTCAATCTCACTCCCTGACCCTTACTACAGATGCGTCCTCTTGGGATGGGAGCCACATGGGCGACCTCACCACCCAGGGATTGTGGTCCCTCCGAATCTCTGCTCCACATCACTCTGTTGGAACTCAGAGCTGTTTTTCTAGCACTTCAGGTTTTTTCTGCATCTGTTCAGAACAAAGTTTTACAGGTCAGAACAGACAACACCACTACAATGTGGTACATCAACAAGCAAGGGGCACTCGGTCTTCGGCCTTGTGCACCGATGCAATGAAGTTGTGGTCTCTGGCTTATTCCCTGAACACCTCCCTCATGACAGTTCACCTCCCAGGCAAGGACAATGTCCTGGCAGATGCTCTCAGCAGGATTTCCCAGGGCCATCACGAATGGTCACTGGATCCCTTAGTACTGGGGTTAGTATTTGCCAGGTGGGGCACCCTCAGATAGATCTTTTGCAGCCCCAGACAATCACCAACTTCCACTTTTTGTTGCAGACCCCAGTGTTGGGCTCAGTCCCTCTGGATGCCTTCCTTCTCGATTGGGAAGGGAAGTTCCTCTATGCCTCTCCCCCCTTTCCTCTCTTGTTCAAGGTGCTAGTCAAAATCAGATCTCAACCTTGCAAGATGATTCTGATTGCTCCAGATTGGGCCAGATAGCCCTGGTATCCACTCTTCTGTCCTTAGCAGTCCACCTTCCCCTGTGTCTCCCCAGGAATCACAATCTGTTAACCTGTGCCCAGGGGACAGTTTGGTATCCGAATCTCAAATCCCTCAACCTCAAGGCCTGGCTCTTGAGGAGTTAGAGTTTGCTGACCTACACCTTTCTCAAGGTGTACTCGATATCTTGAAAGCTTCTAGGAAGCCTTCCACCAGGGCTACTTATAATTCTAAATGGAAAAGGTTTTCCATATGGTGCTCTGGAAAGCATATTTCCCCAGAATCTGCTGATTTTCCCACAGTCCTGGACTATATGGTCCATCTAAATACTTTGGGGCTGAGGCCAGCTACCCTGAAAGTGCATTTGGCAGCTGTCTCTGCTTTTATTTCAGCAGGAAAGCCCTTCTCTTCTGCTCACCCTGTATTCTCCAAGTTTTCAAGGGATTGCTTCACACTAACCCTCCATTCAGGGACCCTGCCCTGCCTGGGATCTTAATATTTGCATTGCTCAGCTAATGCAACCCCCCTTGAGCCTTTGTCTTCAGCAGAGCTTAAGTACTTGACTTGGAAAACTGTGTTTCTAGTAGCCATCACTTCTGCCAGGCATAAGTGAATTACAAGCTTTGTCCAGTGGAGCCTGATTTTATCTCCTTTCACAGAGATAAGGTAGTCCTCAGGACTAACAGGAAATTCTTGCCTAAGGTGGTTTCAGATTTCCACCTTAATCAATCTATATCCCTTCCAGTGTACTTCACTGACCATTCCTCCTCTGGCGAGAGGAGGCTGCACAGTTTAGATGTAAAGAGAGCCCTTAGTTATTACATAGAGCGTACCAAGGGTCACAGGTTTGACTCCCTCCAACTGTTCCTCACGTATGGTGAGGTTGGTAAAGGGAAACCTGCCACTAAAAGATCCATTGCCAGGTGGATTGTCTCTTGTATCCAATTTTGCTATCAAAAACTGGGTAAGGTTCCCCCTTCAGGCCTGAGGGCTCATTCTACCAGAGGTACAGCTGCATCCCTAGCTGCGGCCAGGGACATCCCTATCTTAGAGATATGTCAAGCAGATACCTGGAAAACAGTACACACTTTCACCAAGCATTACTCCCTGGACATCCAGGCTAGGAGTGATGCTCGGTTTGGCATAGCTGTGCTTCAGAGCCTATTTCCTAAGTAGGTTCTGTCCTTCCTCCTTGGAGGTACTGCTGTGTAGTCTGCATATGTCATAATATAGCAAGACTTCATGTTGTTTGAAGAAAAAATTACTCACCTTAGTAATGTTTCTTCTAATGGAGTCTTGCTATATTATGACCTTCCCTCCTGCCTGCCCCTCTCAGAACCTCGGCTCTTGGGATGTGGGTGGGCAGTGCAGTGTTGGCACTTAATGATGCCCACCTTGTGTTTTCAACCTCTTTTGGGGTGTTTGGTGTTGTTTTTATTTTATTTTTTGGATCCCCTGACTTGAGTCTTGGTTTTGGGACCAGAAAAATGTGTTAATATTTTAGTAGCCAGTTGGCTAGTGTAGGTTTACAGCTTCCACACAGAACCTTAGTGAGTTTTGCTAGTAAAGATTTGACAGTTTCAGTTTGAAGATCAACAGACAGAGTTTTTTCAACTGAGCTTGCGCTCAAGATTCCATGCCTGGCATGGAAGTTAACTCTTTCACCTCCAGAGCAGTTCTAAGGCTGGGACAAACTGCATGTGTCATAATATAGCAAGACTCCATTAGAAGAAACAACATTACTAAGGTGAGTAATTTTTTCTTCCCCTCCATGCCACCCCTGGTCCCTCCCTACCTGCAGCCATCTGCTCTCTCTCCTGGTGCTCTTCGTGGTCTCTTCCTCCACCATCAGGAGGCCCACCGCCCTTGCCTCGGGCACGCCCTTCCTTCTCCTCTCTTTTCTGCTAGTGCCTCCGATACTGGGGTCAGTTTCAGTCCCTAGTTATTCTTCCTCCATCCCCCTTTGCCATCCCCTATTCCCCCCTCAGGATGCCTACCATACTCATTTGCCCTGCCACTTAGACTCCTCCCTAACCTCCACAGTTCCTCCCTCAAACTAGCCAGTCATCTACAGACCATACACCACCCCATCCTCCAAACCCAGTCCAGGATCATGGCAGACCCACACCCTGTACACCCCTCCACCCTTCCAAAGATGCCCACCATATTGACATGTGGCACCTGCCCCATTTTGGACCCCATCTTATTTATTTAGTTTTTGTTAACCGGGTTAGGTGCGCTAGCCAAAGTTGACTATTTTCAGGCACGACCCAGGAGAATACATACATAAAATGAGATGAGATTATACAATACATAATATATAGTACAGGTAGGTTAGAATACAGATCAAGTCAGACAGTACTCAAGATAATATATATAGCTATGCAGAGATGACAAAAGTGACATTAGTACATGCAAATAACTGAAACTGGGCTAAGTGGCAGCTATAAAGACATTTTATAGCAAAGCATTTTTAGAAGTGCAGCAGTATCTTGGGCGAAATAGGGTGGTTAGCTCTGAGGCATTAAGTGGGATCAAAGCATGTGCAGGGGTCCTGGGATAGGTGGCGATATAGTTCTTTTTTGAAGATTGGGTGGGAGTTAGCCTTCCTCAGGGCAGGAGGGAGGGAGTTCCAGGTGGCTGGGGTGGTGCTGTGAAATCCTCCAGAGCTTTTTGAAGTAAGACACCTGGGTATTGTGAGTAGAAATTTGTTTGCGAGCGTAGTCCATGGGCAGGTGTCTGTGGTACAAGTAGAGCAGCAAGGGAGGAGGGGGTTTGGTTATGGATTACAGAGTCTGTGAGGGTCCCTAGGGAGTATAGTCAGTAGGCAGTTGGGGAGAGCCAGCCTAGGTCACTATACAGTGTGCAGTGATGCTTGAGGCGATGGGAAGAGGAGGCATACCAACATATGTTGCTATACACGACATCCCATTTATGGAGAGCAGTCTTATGGTCATTAACAAAAGTGGAGACACCATATGTCAGCGCTGGAAGCAGAATACCCTTGGCAATTGCCAATTTGGCAGATGGTGTTAGCAGGTGACAAGTCTTATAGGCGATTCCAAGTTTGGCATTTGTTGCTTTACAGGTTGACTAGATGTGCAGACTGAAATCAAGGGATTTATCAATGAGGACTCCCAGGTATTTGAAGGATGTGACACAGTCGATGAGAGACCCCCAGAGTCATGGACTAGGAAGGATTCCTTACAGGCTGAGTTTGGGGGCAGTGCCAATTAGCATGGCTTGGGTCATTTTAGTGTTGAGGATGAGCTTATTAGCATTTAGCCATGTTTGCACATTCCTGAAGTCTGAGGAGAGGTTTTTGTTAATGATGTTAACTTTGTCAGCGCTGGAGTAGAGGACGAGATCATCAGCGTATAAGATAGCTGAGCAGGAGAGTATGGCATAATCTATGTTGATGATGTATAGTGAGAAAAGAAGGGGTCCCAGGATGGAGCCCTGGGGAACTCTGATGTCAGTGCTGGTCACATCTGAGAGAGCAGAGTTGAATTTAACAAGTTGTAATCTGTCTGATTGGTAGTTGTTAAACCGGTCAACTACTGAGGATGAGAAGTTAAGTCTATGCAGGGTTGAGAGAAGCAGGGGATGATCAACAAGATCAAAAGCTTTGATAAGATCGATAAATACTGCTCCAGTGAGTAGGCCTTTGTCCATGTTGCAGAGTACATCGGTGGAGAATTTGAGAAGAGCGGTTGAGGTAAGGTGCCCTTTTCTGAAACCATGCTGAGTGTCTGAGAGAAGGTTGTTCTTTGTGAGATAGTCAGTGGTTTGGGTTGCAACAAGCTTCTCCAGTAGCTTGCTTAGCACAGAGAGAATGGCTATGGGACTGTAGTTATTGATATCCTTTGGGTCTCCTTTTTTAAGGATAGGCGTAACTCAGGCAATCTTCCAGAGATCTGGGACAACGCCAAGAGAGAGAGAGAGAGAGAGAGAAGGAGAAGGAGTGAAAATCTTGGCCAGTGGTGAGGCAATCAATGGTGCCGCTAGCTTCAGGAGTCATGGCTCGAGTGAATCTGAACCGCGGCTAGTGTTGTTGGATATGTTTTGCAATAGCCTTTGGACCTCAGATCTAGATATGGCTTTAAAGTGGAAAGGGGGGTAGTAGTTAGTTGGCAGTGGTCAGCACCAGATGCAGATCTCTGGGGTGTGCAGTAAGGCTGAGATGCTGTGGGAGATGAAGTGAAGGATGAGGTGTACTGAGACAGGTTCATGAATAATCTGCTAAAGGCATTCGCTATAGTGTTCTAGTCATTGCAATGTACACCATTTAGGATCATATCCCCTGGGGTCGATGACTGGGTAGCCCCAAGAAAGGTCTTGATGTGTGTCCAGAATTTTCTAGGGTCACCAGCACAGTTTGTGAGCAGTTCCTTGCAGTAGATGCTCTTTGCTATTCTGATTTGTTTTTTTACAGGTGCTCCGAGAGGCCCTGTAGGTATTGTAATCTTCCAGTAGTCTGGACACTTTGTACTTCTTCCAGAGTTTGTCCCATGTGCGCAGGTTAGCCAGCAGGTCCTTGCGTAGCCATCTTGTTTGTTTACCCCTGACCCTTCTGGTGACCTTCGGGGTATGTTTATTCTGAAGTGCTGTGAAATTATCAATGAAGATATCAAGGGCTATTTGAACATCATGGGAGTGATAGATGTCAGACCAGTGGATACAGGATACATCATAGAGGAAAGCTTCCACGTCCAGTTTGGCAAAGTTGGTAATTGTGATGTAGCGTGGAGGGGGGGGGAGCAGTCTCCGGGCTCCATACACAGAAAGTGGAGGAGTGGTCTGTGATAGCATCAGCCAAGATGCCTGCAGTTTGCACATGGTCAAGGCAATTCACCAGTACCCAGTCTATGAGGGTGGAGGTAGTTAGAGAAGGGGTGGTTCTAGTGGGTTCACTTAAGATCTGGTGCAGGTTATAGCTCTGCGTTAGTGTCAGCAGTGTGCTGTGAGTTGGTCCCAGCCAGTTTAGGTTAAAGTCACCTAAGATTATGACCTCATTTTGCTTGGCATTTGTGACGGTTTGATTAAGTGAATCCTGAAGACCTGTGGTACCTCCAGTGGGTGGGTTGTAGGTGCAGATAATGTGGAGTTTTTTTGCACCAAGGGCAATGGTTGTGTGTATGGACTCTCAGACTGAGGGTGAGTCAGTGGTTGGGCAGACTGTAACATCAAGATGGTTTTTATAGAGGATAGTGACCCCGCCCCTCCAAGTTTTGGGGAAGGCCTATCTCTCCATATCAAGGAATAATTGGGCAAGGAACATAAGGAGTTTGGTATGTGAGGCTTGAGCCATGTTTCAGATAGGCAGAGTAGGTCAGGATTGTACACTTTCGTCCATGCCGCGAGATCAGCAAAGTGCCTGGTAATGCTCCTAATATTCATATGGGCAATGAGAAGTCCTTTTCCTGATACAGCCGATAGGTCAGTGGCAGAGTGGTGGATTGAGGGGCCAAGGTTATGTTCTATGTCCCCTGACAACAGGATGATGAGGAGTAGGAGAAACCACAGTTTAATAGTGTGGAATGGGAGATGAACCAATTGTGTCATTTTGTATTTTCTGAGCATACGAAATGAGTTGTAGGTACAACCCTTCAGAAGGATAAGGGTGGTGTAGGCACGCACATGTTGTGTTTCGGCAATTTGGTTGGAGAAAGTAAAGTCATTGTGTTGTGAGGTATCCTTTCCATAGTGGTTGTTAATTGGAACAGAAGTAGATATCTCATTACGGGCTCTTACTTCCAGGTTCTGTACCCTACTACAACTGTTAGGCCCCAATTTACTCAAATTCCTGCTCCCCCCCACAGTAGTCCCCCTACTGACCCCTTGCTGATCGGGGTAATTCAGTTTCAAATCTCATCCATTAGATACTGTATTACTGTAGCAATCCTAATGCCTCCTTGTCCATTTTTCACTCCTCAGCTCCTATACTTTTTGTTCTCGGATCTCATATAGTTTCACTTAGCCCAGTTAGAAATCCTATTGCACTCCAAGTATTACTCAGCTCAGTTACAGAAATCAACAGAACAAATAAATATGTATTATTACAGCAGTCATAACAGTATAGCTCAGTACTTAGGTCAGTTAGAGAAAGAAACAGAACAACTACATCTGTATTATTACAGCAATCCTAAAATATCCAATTATTGCTTTGTCTCCGCTCCGGAGGACCTGCTGTAATATAGGACCACAGAGAACCATGGGTGGAAGGGTGGTCAACTGTAAAGTCCCAGCAGAGCGTCACTGAGCTCGCTCACTCCCCCTCTCTCACTTGCTCATTCTATTTCACCCAATGCTGCAGGCTTCCCTTTTGTACTGGGGTCCTGCTTGCATTGGCACCTTTTTCTGCCCACAAAGAAATCCTCAGCAGTCCCGACACAGCTCCATTGTTCTCTCTCTCTCCCCCCCTCTCTCACTCGCTCATTCTGTTTCTCCTGACACTGCAGGCTGCCCTTTTGTACTGGGTTCCTGCCTGTGTTGGCACCTTTTTCTGCTCACAAAGAAATCTGCATCTGTCCCGACAGAGCTCCGTCGAGGTCACTCACTCCCCCTCTCTCACTCGCTCATTCTGTTTCTCCTGGTGCTGCAGGCTGCCCTTTTGTACTGGGCCCCTGTCCCTGTTGGCACCTTTTTCTTCCCACAAAGAAATCTGCAGCAGTCCTGACAGAGCTCCGTTGAGCTCACTCACTCTCCTTCTCTCGTTCACTCATTCTGTTTCTCCCACTGCTGCAGGCTGCCCTTTTGTACTGGGTTCCTGCCTGTGTTGGCGCCTTTTTCTGCCCACAAAGAAATCCGCAGCAGTCCTGAGAGAGTTCAGTTGAGTTCAGTCACTCCCCCTCTCTCACTCGCTCGATCCTATTCTGTCCCAAACACTGATTTCCAAAAGCGACTGTGCTATTCTGCGCCGGAAGTGCAAAAGCAGATCTTGGCTAAGATGTGAAAAATGACAGCTGTATTGTTCATAAGAAGGCGTGAAAAAATGCCAGTGTTGAAATTCTGGCTTGAAAATGTTACTAATTTTCGAAGTTACAAGGGTGCGTAGAAACTGCACAATGCACACTCGTAACACAGTCATTTTGTGGAGTTTCATCACAAAATTTTCAACATAGGCATTTTAGGACCTCTGCTTATGAACAGCATCACTGTGATTTTCTTAATGTGTCCTGAACACTGATTTCCCACAACGACCACGCTATTCTGCGCTGGAAGTGCAAAAACACATTGTGGCCAGAATGTGAAAAATGACAGCTGTACTGTTCATAAGGAGGTGTGTAAAAATGGCAATGCTGAAAATCTGGAGTGAAAATATTGGAAATTGACGAAGTTACAAGTGTCCTTAGCAACTGCGCAACGCATGTTCGTAAATCAGTAATTTTTTGGATTTTTCCCACCAAATTTGCAAAATAGACTTTTTGAGAGCCCACCTCATGAACACTGGCACTGTCATTTTGTTACTAGGTCCCAAAAGGTGATTTTGTGCAGTGACCACAAAATCACCTTTTGGGACCAATTAACGCCATGACAGTGGCTGAATTCATGAGAAGGGGGCCCAATAACCCCATGTTGAAAATGTGGTCCCAAAATTCCCAAAAATGCCTGAGATATGCAAAAAAGTTGAAAAAGACATATTTATGCCATTACACAGCTTACCAGCATTTCCTCAGTTCACGGTTGGCTTTGAAGAGTGCAGACGTGTTAAAGGTCCACCGACGATCGTCGCGCCAGACTCCAGAGGTAAGTATGGGGTGAGGGGTGGATGGGGAGGCAGGGTGTGCAGTGAGTGGGTGCGGGTCATGGGAGGGGGCAGGGAGACCGCGAGGGACGTTTTCTATTTTACAGGTTAAAAAAAAAAAAAAAAAAATCGCAGGATGTTTTTTTCTTTACAGGAGCATTGGGCATGCTGGGGTGGGCACTTGCATGCCACCTGAATGTTTGAGGGGCTGTAGCTGACGGGGATTGGGCACCCCTTTGGCACATATGGAGTGCTGGGGGGAAGAGCTCGAGGAGATTGGGCACCCTCAGCATAAACTGAACGCTTGTGGAGGGGACCATTATGCCAACGGGAGTGGGCTCCCACTGGCAACCTGAACTTGGCGTGAGGGACTGAAGCTAACGGGGATTGGGGCCCCTATCGGCAAACAAACACTGTTGTTTGGTGGGGGCACATGCTGCCGAGGGGGATTGGGCACCCCTTGGCACTGGGGGCTCAGTCATATTGTTTGTGAACATGGTGGCAAGCCACCGCCATGTTCACAAACAATTATACAGTACCAACATTCCGCCCAGCAATGACGGGTTGCTCCCTCGTTTGACTCCTTTGAGTTTGCTGTGTTATATTCTGCAGTTTTTATTTGGTTATACTTCAGATTCATTGGCCCAGGAGCAGTTCCAGTGCTGTTAGCACCACTGGCAGTTTTTTTTATCCTTTCCAGCAGGTTCTATGTGCCATGTTTGGTCCGCTTTTCTGTTCAGGGAATTGTATGGAAAATGATCTGCTTTACTATTTTGATTTCCATAGCATTTTTCAAAGTCTTTAAAAGCTTCCTCAGTGTCTTCAAAGATTTCCACTTTAACATTAACTATAAAAAGCAAGCTGACTAGAGTGATGACTGCAAATGTTATGTTTCTTTTATACAGCTTTCTTTTTAGGGGATAGACAGCTACTATTACACAATAGTTTCTGCAGAAAGGACTGGGCATACATTGAAATGCCTCCCTTCATATTTAAGACCCCACTCTAATCTTCCTTTTTGGAGAATTTCTTCATGATTTGGGTATTTGTGTGGTTTTACAAATATGATGAGTGGGGAGTGGGTGAGGACCTACAGAAAAACTTGGTCCCCCTCAATGTGCCCTATCTAGGGCAATTTTACCTTAAGGATACTTTTTCCCTATAGCAGCTGCAAGCATTTTTTTTTTTAAATGGCAGACAGTCCCCAATTCCCTCTGTTCCCTTGATTACCCTGCCCAGACATAGATTTCCCCTAATGATGCTGTCCTGCTGCTTGTTAACTTTTTGTAATAAGCACTGTACAGTAGTTAAGTGTCCTGAGCTAACTTTGCTGGAATCAGTGAAAAGTTATCTTCCAATGAGGACACTCATTCCTCCAGCTCACCAGTTCTTGTTGAGAAGGCTTCCATCTTGTAACTGATTTCCTGCACAGAGTTAGAAATTCACCCTGGTGTTGATTATATATCTTCTAAGGCCACCATCATACCCCATCAGAGATTTGCCACAAAATTAATTAACTGATCTTTTTTCTGTGCTTGCACCTGTGTTTGCAGTAGCTGCTCCGGGCCAACACTTCTATGAATTCCAGCTGATCAGTAAACTCACTTCATTAAGCTGGTTTTGTTTTTCTTGACAGCTTGTTGATGGAGTCTGAAAATAAAAAGGCAGGTTGTTTTCAGACTTTGAATCCTGTAGTGCAGAGCACTTGAGATGCTGGAAGGATAAGAGAGCAAGTGTGGTGTTGCCATGTAAAGGCTTCAGAGACTGGCAGGCCAGGTGAGTATCAGTCAGTGTGTTCTCCACTCGGTGAAAAAATGATCAATTATTTCTCTTACTCTGCAAACACATTTTGACATAGGAGAGCACTGAAGAACATAGCCTGAGAGATCGGAAACTCTGTTCTATTTCTCTTTTCCGCAGTTGCAGTATTTTAGTCAAGCATTTGTTTTTTTCTATCCATGTGAGCAACAAGCTGCGGCAGTGGTGCATGGCTAGATGGCCACCTTGGATCTGCTAACAAAACTCTCAGGTATTTAAAGTCAGTGACCTGCATTAGTGTGCCATGCATGATTGCCTGGATTGATTGAGAGGAGTGGTGTGGCACTTCTAATTATCTGAGACTGACAAGGATCATGAGTGTGGTCTTTGTGGCACTGGATAATCATAAGTTGCATGTCAACCATTGCTCAAACTTTTAGAAATCTAATGAATGAGTTATACTTACTTAAGAAGGCGGAACTGAAGTGAATGAAAGTATCATCCACATGCAAGCATACTGACCACTGATTGCACTGTTTGGGCAGGTCATTGATGAAAATGAAGAAAAGCTCAATATGAAACAGTAGTTGTTAACCATAAAGAACATTGGTGTTACATTTCCGGTATGGGTGCTGGGGGTTTCTGATGGTAAATGATGGACTGATCGCATTTCATTGTTGAACAAATGTTTGCTGAATATTTAGAAAGATGGTGACTGAAGCACAGGGCATTTCTTGAGAATTAATGACCAAATGTAGAGTTTCAAGTCAGGCATTTACACCAAGCCAGCCTTTCTTCTGCTTCACTGAGTCATCCTAGTCAATATTCTAATATCCGTTGCCATCTAAGTTAACAAAAGATCAGAACATAAAAAAGGATATGCAAAATGGTTTGTGTTATCATTATGCCAGTCCATGTTCTTAGAAGACATGCATGTTAGCTAAGGAGGGACAATATTCAAGGGTAGCAGATGGGGTTTCATGTAATAATAGCTATCACAAAACAGCAATCACTATTATAGTAAGTGTACATCGCCAAAATGCAAAATGGCAATGTACACTCCCCAGTGAAGCCAACAACAACAACCAGGCAAAAAAACACACATCAATGCAGGGGGGCTAGCCCCTACCCTGTACCCTCAAATTATTATTCTTCTAACTCCTGGGGATGCATCTCAGGAGGAAAACCAGAATGCCCCCCCAAAAAACCCAAAAACAAAGTCCCACATATGGAAAACACACAAAAGTCTTACCCCTACTGAGCCCTGGACCTCCCTCACTGCAGGCAGCCAAACTCACCACCACACCAAAATGCCAGCTCTGCAGAACACCCCCAAACCACAGCCCACATACCTCTGCTTCCTGCCTGGACCCTCCTCTTCTGCCCTTCCTCTCCTATTCGCCAGCCATTTCCTCCTACCTACTGCATCTCTTGGCTCAGCTGCTTTTAGGTAGTCTCGACTAAGCGCTCAAATTGAGTTGCTCAATTTGAGTCACTATAATAACGTGATACCCAGAAGACCTATAAATCTTGACAGATGAAAACATGGCATGGTATGGTAGGGTTGGTTAGCACAAAACTGGCAGAGAAAAGTCATGCAGAAGTCAAGCAATATTAAGTTGTCAGTGTAGGTAATTGCAATATGGAAATGCTGGCTCGCAATGTGGGCAAACGTGGTCATTATTGGTGACAAAAATGTTACACAGATGCTAAAAATAGACAGTATAAACCTGGGGGTGATCAGGCAGTTTCAGTAGAAGCAATCAAAAGGAAAACCAGGCAGTGTAGGCCTCAGACCAAACCATGTCAATGCTGGGAGGGAGCGTCAAGTACAGCACTGTACATGACTGAAGATAACTGTAGGCATTCTCATCAGAGACAGAGCCATTGCATAAGTCCTCCTGACTAGACCGTGACTTTTCTGATCCCTTCTGTGACCAAATCAGACATGTGTGCACACCTCAGCATTAAAGGTTTGAGGCCTGGACTATAGTTTAAACCAGAGAACTTAGTACAAATAAGGACTTTGTGGGAAGACTGCCTTTAGATGACAAATTGGTGGCCATCTTCATTACCTCTGACCATAGCTGACATGGTAATCAGGTTTATTTATTTATTTGCTTTTGGTAACTGGGTACTGTAAGTGCACTAGGCAAAGACCTGCCTATTTTCAAGCATGACCCGAGAGAGTACAGATTGCAACCATGAAGGATAACAATCACATTAGAACAAAAGCAGGAAATAATATACAAGTATCCATGCAGGGATAAGCAACTGTACAGATCTGAGTTGTAACATCCACACAGGGATATGCAATTGTGTAGAACAGAGTTGTAGGATACTACAATAGAAAACACTGGTGCAATAACATTCAAGGCAGAAATACTATAAGACATACAGGTTAAGGTATCAAGAGCAGCTGCAAGAGTTAAGTGCGTTTAGGTAAGAGAACAGGGCTTACTTGAACATGGGGTGTGTTTTGGAGCTCTGGATTTGATAAGGTATGGAATTCCATAATTATGGAGCAAAGTGGGAAAAAGCTTGCTCTCCCAGCTTAGTAGAGCAATGTGGGGCAGAAAGCAGGGCAGAGGTAGCTGACCACAAATGTCGAGAGTAGACCGGGGGGGGTGGGGGTGAGCACAGAGGCTAAGGAGGCAGGTTGGGAGTAATGAGTGATGGAGTCTATGAAGTGCACAAGGGTATAAGATTGCATGGTGGAGGGGCATAGCCATTGCAGGGCAGAATAAAACTTACAGTGATGGGTGAGGTGAGGAGCAGATAAAGCAAACCTGCATCTATTATGATAGGCAGTGTCTCCCTTCTGGAGTACACCCACATTTGCCTGGGAGAAGACTGGAAGTGAGTAGCATAGTTCTGGGAACAGAACACCCCGGGCGACAGAGATCCTGGCTGTGGGGGTGAGGAAGTGGTGAACATGGTAGGTTCAAGGGTGACTGGGCAACCAATCAGGGTTGGAATGTCTGTGGAGGGGCTACAAGACCACTTTGGCTTATGGAGGACTTCAATAATTCATGCACCACTGCAGCACCAAATCACCTGTGTGTTAACTAACGGAACTTCTGGCCTGCTAATGTTAATTGACAGCTCAGACAAGTCAATCATAAGCTGTCATTTCCCAGTGAACAGAAGAGTCTGTTCCAGGATCAGTTCAGTGGGCTTTTGAACAGACTGGTGCCTGTGTGCTGCTGAGAGAGACAGCTTGTGCTGCTGCATTACCGAGACAGAGTGCATGTCTGCCAATAATGGAAAAACAGAGAGGAGAAATCTTGCTGTTACAGATTACAAGAAAATTGCTTGATGTGCCAAACAAAAGCAAAGCTGAAGGCTTCAGCAATTTAGAGAGACTTTTGCTGAATTGTAGCCAGAGACCATGAATGAAGCTACCTAGCCAGTACCACAGTCTGGTACTAGTAATCACCAACTCTCAAGGCTGGATATCATGATGTACTGGGTGGGGTAAATGGATATGAGTTTCACAAGAATTCAATGTTCAAACAACATGAAGTCTTGCTATATTATGACTATTGCAGTTCGTCCCAGCCTTAGAACTGCTCCGGAGGTGAAAGAGTTAACTTCCATGCAGAGCATGGAGCTTAGAGCACGAGCTCGGTTCAGAAGCTTTGTTAGGGTGGTTTCAAACCGAAACCGCCAGATTCTTTACTCACTTCACTGAACAGTCGCCCGGAGATCCTCCTGTTGCACTGTTCATTTCTTCGGTTTAAAGCGCTATTTCTCGGTTGAATTTAACCACAATTTAATTATTTTAACCACAAAACCGATCGGTTCAAGCTCTGTCTATGGTATCATAAGTAATAGATAGGTTTTCTCTGTGTGGAACTTGTAAAGTTGTTATCGGTTCGGTTGAACCGATCAAATTGTATTAAAATTTAAGTTTAAAGCCTTTTAAGGCTTCTTAGAGTGCGGTTCCCGGTTCTTATCGGTTCTAAAAAAAACGGATTTCATTACGGTTTTTTCCACGACCAGTGACACGGTTTGGAACCGATAAGGGTGTCTTGCCTGGCACTGCCATTAAAAGGGCAAGTTTGTTGATTAGGCTGGCATCATGTCTGAGAAACCCAAAAGAAAAACCGGGCCCACTGGGTTTCAATACTGTAGTGTCTGTGGGGAAGCCTTTGCCAAGGCTGACCCGCACACTACATGTGTCTATTGTCTGGGGTTTGACCACCTCAATTTAGACTGCCAGATTTGTAAAAATTTCCCTGCAGCCACCCTGGACAAGAGAGTGGGCAGGCTCAGGGAACGAGAGGCCAAAAAGTCCGCTGACCCGGATGGCCAGCCCGGTAAAGTGCCAACCGAACCGGAGGGAGTGCCCTCTGACCAGGGCGAGACTTCCTCGGGCAAACGAAAAGCTGGCTCTGAGGAGCCAGTTCCAGCAAAGAAAACTAAATAATCAGCAGGTTTGGAGTCCAAAATCCCTTCTCCAACTGCTGCAGAGATAGCCAGGGCAATACAGATTGTCCAGTCCCTGTCCCCGGTTCCCTCCGAACCGCCACTGTCTGGCAAAGGTCGGTTCGGTCGGTTCCAATGGTTCAGGATTATGATATAGAAGAGTTTTATGAACCAGAGGAGGGGGATGAGGATTATGATCAGTGTGAATGTGACTTTGAAAGTCTGGATGTGCCCATTGAACCGGACATCTCCCCAGACAGACCTTCAGGTGAGTCTCCCCTAGGCTTTCTGAGTCCCTTCATTTTTTGTTTTATAAAAAGTTGTTGAGACCTCCAGCTTCCCTTAGAGGAAGCTTTGATGAGCAAGAGGAGCCTGACTATGTGGAGATGATGGATATCCCAGAGTACAGGAGGTTGTCCATCCCTTTACATAAATCTTTTAGAAAACAAACAATAAACATTTTAAAAGCTCCTAATTCTGTGTCTCCTGTGGATAAAAAGATGGACAGGAGGTACACTTTATCTGGTCCTGATACAGATTTTCTTTCACAGCAATGCAGTCATGTTGGGGTAGTTCAGGCTGCAGCCTGTGATAAAGCTAATATTCCCCTGGCTTCACATCCCCCTGACAAGGATTCCAGGAAGATTAATGCCATGGCCAAAAAACAATACATGGCAGCATCCTTGGGACTCAGACAAGCAAACTATATGGTTTATGTTACGAGATACCAGAAATCTAGATGGGATACTGTCATGGCTTTAGCTAAACAGGTCCCTGGCCAGCTTGCAAAGGAGCTGGAACAGGTGGCTCTTGATGGTATTGAGGCATCTAAGGTGCAATTCCATGCTGCAGTGGATTCTAACGATGTATCCTCTAGAGTCATGGCTACATCTGTGGCTTTCGGAGATTGGCCTGGCTCAGGTGTACTACTTTGTCACAGGATACCCAGTCTAAGGCTATGGATTTTCCTGTGGTGGGAAATTCTCTGTTTGGGGAGCAGACAGAGAATTATATGAAGAAAATGGATGAATATAGAACCACTTATAGGAGTGCACAAGCCAAGGAACGGCAAGCCACTCCTCAGAGGCAGCCCCCCAGGGGTAGGGGTAGGCCTTTTCACAGGCCTTTTTACCAGACCCAGGCCCCTCCTCTTCAGCCTATGTACAGAGGGGGTTCTTCAGAGGGAGAGGCAGACGGGGTTCGAGCAGGTCTGCTCCCACCCCTCAGCCTAAAGCCCCTGCCAAACAGGCACCCTGATGGGATGCCCAGGGTCGGCTCTCCACTACCTGTAGGGGGCAGGCTGGCTCACTTAGTCCAGGACTGGGAGTCTTTAACTTCAGACAGGTGGGTCCTGGAAGTAGTGAGCCAGGGTCTGATTTTCAGCTTCAAAAAATTTCCAAAGATGAGAGCCAGATCTTTTCCACCTACAAACCCTTTAGAGACTCTTGCTTTGGAAACAGAAGTCTCAACCCTCTTGGCTCTCAGAGCTGTAGAAAGGGTTTCTCCCCCTCACCAGGGCAAGGGTCTGTACTCCAGGTACTTCTTACCCCAAAAAGACAGGAGAGTGGCGCCATCCTGGATCTAAGATATCTAGACAAGCATCTTTTAAAGCCAAAGTTCAAAATGGTGACACTGGGAATGATTTTATCTCCTAAGGCCAGAGGACTGGCTAGCCTCCTGGACCTCAAGGATGCCTACTTCCATGTTCTTATCAGAAGCTCTCATCGAAGTACCTCAGATTCGAACTGCCCTCAGGCCATTATCAGTTCAGAGCAATGCCCTTCGGCCTCACTTCTGCCCCAAGGGTGTTCACAAAATGTCTGGCAGTAGCAGTCGCCATCTAAGAAGGCAAAGATTGCCATTTTCCCTACCTGGACGACTGGCTCATTGTGGGTCAGTCTCCAGACCAGGTCAAATCACACCTGCTAGTTACCCAGCAGCTGCTTACCTCTCTGGGATTTCTTCTCAATCTTCCAAAGTCAGTTTTGGAACCTGTCCAGGTACTCACCTTTATAGGCGCAGAACTGACGACAAAGCAGGCCAGAGCCTTCCTTCCCTTGGAAAGGTAAGGACCTTAGTGGCCCTGGCGTCCCTTCACTCTGCAGGTCTCTCGACCAGCAAGGCATTTCCTGCAGCTCCTAGGGCACATGGCTGCCTCCACAGCTGTGGTGCAAGGAGCAAGATTTCAGATGAGGGACATTCAGTTCCATTTGAGAGCTTTCTGGTCTCAAAGAAGAGATCCTATATCCAAGTTAATCCCAGTGACTCGAACTCTGATCCAGGCCCTTCAGTGGTGGCAGGATCAGAGCAATCTGAGACAGGGGGTGCCTTTCATCCCTCTGTCCCATTCCTTGACCCTACTACAGATGCATTCCTCTTGGGATGGGGTGCTCACATGGGCGACCTCTCCACCCAGGGGTTATGGTACCCTCAGGAATCTCTGCTCCACATCAATCTGTTGGAACTCAGAGCTATTTTTCTAGCACTTCAGGTTTTCTCTGCATCTGTTCAGAACAAGGTGGTACAGGTCAGAACAGACAACACCACTACAATGTGGTACATCAACAAACAAGGGAGCATTCGGTCTTTGGCCTTGTGCACCTAGGCGATGAAGTTGTGGTCTCTGGCTTATTCCCTGAACACTTCCCTCATAGCAGTTCACCTCCCAGGCAAGGAGAATGTCCTGGCAGATGCTTTCAGCAGGATTTCCCAGGGCCATCACGAATGGTCACTGGATCCCGTAGTACTGGGGATAGTGTTTGCCAGATGGGGCACTCCTCAGATAGATCTTTTCGCAGCCCCAGACAATCATCAACTTCCACTGTTTTGTTGCAGGCCCCAGTGTTGGGCTCAGTTCCCCTGGATGCCTTTCTCCTCGATTGGGAAGGAAGTTTCTTTATGCCTTTCCCTTCCTCTCCTGTTCAAAGTACTAGTCAAAATCAGGTCTCAGCCCTGCAAAATGATCCTGATTGCTCCAGACTGGAGCCAGGCAGCCCTGGTACCCACTCCTTCTGTCCTTGCAGTCCATCTTCCCCTGTGTCTTCCCAGGAACCACAATCTGTTAACCTGTGCTCAGGGGAGAGTTTGGTATCCGAATCTCAAATCCCTCAACCTCAAGGCTTAGCTCTTGAGCAGTAAGAGTTTGTTGATTTACAACTTTCTCAAAGTGTTCTCGAAATCCTGAAGGCTGCTAGGAAGCCTTCCACCAGGGCTACCTATAACTCCAAGTGGAAAAGGTTTTCCATATGGTGTTCTGGGAAGCATGTTTCCCCGGAATCTGCTGATCTACCCACTGTACTGGACTACATGGTCCATCTTAATTCTTTGGGACTGAGACCAGCTACCCTGAAAGTGCACTTGGCTGCTGTCTCTGCCTTCATTTCAGCAGGGAAGCCCACTTCTCTTTCTGCTCATCCTGTATTTTCCAAGTTTTTTAAAGGATTGCTTCACACCAATCCTCCATTCAGGACCCTGCCCGGCTTGGGATCTTAATGTATGCATTGCTCAGCTGATGCAACCCCCCTTTGAGCCTCTGTCTTCGGCAGAGCTTAAGTATTTGACTTGGAAACTGTATTTCTGGTAGCCATCACTTCTGCCAGGTGTATAAGTGAGTTACAGGCTTTATCAGTAGACTGACTTTATTTCTTTCACAGGGATAAAGTAGTCCTCAGGACTAACAGGAAGTTTTTGCCTAAGGTGGTTTCAGATTTCCACCTTAGCAATCTATTTCACTTCCAGTGTTCTTCACTGACCATTCCTCCTCTGGTGAGAGGAGGCTGCACAGCTTAGATGTTAAGAGGGCCCTAAGTTACTACATAGAGGGTACCAAGGGTCACAGGTTTGACTCCCTCCAACTGTTTCTCACTTATGGTGAGGTTGGGAAAGGGAGATCTGCCACTAAGAGATCCATTGCCAGGTGGATCATTTCTTGTATCCAATTTGCTATCAAAAGCTGGGTAAGGTTCCCCCCTCAGGCCTGAGGGCTCACTCTACCAGAGGTACAGCTGCATCTCTAACTGCTGCTAGAGACATCCCTATCTTGGAGATATGTCAGGCAGCTACTTGGAAGACAGTACACACTTTCACCAAGCATTACTCCCTGGATATTCAGTCCAGGAGGGATGCTCAGTTTGGCACAGCCGTGCATCAGAGCCTATTCCCTAAGTAGGTTCTGTCCCTCCTCCTTGGAGGTACTGCTGTGTAGTCTGCAATAGTCATAATATAGCAAGACTTCATGTTGTTTGAAGAAAAAATTACTCACCTTAGTAATGTTGTTTCTTCTAATGGAGTCTTGCTATATTATGACCTCCCCCCCAGCCTGCCCCTCTCAGAACTCCTACTTTGGGTATGGGTTGGGTAGTCCTCTGTTGGCATTTATTGATGCCCTCTTTCATGTTTGGGTGTTGTGTTTATTTAGTTATTTTATCTTATTTTTCAGGTCCACTGACTTGAGTCTTGGTGTTGGGACCAGGAAAATGTGTTAATATATTAGTGGCCAGTTGGCTAATGTAGGTTACAGCCTCCACACAGAACCTTAGTGAGTTTTTGCTCGTAAAGATCTGACGGTTTCGGTTTGAAACCACCCTAACAGAGCTTCTGAACTGAGCTCACTCTCTAAGCTCCATGCTCTGCATGGAAGTTAACTCTTTCACCTCCGGAGCAGTTCTAAGGCTGGGACAAACTGCAATAGTCATAATATAGCAAGACTCCATTAGAAGAAACAACATTACTAAGGTGAGTAATTTTTTCTTCTGTGCCTCAGAGACTGGTTCTGCTAAATTCTAAAGTCAGAGGAGGCATGACCTAGACCAGAAAACAGCCAATATATTGTGAACACCAGAAGGCATCACAGGTGAATGACAGAGTGAAAAAGAGAAAACAAGCATTTGTCAATGCCGAATGTTGTCTTGCTGGCATTGACATTGGTAGTGCAGGAGTTAGAGAGGTGCATAATGGGAATGGCAGTGAAGTATTGAAATGACGCCAACCACACCCCCACCCTACAGAGACTGACAGGCATTGGGGTGTGCGTCTGGGCCGACTGGCCATAACGCTCATGCCATTTCACCTCACCCTATCCTGTGGATACTGACAACTGTCGCATAGTACCTTGGGGTCTTCGGGCATTATGCTCACCCCATTCCATAAGGAAATACACTGAGATGGGTGCACTATAGGAGAATGGGGTGAACTTTGGGGCTGAAGAGTCCAAGGCACACCTCGATGCCTGTCACTGGCTGCAGGGTGGGGGTGGGAGTGGAATGGCATGAGCATTACAGCTGACAATCCCAAGTCACAGCCCTGACGCCTGCCAGTTTCTACATGGTGGGGCATTATGGTTGCAAACCTTAATGCCCCAGGCGTTTAATGGTATTTTTACTCCAAATTTTCAACATGTTTTTTTTGTGACCCCACATCATGAACTGTGGCGCTATCAGTTTGTTAGCTGAAAGGTGATTTTGTATAGTAACTGCACTGTTTGGTTCCATAGGCACGAAAACACATTTTGGGCAGGTTGAGAAAAATGACAGCTGTACTGTTCCTGAGAAGGTATTAAAAAATGGCAATGTTGAAAATCTGGAGTGAAAATATGAAAAATTGTTCACATGCATGTGTAGAAACTGCACAACACACTCCTGTAACACAATTATTTGGGAGATTTTTTTAACCAAATTTTCAACATAGGCATTTTGGGACCTCCACTCATGAACAGTGTCACTGTGATTTTGTCAGTCTGTTCTGAACATTGATTTCCCACAGCAACCACATGTGCGAAAACACATTTCAGGCAGGATATGAAAAATGACAGCTCCACTGTTCATAAGGAGGTGTGAAAAAAATGGCAATATTGAAAATCTGGAGTGAAAATATTAAAAATTGTTGAACTTACTGCACAATGCATGCTCATAACACAGTCATTTTTGGAAATTATTTCACCAAATTTGCAAGATAGGCTTTTTGGGACCCCACCTCACAAACAGTGGAACTGTTGTTTTGTTAACTGGTCCTGACAGGCAATTCCATGCAGTGACCACAAAATGACCTTTTGGGACCAAATAACGAGATGACAGTGGATGTGTTCATGAGGACGGGTCCCAAGAACCCCATGTTGAACATTTTGAGCCAAAATTCAAAAACAATGGCTAAAATATCCACCTAAGTTGACCCCCCCATTTATGCCATTATATAGCTTACCTGCATTTCTTCGGTTCACAGTCGGCTTTGAAGAGTACAGATGTGTTCCTGCTCCACTGAAGATTACAGCGCCGGACCTACGGAGTGAAGTATGGGGTGAGGTGGGGGCGAGAGAGGGTGTGTGGGTTGGGGAGGGGAGCGCCACAGACAACAGACCATTTTCTTTGTTTCCAAAAAACAAACCGTACCTCATGCAACCATTTTGCTTTCTTTTTTTTAACTTACTTTATCACCTGATGGACCGGGGCATCTCTCCGGCTGGCGCTCTCGGTGTTCCCCCTAACTGCCTGCCCCAACCACTCACCTGACTGAGACATTGATATCAGGATTCCCTCCTCCCCTGCCAGCTCCCAGAGAAGACCGAGGATCCCCTGGGGGCAAGGTCAGGATATGCTGCCAGCCTTGAGCACGTGGGAGTTGTCCCCTGGAGACAGCCATCACCTCACCCAGCCATAAGGGTTTTTTCTGGCATTTTTTCCCATCAGAGTGCAGCATGTAATGATGTCTGCATACAGCTGCCCTGCTGGCATCTGCCACACTCTGCCCCATGTTTCCTGGCTGGTGTGCCTGTGGTATCCCCAATCTCCATCAGGGGATGCTAGAACACTGAGCAATCCCAGAACCCTCCCCAGGGATAGGAGAGCTGTCCTCCGGATGCTTGATCCTATCCCTCCCCTGCAAACCCCTGGCAACTCGAGTCTGTCTCGGAACCCGGGTCACCAGCATGGCACGAGGTGGTGCGTCCAGTGCCTCAACCCTCAGTGCCACAAGGCTGGCACCATTTTGCTTTCTTTACAGGTGAAATCAAACAAATGGTGGGCACACTGGGGTGTGCTCCCAGTGTGCCCCATGACTTTTGGGGGTGTGATGTAGGCCACACATGGGTGGGCTCCCATTGTGCCATGCAATGGGGCTGGGGCAGGGGCAGGAACATGCCAACTCGGTCAGCTTTCTCAGAGTGGCAGCGCACTGGGGTGGGCTCCCAGTGTGCTACACAATGTGGGGGGTGGTGGACATGCCAAGACAGGGATTGCACCCCTGATGTCGGCCTTCTTTGGGCATTGTGTGGTGGATGGCAGGAGCCACTGCCGTGTTTACTGAAACATTTCACCAGGAAAGGCCTATCACCTGTGCTGCTGCATGACGAGTTTGTCTCAGATTGCAGAGGCACATTTCTTTCAAGTTTGTGGCACTTTGGCCCAGATATTCAAACTGCGCCATTTTGAGGTGCAAGCCTGTGTGCCGCTCAAAATAATTGTGCAGGGGTGTGGCCAGGACGATATTCATCGGAGTTGCGCTATGGCGCAACTGCTTTTGAATACTGCCCCCTGGCCACCCCCACTGTGCATGGTGCAGTGGAACTGTACCAGTGCAAGTGGTCAGAGTGGAGCATTGAGATGCGGTGGTGCAAGTTCCATTGCACCATGCACAGCACCTGTGATATTCAAAGGGTGACATGAAAATGAGGCCATAATTTATGCAAGGTGCATGGGGGGCATTTGCATCTGATTACAGCCCCATTTGCATGCCATTAGCATGCAGGTGCGCTGATCCCCGACGACTTGCACCTGGCGCCCTGCCAGGCAGCAGCCGTCAGGGACCGATGCCCCCTGCAGCCCGATCGCAGGACATCCTGAAAGGGACAATGAATGGCTCCAATCCCTGGTGGTCCAGTGGACCACGATTAGCCCGATTGTGGGCACACCTGTATGTCTCCCCCCCGAGTAGCCCGATCACGGGCATAACCGTATGTCCCCCGAGTAGCCCGATCGCTGGCATAACTGCATGTTCCCCTCCCCCAAGTGCAGTCTGATCATGGGCAGACCTTCATCCAACCCCTCCCCGAGTAGCTCGATCACGGCAGACCTTCATCCAACTCCCCCAGTAGCCCAATTGTGGGTATAACTTAACCACCCCCATTAGCCCAATCGCGGCATAATCTTAACCCGCCCCCATTAGCCCGATCACAGGCATCAGATTCCCCTCCCAAAGCCCAATATCCCTGGTGGTCCAGTGGACCGAACGGAGCCTGATCATGGGCCCAGATGGCATCCACCCCAGGGTACTGAAGGAGCTGGCAGAGGTCCTTGCAGGACCTTTGGCAGACCTACTTAATGCCTCACTACATTCGGGGTGTGTACCTCAGGACTGGAGGATGGCTCATGTGGTGCCCCTCCACAAGAGTGGCCCCAAGGATGAACCAGGAAACTTCAGACCAGTGAGCCTCACATCCATCATGGGTAAGCTAATGGAGACTATCCTGAAGGAGAGGC